>CM053764.1:5491529-5561783 GCA_028658305.1 Pachyuromys duprasi
AAAAAAAAAAGAATTAAGCCAAAGCACTTAGCTGAAATAAACTTTATCAAGTCAAGGAACTCTAGCTTCATAAGAGTGCTGAACATGCTTTTTGTTGAGACTAAGTTTTTGGTCTTGGTTGATAAAAATCATACAGTTTTTTTCCTTCAATTAGTTACTGCACTGCCACCCTCAGGAGTCTCTGTTACCTCTTCCACTTAAAGGAGGGTTTATCGCCCTGGTACTTGATTTTGGTTTTTGAATGTGTAATCTGTTATTAAGTGAAATTGTTATTATTTTCCCTCACCTGAAATCCTTTATCTAATTTTAGAATACAAATAATAATAATAACGCATGTTACCCGTAAAATGTATGTGTGGATTTCCTCTTTTCATAATTTCCAAAACAATTTCTGTAAGATAGGAATTAAGGGCGCTGGAATGGTTCTGAGGTCAAGAGCACTCGCTGCTCTTACACACAGCTCGGGTTAGGTCCCCAACACCCACATGGTAGCTCCAGTTCCAGAGGACCCCACGGCTCCTTCTCACCTCCAGACACCAGGCATGTGTGTGGTACCCAGATATACATGGCAGCAGAACAGGCATACACAACAAAGTAAAATTGTAGAACATACCAAGAGAAAATTAAGATTGAATATCCCAGGACTGTTTAGAAGTTTCTAGATCATAAGGGCTTAGAGTCCTTTGAGGAAGGTACCAGGTCTTTGTGGTTTCAAGTTATTTAATACACACTGTTGTATTCAACTTATCTATATGACTGCACCAGTAGGCATTTTAATCTTTTTTCCTGATAATTTATCCAGTGTAACTATGTCTTCGAATTTACTTCTGTCAGTGTTAGAGCATTACAAGTGGAACCTTTCAAGAGCAAATCACAGCAGCAGAAGGTACATTGTACGTGGGGCCCGAGGTCCCTGTGTGCTGTCAACGTTTCATAAATAGTAATAATTACCAGCACCACCTGAAGGACAAAAATCCACTGCCAGTGGCATGAAGGGCGGTTCCCGCACTGCACCCTCTGTCCTTCCTGCTTTATGGCAATGCCAGATTGCATTGGCATGATCAAGGACAACTTAACGCTTGCTCTGTTCCGAAATGTACCTCTAAGAGTTACCTGGTGTCACACCTTATGTTCAGACACCTGAGCCCTGTTGAAATCTGCTGTGGTGAACCTGCAGGTAGGTGAGCTTTCCTGGCTGGGAAAGGCACACGTAGACAAGCAGAGACTTCCAGGTGCACGCACGATCTGGACTTGGCCCCGAAGCTCCCTGTGCACTTTCAGTGGTTTATAAATAATAACAATTAATAAGCACTCTCTGGCCTCTGGGATGTATACCCACTTACTGCCTATAAAAGGGCATTTTAATCCAGCCATCCAGGGTCCATTGTTTTTATTTGCGACTGAACCCTTGGAACAGGAGTTGTTTGTTTTGCCACTTTGCTGCCTTTACTGTTAAGTGTTCTGTTAAGCGTGTGCATGTCACTGAAGGCCTTGGGAATGTGCTTTTTTGAGAAGAAAGGATTTTCTTGGTATTTTGTGAGTGGTGCCTTATTCCTGCTTGATCTCTAGTGTGTGATGTGTGCGGGCCCTGAGGACTCGATGAAGCTGTTTTCTTTTGAGAAAGCTGTCAGACAACACAAATTAAATCCAGTAATTGAATAGGCACAGCAAACAAGTCCAGCTAGTTCACACACATTTTCAAACAAATGAGAAAAAAACGTGGGAGAGGATGTGTTGGGTGAGGTTTTCAGCCTTCTCTCCCCTCTGTGAAATGTCTTTAGTTCTCTGGGGCATTACCAAACGCATGCTTCAGGTTGTTGTGAGATTCAAAATTAGTTAGCACATTACTTGGAAGCAGTTAACACGGTCCTGGTCCCTGGAACAATAAATAGTAACCATAAGCCAGCTTTCTTTGTGCGCAGAAGTGGTCTTGACATGTGCTCTAAGGCACCCTGCTTTCCTTTTTCCTCTGGGAAGACAGAAAGAATATGCTGTCACTGACTCACATCCCTGTTCTTAGACATTCTGGAGGTTCATTCTGGGGGTTCCAGCCTTTTACTACCCTAATGCCACAGCAACACCCTCTATCTGAACTGAAAAGCAATCAGGGATTCCTTTTCCTTTTACTCAGAAACTGCCCCATCCCGTGACCAAGCCTCATGGCTTCCGCTGCAGACTACCTCTGTATTCCCAACTCTCTTTCTCAGGCCCTCCCCAGCCAGGCTGACCAAGCAAGAGCAGATGCCACCCAAGCCGTAAGAACTGGCTGCGATGTCAAAGCCAAAGGCATTGGGACACCGTCATTCCGAAAGCATGCTGCCCTCATGATTCTTGGTTGCAAGATAAGGTGACTGAGGAATCGCGCCAGGAAACTGTGGACTGTGCTCCTGAGGACATGGACAGTGCCTGCTCAGTTGAATCCCGCAGCTGCAGCAATGTGCCACCAAGAGTGAGGCCTCGATCAGCAGAGGCCTGCATGTTCTCCAGAACACCGTTCACACCGTTGTGAGTTTTCCTGCTTAGCTAAATGACACTGTGGCCAGATCAGCTGAGCTGGGATTTAGCCAGGCTGTTTGGATTAGCTGGATTCCTAGAACCAGCCACTTCTAGCCAGGTGTTTTACATTGTAAAGGCAGATTAAAATTTTCCTTTTTGCTTGAGCTTGTTCAGTTCCCACTGGGTATAGGAACTAAAAGTAACTAAGTATACATATGCCTGAAACGGTTTGAACGCCCCCTGACACCCAATCAACCTGAAGCCTAAGAACTGTCACTCCCACTTTGTGGACCAACCCACTGAGGCAAATTCCCTAAAATCATTTAGCCAGTGAGAAGCCACACTGAAATTCAAACCCAAGTTCATGGAAATACATAATCCATGTTGTTTCTCCTTCTACCCCTCCTACATCTACACAGCCAAGCCACTAAAGCCTGGTGTGCACCCATCCAGCCTGACAGTTCCATCAAACCAGAAGCTAAGTTGCTCCTCTGTGTCTGGTTGTGGACGTGAGTGTAGGGAGTGGTGCTGGGGATGGTGAAGAGAGCAGCTTCCCCTCACCGAGCACACACTCTGTGCCAAGCATTGTGCATTCCGGGTGATCTGTATCCACTTCATCTACCATGTACACAGCTCTGGGTTCAATACTTAGGACAATATAAGCCAGGTGAGGTGGTACAAGCCTGAAATCCCAACATTCTGGAAGTAGACATGGAGGATCACGAGGTCAAAGCTATTTCAACAACAACAAATCTGAGGCTACTGGTGGGCTACATGGGACCTGTCTCAAAACTTGAGTGTGTGTGTGTGTGTGTGTGTGTGTGTGTGTGTGAGAGAGAGAGAGAGAGAGAGAGAGAGAGAGAGAGAGAGAGAGATCCTTATCAAGCGTCTACTTGTGCACAGCTCACCTGAGCTTTGTCCCCAGGGCTCTAACCACAAATTCTGTAATGCTAACATGGCCCACTAAACCATTGCTTCCAAAATAGCTAGCTTCATCTAATAGGGACCTGGTACAAAGAAACTGATGCTGGGAATTCTTAGATACATATATTCTCTCCTATGAGGTTCAGAAGTATTCAGACACATGAAGTTAATCATTACCTGTCACAATTTGTCTAGGCTGTTTCTTGTCAGCAAGCTATGTAGATGCTGGGACACAATTGCTCTCTGCCTTACATCACTTTTTATTATTATTATGCAGCCATAACTAATAAAAGGGCTCCATTGCTAGGAGACTGCCATTTTTGTAGAGCTGAAGATTATACAGATGCCTGGCCTAAATCATCTAGGTAATTTCCTCTGCCTTTTCAGAAATTTATCATCAGATTCCCATGCAGTTCACTCAGATGTAAGTTATGATGAAGATGATTCTGTGTGCCCTAACAGAATGAGCAAGAGCAAGGCAGAGCTGAACACTGCCCAAGGTCTACAAACTCCCCAAACCAGAATTTTATCTTTACCTCTGAATTGCCCTCCTTCCAGGGACAGAACTGCCTGGTCCCCACTATCAAAGGTCGTTGTTATAGTGATGTGGGCCTGCTGTGTGCCAGTCCTCATAAGAGCCAAGCTGGCAGCAACAGCACATACCAGTGCCATGGCGTTTCTGTTGCAATTGACAGAAGGCTTCATGTAAGAGAGCTGGCAGATTCTTACTAGCAAGGCCCCAGATCACCTCAACTCCTTTCATTCTGAGATCCATGTGAGAACCTATTATTGATCCAGTATCATTTTTGTTGGTGTGTATTAAGCATGGTTCTCCAAGAAAACAGAACACATGCAAACAACAGGCACACACTATTGCAAAGACTTGACTCCTGACATTCTGGAAGTTGAGTAGTCTTAAAATCTACCATTTGTAATTTGAACACCCCAATAAGTAAACGGTATCTCTCCCCTCTAAATTCAAAGGCCCAAGAACCAGGAGAATAAGTTGTAAGCATTCAAGTCCAAGTTTGAAGGCCTAGAGAGCAAAACCTGAAGGTATAAATTCCAGTCTATAAATTCCAGTCTAGTCTGAAAGACCAGGAAGCAGGGACACCAATGGTGTAACAGCCAGGGTGAGGATGGTAGAAGACCACGGTCCCAGATCAGTTGGCTGGGAAAGAAAACTTCTTCCCCCCTCAACCTTTTCTCATTGTACAGGTGCTCAACTGATTACTCAATGCTCACCACAATGGGGAGGACAATCCACTCTCCTCTGCCTGCAACTCAAATGCAAGTGTCATACAGAAATTCTCACACTCTCCCAAATGTTGAGTCAAATGCCCGGCCCTGCCATGGTCCTGGCAAGTCCACACATAAAATCAACCTGCAGAGTCATTTCAGAACTCCATCTGTCTGCTAGTGAAGCAGCATTTTCCAAGTCTGCCTTTTACTGACCTGTGTCCCATGTCTTGATGCTGCTGAAGGCATGGATAAAGAGCAGGACAAGAAAAGGTCAAACTCGCAGGGAACCCCACAACACATGCTTTCTACCTCTCAGTAAGTCACTGTGTGGCTTTGCATGGTGATGACTCAGAAGCACCCCGTGGTAAGAGACATGCTAACTTTGGCTTGACCCAATCTTGTCTGAGCACCCAACTCTTTCTGAAGAGAGCTGTCATTGTTCTATAAAGCTACCTTTCCCCAAGTGGCCACTGCCCTGATGCTCTGGAGCAATAGCAATGACAAGTATGGTGTGCAGAGAGCAAAAGAACGCTACAAGATTGCTTAGTGTGACGGTATCTAAGTTAGCTCCAAGCCAGCCTGACTCAGATTTTCACAAAGGGTAAATGGATGCACAAATTCAATATAAAAACTCCCATCAGTTATTAGCATGCTCCTGCTGCATACATTAGGAAGCTAGGGAAAGGGAGGGAAGCTGGCCAGAGGAGACATCTACCATTGTTTTGCTAGGTCTCATCTCAACTTTTAATTATATAAAAATGTGTGTAATCCAATTTTGGAAGGATATACAGCTTATGAAACTCTTGATAGAGAGTTCAGGTTGCCCTTGAATTCTAATTTTCCTGCCTCTGCCTCCCAAGTCCTTGGAGTTCAGACTTCATGTGCTGCCATGCCCAGCTCCCAGCTTCTGAGGCTCAAATGGTAGGGTTTCACTAAGGTGTGGGCTGAAGGGAGGTCAGATGCCACTCAAAGCCAATGGTCACTGAGAGGCAGAAGGCAACCTCAGCTTATAGTTCGAAGGGAGGTTTTCCAGGACCTTCAGTGTTAAGGCCAGGTGCTTCACCACTTCAGAGCACTTCTGTTTTCTCTTCTGCCCTCATGGCGGCTCCCCATGTGCTTTATTTGGATGGCTTTTGTCTGCTGTTCTGTGCCATAGAATAAGAGACCTCGTCTGTTTTGTCCATCTCTAAGTCATCGGCACTTACAACAACATCTGGCACATGTAGGTAATCCACTAATGCTTGCTGAATGAACAAGTAGGTAAATGGAAGCTTCTGTGGGTAACAGAATATCCTGTAGCCTTTATTTTTGCCACGTAACCTAGTTTTAATAACTTGCTGTGTTCTAAGAGGATATGAAAAAGTTTGTGGCAATGTTTGTACACTTCAAAGAGTAATGTAATATAAATGAAGTAACATAAGTATTAATATATATATATATATAACAGGATTTTAAAATTTTTGCTAAGAAGTGACAGAGATGGGAATAACAAAATAAAGGAAAATAAGACAACTCCTTAGAACAATAAAAATGTATTTATTCAATTTTTAAGATCTATTTTTACTTTGTGTATATTGATGTTTACCTAAATATATGTATAGATAGCACATGTGTGCTTGGTGCCCCCAAATGCCAGAAGAGGGCATTGGATTCCCTAGAACTGGAGATGTATAGATGTTTGTGAGTCACCATGTAGGTGCTAGGAACTGAGCCCAGGTCCCCTGTTAGGGCAGCAAGTGCTCTTAGCCAGTGAACCATCTCTCCAGCCCCTTATTGAACTTTTTGAGGTATCATCTCAACTAGCCTAGGTGACCTCTGGTTCTCTGTGTAGCCCAGGGCAGCCTTGTACTTTAGATCCCACTGCATCTGCCTTCTGCTGTGTGCTAGGATCACACACACCACCACACTTACTTTTTGCAGTCCTGGGTACCAAAACCAGGGCTTTGAGCATGCTAAGCCAGCGCTCTATAAATGAAACCATACCTTCAGCCCATTGAGATTTTTTTAAAGGACTGCCTGAAGGAAATGATGACTTTCAACCATACAAAATATAATAAAAATTTCAGTCTTAAAATAGTACATTACTACTTATTCATTCAAAAATATCATCTTAGAAAATTAATTACTAATATGAGTAAAATCAGATTTCTGAAATACAATTCTTTGCATTTCTTTATAGTTGGGTAGAATGTTAAACCTTACTGCTCTGGCTAGGTTTGTGCCACCTTGACACAAGGTAAAGTCATTTTAGAAAAGGGAACATCAATTAAGAAAATACTCTTACCAGACTGGCCTGTAGGCCAGCTTGTGGTGCATTTGCTTAACTGACGATTGATGTGGAAGGGCTCAGATCACTCTAGGTGGTGCCGCCCCTGTGATGGTGGCCCTGGATCCTATAAAAGGCAGGCTAAACAAGCCATGTGAAGAAAGCCAGTAAGAAGCACTCCACCGTAGCTCTGCATCAGCTGCTGCTTCCACGGTCCTGCTTTGACTTCACAAGGTGGTGGAGTGTGACCTGAAGGCAGTGTAAACAGAAATAAACCCTGTCATCCCAAGTTGCTTTTTGGTCATTGCGTTTTATTACAGCGATAGAAACCCTAACTAAGACATTTGTCTTTCCCCCTATTTATTTACCACTCTCTACCCAAAAGAAATTTAAATCAGTAACTGGACTAATGGACTAATGGAAGAAAAAGAACACCTATGATGTATAATAGAAGCCAAGGTTTTTTTGTTTTTCACAAAGTTTGAACCTAATTGTTGCTAAAATTATTCACGAAGCCAGCTACCTACAATTTTTTACTGAGACAGTGGGTTTTGATGAGTCAACTACCCTGGGCCCATAGGGGATCATAGAAACTGAGCTGCCAATCAGAGAGCATGCATGGGACAGGCCTAGGCCCTCTGCACAAATGTAACATTTGTACAGATGGGCCTTCATGTAGGACTCCTAAAGCAGGAGCAAGGGCTGTCTCTGACTACATCACCTGCCTTTGGATCCCTTTTCCCTAACTGGGCTGCCTCATCCAGCCTCAATTGAAGAAGATGTGCTTAGTCTTACTGCAGCTTGATAGGTAAGGCTGGCTGGAATCCACGGGAGACCTCCTCCTGTTTGAGGAGAAGGGGAGGTGTGGATGGGAAGGGGTGGGAGAGGAGAAGAAGGGTCTGGGAAGAGAGGAGGGCATGGAAACCATGATTGAGATGTAAAGTAAACGACTTAGTTAATAAAGAAATACTCTTAAAAAAAAAAAAAACAGGACTCTGGGTGGGAAATACTAAGTCAAGAACTTCCGTGAGGAGAGAGGACTGAGTGGGAGTTACTCTGATCTCTTTCTAAGAAAGACTGTCCACAGCCCATGTTTTCTGCCTGCAAATCAAATGTCTTTTACATGTGCCAGTGCGTTTGGTCTAACTAACCCTTGTTATTTTAAAACTTTCCTTTCCAGTTCTCATTGCTCTACTTTTGCAATCGTGGTTATTAGAGGGGGAAATGGTTTGTTCCAGGGACAATCCGAAAGCAACTCAAGCTATCATGTACCACAATCATCATCATTAATCATCACCAGCATCATTATTATCCCTTAAAGTGGGGATGGGCGGCAAGGTCACGCTGGTTTTGAAAGAACGAATTCTAGTAAGCTTAAATTTCTTGAGCAACACCAATGTTAAGTTCAAACTTAAAAATTCACAATGTCTTTCTTTTACCAAACCCATATCATAGCTCAAGAAAATAAGCTTCCAGGCACTTTTTTGGAACAACTTAAATGGCAAGTTGAAAATCAAATGCTTTTGACACAATTGCAATTTTGATGAGTGAACTGCCAATGAATGTACCATATGGATGAATTCCTCTTAAGGTGCCTGTGGGTGTGCTTAAGGAAAGGACATGCGGGGCCAAACTTGTTCAAACTCTTTCAAAAACCCAGATATTTGCCAAAAAAGAAATAATTTGAAGTAATTCCAGGCGTCAGGAACCTCTACAGATACACAAGTCTACAAGCCTAGACCAGATTAGAGAGAATAGAGCCTTAAAACTCAGTATTGGGGCAGGTGGTGCGTAAGGCCACCCTGCTCATCTCCAGCAGTGTACCACTGATCTCAAACATGACTTTAGGAGTGCGTGTTGAGCTTATGGTCAGGCCTTGTGTCACGAGCTGCCATCAAGCCAAATTTCCCTGGTTTCAAAATGTAACCTATTGCTAAAATTTGAACTTGACTGTGAGACTACAGAATGGTTCTCAATGCTCTTCATCTTCATTGCAGGTTTTGATTCACTGATTTAGCACACTGAAGTTGCTGTGGAACACTCTGGGTGCCATGTCACCCCTGGTGTTTGCCAGTGTTTTCAGGTTCAATCTGTTAGCGTGGCATTCTAGATAAGGCCCAGCCCCATTCCCATAGCACCACAGCTGCTCTACCACAGCCAGCTCCACTACCATCCCTTATGAGCTGGCATTTGAGACTTAATCCTATTAAAAGGCCCGCTCTCACTGTCCCTTTCTCTCATTCACAAGTGGGCAGTCAAAACCACTACCATTACAGCCTATTTCTCTTGATTAAGGCCTATTCTAGAGCTGCACACAGTAGTGCACTCAGGGAGGCAGAGGCAGGCAGATCTCTGTGAGTTAGAGGCAAGCCTGGTCTACAAAGTGAGTCTAGGACAGATAAGGTTACACAGAGACACCCTGTCTCAAACAAAACATAAAAGATCTATTCTAGCGCTCTTTCCTTTTGACTAGCCTGCCCCAGTCATTCAAAAACTGTCTTCCCAGGCTCTGGGTAAGTCCTCTAGCATTAGCACAGTCGCTTTTCCCAAGGCTTCACCCTCTCTTTAATCATCATTAGTAGCTTGTTCATAGGGTAAACAGAAATAGACTGTGTTCCATGTTCTAACTGAAAATAAAATCAAAGCAAATCGAGAATGGATCAAGCTATACAAAAAAAGTAAAAAAAGTACTGAAGCATTAATTCTAGTTACTATTAATGCCAGCTAGGTAGAAAATGTGGGGTATGCTTTCCTAGAACAGACTATGGCAAGCCACACCAGTGAGACAGCTCTTTCTATCTCATACCCCAGTACCTGATTCTGTTGGAAACTTCTAAGAGTATGTACACACTCCCTCCCCTTTGTGAACTCATGGGCTTTTACTTCCTAGCCACATCCACACCGTGGTGCTTAGCATGTTACCTTCATGTATGTGACCCTTGGTGAATATGTGATAAATGAATAATAGGAGACTGAAATCTTTTAGCATTTCCCACTGTTTTCTCCATGGGAGAGTTAAAGTACTCCCAACACAGATTTTGCACACACAAAAAAAGTAATTTCATTAAAAAGTGAACAAGATTCTATGCTTACAAAATGTGAGCCTCTGAGTTTGGTGAGTCATAAGGACTTACTTTGAAAGCAAAATCAAAAGCTAATGACTTCTAAAGTCCTTTGTAAGACACAAGCATGCGTGCACACACACACAGAGGAGGGGCACATTGTGGAGGCAGTTTAGACATCAAATTATTTTGTTCAGTAACGAGAATGGATGTGCGTGCAGGGCCATCCATGGTGCTCCTTCAGTGCTTCTCACAGTCAAAGGTGGTGGTGGCTGTTCATTAACCCTTGTATGAAGAAGGCTTGTCAGCTGTCAGTGGAATCAGAAGTAACTCCCATAAAAATATGAAATCACCAGAATATTTCTACTGTCAAGAAACCAGCAGAGCCATATTCCCAATAAGCAATTTCCTAACCCTCTGTTGTACATTCCAAAAAAATAGTACCTGATTCCAAAAAATCCGAGAAGAAGAAACTGAAGGATTTCCCCCGTTTGTCTTTCAAATGAAAGACACAGTACAAGTAGAGCCAATGAATGAGTCATTGGTGAAGGTCCTTGCTGCCTGACAACCTAGGTGGTGGAGGGAGAGAACCGACTCACTAAAGTTATCTTCTGACCTCCACATCAGCACAATAGTGTGACATCAAATAAATGTAGAAAAAAGATATTGCAAGGTCAGCTGTAACATGGAAAACACAGTTTGGGAAAGATCCTGATAGTTAAGTCACTTCGAGTCCCAGGTGTATTTTTTCACATGCCTGGAGCTTCTGATGGAGACACCACTGTAACAAAAAACATACTCATACTGACAAGAAAGAGACAAAATGAACTCAAGCTCAGGTCTCTTTCTTTGTATTTCCTGAACTTTCTCCATGCCTGAATTTCCTTTGTTGCAAATGGGTTATCGACAACTTCTGTTTTACAGGGTAGTGGTAAAGTTAAATGGCTTAGCCCAATGGAGGAACTCACACAGTGTCTAGCACAGAGAAATCACTCAAATAAAAATGTATTGTTATAGTCGTGATGTTTGCAATGTATCATGCAATGAATCAAAAAACATTTTTTCACAGAAATTGATGAATTTGATAGAAATCATACAGAAGGACCTTCTCAGTGAGGAGCACACAGCTATTTAGAGAAAGGATCCAATTAACAATTCATTTGAGATGAAATGAAGACAAGCATGTGGGTGGCTACATTAGAGGACTGAGCTGTGGATTAGGACAGTGCACTGAGGCAGAAGAGAGGCAAGATAATCTAGTGTGCTGTAAAGAGACTCTCGTTCCCTGCTCACAAACAACAGCCTCTGGAAAATTTCATGGCTCCATCTAAAAACTGGCTCAGAGCCCTGAGAAGGTAATGAATTGTATATGTCTCCCTTTTGGTAGCAATAAAATGAGCCTTGAGACCTAAGATACACATTACACATGCACACGCATGCACACACAGCACCAAGCCTTCTCCTGGTCACAGTATGAAGAACAATTCTGTAGAGCCCTGAACTTGAGGCTCTCCAAAGTGCTGAGACTGGCTCTCCAGAGTCAAGCTTCTCCCCGTGGAAGTTAACACGTTTGTGTCTTTGTGTCTTTCATTTCTTTCACTAGAGAGCCTGCAGAACTCACAGGGGACAGGTGCTGCTTATGTGGTCCCTGGCTTAGCGAGAGAGCAACAGCACAAAATACTGGGCCCCCAGAAAGATATCTGGATGAAGTACTTGTGGAAATCAAGAAAGACGAAGCCAGTCTTGGCAAGACTGTAATGAAAATATCTATGATGGGCCTTAGAGAGTAAATGAGGTTAGGAAGGCAGTCGGCTCGTGTTGGAAGAAGGTCCAGTGGGGAAAGGAGCACGGGCAAAGAGTCAGAGGAAATGGAGGGTAGTGTGTCTGAGACAGTTTGTGGCTCTACCACAAGAGCACAGGGACTTGCTCCGTGCTGGGCCTGGGACATGGGTCCCTTACGAGTGTTAGTTTTTAAGATCTGAACAGCAGTTGTAGAAGCTAAGGCTGACGTTCACTTTGTTTCACTAATGGGGAAGTTTAGAGTTAGACACATTAGGATGCAGGATTTTAAATTCTGAGCCCACAGCCTGACAGCCTGTGGGTGTGAGTTTGGATTCCCACTCAACAGTCTGACTGCTAATGCTGTGCCTTCCCAAAGGCATAGTCTAGGCTCAACTCCACAAAACAGCTACCCATGAGTTTGAAGACATGGAACTGAAAGGAACTTTAGTGTAGAAGTATGTTTATGATTTCTCTGAAGTAAAAAATTAAATACTCTTTCAACAACAATCAAAAAAATAAATAAATGGGGCAAGGAGATAGAAGGATGGCTTAGCAGTTTAGAACAGAATACTTCTCCCAAGATTCTTTCTCAACAGCCATGTAGGGTGACTCACAATCACCTACAATTCCAGCTCCAGTGAAACCTGACACCTCTCACTTCTGCAGACACACACACAGATGCTTTTAAAACTAAATTTTTGTTTATTTGTTTGTTTGGTTTGGTTTTTAGATACAGGGTTTTCCTGGATGTCCTGTTACTTTCTATGTAGACCATGCTGACCTCAGAGATCTGCCAGCCTCTGCCTCCCAACTGCTGGGATTAAAGGTGTGTGTCACGCCACCTAGCAAAACTAAATTTTTGAAAGGCAAAAAGTCCACTCAAATATATCTCTGAGTTCTAAAAGATAATGGCCAAAGGTGTTTATTGAATTTTCACACAGGATTTTACCTCTATGGTCTCCCAGTTCTCACAAAGCCTTAAGAATAGTTTTTGCAATTCTGCTGGCAGGAAAATGTCCCACCTGAGAAAATGTTCATCTTGGACTTAGGCAAAGTCTTAGGATATGCATAATGTCAGACTATTATCCAAATACCAACAGAAAGAAGCCTTCTATTGTGTTGTTGTTTTTATTATTTAAGAGTTTTATATAATATATTTTACCATATTCCTTCCCAACCCCAGCTCCTCCCAGATTCCTCCCAATTCCTTACCCATACAACTTCATGTTCTTCCTAAAAGAAAAAAAGGAAGGAAGGAAGAAAGAAAGAAAGAAAGAAAGAAAGAAAGAAGAAAGAAAAGGCAAACACTAAAAACAAGAAGGCTGATTTGTTGGCCAACTATTCCTCAGCATAGAGCCTGCCCTCGTGTGTGGTCGATACACTCAGGGTCAGTCCACTGAAGAAACTTACTTTTCCCTCTTTGAGCAGCTGTCATTTGAGAAGAGCAGTGTGGTTAGAGGTGGGACTCTGTGCCCACTTCCCCTACTCTGTTCTGGGATTTTGTCTGGCTTGAGCTTGCTGCCAGGACACCCTCTATGAGTTCATATGTGCATGATATATCTGGAAAATGCTGTTTTCTTAAAATCTTTCACCAGGTTCAGTAGTGTACACCAGTAATACCATCACTCTGGGAGGCAGAGATAGGCTATGAGTTTGAGGCCCACCTGGTCTACAAAGTGAGTCCAGGACAGCCAGGGCTACACAGAGAAGCCCTGTCTTGACAAAGAGAAAAATAGCATTCACCATCTCTGGCTGATGTCAATCTCTAAGCTGCCCTCTACAACCTGACAACAATGTCCCATTGCTGAAGAGAACACCCACACACTCACTGAACATGGAGAAGCTGAGCTTGCACCCACATAGGCCCTTTACACCTATGTTCCTATGTCTTTTATATAGGACAGTTCTCTGCATTGCTACTAAAAGAGAAATGTAAACAACAAGCCAGTCATAAAACCTTTGCTCTCCAATGGTCCTGCCTGCAAGCTATGCTAGGGCAATGGTGGCACAAAGCTTCTGGGACTGGCCAACCAATAACTGATTTGACTTAAAGCCCACTCCACAAGATGGCACCTATATCCATTGCTACATGGGTGATCAAAAGCCAGAGAATACATAGCCCTGGGCTCTAGGGCAAAATCAAATAATCCTAGCCTAAAAAAGGAGGAGAGGATGTAATGATAAAATGACCCTTGATGGTATTCTGATATATTCATAGATCAGCCTGCTTTTTTTTTTCTAGCACTCAGGACCACCAGCCCGTGAGTCTCATTACTCACAGTGATCTGGGACCTCCCACATCAATCATCAGCCAAGAAAATACCCCACAGCCTTGCCCACAGGCCAGTTTGGTGGCAGTATTTTCTCAATTGAGATTTCCTCTTCCAAAATGATTCTAGCTTGTGCCAAACTGACATAAAGCCACCCATCACACACACACACACACACACACACACACACACACACACACACACACACGAGAAAACATGCCATGTTTGCCTTTCTGGATCTGGGTTATTTCAGTCAGTGTGATTATTTCTAGTGCCATCTCTTTATCTACAAATTTCTCTTTCATTTCTCTTAATAGCTGAATAATGTTCCGTTGTATAAATGCATCCCATGTTCATTCTCCATTCATTGGTGGATGGGCATCTTAACTGAAATAAAACGGTTTAAATATTTTCCACAAGTTAAATATTTTAAGATAAATAAGCAACATATAAGAACTATTTATATAAAATGTATTTAAATAAAACTAACATCTAGTTACAAAGCCCAAATAACAATGATAACAAATTATTAGCTTCCTATCACTGACAAAATACCTGAGATAAACAAGTTAAAAGGTAGAAATGTTAATTTTGGCTCATGTTTCATGCCAGGATTACTTAGCCATCTCTTCCTTCTATGAGAAGACCAAACAAAAGGGTCTCACTGTGTAGTTCAGGCTAGGCTCTACATCAAGGTCCTCCCACCTCTGCCTCCCAAGTTCTGAGATTACAGATGTGCTCCCTAACATCCAGATTTTTCCCCATCTTTGAAGAAGACAGAGAGGTGGACTGTCATAACACTTTTTACAGAAGGCCAGCCAGCTAATAATCGTGCACTGGTTTAACACATTTTGCTTAGAGGTCCAAGACAGCGTGCAAGGTTGTAGATGTTCATGTTGAGCTTTTAATAAGTGACTAGTGACCCATGGAAATGGTGTCTTGCTACACCTGCTTTACCTGTCCTTCACACAGTGAAGGCCATTGCCCCAGCCCCCTGTAGAACAGGTCTAGCACAATAGAAGCCACCAGGAATCTAAGCAGATACATCCCAGCTGGGAAGCAATTCTCATCTAAGAAACTAGCCTGCAGCTAGTTTAGGAGCTTAGGCTCCTAAAGATTCCCAATAGGCAAATTGTTTGTTAGCAACTTCCATCCTGTCCCATCCCTGGCAGCTGCTAGCCCAGTATTCAGAGAAAGAATTATAGAGAAAAGTATAAGCAGATTTCTCTCAAGACCGAACCTGAAAAACCAAAACCAGAAAACTAACACAGTGAGACTAAGATAAAGAATTTTTCTGACTCATAGCAGCCATAACTAACATGTAGTGAGTGCTGCCACATGCCAGGGAGAGTAATAAAGACTCAAGATATTATATTTCACTAACCCATCAGGCCTGCAAAGAAAATGCTTCCATGTGATACAGAGATGCAAGGCCACCAGTGCATAGGAAAAATATAGAAAAAGGGAAGGAGGGACAGAGGGAGAAAGGAAGGGAGAGAAAAAAAGAGAGAGGAAAGGAGGGACAAATTGAGAGGAATGAGAAAGAATGAAACAATAAATTCCTTCTGGAAAAAAATCAATGCATGTGGGAAAATGCCATAATGAAGCCCATTGTTTTATACTGTTTATTTATGCTAAACATATATAAAGAGATGTGAGAGAAGATATCCTCTAAAGATCCAAAATACTATGAGTGAGGAACTGACCATTCACCTTCTTTTGGAATAATAGAAATAGTCTGGACATTGATTTGTTTCATGTTCTCTAAACTTGGACTAAACTGACTAAGTTTTAATCATCCTCAAATTACACACACACACACATACACACACACACAGTGTGAAGCAGGGGACAGGGAGGAGAGAGAGAGTCTGTTTTCTTTTCTCATTTATGGCTTCATGGGAGTGATGGAAAATTTGGCAATCCTATTAACTGTAGTTTACAATAAAATGTCACTAAATGGGTGTTTTATATGCCCTTTGTTTTTCATTATCTTTGGAAGATTATCAAGAGTTGAATGAAACTAATGCTTTGGGATTTCAGCCTCTCCTAACCAGAACCCAGAGACTTTCCAAGGCTAACAGCTGGAAGTGACTTCTTCGTGCTGGTGGGTGTGCTAGGGCCTGAGCTGTGTGTCTGGGCCACAGAAGCCCCTCCTGAGCCCCCCAGTGCAGGCACAATTCATGCTTCCCTTTCAGAGGTGGCTGGGGCTTGCAGTGGTTATGTAACTTGTTCAAATGGTAAGCAGAGGAGTTAGAGTTGGGAGCCAGGGAGCTGTACTCCAGCATCCCCCTCTTCAATGCTAAACACTAAGCTGAGTAAACTTGGCACACACAGGGGGAAAAAAACTCATCTTTAAATCAGCCAAATGAGTTGCTTGGTGTAGAAATAGAAAAATGTATTTGGCTAGTTGTTTTGGTGGTGTTGCAGATTATCTCTCAGAAGGACATCATCTCTCCCTTATCTAGGTCTGGCCTCCACCCAGAAAGCTCAGATGAGGAGTGGCTGAGATTCCAGAAGGTTACCAAGGAAGCCTTTGCACCCACTTGGTCATTCAACATTACAGAATGTGCCAATGCTGGGCATACTGGCCACACAGCTCCACCACATGGGGCAGATCACACCCACAGCACTGATCTACTTATTCTCTCCAAAGACTTTAACCAGATATTTATCCTGTGATAAAACAGCAAGCTGTGTCCTTCAGGGCTATTATTTAATTCTCACAGACCCCTATAAGGCAAGCACATTATTACTTCTGCTCATAGAGGGTAATCAGAGGTTTGATTGGCTAAGTTCAGCTGGGATTCTTACCAGATCTATTTGCTGACCCTGGAGGCTTCCTTCTCAAGCAATGTGTGATAGTTTGCAGGAAATACATAGACACAGTTACTCTGTCTTAGCCATTCCACTCCTGCATATAGAGTCATAGGTGTCTAAGTCAGCATAACACAGAGAGATGTATACATCATCAATGTTGGGATGTGACTGCAGCATTGCTCATGACAGCCATATGCTGAAGTCATCCCAGATATGTCAACCAATGTGTGGAAGCAGACAATGCAGTGTGTATCTCCAGTGGAAATTTATTCAACCATTAAGAGCAAAAGTGTGTTGTCTGAAGGCAAATGGCAACAACTGGAGATTATTCTGTTAAGTGAAGAAAGTCAGACTCAGAAAGATAAATATCAAATGTATTCTCTCACTTGATACTAGATTTTACATAGATTTATAAACTTGTATGTATACATAGGGTGTGAAAATGGAAATAAGACTCGGGGAATGAATAGGAAAAATAGGAAGTGAACGTTGGGGAGAAATGGAAGGTTACCATGGCCAAAGTGCATGGCGTATTGTCGGGAAATGTTTGCATGAAACCCATCAGTGTGCATAATGAATATGCACCAGTAAATTTTTTAATTGTTAAGCCTCAAAGGGCACAGTCCACAAAATGAAAACTATCTTAAAATAGGAAAAAAATGTATATCTTATGTATCTGAGAAGAACTCATATACAAAAGTTTATATAAAAACTTTTATATCTAAAAAATTGATAGTGAAAGTATAAAATCCAATGTGAAACTCTACGGTTTTGGAATGGCTATACTAATGGCATCACTGAGAAATTTAAGTCTGGTTAAGTTGGGTGTGTTATGTTTCTTTTATTTACATTGTTTTTATCATCAAGCTTGTTTTTTAAAAACTTTTATAACTCAATACAACTCAAAATTTAAAAACAGTCTAATTTCAAAGAATTTAAATAAACAAACTTAAATAAAGAATATATAGAAATATCTAATAAATACATGATTTTACTATACACATATTGCAATACACATTTTACATGTTAGCATCAGAGCCACACCCCTAGGGTGACCTTAATAAAAAAGATAACGAATGTTAGGCAAAGATGTGGTAGTTTGAACTCTCATACATCATAGTGGGTTCATAAAATGACATAGCCACTGTCAAAACCTCACAATGGTAAACACAGAAGTATTTGAATGGATCGAAGAATTCCATTTTTCAGTATCTGCCTACCAGAAATAAGCATGTAACACAAAAACATATGTGCATTCACAGAAGAATCACTTATGATAGGCTAAAAGTGGAAGCAATCTAAATGCCACCAACTGATGAAGGCATAAACAAAATGTGTGTCTACATGAAAGAATATTACTCACAGATGAAATAAATGATGAAGTACTGACGCACCAGAAAACATCAATGAAGCTAAAAACATTCTACTGATTCAGAGAGACCAGTCACAAGTTCACATTTTACATGACACCACTGTGTGCGATGTGGAGAATAAGCCAGTCCACAGGTAGATTAATGCTTATGTGAGCTGGAGGGGGAGAGAGGGCAACATTGGGGAGTGGCCATTAGTGAGTATAGGGCTTCTCTAGGGTGATAGAAATATTACAACATAAATTGTGATGTTAACAGTTCTGTGAGCACACTATTGCATGCTTTCAATGGTGGATTTTATAATACGTGCAGCAAATGGAGATAAGACTATAAAAATTATATGATTTAAAACTGATATTACAATACTTTCAGTTTTCTGGAACTGTATTGTTTGGAGGCCTTCCCCCTCCTGGTTTTACCCTCCAGAAGGGTTCTCATAGTGGAAGATTTTTCTATTCCTCACCCCACAGAAAGCACTATTCCTGAGGTAGGGCATAGTGTGTACCCACACAATCACATCATCACAGCTCTGCCTCCATGGTCCTGTCCAGACAGAAATCTTTCTAGTGAGCTTTGAATATTCAAGGATTAAACTCATTTCCTTCTATGGCACTTCACAACGCACATGCACGGAGACACGGCTGGGTTGAATCTGAATAAAAAGCTTGAGGTAAATTTTCTTCTGAGAGCAAGCTAAGGAGAACAACAAAACTACAGCAGTAAAACTAACCCATTCCTCAAGAATTCAGGTGCGTGGCCTGCCCCATTGTCATGGCACTATCATTGAGAGGACTTGGCTGCCGCACAAGGAATTCATGTTACACAAAACTTATTTTCTTGGGAGCATTGCTAACAACGGGCCATTGAGAAAACAAGTCCTCAATTTGTGGCTCGCTCTCTTTATCTCTGAATTTTATCTGTGAATCCAAAGTATGACAGACTAGATCCTCTCATGAAGCAAGGCAACTAATAAGATTTTTTTATACTCCCCCTCCATTCCTATTACCCATAATATTTAGTGATTTCCCTTCAATTCTGTTGGCCCTGGCACTCCTTCCTCCATTTTACTGTTGTTCATTTTTAGCTTAATAACCTCCTCATTCTATGCATCATCTCTCTAAAAATTTCGGGGAATAGCCATGTAAGAGAAATGCGCTCTTTGAATGTAGAACAGTACATTATGTGTAGACTTTTCTATTATGTTCCATTTGTGCTCGGACATCAGTGGCTGAACTCAGCGGCAAGCTGAAATGACTGCAATATTTTCCATTTGCAGGGGACAGCTTATTTAGCAGATCTATAATAGTGTTTGTTTTCTTTACCATTAGACATCACTTGGTGTGTTTGAACCCCAGACCAATTCTGGGTATCAGCCTACCAAATTTGAACTATATATCAGAGTTAAAAAGATTAATACCTCAATATTTTTCTTTGTTTTAAAGTCTTTTCTTAACTCCAAAGAAGGATAAAATTATCCAGACATCTCTAACTATCAAATTTTATAAGATTATTATTTTGGTACCAAATTTAAATTGTCTCTTAAAGCAATAAGAGTAATAATAATAGCTAATGATTAAAATGGACCAGCCACTATTAAAAGACAAATAGGTAAGTGGCAAATAGATATAGATAGATAGATAGATAGATAGATAGATAGATAGATAGATAGATAGATAGATAGATAGATATGATTGATAGGTGGTGGGCAGATAAGTAGATAGATGGATCAATAGATAAATGATAGAGATGATTGATAGGTGATAGCTAGATAGCTAGATGGATAGATGGATAGAGATGATTGACAGATGATAGATAGATAGATAGATAGATAGATAGATAGATAGATAGATAGACAGATAGATAGATAGATAGATAGAATTAGCATGTAAACCATTCAATGACCCTGTGGAACAGGTATTATCATCCTCAAGTTGCAGATGAAGGAACTGAGATACAAAGAGCTTAAGAAACTTGACCAAGATCACACGACTCATAAGTGGATGACTGGGAATTTAAACAAGGAATCTGGTTCCCGAGCCACAAGCTGAGGTTTAACGACCTCTTTAAGTGATTAAGTATAGGGCACAGAACAATGAATGAAATTCATGACAGCAAAATTCCATGTACTCATCTCCATACATCTTTTCCAGGCATGTGAGCTTCAGGAAGCTTCCCAAGATTGTAAGAATCAAAGGGACATTGTTCTGGCATCCCTCCTCCCTGCTTCTCTCCTATCTCCTCCTAGATGGAAAGGTAGAAACACACTAATACAGAGGTGTTTATGGAGAGAAGCACTTACTTGTTCCCAGGAACCCAGACATCAATCTGTAAAATAAAAGGTCAATGAATCTTTGACTCATCACGAGTGTATGAATAAAACATGATTCTGATGATCGGACAGATATGGCTAGCATGTCTGCAGAAAGCAGTATTTTGGCATCCAGAGTTCTAACATTGCCTTTTAATCTTATCTGCTCTTGGCTTTGGCTTAAGACTGGGAATCATGATTAAAGTTGGACTTTATTAATTACTCTGAAATTCTATCTGTAGTTTCCTAATAATTAATCAGACAAATTAATCAGGCTGTTCTCTCTTGGTGTCTGAGCCAGAGTCAATACTCACAGGCCCGAAATATTTGCACATTTGGAAGTGCTTAGACATGACACATTCTTTGTCCAGTGCCCATGGTTTCCTGGGTTCTTGGAATTTCAATAGGTAGCAGCACATCCCCACAGAACAGTGCACTGACATGTCTAGAAAGTGTGAAGATGAGTTCAGCTGAGGTAACTGCCATCAGGTGAGAGGAACAAACATCGAGCAAGCTTGACTCACCTGTTGGGAAATCTCAGCCTGGTTTTCAAGGGCCAAGAAAGCCATTTTCTGGACATTTGCACATTGAAGTGTCCCAGAGGCACCCTTAGGGTACCTAATCACCCTCAGTGAAGAGAGACAAAGCAGAGCCAAGATTTGAGTCAAGTTGTTAACCACCTCACCTGTCCTTTCACCCATTGCCACACCCATACCTACATGTACATCTTAGCTTGAGGGCAGAGCCCTCTGTTTAGAAAATCCCATTTAAAAAGCAGTTCAAGCCATTCCAGAACGCTCATGAGGCTTGTTAATGGCAGCAGAAACTCACGGATCCAAAACTATTTCTCTCCAGAACCTGATTCTCTCCTAGTTGGGTTTTAGGAGTGAGCTGTCATTTGTCAACTATTCCCGCCCAATGCAGATAAGGATTACAGGCAACAATTCTAACAGAAGTGACCCTGAATTAGCTCATGTTTGTTGATGCGGTGTTTTGCTGAGACCCTTTTTCATTGTTCTGCTTGGGTAATACACACTGATTGCAGATGTTGCAGTCTCCGACTCAGCAGCATCACTCCATGCAACCACTGGGGTGACCATCTGAGAAGAGCAGATGGAGGAGACTATGGCTCCGGCTTCACAGAATGAGAGCTGAGGCTAAGCATCTGAGTGAGGCTTGGAAGCCGCATTGTTTGGCATCTGCATCAATGTCCTCTTTATTTTACTATAATTTTCATTACACGTATAGATTCACCATTAAAAAGCAAGTTTCATTGTGACATTTTCATAATGAATCTCCGTTCTTATCATGATTCTACACTGCTTTCCATAAATCCATAATGCCATTTTTAAATTGCATGATTTAGGTTGTTATCAATCTTTTATATAGATTTCAGAGTCTCAGGACAGATCAATGAATAGAGAAGGCTGTGTGTGGTGGTGCACACCTGGTCTACAAAGGGAGTCCAGGACAACTAAGGCTACACAGAGAAACCCTGTCTCGAATAACAAAAAAAAAAAAAAACAAAACAACAACAACAAAAATGAAAAGGACCAGTGTATTGCATACTATAATCTAAAATTTAAAAATCCTTTGCAGATACAAGGACATTTATGGCATTTCATAATATAAACTTTTAGAAAATGACTCACAAACAAGAAAGCAGATTAATGTTTCTATACAATGAAATACTACGTATCAGTCAAGATAACTTCTTGCTAACAGCATGAGTAAAGCATCCAGAGGTTGAGGCAAAAAAAAAAAAAAAAAGCTGATTGCCAAAGCATTCCTTTTATATAAAATCTATCTCTGTAGATGCCTTTTCAAATTATAGAAATATATGAAACTGCTCTAGTATGGCAAAAATAGGTTTTAAATGTAGGAAAATAAGAGTGACTAAATTCAGACTGTAACAGTCCCCCCTTATTCAAAGAGAATGTGTTCTAGTACCTTCGGTGAATGCCTAAAGCTACAGATTTATTGAACTCTGTATTTACTAATTTTTCCAAGG
Organism: Pachyuromys duprasi; assembly: GCA_028658305.1. Classification (NCBI taxonomy): domain Eukaryota; kingdom Metazoa; phylum Chordata; class Mammalia; order Rodentia; family Muridae; genus Pachyuromys; species Pachyuromys duprasi. The sequence goes on from CM053764.1 coordinate 5,514,081, forward strand.
CACACATACAGAGGGTAAAGCTTAATTCATATATCATATACAGTGATACCACAGTTTCAGGTAACTTGAGAGTCTTTCAAGAGAACATGAAGCTAATACCATTCAACATGCCCATGTGTACAAGTCAACATTGGTGCCTGAGTAGAGAACGGTGCGAGGGGGTGAGGGGGGTGCACAGTAGGGCTGCAGCAGAAGTAGAAAGCAGGACTACGAAGGATCCTTCACTCTCTGCTAACACCTTGCCCTCCCCAAGCACAGGATGTGGGGGTGTGCTGCTGCATTTGAAAGAGCAAAACTGAGTTGAGCAGGAGTGGAGGGAACTGAGGCCTCCTGAGACATTTCTGTGAAATCGAGGATTGTCCCTGTGTCCTGCCCTCATGCGGAAGCGATGTCAGCATTCAGGCATGGGGATAGGTTGAATGAGGGCCAATGAAGGAAGCTTTCTCCATCCCAGTCCTATGAAGGAATTATTCAGGCAGATTGCCACACTGGAAGTGTTTTACCATTTGTCATAGGTGAGTTACACAACTCAGTTAGTGATTAAATTACCAGGGTAGATGCTATGTGAGCAGGGAAGGTTCAAGGTTGTTTCTTGTTCCTGCACTTTGGTTTAAATGTAATTGGAATAGTTCATTCTTAGTCTTGGTGTTAAAAAAAACAACAACACAACAACAAGAAAGAAAACATAAATTCGGTCCTTTCTCCAGTTGTGTAAAAAGCTGCATTCAAGCTCATTCTTCACGTGCTGGGGCCCCTGTGTTTAGCCTTGGTCTAGTGTTTAAATTTACAAAGTGTGAGATCATTGTCGGTTTCATTTATCTCTGTTATTAAATTTACTGGGCCTCTTCCAAATGACATTATATCTTCTTATCTAATTCAAATAAATGTCTTACTCATAGCTGGGATGTAGATGGTGAAATCTCGTAGTTAATTCAATAATTGAGATAATCTCATTGTTTTGTTTTCCTGATGGAATCTTGATTTGATTGTTCATGCCTGAAATTCTACTCAGTTTCTTCAAACTCTCCTTTAAACTACTATTCTTGAGAACGGCCTGTGCCGCACAGTTTCTAGAAGGATGGACTCGTCCTGCTTAGTCTTCAGCAAGCACCTATCTTGGGTCTCCCAGGAGGAAGGGTTGTAGCTATGTCTTGGATTTTAGACCTATGTTTAATGCTGTTGGTTAAGACTAAGTGACCTAAGGAAAGCAGTTTTCTCCAATGGGATGGCACTGGGAGAAGCCACCCCAGACTGCAGAGCAGATCTTATGGTCAGGAGTAGTTGACCAACAAATAATGAACTCTACAGTTGCTTCTTGTTGTTGTTTTCCTTTTTTTCTTTTTGGATAATGCATTTTCTGTTCTAGGTTTTGGGCATTTTGTTGTATTGGATTTTTTGTTCATTTGTTTTTAGAGGAAGAACTTAAAGGGGTGGGTGTGGAGAAGATCTGAGCAAACTTGGAGGAAGGTAAGAATATGATCAAAATATATTTAAATTTACAATTGTTTTAAATAATAAAAATATAAAATTTTAAAAGGAAAGGAAGACTAGTTTAGAGCTATTAGAGTCATGTGGTCATAGGGTTGACTTTTGTTACATGGTAAATTTCATAAAAGAAACTAGAGATTTAAAAAAAAGACTAACTCTCCTGGTAGTGTAGGGGATAAAGGACTAGCAGGCTTGAGTCTGACTCCTGTGGTTATTTGACCTCAGTTTTTTTATCAGTGAAATGGAAATCATTACCAGTGGTTCTGTATACATTAACTTGCCTTACATGAGAAGCAGCCCAAGTTCCTCACCTTTAATTAAACAAAAAGGAAGGAATGTTATGTTGTGCAGGCAATTCAGCTGGCCTTCCCTTAGGGACCTTCAGGGTCCTGATGACATTTGTCTGTCAGTACCTGCATCCTATGATGTCATCTGGGCCAGGTACACAGTGACCCGTTGGCCATGCCCCTTCCTCTTGCTTTCTTGTGCTCTCTTTCTCTCTCCTGCTTTCTCCCTTCTCTCTCTGTTGGGGCACTCCCTCTCCCCACTATGTCTCTCTCTCTCTCCATCTCTCTCCAATAAACCTCATTGGATTTAAGAAAAAAAAAAACTATGAAATTTAACTGAGATTATCTTCATGTTCACTTTAGGTGCTTTATAGTAACCATTCTGATATTAACTAAATAAAGAACTACATATTTAACTTGGTAATAAATAGCAACTTATTATTTAAGGATTCATATCCTGGCATAGGAAAATAGTTCAGTCAGACAGGTGCTTGCCATGCAGGCACAGGGACCTGAGTTCAGCTCCCAGAACCCACATTAAAAAAAAACAACAAAGCCTAGTGTGGTGGCAGCACCAGACACTAGGCGACTGCTGGTTCCCTGGCCAGCCAGCCTGCCCCCTTGGCAAATTCCCAGCCACTGAGAGGTGCTGTCTCAAAATACCAGGAGACAGAAACCAAGCGGTCCTCTCACACTCATGTGAACCCCAAAACTAGCACATGTGCATACACATGCACACAAAACAAACCTGAATCAAGTCTGTGAAAGAGATTTTCTGTCTGTTTTACTAACATTCAGCATTTAGAATATTTATATCTGAATCATTAGCCTTATATATGTCTCATATATTACAAACCAATATCTAGATTCATATTACTTGATTTAATTTCATTTTCTTGGTGCTGTTTTCCAGATCCCAGGGATGGATCTCTTGATTGAGGTGAAGCAGTTGACTGTCCTCAGTGAGTGTTTCAAGGAATCATACCAAAATAAAGCATCTGAGGTTCCCAACCAAAGCAGACAGCAAGCCTGGTAACTGAGAGCAACAGCTGGGTGGCTAGACAAAACCAAGATGATAGAACAAAACAGCCATAGTCATCACCCCCAGCCTTATGAGCTATCTTGCATTTGGAGTTTTGCATATTTTTCTCTCTGCCTGAAAAACAAAAACAAACAAAACCTTCCTTATATTCTCCCTTCTCAAGACTAACCCCCATATATCTTAGCTCATGTGTCACCTTCTCCTAGAAACCCCTGGCCCTGCCAAGTAAGTTTGCATCTGTTATGCATTCCCATAGCATTCTCAAGTAGTCCTTCTCATGTGTGGCCAGTCATGATTTTCATGGTTCCCGCACATGAAAATTTGATTGCCATTATTTGGCTAAGGAACACCAGCCCTCCAACAACACAATTGAAATTTCAATTACTACAGTATATGAACCATGAGCAATTCTATAAACAGTGAGCTGATTGCTTTGTGGTCCACAAGCCATCCCATAAAAAATAGATTCACATCATGATCAGTTAGTGACCAATGGCATTCCTTCTTCAAATGTCTGTTGATAACCTGTCACATACAGGGGACAACATAGAAGTCATATTGCCCATCTCTCAGAAACAAACTCATGTGAGATTTTATAGATATGGAGAACCAAAAAATAGCTATAAAAGATGAAAATGCAGCAAAGGAAGTAAAAATCAAATCAAAGTGGAGTTAGAGAAGATATAGCTCACCACAGAATGTAGACTTCATTCACCAATGAATATCCTACGCCTCTGCATTCAGACAAACTCAGAGAAGGTAAATTGGGGAGCAGGAGTGTGCAAAGTGAGTGTGAGAAAATGGGTGGTAGTATCCTAGAGGGGGATATGTCCTAGTTTGATTTCTATTGCTGCGATAAACAGCATGACCAAAAAGAACTTGAGGAAGAAAAGGTACTTCAGAGTACAGTTATAACCCATTGTGAAGGAAGTCAGGGTAGGAACCTGGAGGCCAGAACTGAAGCAGAGTCCACTGAGGAATACTGTTTACTGGCTTGCTCCTCAATATGTTAAAAAAGTACATGTATGTATACATATATACATACATATATACAAACACATACATATACATATATGTTTTTTTCAAGACAGGGTTTCTCTGTCCTGGAACTCACTCTGTAGACCAGGCTGGCCTCTAACTCAGAGATCCGCCTGCCTCTGCTTCCCCGGTGCTGAGATTAAAGGTGTGTACTATCACTCTCTGGCTCTAGAAAAACATATTTGTTCCATGTTTTAAGTTGTGCTAATATTCAAGCTATTTTTCATAAGTGTTTTACACTAATGCCCAGTATCTCTAATGTTCTAAATTGTTGTGCACTAGCTAGATCAGCCTTAGTGTATCTTCATCTCCTCCTGCATTCACTGCTGTCAATAAGAGATTTTCCAAAGATCACAGAACAACGTTATCTTCCCTGCTATTGTGTTCACTATGCAGTTCACAGTTGTTATTATGGTCCTATGCCACTGTGCAAAGTGAGAAATACCTATATACTGGGTATCAAATACTTGCCTGACACATGGTACCTAGTTACTACATGTTCTCACAAGATATAATTTCATGTTTGAATGTGAATGAGTGAGTGAGTGAATGGGTGGGTGGATGAACTCTAGGTAAACTTCACCTATATTAAAATACCAGAGATGAATATTGATCTTCCTGGTCAACATAATTTTCCATAGCTCCTCCATCATCTGAGTGCATGGTCTATTTAAAAAAAATAGACCTATTCTGTGCCCAAATTAATCTGCTATCCATTGTAACAGCCCTGAAGCCAAAGTCAGCTAGTCAGTCATCAAGACAGTGCTGAACATACGACTGGTCATTCCATGCCAGCCCCAACCCCAGCCCTGACCCCAACTAGTCACAGCTACTACCAATGCTCTTGCAGTGTGGAACTCAGATGGTCCCAGTCTTTGACTATAGTTGTTGAGCATAGGGGTTATCTTAAATAAATGAAATTTACTATATCTTTGCTTTGTCTCTTACACTCTCTCATCCACTCTATCTTCCTTAGAACTATTAATAAATATCCAGATTCTGTGTTCATTTTCCACAATAAAGAGTAGCAAACTAGCCAAGAAGTCAACATTACCATGACAACCTTTCAAACTCCATAAAGGTAGTCTCAGGGTAATTGAATACCTCCCTCTTCTGTTACTTAATCCATTTTTTCATCACAATAATACTGTTGGAAATGTTGCCAGGAAGAGACAACACAAAGGAGACAGTCGTCTATGGCTACACTGCCCTGAACATGCCTGACTTTGTCTGATCTCAGAAGCTAAACAGGGTCTAGCCTGGAAGACAAAGAGGACAACTTGGAGATAGCAGACAGGCAACCTCATTAAGACATTCCCAGGAAATACCAAAAGACAATTTATTTTTCTTTTTCTCCTGGAATTCTTTTCTAAGAATGCTTTTAAAATTGAAAAGCCTCCAGTGCCCCCGGCTGAGATTTCTAGTGGCAGTGGATATGGAGTCGAAGTTGCCACCTCCTGTAGCTGGGTGGGACTTCCTGTGAAGGAAGGGGACACCAACCCATCCATAAAATATCCTACTCAAAGGTTGTCCTGCATACAGGAAGTGTTGGGATGAAGATGAAGCTGAGCTTCAGGGAATGGCAAGCCAATGACAACCCAACTTGAGGCCCACCCCACAGGAGAGGGCCAGCCGACTCCTGGTTTGTGTAGAGCTGACATTGACCACGGCAGTCTTCCACTTTGCTCTGAAATGGCTCTCAGCTATCTGTACATGCAAGCACGTGTTTCCAGTGTTTTCTCCACATTCTTCTATTCTTTGGGAGGGCGTCTTTTCTCTTGTGGCCCCTTCTACTGAACAACAATTTCCCCAGATTCTCCCTTTGCTCCCCTGCTATGTTAATACCATGAATTAATGCCAGCTGTCTGCTTTGCTTCCCTGTGTACTGTCTGCATCTTCTGTCAGTCCAGACATGCTCTTGACTCTCACAATTGGTCTAGCTACCCAGAGAAGGTTAAAGAACATAGTATGTGTTCAATAAATGTCTGCCAATTAAAAAAGGAAGAGCAAGAACTTCCAACCAAACTCTAAGCTGCATGATTGGAGATGAACTTGGGCTACAACAGTGATAACGTTGTCACCTAGCAGACCATCAGGGATCTCCAATCATAACATAAGTAAATAAAAACTTCCATACACCTATGGAATGAGCAATTACTAAAGGTCGTTGGAAAGAGGCTGTTCATTGGTTTAAGTATTCACTAACTTTACAGCCTGATCCCAGCCTCTGCCCCCTCTCCTCCAAGTCTCATCCTCATGTCTCCTTCATCCACCCCCCCTTTTCTCAGAGAAGGGATCCCCCTAAAGTGTATTAACCTACCCTGGCCCCTCAAGTCATAGCAGGACTAAACACATCCTTTCCCAATGGGGCCCAACAAGGCAGCCCAGCTAGGGGGAAGGGATCCAAAGGCAGGCAACAGAGTCAGAAATGGCCCTTACTCCCGTTGTTAGGGGACCCACATGATGACCATGCTGTGTATCTGTTACTTATGTGTAGGGAGTCTAGGTATGGCCCATACCTCTTTGGTTGGTGTGTCAGTCTCTGTGAGCCTCCTTGGGCCCAGGTTAGTTTACTCTGCAGGTCTTCTGGATCCATCAATCCTTCCTCCCCACTCTTCCACAAAAGTCCCTAAGCTTGGCCTATCCTTTGGCTGTGGGTCACTGCATTTGTTTCCATTAGCTACTGGATGAAGCCTCCCAGACGACAGTCATGCTAGGCTGCTGTCTGTAAGCAGACAGGAATGGTCCTGGAGCAGTAAAGGGAGGTTTATATCCTGATCCACACCAGCAGGCTGAGAAAGAGAGGGCCACTGGACTGACATGGGCTTTTAAACCTCAAAGCCTACCCCCAGTAACACCTCTCCTCCAACAAGGCCACTCCTCCTAATCCTTCTCAAACAGGTCCACTTACTGGTGGCCAATCATTCAACTATATGACCCTGTAGGGGGTATTCTTACTCAAATCACCACAGAATACCATTTGAACTATGCCAAGAAACTACTTCCCATGTGCCAACATGTCATATCATAAAAGTTCTAAGGAAGGCTTGGTGGCTCACATCTGTAGTCCTAACACTAGAGAGACTTAAGACATGGAGGTTGCTATGAATTTGAAGCCAGCCTGGGCTTCAAACCTCCAAGGTAGCCTAGACCACAACAATCATATACAACACAATCCCCTCCCACATGTATATGTGTGTTTGCATGTATGTGAGCAGGTGCACATGCATGTGTATTTGAGTGTATGTGGAAGCCAGAGGAAATGTCACTTGAGCCCAGGGATTGTCTAGTGGAATAGTCTTACTAGGCAGCTTGTTCTAAGGATCCCATCTCTATGTCTGAGTACAAAAATCATAGACAGGCTATGATACTCACCCAGAATTTACGTGGGTGCCAGAGTTTCAAACCGCAGTTCTAGTGCTTGCTCAGCAAACGTTCTGCCCAGGCCCCTAGAATACTTTTAACTAATTAATTATAAGAACCTTCTTGGCTATTTAGTCCAGCTGTTTAAATATGGGGGCAGGTTTGGAGGTTAGGGTAAGCTGGTATGTCCAAGTCATATTTCCTTCTGAATCTCAGTTTCTTTATTAGTTAGAGAATCATGGCAGTGTTGTCCTTCACAGGACTGCTGAGAGACCTGAGCTTGTGTAGCTGGATTTGTGTGTCTTGCATCACAACAGCAGCGCTCATTAAGAGCATCATTTTAGGAGGATGAAATTCTACCTCTCATACACACACAAGCACACACACATATGTATATATTCTACAACTCATACTTATTTTTTACTGCTAAAATAAATTCTTCCATCAGTTAGGACCCGCCAAGGTTAGAGTCTACATGCTAAGGCAATTCTTTTCAGTTTTATGTCTCTCTAATTAGTTAATAACTTATAGACTGCAGTTAGATCCTCCCTCCATGGACTTCACAGCTCAAATGTGAAATCAGGTGGAATTCAGAAGGTTACTAGGAAAAAAGATCCCACAGAGGTGGTATTGGCTTTGATAGAACTCATAGCACATGGTTGTCTAGACAGGAGAAAACTTTGATATTCATTATTCTATAAAAATTTATGATCTCAACATAAAGGGTCCAACCTTAAACATGTGAACTTGGCACCAGTTTGAAATGTGTGTGTGTGTGTGTGTGTGTTGGTTCTTAGTGTATTTCTTGAATGTTGGAATGGGCCAGCCTCTGTGCTTGGGGTTGGATTGGGATGTTTCGTCTGATCCCCATCCATAAGCTGGCTACTACTCCATTTTACAGATAACACACAGGAAGATATTCCCCAAGTTTTTCCGTCTGATAGGGTGGTAGCAGAGCCAGGATACAGGACCAAATCTCTGTTGTCCTATTACATTCAGAGAGTGAGAACACAGACCCCCAGGGAAGCTGCATTACCCGTGCTGCCTCTATTTTCTTACTGGTTAAACAGGGACAGCGATCCCACCCACTCTGTGCAGCAGTGGGTGGATTAAATGAGGTAATGCATGAAGAGCAAGAGCACGGAGCCAGCAGAAATCCACTTACCCACTGGGAAGCCGAGCTCACCCCAGTCAAACATCACTCTGAACTTTCTGGGAAAGAATTTCCCTGGCAGCTCTGGGTCTGTTGTTCATAGCCAAGGTCGTGTTCCCTAATTATCCTATCCCTTTGTTTTGGCTTCCTCACATGGAAGTCTGATTTTTCATTCTCATTACTGCTCCCTTTCCCGATATCATTTGATTCCTTGTCTAAATAAATAAATAGATAGATAGATAAATAAATAAATAAATAAATAAATAAATAAATAAATAAATAAATGTGAGCCTCCCTCCCTCAGGTTTTGCCAATCTGGACTAAACAATGCAACAGATCTCCAGAATCACATGCTGCTCTGTTCCCAGCCTTCCTTTCATAGAAACGAAATCAAAAGGAAATCTCATGAAATGGAATTACATCACCACTGCAGCCACACCCTGTGAAGGCCACACACGGGGCTGCTACCCCAGTTCCTCTCCTCACCTCTCTATGCCTCATCTCTGCTTATCCTACCACCTCTCCAGATGTCATCTCATTTAATCCATGCATCTCCTGGTGAAGATATGGTTAGAGAATAAGCTGTAGAGCTACAGTTCCCAGAGGATAACCATGGCTGTATCCATTACTATTGGTCTGACCATCGTCCTCTATGGTAGCTCCTTTGTCTTAAAACCATTTGAGTCTCAAACTTAAAACACCATTGCTTAGCGTACACCTAGTTCAATAAAGTTTTCCTGCTGTTGCATTAAGCCGGTAGTCAATTCTGGTTTTCAAAGGCTAAATAACTTACCCAAGGTCACACAGGCCAAGAGCTGCAGGACTGGGGCTGGGACCACAGCATTTCACACCTCCTTGTTTGTCACACTCATGACCATGTGCTCAGTAACCAGCATGGTTAGGGTCTGTGAGTCCTTTAAAATGACCCTCCCCCAATGCACTTTGAACCAATTTTTACTCTATAAACTTGACCTCAACTGAAACTAAATCTATACAAACATGGGGAAAAGGGATGCTAACTGAAGCAGGGTTTGTGACAACACAGACCAGAAGCAACAAAAGTGCCCATCCATTAAGGACTCTGCAACAAGGTCAAGTGTACCCACACAGCGGTATCTCTGCAATGGTTAAACAAATGAAAAAGAATGTGTGTGCTGAGATACAGCTCCCAAGGGCTATAGAGGAAAAGGAAAAGTGCAGAAGCCATAGTTCTGCCCAGATATGAGCCCAGCAGCACCACTGCCCCAGGCATCATGGGTCAAAAATGAGTAGGCTTGCTATGCTTTCCTGCTTCAATTGTTTGAATCTCTGACCTAGATGATTTCCAGTTTAAAAGAAAAAAATTAGAAAAAGGTTGCTATATGCATCCCTAAGCAAATGAAGGTTTCATTTAAGTACAAATTTTTATTATATAAATGTTATTTTTTTAATATTTTAGGAAGCCATCAAACTGATAAGCATTCACAGACTGGTGGAAAGAGGTCAGGCTTATTCTATATAGTCCCCCTCAGGATGTAGAATAGGCAACACGGAAGCAATTCTGGGGTTTGAGGAATCCAAGTCCAACCTCAGGTCTGTCACTAATCACCCATGTGGGCTTTGACTCTGTTTCTTCATCCATGAAATGGAGTAATATTGTCAGTCTTGCAGGTTGGAGTACTGATCAGATGAGATCTTAAAAGTACACTTAACACACAGTGAGTGCTCAGTGAGTGCTGTTGGAGCTGTCAGTGTCGCAGCCTGGGCCCTGGGGACCAAAGAGCTGAATGATGGGAGAAAGCTGAGGGAGGAGATGGACTCAGTGTGGGCACACTGAGAGAAGAGACAACTAAACAGGTCCAGGGAACCTCCTGAGTTCGTCTCTGGAGGACTGTCCCTAGGCATTGGTTTAAATGAGGGTAAGAGGTATTCATAACTAAACAGTCCTGCTCAAGGCGTGGTCTGGCCCATCATTGTCTGGGCTCCAGGCTCTCCTGCAAGGTGGCCTGACAAGTTGTCAGAACTATATGAAATCTCTTTCCAGGAGACAAGTTCCTCCTATGGCTGGCACCAGGATTCTTTGGCCTTTTCCCTCTCCCAGCATAAGTTTCCTGAAGACAGTTGTTTCCATTGTCTGGTAGCCAAAGGGAGGGGCACAGATTGTCTCTTTAAAGTATCTTCCCTCCTGCCAGGAGGGTTACAGATGAATACAGCTATGTACACAAATAGGTGGATGCTAGGTAGATAGAGAAGTCAGACACCACTGAAGGTTAAGTCTATCACTCTTTGTTCTCTCCTTTCTTCCCTTTATCAAGGGAATAGCCCTACATCTGTTGACTACAAACCCTTCCAATAACAGTACCACCAGCTTTGCATACACAGGGGCCTCAGATTTACTGAGCTGGTGACCTAAGGAAAGTTTAAACAGTCTGAGTTTTTTAAAAAGGAAAAAAAAATAATTGTAGGCTCAGGAAACATCACAGAAGAGGGTGTGAAAAGATTGTTTGAGCCAGAGAACCAGGAGAGCTGCTGTGAGATTGGGTCTCCTAGAAAAGGCAGGAAAGCTTCCCCCATGATACCTCATCAAGATGGCTGCTCAAACAAGACCTGAGCTAGTACTATACCAAGAGTGATGCTAATGTGGAAGGGGGAAATCTCATGGAGCTCCATCCCTCGTAAAAGAACTACAGAAAACTCAGAAATTCTGAGTGCAGGAGAAATAGTCTTCCTCAGAGATGAGCTACCTAATTAATTATCCAATGCCAAGTGGTTAACCTTGAAATTATATACACACAAGTAACACTAAATGAAAGGAGCAAGTACTACTTACATATTTAGGCATATGTATTTAATGTATATAATTTAATATATAAATATTTACTATATATAATATTATGTGTATATATACATATGAAAAGAGGCCATGAATTTGAGGGACACTAAAAGGAGTATGTAAGAGGGTTTAAAGGGAGGAAATGGAAAATGACGTAATTATATTTTTAATAAAAATAGTTGTGATACCATAATACCCAGCAGGGATTATGTGAGACTATATCAAAACAACCACAGGCTCTGCCCCCGGGAAGCACAGGAATGAACCTTTTTGCCCATTGCCCAGCATTCTCATGTCACTGAAGGATACAGTTGGCATTGTCTTTTCTCTGCCTAGCTCTCCTCCTGATTCTTGCATCTCCCTGGCTCTTGTTCTCTGTTCATAGTTTTCTGATTCAAGCTCTCACTCCTAGCAAGTCATTCAATCGGAACTTCCACTCTGTTTCCACAGCTCCATCCCAGTGCTGGTGGACAATGGGGGTGGAGTGGGTGGCGCACCCATCACTACCAAAGAAAGTGCTCCTCTAATTTCTCACCCAATTTGGATCTACCGCATGTAAAGCGAAGATCTGGACAGCCAGGCAAAGTGTAAGACTTTTTATTATTAATTTAAAAAAATTGTTGTGCTGCTTAAATTAACATAGTCCTATGTGAGCTTCCCTCTGCGTGTGGAGACACGACCCTTTTTAAAGCTGAATTAAAAAATAGAATTGGCAATGGCTTTGACTCCTGCTTGAGCTTGCCAGAAAGGTTGGAAATGAGCATGCTTCTTCCTGCCTTTCTTGGCTATCTTCCCTGTTAGAAGCTGGTAGAGACAGAATCCTTCTCTTCCTTAACTTTCCCTTGAGCTGTGTGAATGTGGAGTAAGGGGTGGGGTCTCAGAAAAACACCCCCCTGTCCCCACCCCGCCTTTCACAATCAAGGAGGTGGTGATGTAGAAATCTCATGTGCTGGCAGAAAACTCTGGGAGCTCCTGATCAGGTTCCCATGTGTTGTTTAATCCTTAATCATCCCTCTTGGCATACTTCCCACTGCTACTGCTTGCATGAAGTTGGAAGTGGCTAATTGCTTCAATCTGTATTTGCTATATCGCCATGCTTAATGCAAACCCACAGGGACTCCCTGTAAGACCATTTTGACCTAATGGGTTATTTTATTTGCTTCCAAGAAGTCTCCCCTATCTTTCTCTATGATTCTAAAATCTTCCTAGTCCCAATTGGACAGTCAGCAACAAGGGATATATTTAAATGTGTCTGTAGATAAAGCCCCTTAGTTACCATATCTCTTAATGGGCTTATCAGTAGGGTTATTGTCATAAGCAGCATTCTGTGGGATTCTATGAACTCTATAAAGTGCCCTAACCATTTGTTCTCTCTAAACACTATTCCTGCAACAGAGAACACTGATTACTCTTCAAAGCTTTTCTACCAAAAAATAAAGTGCCAGATCATTTTGGATAATTAAAATTAAAGTGTGAGGGCTCTTGTGGTTGAAAACATGTCACTCAACTGTGAGCTTTCATAGAAGAAAAAGTGTACTGCACTCTTCAAGAATTAACACACATGATTTCCTCAATTTATTACACTAAAGCAAAAACACTAGAGGTACCAGATGCAGAATCAGAGAAAGAAGCCCTGAGGTAACTTCTATTGCAAGAGAAGCCTTGCCCTAATGTTTTTCACTCTAGTAATGATGGTGAGGTCATTCATGAAAACTGCCCCCAAATTTCCAGTGTCCACAAAATCAGTACCCAATAGTATGTTGTATTGGTTGGCTTCCACATTACAGTGATAAAAATCATTACCATAAACAACTTGGGGAGGAAAGGATTTATTACATTTTACAGGTTAGAGTGCACCATCAAGGGATGCCAGAGCAGGAGTTCAAGAAGGAATTTGAAAGCAGGAACTGAAGTAAAAGCCATGAAGGAGAGCTGCTTACTGGCTTGTTCCCCACAACTTACTCAGCCTGCTCTCTTATATATTTTGCCCAAATAGTATCATACTACAACCTTCTTCAACTTGATTTTTAAAAATCAGATTATGGCATTTGAGACTTACACATGTTTTGTCTAGCTCCTGCGGCTTCACTGCTACGTGGTAAGCATTGTTCTCACTGTCATAGCACTTTTTTTAAACCAATTCTCCCATAAATGAAAGTTTGTATTAGTCTCAGTTTTTTGCTATTAAAACAATGCTAAAATCTGGGGAGATGCCACAGTCTGTAAAAGGCTTGGCACTTAAATTTAAGGACCTGAGTTGAGATTCTCAGAACCCATGTAAAAGCTAGGCTTAAGGATACACGTCTGGAAATCCAGAGATCTGGGTCCCAGAAGAGAGGTGGACCCACAAACCTCATTGGCCAGTTGAATTAATGAGCTTCTGGTTCTGTAAAAGACCCTGTTTCAAAACATAATGTGGAGAGTGATAGAGGAAGACATCTGATGGCAACGTCTGGCCTCCACAGATTCACACACACGCACACACACACAGGAATACATACATACATTTTTAGAAATGCTGTAATGAATCTGTGCAGTACCCACTTCTGAACACCTGAAATAATTTCTCGGAAGCATAGCCCAGAGATAAGACTTGCTACGTCAAGTGTCCTGTGCTTTCTAATTTTACAAACCATCGCCAAATGGCTCTTCAAAATGGCTTGCCAATTACCCACCCACCACACTGCACTGGTGTCCCAGTCCTCAAGATCCTTGTCAGCCTTTGGCACTGTCAGACTTTTCAGTTTGCCAGTCATGTCGGTGTGAAATGACACCCAGTCAGTTTAGTTTGTGTGTTCTAGTGACTTGTGAGATGATGGAGCACTACGTCAGATGAGTTTGGCCATTTAAAAAAAACTCCTTGTTGATATTCTCTGTTGTTTTCTAATATCTTTTTCTCATCATTCATATCTATGTGTGACATATATTTTCTCCCAGTTAGGCATCACTAACGAACAATGACAAGCTTGACTGTTCATTCATTAAATTAATATCCACCATTCATTCATTGAATTAATATTCACTGACTTCCTTATATTTGCCAGACATTGTGGAAACACTGGTCACATAAGGCAAAGGCTCTAGCGATGTCATTACATCCTTAAGTTTTTTAGCACCTAACTTAATAATTTTCTAATTATAAATTTTAATAGTTTTAGCACCTGAGAAGATTTGGTGAACAAATGAACCACAAACACAATTCTGAGAGCCCAAGGGCTGTCTCAGACAGCCTCTGTGGGGAAATCCTCAAAGTCAGCCTACCCACACTCAGACAGTTACAAACAAATAGGAGACCTCATGCCCAAACATCAGAGAAACTTTCCCTGCTATGAGATGTGTTCTGCCTTATCCCTTGGGTAGTCAAAATCAGAGCCATGCTGACACACAGCACCCTGCTGTACAGAATTATGTCAAGAATTGCACTAGTTACACCCTCCCCTCTTCCCTAATGTTTTTGAGACTCCCTCATAATTATGTATAAATTTCGCATCTCTCTATCTGATTTTTTCCTAAATTGAAAACACCTATACTTGATCATCAAATGCCAGGCATGAGCCTTCTTCCCAGGCCTGCAGTTAGCTTCTCATTTCCTTCACATCACTCACCTTACATAACCCTTCACATGGTGACAGGGCTCAGGCTTATTTTGTGCTGATGACTGAAAGTGTTGCACCACAACGCTTGGGGGTGAAAATGAAATATTTGTTTCCTGTCCCAGCATCTCTATATGGAACAAATCCACCATTCAGAAAGAAGTCAGTCCCACTGCTGTATGTGCATCTGAAGATTTGGAATGCTTTACCACCAACGATTAGACTCAGGGCACTGAATGCAGAAAGAGGCCCTGACATCCTCTCCATTTGTCTCCATCAGACAATTGGTATTAGGCAGCACTGCAGAGTCACACCGAGTGGAGTTCTCTTTTACTTTCTGAGTATCTGTCTGCTGTGTGCATCCCAGGTGGTAAACCCCTGTGACACTGTAATACTGTGTGACACTGTGCTAGAGCCCTGGCATGCTGTGTGACAGTCTCGGCTTCCCGGAACAGAGTATGACACACATGTGCGGGAGCCAGAGTCTGTAGCAAAGAGGCTTGGGATGGCGCCCTGAGCTCTGGATGGCGGTGACAGGAAGATCTAGGGTGAGATACCGGCTCCAAGAACGGACAAACGCCTTTAGATGGAAAGAGCCGGGGTGGGGAGACGTCCTTGCGGGTCACTTGAAAAGCAATTGGGGAGATCTTTGCAGAAAAGCCGATTTTTAACACCTGGTTAGAAAAGGATGTCCTGACAAGAAGGTGTGAAAGAACAGGTGGGGAGTACAGAGACCAGAGAAGAAGACGGGTCAAGGGGCTAAATGGTGTAAAGAAGTCCCACCGGCAGTGATAGGGGAGGCTGTTGGCTCTCCTACAAGATAACTGGGAAGATTCAGACAGAAGGGACTTGGGCTGTTCCCAGAGGAACGGAGTGGAAGGGGGTGTTCTGCCATGGACAGGAGGGAACAAGCAGATGGAGGGGGGGGGTACTATCTAAAAACTAAAACCAAACAATGTCATGGGGGTCAGGGAACGACCTGTGTCAAAGCAGAGAGTTCCTACACAGTAACCTGCTGCAAGGGGACATGGGAGAGGAAGCTCAAGCCAGAAGGGCCTTGAAAATGTTTGGCAAAGAACTTGGGTTTTCCTCTCCAACAGTAGAGTCATCCATGGTTTCTGAGCCTAAGACTGACTGTGTAAAGCCAAGAGTTAGGGTTAGTAGCTATGGGAGAGGCCATCATTCCCAGTAACTAGGTGGGGATGCTTCAGAAATGCATTCAAGCTGCTCGTCAGCAAGACAAAAAACACACGGACCAGGCAGCTGTGTTGCACCACAACGCAGAACTCCTGGGTGGGAAATCCTCGGAGGCGGTGCTACCCAGCTGTTACCATCACGGCGACAGCCTCTGAGGGAAGGACTGGAAAGCAGAGCCCCCAAGCAGAAAGGGTGCTAACACGCTTTACTCTTGTGCTTTCCTCTTGGTCTGTTCACAGGCTGAGCCTTGGGAGGCCCGAGGAGAGACGCCAAGCCCCAGCCACTCTGTCCGCAGTGCCCAGGGCCATCACAGGAACACGGAACTTGCTCTTACTCTAGGAAGTGATTTCTGGGCAGGGATTCACAGCTGTATCTTTTAGAAAGCCATGGCTACAACTCCTCTTCCCTGCACCTTCCAACTCTGGCAGAGTAATAGAAGCAAGACAAAGAAGTGTGGGACCTTTCCTGGGGTTTTGCCACGGAGGTGTTGGGGAGGAGTGGGGATATCCTGAGCTGGTAGCGGGCAAAAAGGATGAGGAGAGGCACACTGAAGCTGACTCCACTCTGTACACATTCTTTCCTCTCCCA
This sequence comes from Pachyuromys duprasi, assembly GCA_028658305.1. Taxonomy (NCBI): domain Eukaryota; kingdom Metazoa; phylum Chordata; class Mammalia; order Rodentia; family Muridae; genus Pachyuromys; species Pachyuromys duprasi. The sequence continues at coordinate 5,530,642 of CM053764.1, forward strand.
AATGACAATAATGGCAACATTCCCTCCATCATTTATTAGCCGAGACAGTACTCAGCCAATGGATAGCCCAGGCCTGTCCCCAATTCCACAGAGTCTGCGGTCTAGTGGGAAAGATAAGATGTAAGTGAGCAGCCACTTAGGTTGCTGGGGTTTGTAATTACCTTGCATTTTTAGTATGACACACAGTACCGGGAATAAACACACGCTTTTCGGGATGGACACTCAGGGAGCATCCAACCTTAAAGAAATAGAAGTGAACAAAGCTGTGGGATGAGTAGGATCTTAAAGAGTCATCTAGGAAGGCAGGCAGTGAAGGCAGGTATCTCCAGGGATGTTCCCAGTGGCCAAACAACCTGGGGAAGCCTGTAGAAAAAGGACTTGGGTCTTTTGTTGTAAAATCAGTTTTTAAGCGAGGAGTAGCTAGTGAGACCAGATCCCTATTTGAATCTTAACAGCTCAACAAGCAGTATTGCTGTGAGGGCTGTCTATGAGAGAGAAGCACTTCCTCATCCCATCCCTGGGGTTTGTCCATGACCTTGGCTTGGTACTTCTCCTCGGGTCAATGGATCACTTGGCTGCTGCCAAAGGAGGAGAGAGGCAGCCGGCAGATGTTGCCTGGAACCGTGGCCAGCAGAATGCTGCTCTCGGGTAGCTGGCACGCATTTAGAAACGTGGGAGTCAGATAAGGGCATCTTGGAACTGTTTGGAGGTTATTCCAGCCTACTTAAGAAAGATATGTGTGTGGTGGAGTGTCCAAGATACTCTGTGCAGTGGAAAAAGCCAGGGACAAAGCAAGGGAGATGAGCTCCAGGGCCCGGGGTTCTCTGTGTGTTTGTATCTTGTAGGTATGCACGCATCTGCATGGAACAGAAGCCGGAAAGTCAATAAGTCAATACAATGAAGCCGCTAACTTTCTTTTTTACTTCTTGCCTTAGTGAGTTTTCATAATTTTTCCAGCAAACCCATGGCAGTTGGTTGAGTAGAAACGAAGATGGCAGCTGTTGTGGTTCTCGAAGTCTGGCCTACGGACTAGTGTGGCCCTCTTAGTCTTTATCAGCCACAGTTGTTCGACATAAGCACTACCTGGGGTGATGTAAGCGAAAAGATCCAACTCTGCTGACCCGCTTTCTCTGGGACAGCAGCTGTGCCTTCTTAGGGTCCCAAGCAGAAAAGGAACCTGAGGAAGAGTTCATTTAACCATCCGGTCAGCACTGCAGCAGTCATTGAGTGGCTTCTCTGACCTGGCCTGGGACCTGGACAACAGGAGAGACAGGTTCCCAGAAGCTGAATGAGTTTTTGAGGTCCCTTAAGCCTATGGCTTATATGTTTTGTAATCTAATGAGAAAGGTAATCTATGCATAGCTAATCTTCTAATGAGTTTATGTTGCCATAGTCTATTTGGTCTGAAGGTCAAGGTGGGGCTTGAAGGCTAATCAAAGTAGAAAACAATCATTCCTGAGCTATAGCTCCCCCAAACCTCATGGCCTGCACAGCTGCCATGGCACTTGGAATCTCCTCTACCTGTGGCATAGGGAAATTCAGAAGCATCTGTTGATATATTTGCAAGAACTCTTCCACAAAGATACAGCTGGTAAAACTGGCATGAGCCAAAAAAGATATTCACATAACAGAAGAATCTAGGGCAGAACTTGGTTTCACCATCCTGGCCGGCACCACATGCCCACCACTGAACAGTGATTGCCCTGAAAAGCATAGAAGGCATAAATTAACAAGGTCTAAAGCAGTTACAAGCCCCTGAGGACTGCGGAAAGAAGTAACCTCCCCTGAAAGCTCAGTTAAAAGGAAGAATAGGAATGGCTCCCCGAAGCAACTGAGATGTTCTTAATGTTAGAGAGAGGAGTGGGTGCCCATTTCGCACAAACAGAAGATAGTCTTGAAGCCAAGGGATTGATGCAGGGTCACTAATCTGTCTGCTTCCAGCTGTGTCATCCAGGCATCCTGCTATGAAACTGGTGGAGCTCTGGGAGCAAAAGGAAGAGACTACTGTTCTCCTCTGCTCTATTCTGAGATTTGTTTTCCACAGGGCTCCCAAAGTGCTCTAGCTAAAATTCAAATCTAGCCACATCTCAGACCAGAACTCCTCATCACACCCAGCTGCCTTTCCCACAGCTTACCACTCCCATAGCCTGAAGGATCAAATGCAAGGCCCAAAGTGGCATGCAAGGCTATGTGTGCTCTTGCAACTCCCTTACTTAACCTGGCCTTCCTTTTATCCTAGGAACTCAGGGTTCACAAGCAAGATGTCACACACCAGGCTAAGTCCACTGGTTAGGTCTTTCCTCATTCTTTTCTCTAAGACGACCCTTGTTTTTGCTCATGCAGAATTTTATCTGCTTGTTTTTAGACAGGGTCTCACTATGTAACCCTGGCTTTCCTGGAACTTACCCTATAGACCAGGCTGGCCTATATTCACAGAGATCCACTGGTGTCCAGATTAAAGGGGTGTGTCACCACACCTAGCTTCATGCGGTATTTATGTTGCTATTTCCATCTGTAAAGTTCCTTTACAACTTGGCCTAATATCGTCTCGAAGAAATCCTTTCCTGAGCTGTGACCTTTGCTGGACATCCTAATACCCTCAACACAAATCTATGTAAGATATCCCAATTACAAACATGTGAGTACAATCCCACGAAACAATCATAGTAAGAATTGTTTCTTAGTTATATGTGTCATCCTAGGTTCCAGCACACCTTCTGGTCCAAAGCACGTTCTTATTAAATGAGTGTTGAGTGGTTATTAAATGATTATTAAACATTTTTTGACTCAGTTGTCATGTATATAAAATGAAGCCACCGAACTACAGGAGCTAAGACACTTCGTTCTGGAAGGCCATGGATCAAACCAGCTCTTATTGTTCGGGTCAGGAATACGCTGAAAGAATGACCCCAGACTCTGTAGTGTGCAAGCAACAAAGGACATTCATTCTGCAGAAGTCCAGCGTGCTGGGGCCGCCGCCTTCACAACATGGTGGTGGCCCCACGGGGAGCTTGAAGTTCCCCTTTAAAGCCAGAGAGGGGAATTCCTGGTGTGGCTGGTGCCCATGGAGGCTACATGGCTCTCATCAGGACTTGGTGCTTTTCAAAAAGGTAGTTAATCAACCTTATCTTCCCCAGGCCAGACGTCTTGGCTATTTCTGAATGGTGGCCCTTTTCCTGTGTGTGTGTGTGTGTGTTTTCTGCAATTTTCAGGCATGATCTGTCTAGCAAGAAAATGAAGCCCATCAGGAGTTGGACAGGTTATTTAGCTAGGTTCTCTCATTATAATCAGACAACAACATCAGAAGAGAATGAAACATAAAGAAGGCCAATTTTGAATTAGAGGTGGAGCATAAATGTAGAAGAGGTCCCCAAGAAAAGGCAGTATGGTGGGCAAGTCCATAAATGGTGTATTTAGAATGGTGTTGTGTTATCGATGGATCAAAAGGAGGAGAGGTGATAGGTTTATTTTATTTCTCATGGTAAAATGACCACAGGAGTAGCTGGGCACTCGCAGATGCCATATCCAGTAAGCACTGGCCAAAGACTGAGAGCCCCACAATGATGTCACAACCCATCAGACCAATGAATATTAGCCAGAGGAAGCCACTCGTATAAATTTTTTTTCCTAACTTCCTTGGACTCTTACGCGGTTCTTCTCACATCTGGTAGAGATGAAATAGCTGTAGCAAGTGGAAATTACATTCATAAACTAGCCCTTCACCACTGTTAGGCAGTCTGGCTTCCCAATTTTGGAAAAAAAAATAATGTATGTCAGTTACTTAAGAATGAAAAAATGTAAACTAAAGTTTTATGAAAAAAATTACTTATTTTAGGACAAAGTCTAATTAGGAGTTTTCAAAATCCATTTGCATTAAATAAAATTAATTCTCCTTGATCTGTCTAGAACTGATTTCCTGAGGCTTCAGACAGAGTTTGTTTTCATGGGCATTACATCAGCATTTGTGTTCCTGCTTTTTGCTTTTGTTTTATTTTTCAAAACCCCAAAGAGTTTGTGCCAAAAGATGTGTTTTGTCTCATGACTGGAGTTTGCTAAGACCAATGTCCTTTGCTTCATTTAATGCATTTGTTTTAATTTCTGCCTAGATGATGGTTGCCTGTCTCCCCTTCTAACTCAGGCATCCTGACAATTTCATGAAGAAAATTAAAGTAATAGTCTTTCTGGACCTGAATTGATTCTGCCCAGGTCTTGTTTCAGAAATAATAACAAAGAGAAATAATAGCCTGGGAGACCTTGAGTTTCACAGAATCTGCTTTGCTGTCTGGCTTGAAGCCATGGTGTGTGAAATCAGAGCATTTTTCCTCCTCCTCTTCATCTCTCACAAGGGGGAGGGGATAATCACTTGACTCCTGTCACTGGTTCCTGTGACTTTGTTGTTGCTGTTGAAAATAAATCAGTTCAGGGGCTGGTAATTAAATCACCTGCTTATACCCCCAGCCCTCCTATAAAATCCACTCCAAACCAGAAATCTTTTTAGCCATGGCTCTGAGAAGCAGTGTCAAAGAAACCATAGGCTTCTCTCTCAAGGGTGAAGTGAACTGTCAGAGTAGGCAAATCAAGCAAAATGGAGGTGGTGGGAGGAGCCTGAATCTGCCACAGCTGGGCTCCTATCTTCGCAAGGCAGTTCTTTGGTCTTCTGTAAGCCACATATTAGATCAGGTGCTTTCACATTTTCTATAGAGCCTCCCTGACTTTCCCTTCTGTTTGTCTCTCTTCTCCATAGTGCAGCACAAAGTAACTGACCTAGTGAGCTGCTCAGGATAAGCACACATATGTGAGGCAGAAAGCCCATACCTACCTGCACCCTTAGCCCCTCAAAAAAACCACATCAGTGAGTTACTTGCTTGTTGGCTACATGACATTAGGAAGATGGTGTTCAGGAAGATAATGTTCAGGCCTCTAATTAAACAGATTTAGCTCTAAAGTTGGACATCTAGTCTTCCAATGCTATGTTATTCTTGACTTTTTTTTTAAGCCTTGTTACATTGGTCCGAATCCTCTGATTTAGGATTTGGGAGGACAACATCTTGTGAACCCACACTGCCACTATCTAGTTGTTTGGTTGATAAAGCCTCTTAAATCTTGTGGGTCTCAGTCTCAGAGCACCTGCATTTTCCCTCAAAGTCTCTTTCCAATTCCAATACCCTGTACTCTTTCATCTTCACTGAATGTCTTCTCATATCCCAGAACTCCGTTATTCATACTTTTAAATGCTTCTCAAAAGAAATACTAAAGGTTGCATTAAATGAGGTTTTCTTCTTTTTCTCCTTTGATGACACATACTTCCACTTTAGCAGCCACAGGGAACACATTACCAGGATCTGACAAATACGGTGTTCCCACATGGGGTACATGGTTGCTGTGGCCCCATGGGCGTCCTCTGCAAGCAACTGCCTCCATGGGACCTTTTTCTAGTCTCACCCTGACTGCCCAACAAACTTAATAATAGATCGGGGCAGGGCCTGGCCACCTAAAGGAAAAAGCCTATTCCCAGTCTGTCCCCCTAGCTAACCCAGAAGCCTTCAGGTAAACTCTAGGCCCACGCTGTCCACTAAAATAGCCACAAACCGTGTAGCTCTCTCATAATGGACATGTGGCTAACCCATACTAAAGAGCATTGCATGTAGAAAAGTGCATGCCAGCTTTCAAAGACTTAGCATGAAAGGACAGCATGAGCTCCGTGTTGAAAAAATAATGTTAGAGATACATTTTGGTCATATGAAATACATCATTGAAGCTAATGTCATTGTCCCATTTTAGTCTACCAGCAACTATAAAATTACATACACAGCATACAATGAGACCAAACACACAAGGGTTTCTCCCATTACTAGCTTGTGGTGGCTGCTGGAATCCTTCTATTGCCATATCTGCACTCACCAAGAGAACCTGGATCAATAAGAACGTTTTACCAAGCCTGAGGAGAGAGGCCTATTCTGGGTTGACTTTAAATGGTGACATTTCCTTGCACTAGGCAGAGAAGGGAGGCCCAACACCCAAAAAGGATAAAAGTGTTTCTCAAAGCCAAGTTACATAATTTCTTTCTTCTTCTTCTTTTTTTTTTTTAAGTTTGACAAATTCACACTGATTTCAGCACCAGGAACTCTGCCAGTTTGGCAGTTCTATTCTGAGTTTTCTCTCTGATGTGAGGTACAAAGTTCCTGGACTGTGTAAGTTTTCCTTCCTTCTACAGGGCTTCTGACCTGTTTGGAGAGGTTGCAATCAAGAACTTAAAAACTGCTGCAATAAGATTGCAGGATGAGTAGGAGAAAGTTTGTGCAAGGGAAAACAGAATAGAACCCAAACAGTCCAGCCAGCATTCATGCAAAAATAAATAAATAAATAAATAAATAAATAAATAAATAAATAAATAAATAAATAAGAGCTTCCTTTTGCAAACTTCCTTCTAGAAGGCAGTGCTTCACTCAGACACAAACTCCAAGGCCCTCTCTGCCCTGTCTTATCAGGTGACCCAGCTTCTGCCTAACCAGCTCCTCCCTGCCTCCTCTCCTACTGCTCACCCTTGTACACCTTGCAAATCTCCCCAGCTCAGCAGCCACCTGGTTCTCTTCCTGAGACTTATTTAAATGCCAAGCAGTTGGACAGGCTTCTGACACCTTAATATGGGAATGGCTTGATATGCTTGGAGGTTACCAGCGACGGTCTGGGTTCCTACGGTGCCTGTAGAGTCCCTGGCCCATCACAAATAGGGAGTGTGTGGAATCATCAAGGAAGTGAGTAAATGGGTGTTTTGTCACTACCATCTCTGTGTATAGACTACGGTTATTTTAACAACCAAATTAAACCACTCTTTCATTCCCTAACGTGAAAAAATAAAGTCTTTACTTTTACACTTTGAGCTTATACAGAGGATTTAACCTCAGAGGAAGACAGAGATGTGTCTATCCATGTTTACTTTGTGCTTAGGAGACAAGATTATGGGTCAGTCTAATGCTGTCAGCGGCAGATAGGCCATCTTAGATTCAACTAGTTCCTTGAACATATTTTTATATTTCATTATGCAGACCCATGTGACAAACAACATGCAATTTGTAGGTTTGATGGGTGATGAATTTAATTATACAACTATGAAACAAAAGAGTGAAATCAGCTAGCCCAGATGAAGACGGGGGCCATGACTTTGTCCTTATAAAGAACCCAAAGTGCCAACGTCTCTTTTATTTATTTACATGGGGTAAACCATGTATCAGTGAAGAAAATTATGACACTCTTGTTTTTATGTGTTCTGTAACAGACAAAAGCTTCCCAAGGGCCAAGTTAACCACCAAAAGGAAATGTCCTTAGTTTGCCTTCTATTCCTGTGATAAGATATCATGAAAAAAAGAAACTCTGGAGAAGAAAGGTTTTATTTGACTTACATATCCTAATCATAGTCTCTCATTGAGGAAAGCCAAGGCTGGAACTCAAAGCAAGAACCTGGAGGAAAGAACTGATGCAGAGGCCATAGAAGAATGTTCCATCCTGGTTTGCTCATTAAAGCTTGCTCAACTTAAATTTTTTGTACAACCTAGGACCACTTGCTCAGGTTGGGCACTGACTGTAGCAGTCTGAGCCCTTCCACATTAATAAATAATCAAGAAAATACCCTTTAGACTTGCCTACAGGTCAATCTGATAGAGGCAATTGCTCAGTTAATGTTCTCCCTTTTTACGACCCTAGCTTGTGTCAAGTTGACAGAAACAACAACAATAAAAACCTAACCAGTACAAGAAGTATGTCCTAAACATTTGGTGAGAATGAACAACAACACTGTTATTCGAAGTAGAAAATGGCACATTATCAAAATGAGCCCCAAACCAGGCAGTGGAGATTAGTTCACTGTTGGTAACATACTCTCTTTTGTAAAGAAGGGAAATATATCCCTACAACACTGCTTTCTGCCCGTACCATTCTTGAATATAAAATTCAGAGACAAGCTTTATGTAAAAAACCCAAATGAAAGATGGAAATAGTTTCAATTCCAGAAGCATCAAAAATCAAACATGGAAGTGCATGTTTCTGCAAAGAAACCGCAGTGGCAGATCCTCCAAAACATTCATTCCTTAAGGACATAGTACAGGCAAAAGAGAGCAATGCATGGTGCAACCAGTTTCCTGATTCTCCATCAGGTCAGCAGGTCCTCAGAAGCTCATGCCGTGTTTATGGGCTTCTGAGCTATCTGGACCCTTCTAACATACTTGGAAACCAAAAATTTGAAGAAAAGATATTTCACAAAATGGAAATTTGTGCCCTTAAGGGGACTTGGAGCCAGAGTTATGAATACTTAAAATACTTGTTTTGCAAAGAACAGCATATTTTTTCCCCAAATTAACAAATCCTTGCTGAAGTTGCTCTAAAATTATCCTAGAAAGTCAGAAAAAAACTGGGAGACAAATCTATTCTTACTAATTAGGCATTAATAAACCTGAACACGTCTTCAACGCACTAACACAACATCAAGATTGGAGAGAACTTTGAGTATTTTGCATCTCTCCTTTCTCACAGAAAACCTTTTTTTCGTCACCATTGTTGTCACCATCAATGTATATTTAGCCACAGTTGCCACAAGATGCTACAGAGTAAATGGCCAAAGTATGGCTGCCCTAGTGTAGTGTCCAGGCCTTCCACTCAGCAGCAGCTTGTTTGTGGGTGTGGTAGTTGACCCCTCTAAGACTGGGCATGACAATGCTATCTCCCAACTTCACAGAGCTGATGACAGTGGCTTAGTTACCTTTCTATCGCTGTGATTATCACCATGACCAAGACTAACTCGAGGAGAAAAGGGTTACTTCACTTGTGGTATGTAGCCTGCCATAAAGGAAAGTAAGGGCAGGAACTCAAAGCAGAAACCTAGAGGCAGGAAAGAAAGCAGAGACCATTGAGAAATGCTGCTTACTGGTTTGCCCTTCATGGCTTACTCATCCTGCTTTTTTATACAACCCAGGACCACCTACCTAACAGTAGTACCATCAACAGAGGGATAGCCCCTCTCACATCTATTGTTAATAAATTAAATGCCCACACAGAGTGGACTACAAACCAACCTGATAGAGGCATATTCTCAATTGAAGCTCCTTTTTCCCAGATGATACTGGCTATTAAACCGATAAATAAATAATAAAATATAAAAACCTGTAAAGCTAGTATTTGACTTTTTTATTATAATTGTCATTTCCAGCATCAGCATCATCACAAAAATAAATATTTCATATGGTTGGTCATTTGAAATGTTAACATGTCTGTTAACTTTTCTTTTAAGAGGAAAACACATCCTGTTTAGCACAATAAAAAGACTAAACAAGCTAGTGGAGGGGAAGAGTATGTTAGGAAAGAAAAAAAGAAGAAACAAAGAAAGTCATCATAAACAAGCAGCTGCAATGGATTCACACTGGTAGTGAGTTTGCCTTCCTCTAATCATTAACCTTGAAAGACCCATCTTATCAACATTTCCTTTAATGTTTTCACCTTTTATTTGTGTCACTCTTCTTGAATGCCTTAAATTACAATCCACTTATACCAGGCTGTCTCATGCCTTGAATCCTAGTACTCAGTTAGCAGAAGCAGGCATCTCTAAGAGTTCAAGGCCAGCCTGGCTTACATCGTGAAACCCTCTCTCAAAAACAATTACACTTCTTTTAATATGTTCTAAAAGTCAGGTTTAATGCTACTTAACGAATGGACTTAAATCAATTAGTTTTCTAAGTATGGGAATGGAGGGAAGGATGGAGGGAAGCAAAAGGAGGGGGGAGAGAAAGAAAGGAAGGAAGGAAGGAAGGAAGAAAAGAATGAGGGAGGGAGATAGGGAGGGAGATGAAGAGAGAGAGAAAGAAAAGAAGGAAGAAGAGAGGGAGGCAGGGAGAGAGGAAAGAGAGAAAAGGGGACAGGAGGGAATTTCTTCCACAGATGTCCTTCTAAGGAAATTGCTACTAGAAAATAAGTTTCCTGTGGAACAAGCACTGCCAGCAGCAGATGAAGCAGGCCTCCCTGCTAAGCCAGTATGGAACAGGTGCAATGAGTGGCAGACCGGGCCCTGTTAACTATGTCCTTTGTTCTCTGGGATTTCTCAGAACCTCAACACAGTGTGAGGGAGCTTCAAATAAACCCAGAGCACAGAGACCAGACAGAAGGCCTAGTTATCCAACTCCAAAGCGTCGCTTTTAAGCTTAGTTTGACCCAGTTTAACCTTGGGAAGAGGGTTTCGGGTTTTGAAGGAGGCCCTTCTCCACCACTATCTCCACACTTAAGTTCATGTATTTTTGTTGCCTCATATGTGCACGATGGAGTGAGACTTAAGTTCTAGTAGGATGTTTTTTGTAATAGTTCAGCTGTTCCAGGTTGGATTGGCAAGGCTCTATTGTGTACAAATTGTCAATATGCAATTGCAGAATGCTACTTCAGCATTACTGACCCTTTACTCACAGGGAAGAGGATGTTAAATACAGAGCTTCAGCCCATCCCAGACATCCTAGGCTCAGACTTCTGGAGGGGAGGTTGTAGGGAGAGTACTAAATGCTAACAAGACTCCAGTCTATTCTAAAGTGAAGCCATGTTTTGGCTCTTGCCTAGACAACTCTGAGGACATCGTGGCCTTGTCTCTAAGAAGTCTGGATGGGCAGGGGAGTGGTAGAAATAGGAAGAGGAAAGGCATGCTATAGGCATCCCTCTCCTGGATCCCCTTACTTTTCACATTCCAAGAATAATGCCCACGCATGTATGAACAGGTCAACAAACATCTATTGAGTGCCTGAGAGGTGTGCTAGGTAACCAACACAAGGCAGAGGAGTCCTACACTAACTCCCTCAAGCATGTCATGCTGTGAGTTGTGTTTTCTGGTATCATTAACAAAGCACAATAGAGGAACATGGAAGGAGCTGATTCTGCTAGAGAAGCATGGGGCACTACAGAGAACGGAGCATGAGAAGGCACACTGTTGACACAGAAAGTTGAGGGAGGACTGTTGGATGACAGTGAGGTTCGTAGAAATGTTTAATGTCTTTCCAAAATAGCTAAAGGCTTCTGGAGTATAACATTCTTGAGTATAAAATGGGAAGAATCCATTTCCAGCTATTCTGGAAGCAGAAACCACATTAGTGCCTAAACCTTGGTTTCTCTTTCTTAAAATTTGTTTACTTTTGACTTATGTGTATGTACATGTATATACAATAAGTGTGTGCAAGAATCTGTGGGGGCCAGAAGAAGGCATAGGATGGCCTGAAACTAGACTTACAGGTGGTTGTGGTCACCATGTGGAGGCTAGAAACCACATCCCCAAAGGCAGCAAGCTGTCTTAACCATGGAGACATCTTCCTTGCTCCTAGATCTTGATTTCTAATGATAATTCTCCAAGAAAGAGGACCAAGATTCCCAGGAGATTCATTATCCTGGGATTGGGATAATGAACATGCAAGATGAACTTGTCAAAGGCACACCAAAGTCAATGCTAATGCCTTCCTATGGCCAAAACACCAATCGTTTCAATAAAGTAGTATAAAATTATATTCCAAGTCATGAACTATCTTCCATAAGTACATGCATATGTAGATAATAAGGTAATAAACAAGTGAAGGTAGACCAAGACTTCATGAAGAATTATAAATAGTTCATGTAGATGCCATCAAAGAGATAAGCACAAATCCACACTCCTGAAGTGTGAGCTATACCAAGGGACATTCAAAGACAATGGTACAAATAGGTCCTGGTAGCTATAGGCATGTTAACCAAGATTAAGCTGTAGTATCATCAGGAAAAGAGCCATGTTGCCAGTACCAATGGCAACAGTGTTGTGAGAAAGAACGCTCTCTGTCTTCATAAAATATATGACCTCAGTATGAACATGAAGAAAACGGTAGAAAACCCCTGAGGGATGCTCTACAAAAGGCCTCGCCAGTCCTCCTTGAAATCATGAATGAAGAGGAAGTCTGAAAGCTGCCATAGCCAAGTGATGTCCAAGTAGACATGACAGCTAAATGCAAGATGGCTTTCCAGATAAAATTCTGGAACACAGAAGGAACATTAGATAAAGAAACAAGAAAATCTAAATAGTAATGAATGAATTTCTGTTAATATTAGGTATCCATATTGGATCATTAATGTGTCAAATGTACCATATTAATAGTAATGTAAGTATTGATATTATATAAATATTTATTTGCATTAATTAATATTATTAATATTATATCATTTTTATAATGATATTATAACAGGGGAGAGTAGTTATAGAGTGCTTTGTACTCTTCCTGTCTTTCAGCTTTAATATAAATGTAAATATTCTAAAATGAGTTTACTTTTTTAAATGATTATACTTGCTTCCCTGCCTTTTATGGTTGCCATTGGTGATGTGTATGTGAATGTACTTTCTAAACTATGTCTCAAATATGTAAGAGTTTAAGGGTTGTTTTTATTTAGGGAGATGGACATGTAGTTTGGTGGGTAAGTGCTTGCTTGCCTAGCATACACAAATTTCTCAATTCATTTCCTAGCACTGCCAAAACTGAGTACCATGGAGGCCACCTGCAATCCCAACACTCAGGAGGTTACATGATCAGAAGTTCAAGATCATCCTCAGCTATCTAGAGAGTTCAGGGCCAGCTTGGAATAAATAAGACTTTATCTCAAATAACAAAAAGAACTTTTTTTTTAAGATTTATTCTTATAATCCTTCTTCTTATATGTGTGCGCTGTGTGCATGTGTGAGTGCGGGTGCCCACAGAGTGCAGAAGAGGGTACCGCATCCTCTGGACTTATAGGGGTTATGAGCCACACAATGCTTGTGCTGTGACCTGAACCTGTGTCCCAGCAAGAGCAGTGCAGGCTCTTAGTTCTTAGCTGATGGGACATCTCTCAACCCCTAAATATTTTTATTTAAGTTTTTTTTTGTTTCTAAAAGTTTTAATGTATAAATTGTGTTTAAGTAGTTTAATTATCCTTAGTATGAAGCTGAGTGTATATTAGCTATGACCTAACAATGTTGTGACCAAAAAACTTTACTAGGACTTCAGATATGGCTCCGAAGATAATGAGCAATTAAAATTGCTTAGCAGAGAGGGAACATGATCTGAGCTGAGATTTAGGAGAGAAGCTGGAATCATGGAAGCCAGGGAACAGCTATCTGGGAAGAGATGCTCTGACAGGACGACAGGGCAGAGAGAAGAAGAAAGAATCAAGTGGTAAAGCTCGAGACCTTCCTCACAGGGATGCATTCTCCCCTTGTTATTCAAACCAGGAGCTTGCAACCTAGACTTTCTAATAACAATGTTAGTTTGATGCCATCTTAATAGTTTTTACATTTATTTATTTATTTGTTATAAGGGTGGGAACATACATGTGCACGTGCCACAAGGCACATATGGTCAGAAGACAACTCTCAATAGTTGGGTCCTGGGCATCAGACTTAGGTGATCAGGTTCGGCGGCAATCACCTTTATCTGCTGAGGAGCCCCCGCTCCATCTTCATCTGAATGTTTTCAAGAACAATTCATTGATCGAATACATATACGTAATGCTTTTAAGCTTATTAAATCTTTCACAAATACATAAACCATACAGAGCTCTTTGGTCATCCCACGCATCTTTATAATTCTTGAGAAGGTTTTTATCCACATCATGGCTTAGCGTAAGTCAGTGAGTGATTACTTGCCTCAGTTTCCCTTTCTGATATTCATGTTACATAGTCACATGTTTTATACACCTACACCAGAGATGCACTAGCTCATTATTAACCTGTCCACTTGGGAGTCTCTTTCTCCAGGAGCCTCCCTCTTGAAGCTCATACATAAAACCATAAAAACTTTACCTTAATACAGAGTGAATATGCAGCTAGTGCTAGCCATTCTCATTGGCAGTCCTATGGACCGGATCTCCTCAATTTCAGCTGCCCTGGAAGACCACCATTCGGAATGCCCTCCTACAGTCTGCCAACGTTAATTCTAGTGTACTCCACAGGGCCCACTTTTTATGTCACATTATCCCAAATACACCCTCTAACTTTCTCTCATCAAAGTCGATCTATCCGGCTCTTGTAAGGCATTGGCAGACAATCTGACAGAAATTTGATGCTGGGAATGTAAGCTGAGGTTTTACTGTGCCCTGATGTTACTTTCTTCAGGGAAGTCTTAATTCTTTTTCTACTGCTGTGATGGTAAAACACCATGACCAAGACAACCAATAAAAAGAAGAGTCTGTGTAGGGCTCATGATTCTGAAGGGGTGAGTCCCTCACCAGGTGGGAAAGTGTGGTAACAAGAACCCCTGAGAGCTCACATCTTGAATCATAAGCAAGAGAGAGAGAAGAAGGAAAAGGAGGAGGAGAAGTGGGGAGAGAAGGACAGAGAAAGAAACAAGAGAGTGATAGAAAGAGATCAGAAAGACAAAGAAAACTAGAATTGATGTGAGTCTTCTAAAACCTTAATGTCCACCCCTACTGACTTACTTCCTCCAGCAAGACCACACCCCATAAGCCTTCCCAACAGCCACCAACTAGGGATTAGCTATTCAAATGTCTGGACTATCCTTCAAACAATCACAGAGACTGTAAGCTGTCCAGGACAGACCCCTGCCCAAGACGTGTGCATGAATCTCTGCCTCCAGCTGGACCTCACTGGACTCTGGGAGTGACAATCACTGCATGAGACCTCTCTGGAAAGCACCCCCTCTCTCCCTAGGAGTCCCTGGGCAGAGGCACACCACACCTGGTTCCATACGTCACTGTGGGGGCTCTCCCGGGGAAACCTGACTGCATCAGCCACTTCTAACAGCTTCATGTTTTTAAAACAGATGAGGCTATTTTCTTCCCTAATCCACCATTCCAGGAATCTATCTAGACTTTTTAAGGCAAGAATCATCTAATAATGAGTAATTTCACCGTTCTATTTTTAGCACTGAGAAGACTTTTTTTTTTTTTTTGAGGTCACTGCTGCAGGGAAGTTCTCAAAAACTGTGCAAGTAGGGAGATGCCAGCAGTTGACAGTCACAGATTATTATTATTATTTCCCTTCTAGAGCAAAAGGCTTCACCAATAGAAATGGACACTAGCTAGGGCGTGTGCCCAAGTTGTCTATGATAAGAACTCAAAAAAGCAAATGCAAAAGCTCATTGTCCATCTCCACATGTCCACCTTTTAGCCCACATACCTTTCCCTTTCTTCTACTAGACAGTCCCCATGTTAGCCCCTGACATTCAAGCTCCTCCCTCGGATCTGCCTTGTCCTTTTTCATGCTCAGCTCTGAGATGTCCCGTGTTTCCTGGAAGTCCTTCTGGACTTTCATCTACCCTGGGATGTCATTCCTTCCTGGCCGGTATTGCCACACTACCTCCCATGGTCTAGAGCTGGCTTCTACTGGCGCATATGCAGTGAGGCAGAGTTTGTGGGCTCTTCGTTTACACTGTTCCCTCTGTTTAGATGTTTCTTCTCATCTTCACCAAGACGCCTGCCAGTCTCTGCCGCCTGTAGCTCAGAGCTTGGGTACGTGGTTTCTGCTGTGCGACTCTTCCCATATTGTTCCAGCGACAAGTTAAGCCTTCTCTGTGTTTAGTCCTACAGCCCTCCACGTAGTTCTCGTAGGCTTTCTAGCCCCTGCACCTAGCACTGCTGCTGTTCAGGTGTGTCTTCAGTCCACTGCTGATCAGATGCTGTGTAATAGCAGCTGAGAGCACTGGTCCTCCAGCCAGAAGGTCTGGGATTCCATCCAGCACATCGGTGGACTTCCTAGACTTGAACTACAGCAACGCCATGCAGAGCCCTCTTTGACAAGAAGTTGAGCCCTTCAGGAGATATCTAATGGAGACTAAATGAGATATTTGTGTGGAGCTTTAAAATGGGTGGACAATATTATAGTCACAGCTTTTGAAGTTGTGGTTTTGAAATATTTTAAGAAAAGCTTAAAATATAGAAAAGCTGAAATTATAATTATAACATAACAAATACCCATGACCCTGACACTTATCTCTATTATACATTAACCATATACCTCATATTTTAAAATATGTATTTATTTAGTGGCTGTTTGTGTGTGTGTGTGTTTGTGTGCAAGTATGTGTGTGCAAATGTGGGTACATTCCAGCATGCAGGAGTCAGTTCTTTCCTTCCACGATGCTGGTCTAGGATATCAAACTCAGGTCATCAGGCTTGGTAGCAACATATTTACCTGAGGCATCTCACCAGATATGTGTGTGTGTGTGTGTGTGTGTGTGTGTGTGTTTCAGAAACAAAATATTCCAGATAGAGTTAAAGCCCCATATACCTTTCCCACATACCATTTCTACTTCTTCACAGCAGTGAACAAAACCCTAAATTTTGACCTACATTTTTATATTTTTAGTTTAGTTTAGTTTGTGTTATTTAAGTGGTCTAATTCAGCCTATAATTCTTTTTGAGTTGCATTTTTCATCACCATTATGTATTTAATATCAATGTTGAAACAGGTAATTTGATCTAACTAATATTCACTACTATGTCAATTTTGCATTCTATAAATATTTGTTAATTTATTCATCCCACTATTTGGAGGCATTCATATTGAGTTCAGTATCAGAGACAGAAGGTAACTCAAAGATTACTCTACAGAGGAAAGTATACAGCAGAGGAACAGAAATGATTCGGCTAAAGTCCAATTGGAGCCAGGATTTCAAAAGAGATTACAGTAGTCTAGAGTAGCCTGTGGTGTCTGATGGGTGAGTTCTTTTCATTTGCTTTCTTCAAATGGCAGAAAGTCATCTCTTACTGCAGGAGATTCTGGTAGGAATGTCTGTCATTGCCTCACTGTCCACTAAGCAGCCTATGACTAAGTGTTTTTTTTAATCACAGTATACTTCTTGACATACAATGATTAGCTCAGAAGAGAACATGTGACCAAAGCTCAGCCAATCAGAAGCTAGCCATTTTTCTACACTGAAAAATAACATTAGGTGGGAGTTTTCAGAAAAACATCCCCCTGTCATGTAGGGAGGGTCTGGCTCCAACTAAGAAGGTGAAGCCAGCAAAGGGGAATGGCAGCGATACCCAGATATAAAAGAAATGGAAGAAAGGTGGAGAGAGGGCATGATTTGATCTTTCAATCTCTCACTTAAATCCCGCATTTTCAAAGTGTTTTCATCTTAAACCCGTTTGGCTTGTATTTCTAGAACTTGCATCAGTTCTGCTCTAACTTCATCATCTTCATAGTCAGCTACAGCAGCATCCCAGAGATCATAAGTGAGTGTGTAATTGAAATGATTATTTAACTCAGAGAAGCCATAAAAATGCCTCTAACCTTAGACTTAATGAATGAATCGAGGTTTGCTGTGCTCAAACCCGATGTGCCGCTTTCTTGCTTGAGGACACCATACCCACACCTGTCATCCATGGATTCAGTAAATAGCTGGCCTGGTTCTCTATGACTGATGGATGCTATATTACAATAAGAGTATTGCTGTAATCCCAGCTCTCCAGGAGGCAGAGGCAGATAGATCTCTGTGAGTTCAAGGACAGCCTAGTCCACACAGTGAATCTAGGACAGCAAAAGCTAGCCTGAAACTCTGTCTTGGAAAAAAACAAACAAACAAAAACAAAATAACAACAACAAGATGAGTATCAAGGACATGGTGGGAATAGGAGGGTTTTTAGGAATTTAATATGGGCTAATATAATATTAATTCTTAATAGATAGCTATTAATAAATAGTACACCTTTTAGTTCCTAGAGAAAAGACTGAAGAGTGAATAGAGGAATTAAATGAATAATTTAAAAATATTTGACTAGCCCAACAGGAAATAGGAAAGAACAAATAGAGGAACACAGAGAGACAGACACAGGTAAGGTAATACAGCCTTGTCAGTAATTACACTAAAACCAAATAGATTTGGTTCATTATAAAAGCAGTGATTTTTCAAAATAGCTATAAAAGAAACTTAACTGTCTGTTGTATGCAACACCAGTCTCTACTAACAGAATAATGTTAAAAGAAAAAAAAAACCTACTGTGTAAGTCATATGCATAAGGAAGCCAGTATGGCATAATTACTATCAGAGATGATTCAATAGGGTATGCTATTAGGAATGAGGTCAGGCATTTCAAAATGACTGAGGGTTCTCTCTTCCAGAGGACACAGCAAGCTTTGGTGTGTGTTAACTTTAAAACAAGTAAAACAAATGAAGCAAGTAAAACAAATGAAGCAAGTAAAGGAAGAGTCAGGTAAATGTATAGGAAGAGTCAGAGATCTTATGCTCCCTCTCAGTGCCTGACAGAGCAAGTAGGCAGTAAGACAGTAACGGATAGAATGCATAATTACATAGACTATCCAAACACTGTCAATCACCTTGACCTACATGACTCTGTAGACCAGATGAACCACTGCAGAAATACATTTTTTTCAAGTGTGTATGGGGGGATGTTACTCCAAGACACGCCATACACTAAATTATAAAATAAGTCCCAACACAATTCAAAAGATTGAAACATCCATAACAAATGCCCTGACCACGGTGGGATCAAATTAGAACTCAATATCCAATAATAGCTAGAAAATCCCAAATTATTTTAGAACTAATCGATGGATTTTAAATAACACATGGAACAAGGAAGACATCATAAAGGAAATTAGAAAACATTCCAAAGTGAATGATGGTGAAAATGTAGCTAAAGCAGCAAAGAATAGAATTCATGAATTTAAATGTTTATATTAACATTAAAGAGCTTAAAAATGAAGAGTCTATTTCTACCTTAAGAAGCCATAATGAGGTCCTGGGGAGACTAATCAGAGTTAATCCTGAGATTGGCAAGAGAAAATCCAGTTCCACAATTTTGAGCCAAATTTGAAGCAAGCTTTAATTAAATACCAACCAGAAAAATGGACCTTCCCAGTGAGTGCTGACACATGTTGTTAAAACCTTTTAAAGACAGAACCATAAGACCACTGTATGTGGTTTTGTTATTTTCCAAGAACTACAACTGCCACCATTTCAGGAAGTTACCTGCTCCTTGGGCAGGTGAGGCATACTGATTATCATTGGCTTTTACATTGGGTGCAATGAAATAGGAGGAAACACGAGGTGAGAAAGACTCAGAAGCATAAAATCTGAACATCATGCCCAGAGCCCACATAAAAATTTAGGAGTAGTGGAGTTCTTCTAAGGCAGAGATGGATGAATCAACAGAACTCATTAGCCAGCCAAAATGGCCAGAAACAAAAACAAAACCCCAGGTGGACAGGTTTGACACTGGAGGTTGATTTCTGGCCTACACACACACACACTTACATGAACATATGCATCCTATGCTTGTAAATACCACTAGCTATGGTGACATTAGCTTCTGATCCTAGCAGGAAGATCTCAAGTTTCAGGCCATTGTGAGCTACCTAGCAAGACTTTGTCTCAAACACCAAAGCAAAACAGAAACAGAAAAACCTTTAAAAAAATCAGCAAACTGGAAGGTAAATAAATAGATTTAAAAATACTATGCCTATATTCTAAGGGCTCCTGGAAACGGAGACAAGAGGATCAGGAGTTTGAGGCCAGTCTTGGCTTAAAAATAAAATTTAAAAAGAATAAGTCAAAGCTATCCTGGGTTGCCTAAAATCCTTTCTCAAACTCAAACAACAAACAAGTTTTATAGAGAAGCCAAAATGAGAGAAACAACATTCAATTAAATGTTATGCATGATGGTGCACTTGTAGAGGTCAGAGTGCAACTTAAGGCAGTTCATTCTCTACCTGTGGGGTCAGAAGTCGGATCATTAAAGTGGGTGACAAATGGCTTTATCTTTTAAACCATCTCTCTACCCTCTGAAGGTTCTGTTTTAGAAGGATGACAAACATATGGCTGTGCAATCACCATTGCCAATTATGATACAGAATGATTACTTTCAGAATTCCTACAAAGGTTGGTTGGTTGGTTGGTTTGTAGCTTACACATGAAATAGCATCTTCTTTAATGTAGCCCTGATGCTTTCAGGATTCAATCATGCGTAGTTTGTTTTTAATTTTTAGTGGAATTCTGTTCTGTCTACGATGTACCAGTGGTTTCGCTGCTGTTGTCAACTTGACACAAACTGGAGTCACCTGGCTAGAAAAAGTTTCAGTCGAGGAACTGTCTCTCCCAGGTGGGCCTATGGACACAGCTGAGGGATAGTTTTTTAATTAATGATTGATACGGGAAGGCCCAGCCCAGTGTGGGTGGTGCTACCCTTGTGTATGTGGTTCTGGGCTGTCTAAGAAAGCAAGCTAAACAAGCTAAGGGGAGCAAGATAAAAAGCAATGCCCCTAGCAATGCTCCTCCATGGCCTCTGTTTCAGTTCCTGCCTGGAGTACCTTCCTTCCATGATGGACTGAGGTCTATAAGGGAAATGAACCTTTTCCTCCCTCTGAGTGCGTTAGGTTGGTGCCTTATCACAGCAATAGAGAAGCAAACTAGGACTGTGGAACATCCAACACCATTCATCCAGTCACTAGGACTGTGGAACATCCAACATCGTTCATCGTTCATCCAGTCACTAGCTGGGAAACATTAGTCTTGGGTTTGAGAGCTTATGAATAATATGCTAAGAACATTTCCATACAGACTTTCATTTCAGTACCTCATTTGTTTTTATTGCCTTGTTTGATACCTTGAACAAAGCAACAATATTATTTCTCAGTGTAATGGTCTATTGGAAATGTCTCATATGGCTATATTTTATTATGTTAATGAAAAATAACTTATTTTTAAGTTATACATGGTTACATAAGGGCTTTTTCACACAAGTGTATGATATACCTTGAACATATTTCCCCAATTTAACCTGAAAAAACAGGCTATATTAGAGTTTTCTAAAGGAATAGAACTGATAGAATGGATGGATGGATGGATGGATGGATGGATGGATGGATGGATGGATGGATGGATAGATAGATAGATAGATAGATAGATAGATAGATAGATAGATAGATAGATATGACTGAAAGAGATTTTTTTAAGTAACTTATAGGTTCTGTTCTTATTAGTCCAACAATGGCTGTCTCTCAATGGAAGGGCCAAAATCTGGCAAATTATTGTTCAGTCCACAAGACTGGATGTCTCAGTTGGTCTTCAGTCTATATTGAAATCCTGAAGAAGCAGATCCAAATATCAGAAAAGAATGTCTCGGCAACAGGCTAGATGAACTTGCCAGTAAGAAAGAGAACAGGCAGGCAAAAAGAAAAAGCTTCCCTTTTTATGGGCTGCCACCAGATTGTATGGCCCAGGGTTAGGGTGGGCCTTCCTCCTCAAATGATCTATTCAAGAAATCTCTCCCAGGCATTTCCAGCTGTTTGGGTTTTAGCTGGTTCCAGATGTAGTCAAGTTGACAACCAAGATTAGCATCACACAGGCATTCATGCAGACGTATTTCAATTTTTTTTCATAAATAACCAGGAGTGGTATTGCTAGATTTGCATAGTCTTTGTTAAGCTTTATAAGAAATGGACACTCTTCCAAAATGGGTGTGCCAATTTGCATTTCCACTGACAGTGCCTCCCAGACCCAGTTGAGTCTAGTCCTTTGCTGGTTTTTGAGATTGTCAGCTTATAAAATTGTCACGCTAGATATATAATTGCATCTTATGATTTTTTATATTCCCTAATAAATAATGATGTTAGGGTTTTTAAATAATTGCCATATTTATTAAAAAAGAGCTTATTTTATGAAAATAGTAACAAAACTGATAAATACTAGAATGACCATTAAGGAAGAAAGAGAATATAAATTACCAATATCAAGGATGAAAGATAATATTGTATTATATTAAAATGATGAGAAAGCATACAATTCTGTGCCAATAACACTTAATATCCTATATTAACTGGACAAATTCTTTAAAAAGGTAACTTATAAAAATTAACATGGAAAAATAGAAAATGAGAATATAATTTAGGCATGGCAACACAAGCGTGTGATGCCAGCACTTTCGAGGGGAAGGCAGGAGGATCAGGAGTCCAGGGTCATCCTTGGGTACATAGTGAGTTTGGGTCCAGCCTGTGTAACTTGAGACATGTCTTCCAAAAGAAAATAATATTACAAGTTATAGAAAAGCAAGTCAAACTGGATAGGAACATTTCTTAAAGTTAGATTGCTGGGACAAAGAGGGTATGTAGTGGCAATTGGAACAGTCAAATTGTCTTCCACTGGAGTGTTGCCATTTTCATATCTGCAAGCAGAGAATGGGAGTGTCTCCTTCCCAACAGCCTTTCCAATGAATCAGTGGTAGGGCACTTCTGGTTTTGGACAATATGGAGAAAGTGGCAACTCAGTGTAGGTTTTCTTCAGAATGAAGCCTAGACTCTTAACTTTCCCACATGGTTGACAGCCCCCACGCCCATTTCTATTGAGCTGCTTATGGTCCTTTTCTTGTCAGTGTCAAGTCATTCTGTGTATCTCAGAGAAATAAACACATTCCAATAGCTCTTTGAACTTTTAGATTCATTAATCTCTTATGAAGTCTAGATTTGGAGGCATTTCTGGTTTGTTTGGGGTTTTTCTTTCTTTTCTTTTTTTTTGAGTTGGTATAAAATTCCATGCTAGCTCACATCTCAAAAAAAAAAAAAGGACAATTTAAATGTAAATTTTGAACCCTCAGATGTGTTGAAAGACAGGTGTGACAATTTGAACTGAGCCTGATTTAACTGACAGGTTTTGAATGCTTGGGAAAGCTCTGGGCCCATCATAGGTAAGAGATAATTTGCCAGTCTCTTGGGATCACTCTCTCCTCATTGTACCATGGCTGAAATGCTCTTCAGGAGACCTGGATGACACTTAGAACTTCAGTTTCTGATTCCATGTGTGGCCCACTCCTTTTCTCATTGTTCCTTTCACTGATTTGTGAAGACCCTTCTCACTGTACTTTTTTTTATTACCCTTTCTTCCTAAGAGGAAGGAAAATAAAATTTCAGAGACTCAGCAGCAAATACGCTTATTAATCATTCATCATACTTGAGGCAGTTTCATTGGTGCTTAGAAGAAAGACAAGGTTCACATTTTGAAAAGATTCACAATCATCATCCTCCTGGCCTTGCCCCCCATGTGTGACTATGTGTGTGTATGTGTGTGTGTGTATGTGTGTGTGTATGTGTGTGTGTATGTGTGTGTGTGTGACCATACATCCACAGCACAGTTCAAGAAGTGATAAAGCCTGGTACCCTTGGGTTAGAGTTGAAAATGGTGTGATGTCAGATAGGGAATGTTCCAGGTTGGATTCCTGGGATCTAGGGATCACCTGCTTTGGGGGGGGGGGAGGGGAGGTAAGTAGGAAGATGGAGAGAAGTAGATAGACGTAGGAAAACTAGTCAGAGGGAGAAGCTGGACTATCATTGGTCACAGCCCAGCCTCTGCCAACCCAACAGAGTCTTATGAACTAAGATGCTTCTCTTGGTACTGTTTCAAGAAGAGTCAAAGAAAGCAAAGCTTGGATCTTAAACAGGACACAAGCTGGCTCCAACAGCTTGGGCTGAATGGTAAGACCAGGAAGAGGTCTTCCATCCAGGAGGAAAAAAGTCCTCTGCCTAGAAGAGAGGCTGGGATGCGAGGTATAGCAGTTACAAGATGCAGGATGTTCTGAATTCTTGACATCCCAGTTAAGGCTTGGAACTCTATTCCAAGAACAGTAGGAAGCCAAAGAGAATTTTGGCATGTAAAAGTGTTCATCTGATTAACCTTTCAAAAAGACTGGTCTAGCAGCTCTGTGTACCTACTTTGAGTGGACATTTGTGTACGGTACATAAGTCAAGGTTCTCAACCAATGGGTTGTGCCCGCACAGGCAGGTAACTACCAGACATCCTGCATATCAGATATTTACGTTACAGTTCATAACAGTAGCAATTTTAGAGTTAGGAAGTAGCAATAAAATAATTTTATGGTTGGAGGTCATGATGAACTCTACCAAGAGGAAAGCCTACAGCCCTGGGTTCTGATGGCTGCCAGGATGGCGGTGGCAGCATTAACGCAATACAGTCAACAGCAAGATGCCAACAGCAAGCAGACAGTGGGGGTGGGCGCTGGGGTCAGCGCACTTTCTCTCCTTCATACTGTCTATGACACCAGTTCATGGTGGCTCTTTATTGCTCGGTTAAACCTTTTTGAAAACACACAGGCACACCCACACACACATGCAGGTGTGTTCCACAGTGATTCTTAATCCCCCCAAATTAACAATGTTAACCATCAATTGTTTAAGTACACAAGTGAAAGCCTTTAAGAATCTGATGAATCTGGTGGGTGGGCACATCTCTTATCTACAAGCTTCTGTTTACCCTTCAGGTGTGTAAACATACAAAGTCACATATGCTTAGGTTTATTAAGAAGCCTCTCTGACCATGACTGTGACCCTGACCCTCACCCCCAGTGAGATTTGCTGTCTCTTCCTTGCTAATATAACTTCCTCTTCTATCTTCTCTTTTTTACCTTTTGCTAATAAATGACTTACAATGAAAAACAAGGATCTTCAGTATCCATCTCAATGAATTTTAACAACTTTATAATCCTAGGTAGTAAAACATCTCTGCCCTGCAAGTTTCCCTGTTACACCTTTCCTGTCTCTCAGACCCAATCACATGCTTCCATATTTCCAGCATTATATATTACTTTACCCACCTTTGGCTTTATGTAAGAGTAATATGCAGTACCTACTCTTATAGGTTTTGATGTTAATACAATAGATGTACTGTAAAATGTGTCACTTTAACCACGATTGTGTACACAATTCGGTGGCTCCATTACACTCACAATGCTGTGTAACCACTGTTCACCTCTTGAGAGCTGATTTCACTTCATCACTCTACTCACTTGTCTCAATCCTGGATCCAATGGTCCAAGACAAGGGCTGTGTTCTACTACAGTGATTGGAACATAGAAAATAATGTTATTTGTTGGTCAGTTAGTTGAACAAATGAATACCTCATTTATTTCTATCTATAAGCTATGCCAATCCACCCTTTATTCTCCCTCTATTTCCCAAGTATTAAAGCATTCGTAGGTGTCTATTCTAGACTTTAAAAATGGAAAGATGAGCTAGATAAAACTCTTGACCATGAGTCCACAATCAGGTGAGAAACACATGTAAATAAATCATGCCTAATAAAACAATCCCAGCAGACAGATGAAAATGTAAAGAATGGTGTGAGAAAGAAGCTGTCTTGAAAAATAAGAAAGGCTTCATAGAGAAACAAATTCAGAGTTGGTGCTCTCGGTGGGTAGGTCAGCAGTGGGGAGAGTATGGAGGAACTGCAGGGATTTCTTCACAGCAGAATCAGCTCCTCCTCCCTTACACCCTCACTTCCACCTCTGCTCTGAAGCATGATGGGATATGTTTGCTCTCCACCTTCCTCCTACTGATATTCTTCTCTTCTCTGTGTTACTCTTGAGCTAATTTCCCCTCGTGTGCTCCTTAATTGGTAGCTTTACTGTGTGTGGCTTCTCAAAAAGCATCCTTTTTCAAGACCTTAGGCTTTTTCCAGGGAGAGGATGCATTTGTTAGTCTCTTATTTCAGAACTCACTGCCCAATGGCTGTCACCGTCTTGCTTTTGTGTGTGCTCATTTACCCTTCCCTGCCATCACCCTCTCAAGTGTATGCAGCTGAAGAATTCAAGCAATGGCACTGGAGAGACAAATCCGTGACATTTATTGCTTTTACAGATAACCTCAATGTAGTCTCTACCACCAAGTAGGGAAGCTCACAACCTGCTGTAATTCCAGCTCTAGGGGGATGCTGTCTTCTGGCCTCTACAGGCAACTGCATGCCTGTATACATACCTCTCTACACAGACACATACATAATTTTTAAAAATCCTGAAAAACAAAGAATTCTAGGTTACCTCAAACAGGATGATTTTTCTAGTTCCATCCATTTGCCTGCAAATTTCATGATTTCCTTGTTTTTAATTGCTGAGTAGTATTCCATTGTGTAAACGTACCACAACTTCTGTATCCATTCTTCAATTGAGGAACATCTAGGTTATTTCCAGATTCTGGCTATTACAAATAGAGCTGCTATGAACATAGTTGAGCAAATGTCCTGTTGTATGATTGAGCATCTTTTGGATATATGCCCAGGAATGGTATAGCTGGATCTTGAGACAGCACTATTCCCAATTTTCTGAGAAAGCACCAGATTGGTTTCCAAAGTGATTGTACAAGTTTACATTCCCAAAGACACATATGATATATACCCCCTTATAAGTGGATATTAGACATATAATATAGGATAAACATACTAAATCTATAGTACTAAAGAAGCTAAACAATAAAGACCCTAGGGAAAAGGCTTAATCCTCATTCAGAAAGGCAAACAGGATAGACATTGGAAGTAGGAGAAGACAGGAAACAGGACAGGAGCCTTCCACAGGGGGCCTCTGAAAGACTCTACCCTTCAGGGTATCAGAGCAGATGCTGAGACTCACAGCCAAACTTTGGGCAGAGTGCAGGGAATCTTATGGAAGAAGGGGAAGATAGAAAGACCTGGAGGGGACAGGAGCTCCACAAAGAGACCAACAGAGCCAAAAATACCTGGGTCCTGGGGTCTTTTCTGAGACTGATTCTCTAACAAAGATTCTAGAAGAATTATAGATTCTCCATATCCATGCATGGAGATAACCTAGAATCCATGTTCAGATGAAGCCCATAAGCTGTTCAGTTTCCAAGTGGGTTCCAAGTGTGAGACAAGGTCTCTCACTGAACCTGGAGTTTCCATCATTTCTGCTTGGCTTATTTGTAGGAGCTAGTTTCTCAAATGCTACTTTATTTGGAGGTTCCTTGAAAGCTTATATCTCCCTTCCAATGCCCCCAACTCCAGGTAGGGGAAAAAACAAGGTTGGAAGGGAAAGGGAATATAGCCCTCTTAACTTCTTCCTGCTGGTTAGGGTCATAGGATTCTTTGTGGGGCAACACCAATCTCAGTCATCAGGATATCCAGCACTCCAGGTAACCAGAAAACCAGCAAGTGCAGCAAGCGCAACAATCCATCCTCCTCTGTCTCCTCCAAGCTGCTGCGCCTTCTTCCTCTGGGCTATCATATTTATATCACGCAAAGTCCTCAGAATTCAACTAATTCCAGCTGGCAAAGGCCACACCCCTGCACTAAGCAATCATCAGCTGTGGACATACTAAAATCCCACACTTGGGATTATAACAAAAACATGTTCATATAACATAACTGAGTTTTTAAGGAAACCAAAACTTCTATTATATTTACTGACCAATGAACTCCAGCCATCTTCCTGTCTCCCACCTACCCAAACCTGGGGTAGGTAAGCACTGGGCTTACAAGTAGGTACAAGCCACTGTGCCTGGCTTTTACATGGATGCTGTGGATCTGAACTCAGGTCTGCAAGGTTGTGTGGCAAGCTTTGCTGAATGAGTCATTTCCCTAGCCCCCAAAGTTGCCTTAAGGCACTATCCCTTTTATTTTCTAGGCAAAATAATATTTATACTTAGAGAGTGTCCACAGTATTTCTTAGTCTTCTTGAATTGCTCAAGAAGTCCAAATAAGACTGTGCCTTATTTTAAGACGCCCAGATAGATAGATCCACCCACAGCCCTGCTCAGTGAAGATGGTAGATAGAAGGTATGGGGGAAGGAGAGTATGACTCTCTTTAGCACTCAAACTAATTGATGTGGTGTTAGATGTGAAGATGACAGAGAAGGTCTTCTGCTTTCATCCTTTCAGCATAACTAGGGTAAATTATATATATATATATAATTTATATATATATTTTATATATATTTATATTTATATTTATATTATATATATATATTATATATATATATAATTTATATATATATTATATATATATATAAATTATATATATATCAGTCGGAAAGCCCAGTGTGAAATAAACATGTGATCCAAAGTTCCATTTTTTCCATATGAAAGAACTATTGTGTAGCAATATTGAGAAAACCTCCCAGAGAATGCAAGAATAGGGCACGTTGTCTAGGGTTTCTGGCTCCTGTCCAGAAGAAATTTGATACTGACAGCAGAGAGGGAAATAACTTAAAAGTCATACAAGCCTGGAGTGAAAGTTAATTGACAAAATCTTCCCTCTCTTATAAGTGAGAAGGAGGAAATATTAGGGAACGAGACCTGCAGTAGCAGGAACCAAAACGGTTCTATAGTCCTGAGGTGTGTTTACATGAAAGCAGCAGGAGCTCCAGGGGACATGCCTTCCCTGCTGCCTTCCCTGGCAGCTCACTGCTCCTGCCCAGCTCAGCTCACATGCTCCGCACTGAAAGAACCCTCCAACCGCCTCACCCTCACCCAGTTTTCCATCCCCACCTCATTGACACAGGAACTTGACACATCACTTGTCTTAGATCTGATCTTCCTCCCTGTGTCACATACAGTTCAGCAGGCGCCAGTGGGACTATGACTGGCAGCTCCTCCCCTGTGCTGGGTTGTAAGCTCCACAAGACAGGGGCTATCTCTCCCATTCCTAACTGCAGACTCCTGCCTGGTGAAGATTAGGGAACCATTCTGGAATGATTTCAGAGAAGCATCTTTCCTCTGCTGAGGACACGAGCTTGAGGAAAAGTCTGAAGTGAAGGCCTGGATCCAGAAGGAATAGACTACCGTTGCTGAGTCCCAAGAGGAGCCATCAGTCTGTGAGCAGAACTGAGGGTTGACGAAGCCCAAAACTCAAAGCAGGGACATGTATCTTTTTCCTAATGTGTGTCCCAGCATGATTGGGAACAAAAATGATGAATTCTTGGTTATCCATATATGTCCCCGTAACCAAGATTGAAGAGGAGGAAGTGGGACTGAGGGGCCATATGGGTGGAATTGTCTCAAAGCAGAATGCTGCCCAGAGCCTTGGAAGGGAACAAGTAAAGGTTTACATTAACCTCATATTTCTTACAGTTCACAGGAAATTGTTTCTATCACTACCTTCAAAGTCCAGCTGCAGCATTCTGTTCTGTTCTGAAAATAGGACCCCAGGTGATAGCTTATTAACTGTGGTATAACAATTATTTTTAAATGCCTATTGTTTTTTATTTACGATATTGTATCATCTTTTCTCTTTGGGAGCGAGACAAATACTTTTTAAAGAATATCATATATTCAAATAAGTGACCCCTTTCCATTGCTTTAGTGGTCCTCTATAACTTATACATGTGATTTAGACAGCCTCCCCATTCAAATGGCTAAGTCTTATATTTTTGGAGGCATAAAAATGTATGAGAGTGACAGAACATAGCTTTAAAGCAACATTTCATGGAACAAGTCATTCTTTATTGAAGAGAATCCTATTCATGGGAGGATGTTAGCAATACACCCCCATGTCCTCTCACCCCTGCCTCTACTCACCACAGCCAGTAACCACATCAAGAAATGGCTCCAGGCATTATCAAATCTCCCCAGTGGCCTTGGGTTCAGAGGGAGGTAGAAGAGAATAGGCAAACTTTCCCCCACAACCTCCAGGAAAGGAAGACCTGGACCTCAGTGAGGTAAAGTTTGTCATCTTCCTGGTCATTTATTGTTCCATTTGTCATTTTGGATGGGTAGAGAGAAATCATAATGTACTGGTGACAACATGGAACAGAAAATGTCTTTCTGGAGTCCCCAGAGGCTCCCTCTCCACACTGGAGAGTGCACTATCAGCAGGCAGTCTCTCTTACTACTACTACCTCCCAGGGGCCCCAAGTTTCTCATTCACACATTCAGGATATATTTGCCTCTTAGGTTGGTGACTAATTGAAAAAAATAAATCAAAATATTCATAATTTTCTTTCTCATAAGTGACAGAATCAAAACACTTTTTGATGTGTTGCTTCTTTCTGACAAAATGGCTTTGTCCCTTAAGAAGGGATGCCAGACATAATGGACAATGTTTGAAGGGCTGGTTCCTTAAATTCTTTGCATTCTAACCAGCCAGAGCTCAAAGCAATTATTTCCACTTATCAGCCATGAAGTGGATATAACAATAGGGCACATAGCCTCTGTGTTCTAATTTCTTCATCAATAAAATTAGATAAAAACCCCTTGTATAGGGAATTGTGAGAATTCAGTTGTAAAGTATATGCAAGGCACTTTGTACAGAGCTCAGCCTAGGCTAACTACCCACAATCATTTGTTGCTGCTGTTATCATTGTTACTGAATAGAGAAAACAGCATGTGCTGTCAGACTACTTAAAGAGACCTCAGAAACAGCTTTGCCTTTAGTGTCTCTAACCCTGTCTTTAACAGAAACTTCTATTTCTAGTGATTTGTTCAAAGAAAACAGTACCACAAACAGGTGTGTTAAAATATTGCCCTTTTCTATCTCCCCCTTCTTTTATAGCCCACAGTTTGGCTATGAGTCTCAGCATCTTCTTTAATACCCTTCAGGGTAGTCTTTCAGAGGCCCTCTGTGATAAGCTCCTGTTCTTGTTGTACACTTGAGCATATTTTGGATATATGCCTAGGAGAGGTATAGCTGGATCTTGAGGTAACACAATACTAATTTTCTAAGAAAGCACCACATTGATTTCCAAAGTGGTTGTACAAGTTTACTCCACAAGGAGAGCAACAGAGCCAACAAAACAAACAAACAAACAAACAAACAAACAAACAAACAAAAACTAGTCCCAGGGGTCTTTTCTGAGACTGATACTACAACCAAGAAACATTGGAGATAACCTGGACCCCCTGCACAGATGTAGCCCATGACAGCTCAGTCTCCAAGTGGGTTCCATACTAAGGGGAACAGTGGCTGGCTGTTTGATTACCTCCCCCTGAGGGTGAGGACACAGAGGAAGACAATGCAAATAGTCCTGAAGAGACCTGATAGATTAGGGTCAGATGGAAGGGGAGGAGGACCTCCCCTATCAGCAGACTGGGGGAGGGGCAAGGGAGGATAATGGGGAGGGAAGGCAAGATTGGAGGAGACAATGGAGGGAGCTATAGCTGGGATACAAAGTGAATAAATTGTAATAAAGAAAAAATAAATTTAAAATTTTTTAAATATATTTTTTAATTTATTTATTTTTATCTCAATCACAGGTTAGGTACTTTGAATCCCAGGCATAGCCCCCTCCCCCATTCCCTCCTACCCTCCCACTCCCTCCCTCATCTCCTTCTTCCCTGCCCCCTCCAAGTCCACCATCAGGGGAGGACCTCCTTCCCTTCCATCCAACCCCAGCTTATCCTGTCTCCTCAGGGCTGGCT
>CM053764.1:5562283-5625179 GCA_028658305.1 Pachyuromys duprasi
AGTTGAAGGAGTTCTCTGGTTGAATTTTTGGGGTCACTCATGTATATTATCATATCGTCTGCAAATAGTGATACTTTGACTTCTTCCTTTCCAATTTGTATCCCCTTGATCTCCTTTAGTTGCCTTATTGCCCTTTTATCCAAGGCTCAGTGTGGAGAGCTCTGCCTCATTCATATCCATATTCAAAGTGCCTAGAACAAGGCTAAAGGAGGGATGGCCATTCTGTGCTTGACAGGTAAAATGACTGAAGATCACATGTACCAGAACCAGCTCCAGACTCTGCAGATAGGAGCAGAGGTGACCGGAATCAGGCTCAGTCACAACTCAGATCAATGAGGCAGAGAAAGTACCCAGCTAATCTTCCTTCTCAGCTCAGGTCTGGATGGGGAAACCCCAAAAGGCTCCTACTCTTAATCCCTGTCAGCTGGTTTCTTGTTCCACCTCTTGATCTTGGGTTAACTTTATTAGATCAAGTATACAGAGAGCTTTTGGATTAAAGGTGCATGCTAGGGCTGGGTGAACCACACCATAATCACCTGTTCACAATAAACAGAAAGTTCTTGAATTAAAGGTGTGCATTAGGGCTCAACCAAACCAAACAATAAACAGGTTTTTACAGTTCACAGTTTTGGGGTTCACAACGGGATCAAATACCCTGCAACAAATGATACTAAATGGAAGGTGACATAGCTTTAGTTTTGGACAGTTGGCAAGAACTATCAGGCAATGTGAAACACTAGAGAGATGCCACCATTGATCCAGGATGACTGTAAAAAGGCAAATCCTGCAAAGAGCTGTGGAATTCCCAGCTCAGTCAGAGGGAAAATGGCTTTCATTCTTTGTTTTGTTTTTGTGACAAGGTCTTGCTCCATATCCCAGGCTCGCCTTGAACTCACTTATCCTCATGCCTCAGGCTCCCAAGTGATGGGATTGTGAGCATGCACTGCCTTACTTAACTTGAGAACTGATTTCTGCCTGTGAGATGTCCATGGGCAATGGAAGGTGGTGGGTTGTCACAGACATGGACTGGATAAAGAACAGTCCCCAGGAGATTCAGCAATCAGATTCCCTGAGTCCCTGAGGCTCCAAGTCTCCGATATATGATAGTGGAGATGATGTCATACAACTAGGCAATGAGCACCATAACTCTTAATAAACAGCTTCTAGTGGGTTGGGAAATGGATCATCCAGGCAAGCTGCTGCTTTGCAAGGGTCTGATTTCCAACTCTAGAACCCATACAAAAGAGTGAAGCATGTGGGAAGGCTTGAAACCCCTCTAGCTTTCTTGGCAAGCTCCAGGCAGTGACATTCTCCCTCCTTCCCTGCCTCCCTTCCTCTCTCTATCTCTCTCTCAATCTCTGTCTTTCTCTCTTTTCTCTTCACCCCTCTACCCCTCCCCTAACTTCCTCCCCCTTTCTCATTTCCCCTCCCTCACACAAACACAAAGAATTTTGTTGAAAATCTCAACAAAATTCTTCAGATTTAGAAAGCCCAACTTTTATGTTCCTTTAGCTCCAGAAGAAAGAAAATCTCTCACCCCAGGTTATTTCAAGCATTTTGGTACTGCAAGAAGCAGCTAAGAAATGAACATCATTTTGCACCATCAAAGCCTAACCCTTTAGAGAAGCTCTCTGAAGGACTTGCTAACTGGCAGGAGGTGCCTCTGGGTACCTGTTGTCTTGTCTTGCCTTTGGTGCCATTTAATAGGAGCATTATGTGTGTGATTCAAGAGTGATCCAGGTAGAATTTGTCCTCCTCATATTCGGGAATAAAAAGAGAGAGAAGAATGGGCAAAGAAATGATCTTGTCGTTAAGATCTGTGGGTATGCCTGGTCTCAGCATATTTTTATGACATTATTTCAACCTGAATCACAACTTAAGAATTATTGGCTCTGCAGATGCCTCACTTTAAATAACTATCTATTGTAAACATTAAAAAAAAGAGTGATCCAGGTTAGAGTACACACAACTTTTCTTTTGATTTTCTCTTAGGGCGAGGGTGAAGAATCTAGAAAATTCAGAGAAAGAGACGGAATAAGCATAAGACTGAAAGAAAGGCCAGAGGAGCAAAAGAAAGCTTGAAAAAGGAAATATCTTTAAATATTTGGAGAATGTTGAACTCATTAACAATAAATGCAAAACAAAAGTCCATTATTTACTCCTACACTGGACAATAACTAAGGAATTTTTAATAAAAGGTCTGGAACATTTTACACAAGCAGATATGTGTGGCTTTGTGGCCTTTATCATATGGATTTCAGAGTTTTTTATTTCCCTCTTGGAATACTTGTAAAACAAGTATAAATTAAACTCTGCTTTAACAGCCTTCATGGTACAGCATTACATATTAGATTCAATTCTTTGTCTCCTATCCTATACTGATTTACCACAGAATAGCATGGCTTATACATTAGTCTTCCCTGATGGGGGTTGGGAGGTTGGAGAGGAAGCAACTCTAATATATAAAGCTAGCCCTTTCTGCAGACATCCTGTAATTGGCTGGGTTTTCATCTCTTTGTGGTGAGATCCCACAGCACAAGAAGAAACATTTTCTTTTGTCAACAATACATTTGCCAGATGATTCCACCAAAAACTGTGAAGTTTTTCATGCACTTTTGACATAGATGACTTCATTCATAGTGATGATTCAAACACCCCTCCTCCTTGATGAAGCTAAGTAGCTCTCCCCAGCTTCTTTGTAAGGAGCATCCATTGCCTTTATGTCCTGCTCAGTCATTTGTGGCCTCAAAAAGAGTCAGACTTTGTTTCTATTCACACTTACTCAATGTTTTATACCCAATAAACTCCAAATGAGCACATTAACAGTTTCAGCAAAGAAAACTTAATCACAGCCAGATGTACTTGGAACATTCTTCTACGTCTCCAGTTAATTGATCATTTGCTTATGTATGGTGAGGGACTTATTCTACAGCTCAGTGTTGAAAATGTAATCAGTTTTCATAAACCCTAGCAGCCCAGCATTGTGGTTTTATTTTGTTTGAGAATCTGAGTGTTTGAGATTTGCTGCAGAATATTTTCATGTTTAAAAAAAGAAAAAGAAAAGAAAAAACCATTTTCTTTCCTTATGATCTTACCTAAGTTTGGCTGTCCACATAGAATTTTGTGTGCCCTAGAGGGTCCAATTCATTTGTTCGCTGATAGTTAAAAAATAACTAAGAGGAAAAAAATTACCTTAACCCTCCATATTGTCTATGGCCAAACAACTGAGAACAATCACATCTAATTACTAGAAGATATATATGGTGGTGGTGGTGTGTGTGTGTGTGTTGTAGTCATTAACAATAAATGCAAAACAAAATTCCAAAGTGTGCATTATTTACTTCTTTGCTCCTCTACTGGACAATAGCTGGGATTTTTTTTTTTAAAAAAAGCATTACTAGATTTCTTTCTGTTACTGGAAGGACAGTAAGCTTTATATGAAGGTAGTTCTTCATTCTTCAAAGGCATGTGCACTTAAAAATCCACAAGTTAGAGACTATTTAATTAATATTGATTCAGTTACTCCACTAGTGAATTAGAAATATGAAACAAAAGAAAAATGTTAGCAATATTATCTGAAAGATTTGTAGAAGACATTTTCATCTGTTTTCTATACTATATTTTCTCCCAGAACAAACACAGCCTTAATGTTGGTAAGATTTTCACAGAGAAGTTGACAATTGAAGTAAAAAGTTTGTTTTTAATTTTTTTCTTTATTATTATTTATTACAGTTTATTAACTTTGTATCCCAGCTGTAGCCCTCTCCCTCATCTCCTCCTGGTCCCACCCTCCCTCCCTCTTCTCCCCATGCCCCCCACCAAATCCACTGATAGGGGAGGACCTCCTCCTCTACTATCTGACCCTAGCCAGTCAGGTCTTATAAGGACTGTCTAGATCCTCTTTCTCTATGGTCTAGTTAGACCACCTTGCCAGGGGGAGGTAAACAAAAAGCCAGCCACTGAGTCTGTGTCAGAGACAGCCCCTGCTCCACTTACTAAAGGACCAACATGAAGACTGAGCTGCCTATGGGATACATCTGAGCAGGGGGTCTAGGTCCTCTTCATGCATGGTTCTTGGTTGATTCATCATTCTCTGCAGGACCCCCTGGGCCCAGATTATTTGGCTCTGTTGGTCTCCTTATGGAGATCCTGTCCCCTCCAGGTCTTTCTATCTCCCCCTTCTTCCATAGGATTCCCTGCACTCTGCCCAAAGTTTGGCTATGAGTCTAGCTGAGAAATTTTTAATAAAAGGTCTTGAATATTTTATACACACATATGCGTGGCTTTGTGATCCTTATCATATATGTATGTATGTAACACACACACACACACACACACACACACACACACACACACTGAGTACAGATCACCAGAGCCCAAGAAAAAGCCAGGTAGAGCAGTGCATATCTGTATCTCTAGTGCTATGGGTGGGTGCTGCGGCAGACGGATCCTTGGGGCTTTTTGGCTACCCCAGAATAGCCAAAACAAGGAGCTCCAGGTAAAGTGAGAGTTTCTATCTCCAAACACAGGTGGAGGGGCTGAGAAGATGGCTAGGTATCTGTAGTGGTTTAAATGAGAACAGCCCTCCATAGGCTCTTATGTTTGACTATTTGATCCTCACTTAGTGGAACTGTTTGGGAAGAATTGGGAGGTGTGGTCTTGTTGGAGGAGGTGTGTCATTGGAGCAGGTTTTGATGTTTTAAAACATCCATGTCATACAGATGAAGGAATTGAAGGAAAAAGAGGCAAATATAGTCAGATAGGTGAAGGAAAGATTGATGTCCAGCAATTGATGTTGGAGGACCCAGCCCATTGTGGGTGGTCCATGCCTAGGCCAGTTGTCCTGGGTTCTGTAAGAAAGCAGACTGAGTAAGCCACGAGGAAAAAGCCAGCAAGCAGCACCCCTCCATGGCCTCTGCATCAGCTCCTCCCTCAGGGTTTCTGTCTTCTTTGCTGATGAACAGTTCTGTGGAAGCATAAGCCAAATGAACCACTTCCTCCCTAAGTTGCTTTGGTCATAGCATTTCATTTCATCACAATACTAACCCTAACTAGGACACATCCACCACCACCACAAAAACAACAACAACAATAGTAAGTTGAAAAAGCAATTGAGGAAGACGTTCCAGCGTCAACCTTATCTCTAAATGCATTCACGTGGACAAACATAGACGCATTTATACAACAGTAACAACAACACTAACAGAAATCTAGTTTTGTTGGTGACAGGCTTGAAGTCACTGAAAGTGAGTGTATGCTTCTGCCAAGTTGCCAGATGGCACTCTTTGCTCAGCTAGCTTAATAAATGTGGAGGATAAAATGGGTGTGAGCTCCCACCAGGAGCATGGCGTTGTTACCAGGTACAAATTCAAATAATAACTGTACTTCTTATAAATGATGATCCTGGGCAAATGATTGAATTTCCCTAAACGCTGGTTTGCTCATTTGAAAAACTAGAACATCTCCTCCGTGGCACGTCCTCAGAGCAGTTACAAGAATGAGTAGCTAGGACCAGGAGTGTAGCATTGACCAGTAGCAGGTGAATTACTCCTGTTGCCACGACAAAACCCCTGACAGAAGCAACTTAAGACAGGGTTCACGTTGATTTAGAGTTCAAAGGAAAATATCGCTCCTGGCTGGGAAGGCCCAGAGGCAGGAGTGGGAAGTTACTGTTAGCAGGAGCCCTTAGGCAGGAATGAGTGACGGATGGGTGCGCTTAGCTTGCTTTCTCCTTCTTAGGCTGGCCAGACGGCAGCCCACCAATCAACGCCTCTGAGTTTAGGGGGACTCTACCCACTGCGATTAGCTTCTTCTAGACGAGCTTCCACAGACGAGATGTGAGCTTGTTTCTGCGGTGCCTCTATCTCCTCTCAAGTTAATGATGGAACACCCCAGCAGCCTTACATTGGAAGAAATTTATTAGGTCTGGTGAAAACCACCAGATTTAGTGACCACATGACTTGGGGGGGGGCACATGGAAGTGGTATGCCACAGATGAGACTTCAAACTTAACTTTCTAGACATTTCTGCTGTTCTGAAATATCCAACTGACCTCCTCTTTCTAAACACCAGAAATACTACGTTTCCCAAGCATCTTCAGAGAGATTGGCACTAGGGTAAAACAGAAGAGGTCCTAAAGTGGAAGTAGAAGATACCATTTTTTCTAAAATGGAGTCACTTGGTGGTTGTGGGTGTTATTTAGCACTAGAGTGCTTGCCTAGCATACACCATTCCTGGGCTCAAATTCCACCATCACAGGGCAAAAATTATCATCCAAGGGACAACCCTACAACTCTGACTCAGATGGCGAAAGCCTCAAAGAATTTGATGCTCTAAGCATGCACCTTTTAATTTGGCTCACCCTGGTCTCAACCTCAACTGAGGCCATGTGACAAGGGCTGGCCAATGAGCTCTAGATACCAGCGGCACACCAGGGCCAGCACTCCATTCTCCAAGCTTACTTCTTCGCCATGGCAGTCAAGGCAGCTGGGTGGCAGGGATCAGCGCTCTGTGGATTTCTGCAGATCTCCCTGGATATATCATATGATTACAATGGAAAGTGTTTTGTATGGAGACGGACACTGTAAGAATACCTAGCAAGTTCCTTCTTAGCCTTGTCACTGCTGTCCATATCTATACCAATCAAATCAATCACTCCCTCCCCGTTGACCCAGCAGGGCTGCTGCACAGGCAGAGTGGCATCCTGGTTGGTTCTGAGTGGGAAGCTACGCGCAGATAGATTTTATCGTCCTGTCCTCAGAGCCTAGTTCATTTTCTGGATATATTATCCATATTTAACGGATGTTTGTGGATTAAGCAAGAGTGTTTGTTCTACAAGTTATAAGAAATTTTCTCCAAAGTAAAAACTATAAGCCAGCAGTAAGCCAAGAAAAATAGCTCCTATTTTTTTTCCTGTGTCTGTCTGAATCTCTCGGTCTTTCAGTGCCTGCATCAGTGGGGTTGTCATGGTTACCGCTCATCAGCTTTGGAATATTATTAGATGCTGACCCACATTGTATCACAACTGTACATAGACCTTGATGTGTTTTTGCCTCTCCTACCGTTCCAACTGTTGTTCTCTTTTCTGGTCTGCCTCCCTCATTCTACTGTATTTAAATTTATAGAAGACTTTGCAGCTGGGCCATTTGCCAGAATAAGAGCTCATTCTACATTGTACTGGCTCAATGGGACTTCAGGGGATCTGGGATAAAACAGAGAATAAGTTAGAAAGTTCTTTTCTTACCAGTGCACATGAGATTATACATTTTTTACTTTTATTTTTTATTTATTATAATTTATTCACTTTGTATCCCAGCTGTAGTCCCCTCCCTTGCCCCTCCCAATCCCACCCTTCCTCCCCTTTCTTCTCCCATGCCCCTCCCCTTGTCCATGGACCTCCCCTTCCATCTGACCTTGGCCTATCAGGTCTCATCAGGACTGGCTGCATTGTCTTCCTCTGTGGCCTAGTAAGGCTGCTCCCCCCTCAAGGAGAGGTGATCAAAGAGCCAGGCACTGAGTTCATGTCAGAGACAGTCTCTATTCCCATTACTAGGGAACCCACTTGGACACTGAGTTGCCATGGGCTACATCTGTGCAGTGGTTCTAGGTTATATCCATTCGTGGTCCTTGGTTGGAGTATCAGTCTCTGAAAAGACCCTTGGGCCCAGATTTTTTGGATCTGTTGTTCTCCTTATGGAGCTCCTGCCCCCTCCAGGTCTTTCTGTCTCCCCCTTCTTTCATAGGATTCCCTGCACTCTGCCCAAAGTTTGGGTATGAGTCTCAGCTGCGTACAGTCTTTCAGAGGTCCTCTGTGGTAGGCTCCTGTCCTGTTCCCTGTCTTCTCCCTCTTCCAATGTCTATCCCATTTGCCTTTCTGAATGAGGATTGAGCAGCTTACCCAGGGTCCTCCTTCTTGCTAAGCTTCTTTAGGTGTACAGATTTTAGTATGATTATCCTATATTATATGTCTAATATCCACTTATAAGTGAGTATATACCATGTGTGTCTTTCTGCTTCTGGGATACCTCACACAAGATGATCTTTTCTAGATCCCACCATTTGCCTGCAAATGTCATGATTTTCTTGTTTTTAATTGCTGAGTAGTATTCCATTGTGTAAATGTATAAATATCCCATAATTTCTGTATCCATTCCTCAATTATACTTTTTTTAAACAAGATATCACTGTATAGACTAAGCCGATCTCAGATTCATAAAGAGCTCCTGCTAGTGCCTCCTGAGCATTAAGGCTTAAAGGTGTGCTCCAACAGGTCCCGCTGGTCTTCGCTTTAACTACGTAGATCTGGGTAGTAGACAGAGTTGGCCGCTGGGTTCTGGAGGGCCTTTCACTCTGCTCGCCTTCCATCACCATCCTCGTTATTCCAGCTAGTTATTGATCTGTCCTGCTTAGCTTCTCTACTGTGAGTTCACCAAGACCTTAGGAAAGAGGTGTTGTTATCAAACCTATTTTGCAGACAAGAGCATAGAGATTCAGGAGAATAAAAGACTTATGCAAGGACACTACAGTTAAGTACCAAAGCTAAGGGGGAGCCCAGGTTCAGCCTGACTGTAAATCCTATGTGCTTAGTTTCCCGTGATATCTCCAGAGAGGTAAGATAGGGGAGATCTCAAAGGAGGACCAGTTTCTTCCACTTTCAGAGCGAACACTTAAATAAAGGCATTGTTGCCACTGCTCTGAGATCTCAGACTCAGGAGTATAGAGGAAAATTGGTAAGCTAGTCTTATGGAATCTGACCTACATAAAGATTTACTCTAAAACACAAAAACAAAAAAAAAAACCTTCTAAAGATAGACAGGAGGAATGAGGCCAGGTGTTCGTCAATGCAGGGTGGTGACTACAGGTTACAGAGACCTGTTACTAAGCTAAGCATCCGGATTTTATCATCACAAAATGCTTTAAAGTATTGACCTTTCATGCCAAATGTCATAGATATCTCTAACTATTATCTCTTAGTTTCAAAGGAAAAAAGTTTTAAATGACTCCCAATTTCTTTTTTTAATTTTTAAAATTTTAATTATTATTATTTATTACAATTTATTCACTTTGTATCTCAGCTGTAGCCCCTTCCCTCATCTTCTCCCATTGAACCCTCCCTCTGTCTTCTCCTCCTATGCCTCTCCCCTAGTCCGCTGATAGGGGAGGACATACTCCTCTTCTATCTGATCTTAGCCTATCAGGTCTCATCAGGACTGGCCCCATTGTCTTCCTCAGTGGCTTGGCAAGGCTGCATGCCCCATGGGGAGGTAATCAGAGAGCCAGCCACTGAGTTCATGTCAGAGAAAGTCCCTGCTCCCCTTACTAGGGAATCCACTTGGAGACTGAGTCTATGTTCTACATCTGAGCAGGGGGTTAGATTAAAGTTAAAGGAGAATATTCAAAAGGCAATTTGGGGGGGGGGCGAGTTGGAAGCATCATACTTTGCTAAAAATAATAAATTTTCTTTAAAAAAATGACCTTTTGAGTCTTTTATCCCAGCACTTAGCACATCTCAAGTTCAAAGCCAGGTTGGAGTATATTATAAAACCATGTTTCAAACAGGAGGGGGAGAAGGAAAGAGAGAAAGAAGGGAAAAGGAGAAGGGGCAGGAGGAAAGGCATGGGGAAGGACCTTTTCAAGTGGACTCTTTCTATCATGTATCATCTGCAATGGTTTTCTCAGACTATGAAATACTGTTTTTCTTTTTCATCTTATTATTAATATTTTCACAATTTAGAGAGATAGCTATGATAGTCTAATAATTGAGAAAGAATTCACATGTCAAGAACTAGTTTCACAAATTCATTTCATGCCAAGAAGGCAAGGTATGCCTGAGGCAATCTGTAGAAAGCTTCCTGTTTGACTATGGGCATCATTAAGTAATAGCCATGTGCTGATTTGGCTACTTTCCATGCAAGGCCTAAAAGCCACTTTATCAGTGCTCACATCTGATTGCAATGCCCGGCTGGTCAGAATGGGTGTTAATACCAGCCTGTAAAACTGCTGCCTGTTGAGATGTCAGGTGACCGACTGCTGAATGGAAGAACTGGAGAGCAAAGAAAGCTGGAGAGAAGATAAAACTTGAAATAAGAAAAGAAAAGAATAACACTTTAAAAGACAGGGAAAAGACAAGAAGAAAGAGAAAGATATGGGCAAATGCATGGCTAAAATAAAAGGAAAGAAGGAAAAAGAAAGAAGTAACACAAAATACAATTTTTAAATAGATGGAAAGGAACAGCTTAAATTCCTGTTAACAGATGAATAGATAAAGAAAATGTGTCACACATTCACAATGGAGTTTTATTTAGCCATAACAAGAATGAAACTATGACATTACAGGAAAACGGTTAGAACTAGAGATTGTATTGAAAGAAAAAAGCTACATTCAAAAGGTCAAATACTT
This sequence comes from Pachyuromys duprasi, assembly GCA_028658305.1. NCBI lineage: Eukaryota > Metazoa > Chordata > Mammalia > Rodentia > Muridae > Pachyuromys > Pachyuromys duprasi. Next base: position 5,572,683 of record CM053764.1, read on the forward strand.
CATGTTTCCTCTCATATGCAGATGTAAACACAAATTTACATAATGACACGAAGGCATAAGGGGAGTTATATGAAGGGAGAAAAAATATAAACAACAAGAGTAACAGAGGAAAAATGTTGCATATTTTATATATGCACACATATATCCATTAAGAGATATGTAATATATGTATACATGTATAGTTATCTGTACACACACACCTTTTTAAGAGGAAAGAAACTAGCAAGAGTTCAGGAGGAGACAGAGAGGAACACTGTGGAAGGTATAAAGCTGCCACCAAAGTCATTATTTTGTATACCAAGTACTAATTGCAAAAACAAATTCTTTTTAAGTGGATGGTCAGGAGGGTGGATGGGAGTGGGGAAAGTGTGACAGATCACCAGACTTTAAGACTTTAGGATAAATCCATGTCAACCACACAAGCCCTGGGAGGGAAGAAGAGAATTCTCTCTTACCTGCAGATTCCATCTTACAAAGCAGTGGGCTAGAGAGAGTGTATCATTTACCTCCTACTCACACCGCAGGTTTGTACCAGGCCTGATCCCAGCCCTGTCCCTATGCACGGTCTAACCTACCTGCTCTTCTGCTGCAACTCTTTATTTTACCAAAAACTTGCTTTTGGGGTTATATGTCTATGTATCCAACATAAATTGTATGTTCAGGGAAAACTGGCCTTTTTCAAAACTAGAAAATCTTACCTGTGCAAATGTTGGTTTGTTTGCTCATTTTTGTTTTGTGCTGTAAGAGTCTAACCTACAGTGTATACACTTACATTCAGCACATGAGCTAGCAGTTACTTTCTATTGAAATAAAACAGGAGACTTAGCAACTTACAAAAGAAAACATATCCCAAAGGAAGTTAGAGTAAGTTCGGAAAAGGCTGGCAACATCAGCACCTGTGGCGGTTGGTCCAATTTTCCTGGCTTGCCTGGGGCCACAGAGTCAAAGTGGCAGACCTGCCCAGTCAGCCATTTTCTCCTCTGAGTGATTTAAGGTCGTGTTCGAGAAGTAAAGCTAGTATGAGTTATCTAACATCAAAGGGGAAAATTTCCAACTCTGGAAAACACAATGCTGCTGCCAATTCCCTTGAACACAGCAGAGGTCTGCTTTGCATGGTTTGATATGCCCATCATTCTTCTAGCCAGGATCTAGGGCCCAGCCTGGGCTCCACTTTTGGTGTTTTGATTAATCCTGTTGATTCCATATGAATCTATAATAAGTAAAATGCTCCTTTTCCCTAATTTACTGCTCGTTGTTTTATTTTCTATTTTGTTTGGTCAATTGGCACCAGGCTTCATTCTGCTCTTTTATCCTGGATGGCACTCAGTTTTATTAGCTTACCTGTTTATTATTCGTGCCAGGAAGCAACATTCAAGGCCCAAGTAAGTGGGCTTATCCATTCTTTCAGTCACACTTATGGATCGGCCCACACTCCAGAACTGTTTTGGGTGTTGTACTAACAACACAGACAAAAGAGCCTGCCCTTGAGAGCTTGGGCTCAAGCAGGTGTGGAACTTAGAGAGAACGTAAGTAAAATAACTTTGATATTAACCCTTCAGGGAGTGGTCATTTCTATGGAGGAAAACAAAATAAAGGGTAGAAGGAGCACAGGCTAGAAGAGGAACCTTGTCAGTGGGGACAGGAGTGTAAGCAGGACAATCTCTTTGATGACACAGGGCTTGAGCAAAGACCTGGAGGTGAGAGTGAGGGATACAAAGATAGCTGAGAGATTGTGTGGAGAGGAGGTCTGTACCTGGGGACAGACAAGGGACAGATACAGATGGAGGGGAAGCTCAGAGGAGGAGTGTGTCCAGACCCTGCAGGGCAGGGTGGGTGGAGGTGAGCACTGGGCTTTAACTGAGAGGTGCAAAGCCTTTTTTCACCCTGGGGTGGATTTTCAGGTCATCCCACTGACTGCATGGTGGCGCAGGACACTTTCAAGGGTAAGGGTAGGAGTGTGGCTGACAATACAGAGTGTCGGTGGCCTAGGAAACAGATAGCCATGATTGGTCTTGACAAGAGTAATGAAGGGATGAAGTGGTAGTCTAGTCCTTCGTGATATCTTGAAGTTGGAAGCAACAGGATCCACTAATAGATGGGGTATAAGATCTGAGCAAACAAGAGGAATCGAGGTAATTCTAAGACTTTGGGTCTAAACAGCTGCAAGGCTACAGCATCAGCTTCTGTGAAGTGAAATGGAGAAGGCTGCATGAGACACCCTGTTGTATGTTTGTTAGAAGCGGAGGTGAATGAGTGATGTGGTCTGAGATGGCCGCTGCCCACCCATCCCGGATATGAAGCGCATGCAGCTAGGCATATGAGTTTAAAGTTCCAAAGTGGCATTCAAGTTACTCATACACATATCAGATTTTAGTGTAGAAATTTTAACCTTAGCCTAAAGTTAGGGTGTTTAAGGAAAAAATGATGTGCCTTAAGGATTGGCCATAAGGGGTTCCCACATTGTGACTTGGGAGAGATGAGGACCTCAGAACAGTAGCTAGTTCTGTGATTCTGAAGACAAGAGTTCTCGACCACCAGAGCCGCGCCTCCAGGAAACTGAAAAATTCAACTTACCTGGCCTCACTCCGGGCATACCGATGCGGAGTTCCCAGGAACGAACCCCACAGTGTGCATTTGAACAAACCCTTCCTGTGAATCTGTTGCATGAAGAAGTCTGAGATTGTCTGTGAGGCAGGAGACAGGGTAAAGGCATGCAGTGTAAGAAGCTAGGGGAAGCAGCGCTCCTGAGGGACTAAATCAGCAATGAGCACTGTGTGTGTTGAGCAGGGCTGGCATGAGCTGCTGTGGGGTAACAATCCATGGTGTTAACCTATCTAATGGTTTCTGCTAAAACCAGCTTGAGTTTAGGATAGAGAAGAGCAATGGCTGGATTTGTTTGTGGGCAAGATCTTACTATGTAGCCCGGGCTCACCTAGCACTTTATACAGACCAGACTGGCTCCAAATTCACAGAAATCTATCTGCCTCTTCCTCCCGAGTTCTAGGATTAAGGATATACACCACCATGTCTGGCCCCAAAAGGCCAGTTTTTAGTGGATTCAAGAAAGAATATGAGTAGAGCAATGAGAAATTATAAATACAGGGAACTATTACCACAGGTTGGTTCTAAAATGAGTCTGGTCATCTTCATTCTGTCTGATATTTAAATGAGCCAGCAATGTTCATTACAAATTTTTCTACCGTTACCTACCCCAGACCAGCTATATTTTACAGCCAACTTGTCAATCTAAGATTTTTGCAGTTCTGACTTGCAGAGTCCAGTCTGCCCTCTTGACAGGAGTGTGGGCATCCCAGACTGAGTTAATGGCTGCAGTCACAGGCAGATTTCTGTTTCAATTATTTCTTCTTCCTTAGCGATAGTTTCCAGAACTTCACAGAGCTTCTACCAGTTCATATGCAAGCCTCATTGTTGCTTTTAAACTTCTAGGGAAACATAGATGATGAGGAGAATTGGGAGGACTGACAGATAAGTACGAGGGAGACAAAGATGGGCAGAGTCTAGAGGTGGGGGAGGGACAAGCAAGAGGAAGAATGAGAAAAGATAGGAAATGGCCAAACAATAAATAATTATGATGGGTAAGACAGTGAAAAATCAATGCAAGGACACAGTCACCGGGTAGAGTGGAAGGACATGATGAATCTGAAGCGATTAATCAGGCCTCTTGGAACTGTCAAGAAAAGAGATTCATCAAGACCGAGGCTGTGGTGATCATCCCTCTGATGATAACTAATAGAAGCTAAGGTCATAGTTCACATGAATTCTTTTTGAGGAGAAGAATTTAAACAAGAAAGCACATAATGCAAGACTACGAAGAAAACTCAAGTTTAGTAAACACAAATTCAGGGAAGAATTAAGCTGCTTTGGAGCATGAAGAGGTAGGATACGTCTAAATGGATTGTTCTCTAGAGGGAGGAGAGTTTACCCCACCGTAATGCCTTTAGACATTTGTTACTTTAAGACCAGTGTGTCTCCTTCTACGGCAGCACTTAAGAACAGACATAACAGAGAACGGAAAATAAAACAATTGAAAAGAGCCAAAAGCAAAAAGGGAATACTGGTAAGAAAATAAAGCCGGAGAATTAATATACATCTTACATATACTGCCCTAATAAGAAAGAAAATCAAGATCACGTAGACACTCTGTAGCCACTGGAGAGAACCTGTCACTAGGTCTCTAATCTTCCTACCCACTAAGCAAAGAAAACCAAAATGACCACTGCTAAAAACCTACAGTTTCCAGCAACCAACCTAGAACTTACATGGACATTAAAGTCTAAAGATATTCAGTCTAGCAGAGCCCCATGATATGGACAAGGAGTTTGCTAATATTCTGTCAGCAAACAGAATGTCTGTTTTCTTAAAGTCTGAATCTTCTAGTCATACTAAGTTGTAAACAGTCTCTACTTCCCAAGCAACAATCACCACTTGATCCTGATAACTTTTTGTTTCAAACAGTTGCACACGTACCAGAAAATGATAAGTGCTGTCACAGAAACAATTTGACATGGCAGTTACGTTGTGTCCACCAGCCACTGCAGCAAAAAGTTTATGTACAGATGTTTAATGTAAATCATGATGTGTGTGTGTGTGTGTGTGTTTTAACAACTCAGCCATTTTATCGCATGGAGAATGATCTGGAAGCCAGTCTATTTGAAGGATCCTACTGAATGCAGAATTTAGTGCAGTTGAAGAGACTGGGTGAGACCCTTCTATTTTTTTTTGAGACCCTTCTTGATGAGACCATGAAGTCATGAGCACTGGGTCAGCTCTGGGTGCTCAAGCCAGTGCGCATCCCTGTTTCAGATGGCTCTTCTGGGGACCACTGTTACCCTTACCACATTGGCCATGTTATGTATCTCTTAGTGCTCAACTGTTACAGATGTGCTTAAAATGACACACCTGTTTACAACCTAAATGGTAATTGGGTCCTGAACTAACTTGGGCCTTATGTGAGAGGCAACAAAAGGCACACTAATATTTTGCTCATGTTCAAATTAGCAAATTAAATTGTGCACCCTTGCAAAGAGTCTCTTCAGGCAAATGAGGAAGTACCAGTTAAAGGCTATGTATAAAATCAAAATGAAAATTTTGCTGGCATCTTTTTAATGGCAGAGAATTATAATCAATGATAAAATTGTCTGACACCATTTTCATTTCCTTCCACCAAGTGGGCAGAGCAGTAAGGTTTGCTCTAACTCCTTTCTCAGGTCCCCCTCTCTCTCCTTTCTGATTCCTTCTCGCTCTTTTTAGGGCTTGCACAGACCCGTGGGTAGGCACTGACCACTTTCACTTCTGCTGAGGAAGTTACAGCATGCTTCTCTAAACGGCAGAGCGAAAGAGAAAACATGTTCTGATACCAAATGGTTGGACCTTGAAGGGTTAGCAGTGTTCTCAGTACCAGTAAGACCATAAATGTCTATGAGAGGGGCCCTGGGGTGTGGGAGGGGTGAAACAGATTCTAAGACGAGAAAAACAAAAGGAGGTGGGTGGGCGTCTGTGCTTCTCTGCTCTACTCTTCTTAAGCATGATACAGCGCCCTATTCCAGTCCTGTTGTGATGGTTTCTATTAGGTCTGACTCGGGGAGTATCTGCTGAATCAGTCTCTCTAAGCAGAACCAGGAAATCCACCCCAAGGAGGAGAGTCACCGTATTAGTCAGGGTTTCTGAAAAAAGTTAGACCCAAGAGAGAATCCTCTGGTCTGAAATGTTCTCTTGTGTGAAATTCCCTGCTTTGTACTCAAAGGAAAGAAAGCGCCAGTAGGAGCTTGCTCATCAAACGTGGTGCGAGTTTAGCTTCTTCTAGAAAAAGCAGCCTGCGTCACATCGAAGCCAGATTTGGTTCTTCGCCCTGAGAGCGGTTAGCCCAGTGGAGGGGTTGGCTTCCGTGACAACTGGTGCAGAGACAGGTGCACTGTGGGTCCCACAGATATGAACCCTGATAAAGAGTGCATGAGCGCCTACCCTTTGCAAGAATGGAGAGAAGAACAGCCCAGCTCCCACCGTCCTGGGGTTCCCATTGCAGACTGATCATCTGCAGTCTTCCTGGCAAGGAAAACGTTTCAGCGCCTGCTTCGTTAAAGTGTCTGGGAGGGAGGTAAGAAGCACCTTGATTCCCATTCTACAGCTGTGTAATGTGAGTCCTAATGAAGTTAGATGAAGGTCACACAGAGGTCAGAGTATCTTAAAAATTATCACAAGGTTTTTGATGTGCACTGAACAGTTTAAACTGAAAAATGAAGAAGGCATTTTCTGTGGGCTTATCTAAAAAGAAATGTGTTGCTCTGAATATCTTAGTTTCATTTATGCGGCAAGTATGTACTGAGTGCTACTGTGGCAATGAAAACAGAAAATGAAATAAGGACTTATGAGACATTAGTGCATTTGTGTGTGACATGTTAGGTGGAAAGAACTAAACATAACAAAGGGCTAGAGAGGGATGGGGTGGCTTTGTGGGGAGACCTATTAGGCAGAGCACTGAATAAAGAGCAGGCCATGTGCTTGTCTAGAGAACCCCAAAGAACATCAAGTGCAAGGCCTTACGGTGGGCAGGGGCAGAGAAAGTTTGAAGAACAGCAAAGCAGGCACTAAAGCAGAGAAGTAGGACAGAGATGAGACACTGGGGCCAAGAGACACTGGGAAAGGGACAGCCCTGGCTCTCACGACAGGTGTAGTGGGGTATCACTGATGGCTTTTTATCCAGTGCCTCTTAGGATCTCATAGAATTTCTGGCCAGAGGCAAGGCTTAGTGTATGGAGGTAAGCACACAAGCAGAAAAGCTGCCTAGCTGGGGAGTGGTGGTGGGGTCGTCCATAGGAGAGATGGAGGGACACTGATTTGTTTTGTTCCAGCTTGTTTAAGTTTGTTTCTGTTGTTCCTTTCTCACTTTATGACACAGAAAATGGTAAAAAAAAATTAGTCATATATGAACTGCAATTACAAAGTAATAAACTTTGTTTTTCATGTCAGTTCAGACCATCTTCCTGATGCCTGAAGTGGATCTTCCTAGCTATGGACTGTTTAATATAGGGCTGAAAAGCAATCAAATACTCTTCAAAGCATGTATACTCTAAAATGTGTTCAGATGGTTGAATTAGCTCTTAGTGCATTTAACTTGGATTTTATTGATCCCCCCCTTTTAGAACCTGTAATAATTTATTCCTCTTCCTTAGGCCCATTGTAAATAAGGCCCATTGTACTAACTAATGAATAAGTTATTAAAAATCATAACAATATGAGATTCTGTGGAGTATGCTTGGGCCAGTTTTTGTAAATCCCCTTGATACCTAAATTTTTAACGATGGTTCTTCATGGTTCTGTGAATCTCATTGGCTTCCTCAAGCATCTCTATCAAACAGCAGACACCCAGTGATGGAGAGTATAAACAGATGGCCAAAGGACTGAACTGGGGGTAAAGGAGGGCAGACAGACTTTCCAATCAGATCATTTGGCTGATCTTTAGGTCCATGACTAGGTGTTTGTTCTCCTAGGACACCAGTCTTGGTATGTTACAGGTAAAGGTCCTTGTCTTTCTTGGGCATGGCTTTATTCAGCCCACACAAGGTACATACATTTCTATTTTCTGCTGATTCACCAGCTCCTGCCTGAGAGATGGGCACATGAGGCTTTCCCATTCTCCTTGTGTTTGCTATGTCAGTGGTGATGGTTTCCCCTGTCTCCCTCCAAAGGATGTGTTGAATGAAACTGTGACCTTGAGCCTGAATGGCTAGAGGCTTATTAATAATGGCATGAGTCATTTGTGCTGCCTTTGAGATAACTTATTGACAGATTTTGAGAAGTTCCCCTGTCTCCCCTCAGTGGCCTTTCACAATTAGCTTTTCCACTAAGGTATAGCGGACCCAAGGCCTCTTCCTCCAACAGAAACTGAGTTCAGCTCCTGTCAGTCATTTGTTGTCTTTTGTGAATGTATATGTCACACATCTGCCATTCTAGCTCACAAGGGAGAAAAGAGAGACTGAATATGCATGATAGCAGCTGTAGTCAAGTGAGGGCAGATGGAGAGGGTCCCCAGAGCAGGTGCCTCCAAGCACAGCAAGCGCTACTTGTGGTGTTTCTTGGCTCTAAGTAAAATGAAGTCCTTTCAGGGCAGACACTTGTAATTGCTGTAGTCAGTGGCCATAGAAGCAAAGTCACTTAACGAAGAGCATTGAACCCACGGAGCATCATGCGATTTTAATAACCTCTGACCGGAGTTGTTTAAATAATCTCTTCCCAAGTGCCTCACACTTTGACAGTTATGTGTGTCCCTGCTTCACTTCAGCCTTTAATGAATTCTTTTCCCTTAAGTATTTCTGGAAGTGCCCAGGGTTGCTAACATGTGGCTAGAAATAAGTCCGCTCAGCGTCCTCACCAAAGCAGGAATCCACAGGCCCCAGGCTCACGTGCTTCCACTAAGATGGCGCTCAGGAGTTGATGTGTGTCACAATTTCTGTTGCCACCACAGTCGCTGCTCTCAGGAAGTCTTGCAGGCCCTGAGCTGGTAAATTCAGAACGCCTGCTGAATGAGAGAGTTAGAATGTTAGAGCCTCTCATCACCCCCTCGCTCAGCAGCATGAGAGCTAGCCCGGGTGCTGCCTCAGGAGGCACGCGTGCTCAGGTTAGCTGGGGGCGCACAGAAGTCCTGCCTTAAACGTTCCCACCGCTACTCAAGGACTCTAGCCAGACCCTAGAGTGCTCTACTGGTCTTTGCCGGTAGCATTCCCACCTCAGGGACAGCTAATCTATGTTACTCAGAGCTGAGTGTCATTCCTGGAAGCCACTCTTGAGCACTCTGCTGAGGAGCCCCGTGAACCCCAAGCGTCACTACCTCGTTTAACCTATCATTCTCTCAGATCATACACAGTGTACTTTTCCTCCAGGCTGCAGAGGCAACCTTTGTTCAGATGCTACCAGGATAGCTGGATCCAAACATACTGGGGCCTCAGCCTGGAGACTCACGCTGTTCTTTGCTGACGTCAGCCTTTCTTACCGGGCCTGCACTGCCAATTTATATCCTCTCCACGGTGTGCTCCTTTCCATCAGTCCTCCATTTAGGAGCACCCTAGTTTTTTTCCTACAATGATTTTCAATGTGTCAGAAAGGAAGATTTCAGTCTTTCTCCGGGGGGCCCTAAGCCCTGTTAGAAACAGACACAAATAATAGCACCAGGCAGATTATAGCCTCATTTTCCCCCTAGAAACTCTTGAGCCATAGTTCCTAACTGGTCCTGACTCTCTCATTCTAACCATGTCTTCCTCGCTCTTCTCTCCTGAAGCGACAGAACAGTGCACCTTATAAAACCACAACGATATCAAATGTCCTCCTCTCTCTTTGTGTCTTGCTTTCTTTTCCAACTGATGTGACAAAAGCACCTTGAAGGAGAAAGGACCTGATTGGACTCACAGCCCTTCACAGCAGGGAGGTCAGCCACACCCACACTCAGGATCTCAGAGCAATGGCTAATGTATACAGCTGCTCCGTCCAAGATCCCCTACTCAGGGAATGGTCTTACCGACAGTTAAGATGGGTCTTCTCTTGTCTCTTGAGAGACTCAAGATAATCCCCACAGGCATGCCCAGTAACCCCTCTCCCAGACAATCCTGTTGCTATCAGGTTGACAATTAATACTAACCAGGAAACCCTCCCCACATCTTTGTGAAAACAAGCTGATAGATGGGTCAGAGCACACACATCTGGTGGTGATGGCTAACTGGGAATTGGTAAGTTGTGTTATAAATTCAAGGCCAGTGAGATGATTCAGCAGGAAAAGATGCTTGCGACCAAGCCTGAGTTTGAATTCCTAGTACCTACATGGTAGACAGAGAGAACTGACTCCCATGAGTTGTTCTCTGATCTCAACACACACACACACACTAATAAATTATAAATAAATTTAATAAAATTTTAATTACATCAAAAGTAGAGACACCTTGTTAAGTAGTTGCATATAAAGGTTCAACAACCAGAGTGGGCCCTTACTGAGGATGCAGACCCAAAAGCATGGTGTACCAACATCTTGCCCTAAAAAAACATGTGTCTAAATCTATGCTGCCTGCCATTATAATACAGACCAGACCCTTGAACAATGCATTGCTCATAATTATAGAGATGGGAAGCCAAGGACAAAGATACTAAAAGATTCTTAGTCTTCTGATGGCTACTTTTTGGTCATAGCCAAGTTTCTGCCAAATGTCTTCATATGACAGAGGGGTGAAGGAACTCTCTAGAGTCTCTTTCATAATGATACAAATCTCAATTGTGGAAGTTCCACCCTCCTACTAATCATCTCCCAAAGGCCTAACCTTCTACTAGCCCACAGTGAGTTCAGGCTGCAGCCTATGGATTGGAAAGAGGCCCCAAATATTCAGGCTACAGCAACATGCATAGTGATAGTTTTCTTCTCAGAGAAGTAATATATTCTTGAGAAAAAGGATTGCTTGAGTTTGAGATTGCAAAAGTAGCCTGGGCAACAAAGTGAGACCTTGTTAGAGAGAGAAGGGAAGGGAAGGAAAAAGGAAGGGAGGAGAAAGAAAGGATCAAAAAGAAAGAAGAAAAGAAGAGGGAGAAGGTGGGAGCTAAAGTGACATTGGAGAAGAATTTTAAAAAGGAATAAAAAATGTAGAGGAAAATACCAATCCATCATCATCTTTTCTGTATAAATTAACACAGTACAGAAAATATAACCTAATGTAAAAGTGTAAAATTTGCAGACAAACCTTAAAAGAAAGTTGACTTCATTGTGTGTATGTATACATAAGTACTTATACACAAATATGCATACTTGCTATTTTTCTGTGAGCACTTCTAGATCATGATTTGGGATGTGAGTGTTCCACTTAAGGATTCGACTTAACTGGCCTTTGGTTAGTACTGAGATTTTTCTTCAATGTTATTATTATTGTACTTCCTCTTCTTCCTGAAGACATATTCTCTGTAGAATTTCTTCCTTAGAGAATGTTTATATGTGATTTGACAGATGTGAACCATCTGCAGCCTAGGACATCCCTGACAGTGCGCTCTGATTTGACACTCAGTGGATTCCAGAATTGTGGATGCTCCATTGCAAGGACATTGCATACAGTTCCACTTCGCCTCCTGCTTGCAATAGGGAGGGTGGAGAAACAATCCCTGAATAGTGTGCTGCCTTACAAATGTTTCCATAACACTGGCAAATTGTCCAAGTTTTCATGCCTCAGCTTACCTGTCTGGAAAATGAGGACTAACTCTCCTATTTAATAAAGTATAAAGTCCTACCCCAAAACGAGTTATTAGTTTAACCATATGATGCAGATATGTTTCTAAGGTAAAATCAACTGGTGCTCTGCTGTTGAGCCAGTGTTTAATCCTAGATCAGTTGCTCATTATTCATTACTAAACATCGTGGACAAATTGCATCACTTCTCTTTTCCTTAGTTTTTTCATCTATAATGTAGATAACAAGTGCTTTGCTCTTTAGAGAGCATTAGATAAGACATAAATCAGCTGCAGTTACCACCATCACTTACAATTCAGAAGGTGGATTGGGATGCAGCATCTAATAGTTGGGAGCCATCAGCTTTCCCTTGCATGTTCTTTAAGCACTGTGGTGGGAGAATATGTGCAGCATGCAGGTGTAAAAGCAATCAAATACACAAAAGTCAACTTAGCCAAAATACCAAATCAAAGTAGTGAAGTCAGTGATTTGCAAAAAATGTGCCCCGAAGTCAGAAGGCCCACAGGACTGTGCTCTAAGGATTTTTGGTGGAGACAGCAGTATGATAGTCAGGATGGGTAAGAATTGAGGGATTCAGTGCCCCCCATACACACATAGCTTTTATTTTACAACAAAAATTCTTAGCTGATGACCAAAGCCATTCCTTCTTCTTGGACCTTCAACCAGACCTCATTTCCCAGGTTTTGTTAAATGTTACCATGTGCTCAAATTGTGGACCATATGGTTTCTGTCTGTATGGCCTAGCTCTTCCATTGCAGTGTGAAAGCAGCCACTGAGATACTTAAATATATGGGTGTGCTATGTCCAATAAAACTTAAAAAAAAACTTGGCTGTAGTTTGCCAACTCCTGGATGAGAGAGAGCACAGTAAGCCAAGAGAGGTTGCACAGTAAAGCTGGAAGACAAACAGGAGCCAACCAGGAGGCCCCTGGGACCAGAGCAGCATTTCAGTTCTACCCCAGAACAGGGAGCAGGCGGTCAAGATTTTTTCCATCTTTTTAATTTACTTTTTATTTATAACAATTAATTCACTTTGCATCCCAGCTATAGCCTGCTCCCTCATCCCCTCCCAATCTTGCCCTTCCTCCCTCTTCTCCCATGTCCCTCCCACAGTCCACTATCAGGGGAGATACTCATTTGCTTCCATCTGGCCCTAGCTTATCAGGTCCCATCAGGACTGACTTCATCTCTTTCTCTGTGGCCTGGTAAGGCTGCTCCTACGTCAGGGTAGGTGATCAAACAGCCAGCCACTAAGTTCATGTCATAGATAGCCCCTGTTTCCCTTTCGAAGTAACCCACTTGGACACTGAGCTGCCATGGGCTACATCTGTGCAGAGGTTCTAGGTTATCTCCATGAATGGTCCTTGGTTGGAGTATCAGTCTCAGAAAACACCCCTAGGCCCAGATTTTTTGGTTCTGTTGCTCTCCTTGTAGAGCGCCTGTCCCCTCCATGTCTTTCTATCTCCCCTTCTTTCATAAGATTCCCTGCACTCTGCCCAAAATTTGGTTATGAGTCTCAGCATCTGCTTTAATACCCTGCTGGGTAGAGCCTTTCAGAGGCCCTCTGTGGTAGGTCCTGTCCTGTTTGCTGTTTACTCCCTCTTCTGAGGTCTATCCTGTTGGCCTTTCTGAATGAGGATTGAGCATCTTACCCAGGGACCTCCTTCTTGCTTAGCTTCTTTAGGTGTACAGATTTTAGTATGTTTATCCTACATTATATGTCTAATATCCACTTATACATGAGTGTATACCATGTGTGTCTTTCTGCTTCTGGGTTACCTCACTCAGGATGATCTTTTCTAGTTCCCACCATTTGCCTGCAATGTTCATGCTTTTATTGTTTTTAATTGCTGGGTATTTTTCCATTGTGTAAGTGTACCACAATTTCTGTATCCATTCCTCAACTGAGGGTCATCTGGGTTGTTTCCAACTTCTGGCTATTACAAATAAAGCTGCTATGAACATGGTTGAGCAAATGTCCTTGTTGTATACTTGAGTATATTTTGGATATATGCCTAAGAGTGATATAGCTGCATCTTAAGGGAGCACTATTACTGATTTTCTAAGGAGTACCAGATTAAGTTCCAAAGTGGTCGTACAAGTTTGCATTCCCACCAGCAATGGAAGAGGTTCCCCTTTCTCCACATCCTCACCAGCATGTGTCATCGCTTGAGTTTTTTTATCTTTAGTCATTCTGATGGGTGTAAGGTGAAATCTCAGGGTCATTTTGATTTGCATTTCCCTGACGACTAAGGATGTTGAGCATTTCTTTAAGTGTTTCTCTTCCATTCTATATTCCTCTATTGAGAATTCTCTGTTTAGCTCTGTACCCCATTTTTAATTGGATTATTTGGCTTATTGCTGTTTAACTTCTTGAATTCTTTATATATTCTAGATATTAGCCCTTTGTCAGATATACAGTCTGTAGGCTGTCGTTTTGTTCTAATGACAGTGTCCTTTGCTTTGCAGAAGCTTTTCAGTTTCATGAAGTCCCATTTATTGAAGCATTTTTAAAAGAGATGTGACTCAATGTCAAAAACTCTGCTCTGGAGATCTGAGCTGCAGCTTGGTGTAGCCACAGGGGCCCTTTTGTCTTTTCTTATGTGGAGTGTTCTCCCAAAGTTCATGAGATATCATCTTTAGGGAAGGACCAGCCTGCAGGGTCTCCATAAGGTGACATTTTTCACTGGTGAACTTTCTACAACTGCAGCTTTCATCTGCAGCTTAATGAACCAGGAACTCCAATCTGTTGGCACACTATCCTTGTTTCCTGACACTCATACTCCAAGTTCAAGTGGCTTCCACCTTAGGCTAAAAGCACAACTTACTAATTCCCCCTGTAGTTTATTGTATAATTAGTGAGTGGGGCTTCATTATGACACATAGATAGATGTATGTCATTGTGCTTTGCTCAACTAATTTTCTATGGCAAACACAGATGCCAAATGTGAGCAATCTGTTTTCTCATCTAGAGCATAAACCACATCCTTAAAGAAGCAGTAGCAGCAACCATGGTGGGTAATGTTTATTATTGTTTATACTCCCAAGCAGAGCATAAAGCTAGCAGTGCAAATACTTTATTTAAACCTTAAAACAAGTCTATTAAGTCAAAACTACAGAAAAGTCTTGTTCATATATAAAGGAATAGATTATATAACTAGTGAGAAGTATAAATAAGAGCTGGACTCATAAGAAATTCAAGCCACAGAGGAGATTCCAGCAGCTGAGGGTGTGGGGAGAAGGCAGTTTAATCTCTTCTTACAATCTTGAGGACATAGCCTGATACATTCATCCCTGCTAGGAATGGTATGCCAGAAGATCATCAGCTCATAACGCCCTTTGGTTACAATGTCATCTACCTCCACATTGACTATAGCTTTCTAATCATCGAAGGCGTTCCCAGATAGCTGAGTATGTAGCTCAGTGGTGGTGAACATGCCCAGTGTCCACACAGTTCTGCACTCAAACCGAACATTGCATAGGAACAAAAAGAGGAATTCCCAAATCCTATAATCTCCAACCTGATGCTGTAAGGTAACTAGAATCATACAGTACGGGGTCATTTATGTTTGGCTTTATTCACTTAGAACAGCAGTTCTCAACCTCACTAATGCTGTGACCCTTTAAACAGCTCCTCATGTTGTGAGAACACCAAATCATAATTTTTTATTGCCATCTCATAACTGTAATTTTGCTACTATTATGAATTGTAGGGTAAATATCTGATATGCAAGATATTTATATGTGGCCATCAGGTTGTTCACCCCCCCCCAAAGGGTTGAGACCCACAGGCTGAGAATCACTGACTTAGGACAATGTATTGAAGATTTGTCCCTGCATGCTCTGGGCAACATATCATTCTTTTCTGTGGATCTAGAGCATCCTGCTATATGGGCCATATTTGTTTTCTCATTCATTGCCTGACAGGCACTTAAGTTATAACCATTTGATTAATAGGAATAATGCCATTGTGAACATTCAAGTATAATGTTTTGTTTAGAAATGTATAAATCCACTCAAGAGATTTCTTCTTCTCCTTAGTCCTGGAACTTACTTTGTAGACCAGGATGACCTTGAACTCAGAGATCCACCTGCCTCTGCCGACTGAAGGCTGGGATTAAAGCAATGCACCATCACTGCCTAGCAAGAGGCTTCTTTATAATTTCTCTTTAATTTAAAAAATTTACATGAGTACTGTATATATGAGCATCATTTCCACTCCCCCTCTTTCCCTACTAACTCTTTCCCACATCCTCCCACTCTCACTCAAATGTATGACTTCTTTAATTATTATAATATATATAATCACACACACACATCCATACTGTGCTGGCTAGTCTTATGTCAACTTGACAAGCTAGAATTATCTGAGAGGAGGGAACCTGAACTGAGAAAATGCTTCTAGAAGATCCAGCTGTAAGACATTTTAAATTAATGACAGATGAGGGAGGGGCCAGCCTACTGTGGGTATTGCCATCCCTGGGAAAGCAGGTTCAGCACGCCATGAGGAGCAAGCCAATAAGTACCATCTCTCCATGGCCTCTGTATCAGCACCTGTCTCCAGGTCCTTGCCCTGTTTGAGTCCCGGTCATAATGTCTTTAGATGATAAAAGGGGACATAGATGTGTAAACCAGATAAACCTTTTCCTCCCCAACTTGCTTTTTGGTCATGGCATTCTATCACAGCAATAGAAACCCTGAGATATATGCATGTAATCTGATGACTTCATTTAGTGTTGCTTGTATGTTTGTGTGTTTAGGGTTGATCACTTAGGATTAGATAACCTATCAGTGGCCTTATTCCTGGAGAAGACTGATTCTTTATCTCTCAGTAGCCATTACACTTACCTGTAGCTCTTTATCTAGAGGTAGGGGTATGTGAGAGTTCTGCCATCCATGCTGACCTATCAGCTTGTATTTGTCATTGTGCAAATCTTCTTTGAACAACCATATTGTTGAGATTTCAAGGATGCAGCTTCCCTGTTGTGTCTGAAGGACACAGCAGGTGTCCTGATCCCCTTGGCTCTGATAATCTTTTAACCTGCCTCTTCCATGATGTTCCCTAAGCCTTCAGTGTAGGGGTTATGTTATAGCTATACCAATTGGTATTGGTACATCTGTAATTTGACCAGTTTTAGATTTCTGTAATGCTCTCCATCTGCTGCAAAAGTAGGTTTTTTGATGAGAGGTGACAGCTATATTTATTTGTGGATATAAGAAATATGTATGCAGAATGCAGTTAGAAATTACAAAGGGTTAGGAAAGCGGCAACAGCAAAACATTGTCTAGGATCCATGACCTCGCCAGCCATAAGTAGTTGGATAGGTTTACAGTACCAGACACAAATTTTCTTCCACTGAGTACACATTGAGTCTAATTAGACAGTTGTTGGTTACCCTAAGATATAAGTGCCACTATTGTACCCTTGGGACATGTGGACACTGTTGAGGTTTGTTGGCTTTTCATCTAGGTTGGACTATCAACTGCTCTTCTCTTGGAAGCTTTCGTAATACCTTCTGATACTACAAGAGCTAGTCCTCAGGATAAAGGCTTTCAGGCCAGCCCGCTGGATTCCACCAAGGCCTGTTCATGAGATGTAGCTGCCTTCAGTAATAGGGTCTTACCTTCTAGTTGTGGGAGGCAGTAAAGGGGAATGGAAGTAACTCATATTATTTAGGAGTCTCTCAAACTTCTCAGGGAATTTCTTAAGATCATATAGTAACCCTGTGTTTAACTTTTTGAGGGAACTGCAACATGTCTTCCATAAGACTGAACCATTTTGGAACTCTATTATCACTGTGGGAGAGCTCCAATTTCTCCATATCCTCACCAACACATTGTGTTCCTTTCCTAAAACTATGCCTAGCCTAGAGGAGTAACACCTCTTGTCTTTACAGCTAATAGGGTTGAGCCTCTTTTAAAATCTTTTCTGTGTTTATTAGTCGTTTGTCTCCTTTAGAAAACTCTATGCAAGTCATTTATTGTCCTTTTATTGTTGAGTAGCAATAATTTTTTATATAATAGGCTCTATCAGATATATAATTTGCAATAGTTCCCTCATTTTGTTGGCCAATATTTTATTTTCTCCGTGACTTATTTTGAGGTAGAAAAGATTTTTAACTTTGGTGAAATTCAGTTTGGCTATTCCCTTGTTCGCCTGTGCTTTGGTATCAAATCTAACCATTATATAATCGAAGGTTGAGGATACTTACCTGCATGTTTTATTCTAAGAATTTTATACTTTCACCTGTTTGCTTAAGTATGCAATCTACTTTGAGTTCATTTTTTATTATTCTATTTTTTATGTGTTTTTCCTGTTATCTAACCTTTTTTTTTAAGGGTGGATATCTTCGCATTTTTGTCAAAAATCATTTGAGCTAGGACATGTTTCTGGACTCTTAATTCTGTCCCATCATCTGAATGCTTGTTCTTATGCTGCACTGTTTTGATCCAAGTAGTTTTGTAATAAGCTTTAAAGTTGGTAATTTTGCTCTTCAAAAATTGTTTTGTTGTTTTGATTTAAATAACATCTGAAAACAAGTTAAAGATGGATCGGCAACTTAATACAGGAAGGCAACTGAGGAAGTACAGAGACCTCTACTGCACGTGTCTTGATTTATTTTGTGGAAATGAGTTGGTCTCTTTTTTCTAGCTCTGAAGGTCAAAGCTGCTTCTCTTTCAGAGCCTTTTTACAAATGAAGATGGAAAGAGACAGTTAAATAATTTATTTAGTCTCACAACTAGTGAATGGCTTCTACAGCCTGGTCTCTAGGGCATGTTCTTAGATAGGAAGTCACTCTGACACTGATAAAGATTCCTGGACTTTGCGCTTAGGCTTGGAGAGCTGTACTTTAAACAAACTCTCAGGTAATTTGAATGGCAATCAGTGTTTAAGGGATGGCCATGCAAAGTCGCCCATAAGTTTAAACCAAAACAGAGAGAGTGATGGTGGCATGCGTGGGGAGAGCTGTTGGGCACGTGAAGAGAGGGGTGTGGGCAAGGAGGGGAAGCAGGGAGAAGAACACAAGGTGCTGGCAGTTACCAGAGACAGGACTGACCGTCAGTGTCCACTTTAACTCCCCACTTTTTCCTTTCTGGCCTCACCTGTGGCCATCTCACCTGCCCTGCAGGAACATATACTTCTTCCTAGCACATAGCATTCCTAGAGTTTAGGAGAGGCTGGGAGTCCCATGGGCAAGTAAATGATCCCTCAAAGCCAAAAGGAATGACTCAATGAGAGACAGCTGTCAGTGTTCTAAGTCAGGACTGCTCATATTTTCCCCATTTTCACACAACCCCCAGGTATATAAAATATACGCACAAAGCAAACATTTGTGAACGTGAAATCATAAATAAAATTTCAATTTTCTGTATCCATGAATTTTGTAATTTATTAAAGAAAAGCATATTTGCATGCTAATGGACGAATGTGCTTGATTTTACATAAATAATTCAGCCTTAGCTGAATACTTGATACTTTCAGCCATAGATCACCTTCAATTTTCGGAGCTGATCAATATGCGGCTTTACAAGCGCCAGCGCTGGGAACATGGCTTTGCAGAGATATGTGACAGTGTCTATCTAGCACCTCTTCAGACATTGTTAGAAACTCTGTCCTAATCCCAAGCTGAAACTCATCACATACTTTCTGTGAAATTCAAGGAAATAACCCAAACAACAAGCTTAAAAACCAATTATACTGAATACAACCCCAAATTAGACTGATTGGATCTTAAGCTGAGAAATTATGGTAGGAAAATATTAAAAGTCTCCGTTTTCCCTAATTACATGACTATGTTCCTATAAGAAGAGAAAACTCAGATGATAAAATCAGTCTGATGTCTAATGCAGCATAGCCTCAACCCTTTAGCCAGGCTGTTTCAGGTGGTGTTGTTGACCTTCTGTGTGGTGTGTTCAGCAGCCAGGCTGCAGGGAAGTCATGTGATACAAAGTGGGCAGGCACCAGCAGAAACACCTCAGCTTCGTTACAAACTGGATTTTGACTTTTGGTCTTTGAGCATTCAGAAGTCTTTCACTGTTGCTGAATTTGCATGACCTCACACTCAGTCATGAGATTGTGTACAGGACGGAGACACACGGTTTGGGAAGCTGGGCTGTAAGTGCTCTACACTGCAGAAGTGACTGATCCTACACCACCGGATCCTGACCGTACTCCTTGAGGCAGGCACTCTGTCTTCCCTGTTTCACCAGTGAAGACACTCACACGCTGTGAAACTATGAAGGCCACATAGTAACAAGTAACAGAGCCAGACTCAAACCCAGGCAGTCTCCCCCCAGAGCTGGCTGCTTAACCACGATGTTCTTTCTAGAAGAGGGAAAACAAGGACTGAAGGTGTAGACCTAATGCTGCAACTTCGAAAAGCTACTTCAACCTAATTCTCATTAAGGAGACAAACACACAGGCGTCCTGAGCTGTCCTGGTACTGACCCAGCTCTGGCAGACACATTAGGAAAATTTTAGGAACTCATAGTGAGCTGCCTCCTTCCTCCCCAAGTTGGCCATTTGTGTCTCTGTGGTGATGGAGACCAGCCAAGGTTGTTGAAGCTTCTCTACTTCCAGAGGGAAAATGAGTTTAAACTATGGGCCAGTGAATACCTTTGTCGGTGAATATTGTTAAAATCAACTTATAGCTGGGAGAATGGCTTATTGATAGAGCATTGACTTGGCATGTACAGGGCCCTGAGTTCAAGTCCAGAAAGATATATGTTCAACTTTAAAAATATCTATATACATATTATTATTTTTAACACATGGATAACAGAATATATAATATATATTATACAATGTAAAATACTATATTATGATATATTATAATGATATATAATTATTATATATTATGTAATATAATTTTATATTATATATATTTTTTCCTGGGTTGAAGAGATGGCTCAGTGGATAAGAGTCCATGCTGTGAGGCATGAGGACCCAAATCTGAGCCAGGCACAACCCCAGGCACTGTGGGTGAAAGAGGCAAGAAGATCACTGAGGTTTGCTAAGCTCTGTCCTAGCTCCAGGTTCAATGAGGTACCCGATCTCAAAAGAGTAACATAGATAGGGATAGAGTAGGAAATATGTCCTCTGCAGGTGTTCATACCCACCCACACACATGTACAAGCAACACACATTTCCATTATTTTGACAAGGCCATTTGAATGACTGTATCAAAAACTCTAGAAAACATTCTTTTCCAAGGGAGATGGGAAAATGTATAAAATACCCAAAGAAAATGTTTTTGCACGTGAATGATGAAGCATTCTTAATGATTCTTGTTATAATGCTTATTGAAAAAGAAAATAAGTAAATGGCTTACATCTAGGGCATTACCTGGCCTGAGCTGCAGAACTGGCCAGTTATGCAGAACTGGCTGGTACTGCAGAACTCTTTGCTGTAATGGACTCTTTGCACTTTGGGACACTTCACATCATCCCTGCTGTATTAGTCACTCTTTTGTCTCTGTGATAAAATTCCATGACAGACTGAAAGCAACTTGGAAAGGAAAGTGTTTACATTCAAGCCGCACTGAGGAAAGTCAGGGCTGGAATTCAGGCAGGACTTTGGAGGCAGGAACTGAAGGAGAAGCCATGGAGGAGTGCTGTTTATTCCTCCTGTTTCCACCTGATATCTCATACAACCCAGGGCCTCCTCCCCAGGACTGGCTCTGCTCACAGTGAGCTAGGCCCTCCCACACCAATCACCAGCTAAGGAAAATGACCCACAGGCTTGCCTACAACAAGCTTATTAAGGCGTTTTCTCAACTGTGGTTCCCTCCTCTCAGATAACTCTAGCTGTATCAAAACGGGCAAGTGGCAAGACTTTACCTGCTGAGTCATCTTGCTGGCCATTTTTTTCCTTTCTGCTTTCTTTTTAATTCATAGTGCTTTCAAGTACTTGAGTGTTATTAAAAATGTATTTTTAGGGGCTAACAAGATGGTTCCATTGCTAAGAGTTCTTGCAGAGGAGCCAGGTTCAGTTACCAGAACCCACATGGCAGCTCACAGCTGCTGGTAACTTCAGTTCCAGGGGATCCAGCACCATTTTCTCTGTAAATACGTACATAAACACAGTGCACAGAGATATGAGCAAGCACACACACACAATAACCTTTTAAAAAATAACAACAATGTGATACCAGGATATAAATATGCCTTTGTCCCTGGAAAGAAAGGGAGAAAGAAAGAAAGAGAGAGAAAGAGAGACAGAGAGAGAGAAAGAAGGACAGAAAACAGGCTTGGTGGAAACAAACAGGCAATACCAGTACAGTTACATATACAAACTAGTGCTGAGTGCCCCACTGACATCAGTGGGTGTAATCTCACTGGCTGATTACAACACCCTGAAAGTGAATCAAGACCTCATGCCTGCTCTAACAGATAAGGAAGCTGAGGTACGTAGGTGAAGGTCATACTCATGGGGAGCCTGGTTCCTTCTGGCTTTATCCTCATCTAGCCAGTTCTGTGGGCAATACTCTGTCTCTCAGCATGAGCTTTCCTACCTTCAGCTTCAGACTATGATTGTGGGTCCCCATCCAGCAGGCACAGCTCAGCTCATCAATGCCCTGTCTCCACCCTCCCACCTGAGGGCTGCTACCACAGCTCCCATTTCTTTGTCTCTTACCATTCTATTCTGAGATAGTCTCTCAAGAATAGGAGAAGCATACTTTCTTTACCTTCATCTTTTCTGCCTTCAAAGAGGCAAACAGTAGGACCTTATGAGGTGCTAACCAAAGCTTTGCCATCAGAGGGTCATCATTACAGTTGGTATTTGGTATCCATGAGTTCTGAATCTGTGTACTCAACTAATCATGCACCAAGTACTCAGGGAAAATAATGATGTTTTGGAGTATGGTAGACCACTCAGTTTGTAAAGTGCTTGCCATCTAAGTACGATGGAGCATCAGTTTAACCATCCCCAGAACCCATGTAAAAGAGCTGAGCATAAAGCTTGTAATGCCGGCACCAGAGAGGCCGGCCAGTCTGGTTCAACTGGCCCTATACATGTTTAGTGCGAGGCCCTGTTAGAGCTGTTTATAAAACTGTGTTTGTTTCTCAGTTTATCTTCTAACCTGGCTATCACACGAATAACTGAGACGCTTTTATATTTGTTTAATAATAAGCTTCACAACACAAGAATTGAGCAGTTATTAATCTTTTCTTAACCCTCTAGGCTAATTTGGCTTCCTCCCAGCATACATTCCATAGATACTTGTACTTTTTCGCTTTCCTATTCCAGCTCCTCTCTCTGGTTCCTCCTGGACATCTGCCTGTGTTTGAATCCTCTACTTCCTCATTTAACTCCTCCTCCCCTGCTGGCAGGAAGTCCATCCCTATTCTCTCCTTTGCTCAGCCTTTAGCTATAAACTGCTTTACTGGCGTATCCGGGGACAATTGGGGAGCAGTGTTAACACAACATTAAGACAGGAGATTCTCAGAACCAGGATTAAAACCAGATCATCATTTGAATTACACAATAACCTAATGCCTACAAGACCCTGTCTCAAAAAATAAGGAGGACACTCAGTGTTGACTTCTAAGCTCCATGTACATGCATGCACACACATAGACACACACTCTTGTACACACATATACACACAAAGAAAAACTACAGCTATACCAAACATACATTTTGATTTGTTGTTATTTCCTGAGCAGTGCACTGTAACAATAACTTACATAGGGTTCCCATTGTGCTTCATAGTAATACTTTACAGAATGGACTTGAACACTTGTAAATTTGGGGATCCACACAGAGCCCTGAAATCCATCTCCTGTAGATTCAGGAGGGCAACCATACCTCTACATGGGTTAAGAGCAAGAAAGAGGGGAAGTCCAGAGTTCAGAGCAGCAGAGGGAGGCATTTGAGGGGAGAGACAGAAGGAGCATGAAGCCCTGAGCCCAGTGATGTGTCAGTTCCACCGTACAGACTTGGACCTTGCAGTGAAAGGGCTTTGGGGAGTGCTGAACAAGTGAACAAGTGAACTTGTGGATTAACATCACTGGCAGAGCAGGTAAACACTGATGCCTGCAGATGTATCAGTCTGTACCCTGTGTAAGCTATTTGACAAGGAATTAGAAAGTTTTCTGTGTGCATTTGAATCTTTAGCAAATAAGTGTGACTCCAGACAGATCATTTCATTTCTCTGTGCTTTCATTTCTTTTAGCTGTTGGATTTCACTAGTTACAGGGCACAATGATCAACTTGGGTTTTTTGTTTGTTTGTAATTAATATCCATCTTTATTTGACCATGCTTAGTTGAATGGTGAAATCTATAGTCTTCTTAGCATTCATAATGATAAAACTGCAGAGCTATGTGACTTGTGTGGCTTATAGACTTATGGAATCCTATAGCTGCGATAGGTCTGGTAAACCACATAGGGAAAATTAAAAATTCTCAGCCAGTGCCTGGATTTCTTCTATAGAAGCATCAGCAGGTACGCAGTAGCTTCCTTTCCCAGCCCGTGAGATGAGGAGGACAGAGGCTGCGCATGGAGGAATCTGATGTGTGTGTGTGTGTGCACTTTGTTTGGGTATGTAGTGCTGGCTGTTTCACATTTTGTAGGAATGATAGTTGCTTTACTCTGTATTGCTCAGTGCCAGCAACTGCCAAAGGTGTTGTAGGGAATATCTTATTTATTCTGTACAAGCATCTTTTAAGGTAAATATTCTTGTTATATACATTTCTCAGATAAGAAAACAAAGACTCAAAGAAGTTAGATGATTTGTCAAGGAGGCATTCCTACTAAGATACATTCTGAAGTCATCTTCAGATTGAGTTGGAGCTATTTATAAGCAAATAAATGTTGAATGATTATAATGACCTTATCATCCATACCACATGCTCCTGTTACAGATATAAGGAAATATAAAATTTATGTAAATAAAATATGAATAGAGTTTGCAGATAGAATTAAACTGCAGTATTGATTTTCATATCAGTAGAGATTTCAGGCTTTGGTCTGAAGTAAACAAATGCTAATGTTTTATTATATAATTCCAGTAGATTAAATCTACAGATAAAGTATAAGTTAATGTATTATCAAGTCCTCTGTAAATAAGGCAATAAAGTATAATCCTGGAGTGATATGTAAGGCAGAGTAATAACTTAAGGGTTTTTCACTGAGGCTAAATAATCTATTGGCATGGCTAACCATGCTTTTGTTTCTCCTCTTTCTTTTGAAACACACTTCTAGTGGAGAAGCATTTCTTATATGATTTCTTTGAAGTGAAACTCTGAGGCAAAGGTAGCCAGAATCAGAAAATTAACTTCAGAGTGAAAGCTTTCTTAGGTACACATTCTAAATAAAGGAGTTTACCCATCTCACCCAATTAACCATTAAGAGGAAACTCAATCCACCTTGAGGTCCTCGTAGATGCCTAGCAACCTTGGCTTGCCTCTGCTCCCGTGGGAGTGGCAGCCTTACGTTCTACACCATTGGTTCTGCAACCAGCGGCCGGTTAGAGGGAAAAACTTAGACCTAGCTCCAACTGGCCAGAGCAAAACAAACAATTTTAAAGGAAAAGGAGAGAGAAAGACAAAAAAGAGGAAGGTAAAGGGGAGAGGAAACAAAGAAAAGGGAAGACATATTATTGTTGCTTATTGAAGTGTGTGACACTCAAGCTCAGGGCTGTCTAGACTCAGGATACACAGATATTCAAACTAGATAATGAGGATCCCACCTATCTTCCAGATTTCCTTCTCTACTTCTTCTTCTTCCTCTTCCTCCTCCTCCTCATATCTCTCTCTCTCTCTCAGTGATGGTTCTAAGTGGTAGACTCCAGCTGTTCCAAACTTGCATGCTATCTTTTATTTTTATTTTTGTTAATTTTATTAAGATGAGTTTTTAAGTAGTCCCAGAAGGCCTAGAGTAAAGGCTCATTTGCCTGTGCCCACCTTTGCACACATGTCCTGATTCTGTCCTGTTCACAAGGTGAGAGACAGCTACAGCACCACACACACACATGGATGAAGTTATGAGACTGTGTAATGGAGATTTTGGATCAGATATATGTGTAAAGTAGATTCTTGTCAGAAGAGCAACACTGTCCTACCGTGTGGCGGTGGCACCCCAACAAGTTGAAACTTGCTCAGCACAACCATTATACCGTTCCTACATGATCCCTTGTGGGTCTCTTTTCCCAGTCAATAAAATAATTTTCTTAAACTTATTTTTTAACATAAAGATGGATTTAGCAAAGGCATGACTAAAGCAGATGCAGAAGATGTTCAGGTAGAGCTTGTGCTGTACAGCCATCCATAGCTCTACTAACTGGAGTCTGCAAGACTACCCAAAAGAAGATTATAATAAAATGGAACAGACAGGAATCTCCATCAGTGTGGCACACTGGGTACCTAGTTACTGCGCAAGCCACATCTTAGTTATTTACTACAAAAGTACTTGTAAAAGCATAAATATAAGGTTATTCATATTGTTATGGCTTGGAATAGTGAAAATTTGGAAATAATTTAAATATGCAGTAATAGTGCATTAAAATGCACTATGCCACAATTAGCTAGAAATATTGACAGAAAAACCTCAAAACATTTAAGGAAGTTGAAAATGTATGCAATAAAACCCCACTTTCCTTTAAAAGAAAAACAGGCGAGTCAGGTAAATGTTCTTGTCAGGCAAGCCTGGTGACCTGAGTTCAATATCCAAAACCCACCCACATAAATATGAAAGGAGAGAACCATTTCACAAAGTTGTGCACACACACACACACACACACGCACATCATGACACATATGCCCACACTTATACGCACAATAATATTTCTTAATTAATACTAAACTATAGGAGTACATATGCATGAACCCATGATCAGGCTTAAGAAAGTACCAACTCTTACACACTAATTACATCTGTAAAATGGGACTACAGAGGGGAGGAAATTTATATGTCATTCTCTTCTGCATGTCGGGGCTCTTATAAAAATTATAATGATTATAATAATAAGCATTTCTAGTACCTATTACTTAAAATTTTTTAAGACAGAAATGGTGTCTAAAGTGGCAATTCATCCTTCTAATGCCATAAACACAAAGAACCATTTTGTTTGGGTTCCCATCATCTCCCTGATAGAGCGTAATTTGACCGTTGTTACATTCATAACTCTCACCCTCACCCCTGCTCTCCATTTCATCCACAGATCAAGTCCAGTAAGAGCTTACAGCCTTGCTGCACATCATTTCTAATAAGAAAGCACCAACTTATAAGGCAGATATGGATCTACTAATACAGCAGCCAGAATGGCAATTCAGTCACCTATCTTCTCTCTCCACACACACAATATGTGCTCCCACCATTTCCAGAGAGCATTTGAGCTACTTTATAAGAAAATTTATATATGTAGATAAGTGGTAGATGGTTGGTAGATAGATAGACAGACAGATTGATGATAGATGCAAGTTATATAAATTATCTCATAGGAGGACTATAACTGAGTCCCTACCCACTGATCAGGGAAGACTCTTGGTCTGATGAACAGAAATATGTGCGATGAACTCACACTGAGAGGTAAAATAGAAAAGGAAAGTTAGGACCAAAGAAAGAAGAATAAAAATATGCTGGACATCATTCAATAACTATTTGCTGATGATAATTATAGGGATGGAAAACCCATCAAGCCTATGGAGCTAAAATTAATCAGCAAGTATTCATAGACTGCCTTCTGCTTCTATTACTGGTTCTGGCTTCCTGCCTGTCTAGGGCCAAGGCTGGAGACGTTTACGTGGCATTCAGCGTGGCAAGACTGAAAGAGCAGAATGGCCAGCCAGAGGCTCACAGCAGCCGTCTGCACTCCTCTTGTTTGTTGAAACCCTAGTCAATCAAGAAGAATTTCTTCTGTGAAACACTATAAAACCATCTTAAAACATCACCATATCACTTGAAAAGACTCCAGCTCAATGGGGCACTCTTTCTCTAAAGCAAGAGTCGATTCACTTGTGTACTATCTGAAATTTCAAAGTACAAATGAACGTCTGATTGCTATTAAAGTCAGGAAGTGAAACCAATAGCATTTTGTAACAACTACTTAATTTTCAAGGTTTTTTTCCCCATTGTGACAAACATTTTAGGTAAATTGTTGATCGTGATGTTTACGTCATTGTTAAATTTGGATAAATCACTGTAAGTGCAAAGATGGACATTTGTTGCTTTCTGCATGCCCAGTCATCCCTTTTATTACTCTTTTAAAAGCCCCAATAATTATGAGAAACCTTTGTATGTGTCTGTCTGTCTGTCTATCTCTGTCACTTCCTCTGTCTTGCTCCCTCTTCAACTCCCTATCTTGTCTCTTCTTCTCTCCCAGCAGCCCCTCAGACGTGGGTACCTGACCTAGGGTTTGCCATGCAGCATACACGTGATCTTTATGCCTTGGTAATGGCTATTGGTCCATGTAGCTCAACTGAATCAATACAGCCTCTTTCAGGAAGAGGGCAGGGAGCTCATGGCCAGAGAGGAGAGTTCTTCACTGCTGTAGACATGTTAGTGTAGGTGGCATCGTCCACCCTGTGGAGAAACCCTTCCCCCAAATAAAGCCAAAGCAGGGAAATGAAGCTAAGAGATAGAACTCAGGCCCCTTTGACATGATGTGAGGGCTTGGCTCATATCTAGCCATGCTTGAAAGTAAACTTTATGTAAACCAACCACCAGCTAACTCTTGCTTTAACAGTTGGGTGTCATGACTGCCTCTCCTTGAGAAATAGCCAAACCACTTGAGCAAGATTCATCACTAAATTCAGTGACATCTAAAGGCAACCCTACCTGTGCACCCTTCCTGTGATCACACCAACTCTCCTACCTCTCATGCTCAGGTGACTTCTTGCTGCATATCATAGTACTCATATAGCTGCTGCTACAGTCCTACAGGGCGGGATAACTTGTCACTCTCTCCACCTCCATTTCCTCTAAACTAGGGATTATATCTCAATCTTTTTAACTGATGATTATTTACATATTTGGGGTTTGGTTTCGCAGGCACAATACTTGATCCCATAATCATTTTTATGTCCCTGCAGCCTTACGCTATGGCTTAACATTTAATAATTGTTACTTTGCTGAAGGCAATGGTGACAGGAATGAGTGCAAGCATGAATGGAGGAGGAAATTAGCTGAGAAAAAAAATCCTTTCTTCTATTAGATTAGTTGAAAGAAATGTGATTATGCATTGTTGAAGATTAGGCCTTGGTCTTATAAACAATAGGAAAGTATTCTACCAGTACACTGTACCCCTGATCTGACATTCTTCTATTAATATCTTGTGATTCATTGAAGAAAATTATTAATCTAATTATCAAAAAACTGATTTAGATAAGTTAATATATTTAAATGGAATCTTCAAAGTGTCGCCTCTTGGTAGTAAATAACTGAGACTCAGGCCGTTAGAGCGTTAAGGCGGATGAATGGACAGGGTCAGTTCTTTGTGAAATATTTACTACTTTTTTAAAAGCAGATTTACTTTTTTATTAGTCATTGAGGTGATTTTGTACATTTGTAGCTTTTTAAATTTTTATTTTATTGTATATTAATCACAGGTTATGTACTTTGTATCCCAGCCGTAGCCTCCTCCCGCATTCCCTCCCTATCCCCCCCTTCCCTCCCTCATCTCCTCCCTGCCCCTTTCCAGGTCCACTGATAGGGGAGGACCTCCTCCCCTTCCATCTAACTCTAGATTATCAGGTCTCTTCAGGAATGGCTGCAATGTCCTCTTCTGTGGCCTAGCAAGGCTGCTCCTCCCTCAGGGGGTGGGGGGGGTGGAAGAGCCAGCCATTGAGCTCATGTCTGAAATAGTCCCTGTTCCCCTTACTAGGGTACCCACTTGGATACTTTTTAAAATACCATAATGTTAATAAAATTTCTTATGTATGCTAAAATGAAAACAACTTATAATATGGAGTGTAGTTTAATTATAAAGAATGAGCCAGGGAGCATCATGACAGCCATCCAGAAGTCTGCTGATAACTGTAAGGTAAGATGACCATGTAGCTTATGGCAGGGCCTGTCTGTCTGTCTGTCTGTCTGTCTGTCTGTCTGTCTGTTTGTCTGTCTTGTGACATAGTTAAGAAAAAACTGGGAATAAAGTACAAGCAATTTACAAAGATGCTGCACTCTCTGTATATGCCAGGGAGATTGAGACTTTGCAGGTGATACAGTGCAAGGCTAAAAAACGACCTCTGGACTTGAAATGGGATCAAGGGGCAGTGGTGAACCAATAACTCCTCCACTCATCAGAACTCAATGACTTCCTAGATGAGCAAGGAAATGTCTAAGTATGTGAATCCCAGTATTGACACATTGAGCTTCCCCTTCCTGCCCATATTTGGCAACTAAGAAAGTAACATTTCCTCCATGTGCTTTCCTTGTTGCACGCCTTTCTTGGACCCCTTTTCCCCATCTACCCCTGGTCCTTCTTGGGCTTTGACACACGGCGCTCTGCCCACTCCCAGCAAAACCTGTTCCTCTAAGTCTGTTTCTTTTCTTCTTCTTTTATTAAAAATAAAATTTTTCATACAGTGTATTCTGATCACGGCTCCCTCCTCCGTCCCCATCCCCCTCTGAAAGGTGACGACACTCTGCAGTGGCTTGCCTGCCTGAGCCCTTCCAGTCTGTTGTCACTTCCCCTGCATTTAGGTGAGAGAGGGAAATCTGTTTTTTAAGAATGTATTGATATAAAGGACATATATCACACGATTGATAAAACATAAGGTATAGAATACTCTTTAAGAGTAACTTCTGGACCTGGAGGGCGCAGGAGCTCCACGAGGAGAGCAACAGAACCAAAAAATCTGGGCCCAGGGGTCTTTTCTGAGACTGATACTCCAAACAAGGACCATGCATGGAGATAACCTAGAACCCCTGCACAGATGTAGCGCATGGCAGCTCAGTGTCCAAGAGGGTTCCCCAGTATTAGGAACAGGTACTGTCTCTGACATGAACTCAGTGGCTGGCTGTTTGATCACCTCCCCCTGAGGGGGGAGCAGCCTTACCAGGCCACAGAGGAAGACAATGCAGCCAGTCCTGATGAGACCTGATAGACTAGAGTCAGAATGGAAGGGGAGGAGGACCTCCCCTATCATTGGATTGGGGGAAGGGCATAGGAGAAGAAGAGGGAGGAAGGAGGGATTGGGAGAGGATGGGGGAGGGGGCTACAGCTGAGATACAAAGTGAATAAACTGTAATTAATAAAATATATATGTGTGTGTGTGAAAAGAGTAACTTCTGTGTATACAACTTATTTTCACAGAAAGATTTCAATAATCTTTCCCTGACTGGTGTTGATGACCAATATATGGCTCTATACAACTACTTTGGTAAAGTCAGACTATAAATAAATATTTGGTTAATATTAAGTACAGCAAAACAGATAGATACTGTTAAACTTCTAACCTGATTGTTGGGTGAGATTCTTATACTAGCGACTACACTAACTGAAGCAACAGAGACAGGTATTGAGACTAAAATCCTCCTTGAGTATGAACCGGTAGTGGAAAAATAATTATTCATAAAATTACATATTTTAAAATTTCATTTTCATTATCAAAATATCCTCTACCACTGAAGTCTGGATATCAATAAAGCCAATAAAGATCTTGTTTATAGTTTTTGCAGTTTCTATGGTGCAAAAACTTTATCATGGTTCATTTCAAACTATAAAACTTTTTGCTGTGTTTTGTTTTGTTTCATTTTTCTCTGTCTTGCCTTGGCTGTCCTAGACTTGCTTTGTAAACCAGGCTGGCCTCAAACTCACAGCAATCTGCCTGCCTCTGCCTTCCTGAGTGCTGGGATTAAAGGCATGCGCCACAATGCCCAGCTTGAAATACTGCTTTTGAATACTTTAACACACCAGAAGATGCCCACTATACTACAATCATATCAAATAATAGTGAAATAATCAGAAAGTTAACAGCTCCTGAGCATTTCTTAACATTGCTGTTGAGATGTTTAGCTGTAAGTTTATAAATTATTTTTAATAATGACTACAATTAGCATCTAACAAAATCTTTAAAAAGTTAACAGACAGATTTTGCAAGCTGGTATAGCTAGCTCTAATACAAGACTACATTGGCACTCCCTTGCCTACAACTCTATTGTCCTGTGCACTAGGGATCTGGGATGTGAATGAAGAGGGGAAAGATAATCGATACTTTTGTTGCAACTTACTGATGATGCAAAAATTATGTATGGCTCCCCTGTTTTCTGAATAATTCTTGAAGTTTAAACTCTCCGTTTCAACCCTACTTCCTGTGAGATGCATGAGCAGATATTACTTTCTGCCACAAACTGAAAGGCTACGTGACTGAACCAAGCCCATTCAAGTGTGTAAACTGTGAGCTAGGTTTCCAATGCAGACCTCAGGTTGAAAATTAAACAGGAGGATAGAGAAAAATCCAGTATTGATACTATTTTACAAAGTGTAGCAAATGACCTTTGCAGCACTTTAGAATGTGGTGGGAAGAGCTTACAGTTTCTGCTCTAAGAACCCATGTCTGTCTATGTGTGTGCCCTCTTACATGTGTCTGTTTTTAACACCCATGCTTAAATATATTTTAAAACACTTTAATAAACCTCACCTTTGCTTAAAGAAATGAAGTGTGTATAAATCTGACCTCCAATTTAACTTCAAATAAAACGTGTATATATATATGTATATACATATACATATATGCGTAATCTAAATAAGTAAAGGAGGTGTGAGAGCTTAAACGGAAGCAAAGCCTCTCAAAACTGAGCAATGCCACCAACAAATGGGGCAGAATGACACACTGTCTACCAAAGGAGCATGGGACAGAAGAGATTAAATCAGAAAAGGAAGAAAGCTAATGACATAATGGCCAGCCACAAATGCCACAAATGAAAAACAATGTACGTAATAATCTTTGCGATTATTCTGTGTGCTTGCTCTAATGTCTCCAAACATTGAAAACATTAGACCTTTGCTTATGGCAACATGTAGCTAATTCGTCAGCTGATATTTTATCTCCTCTTTAATCCCTTATTGCTTCAACCAAGTTCAGCTAATATAGAGGATATAAATTTAACCAGGACAGCCACAAATACTTGATACACGGGATAGAAGCTGGTATTTTAAATTGCTTATGATGAAAGTAAAAAGACAAAACAAAGAAAAAAGAGGAAGGGAAGATGTAACCAGATAGCATTTCCAGTTCCTATGTGAATACCAACTAGGGGGGAAAAAACACATACCAAAGCAGAACTGATTCTGAACTAGAGTCTGATATACTCCTGTGAATTTTTTTTAATAACAAACATGTCTTCTATAAATGGAAATATTAAGGCACACAGAAATGGGACATTAAAGTTTAGCTGGGATTTCCTCAAACCACTTACCTGTAAGGCCTAAAGAGTTTCCCAAAGTCAAGATATTTAAGAGGCATTTAGTAGCTATGATAGCTTCAGGAAAATGGTTTAAAGTAAGTTCTCACAGCCAGCAAGAAAAGTTGTGCTCAGTTACCATACAATATTTCCAAAAATCATCCATTAACAAGAAAATGTATTTGACTTCAATTTACATTTAGTATCATAGGGTTAAGGGAACGAGTAAGAAACAAATAAACGGAAGCTCAGCCAGGAAAAGTGGCCATAGCTATAGGAAAATAAATTCAAAGATGTGTCCTTTGTAAGAGAAAATGTGTGGTAACCAGTAGTAGAGGTAGCCCTGAAAGTGCTATGAGGGGACTTTTCTTGAATGAGGTTGTTGGCAAAAGTCAGTCAATTCATCCCAATCTAACCAAGTTATATAATCTTCAACAGCACTTAGCACTGGGGGCCAGGCAGTGGAGAAAAAGAGCCAAGGTTACTCCATTCATTTCTGCTGCCCTCAGCCAAGCTACCCACAATCCCTGTGCTTTCCCCTCAGATGTGTTTACATTGAAAGGACGAAATATGAGTACAAAAAGAAGTCATTCTCTAAAATCTCAATGTAAACATGCTAGAAGCAATTTCAGTCAATAGCATGGGAAGAAGATATTTCAAAAAGATTGGAGTGAGACATGAAGAACGAATATGAACAAATAGAAATCTGATTTATAATATAAATGCCTTTAACGTCTCTTTATACTTCTGTTTTGTTTGGCTTAGTTTTGCTTTCTTTTCAAGACAGGGTTGCGAGCCAGGTAGCCCTGGCTGTCCTGGAACTCACTCTGTAGACCAGGCTGGCCTTGAACTCACAGAGATCTGCCCACCTCTGCTTCCTGAATTCTGGGATTACAGGCATGAGCCACCATGCCTAGTTTCTCCTTATTTCTTAAGAACTAAGGAAATTTGAAATTAAAATGACCAATAATTGTTAATGATAATTGAATACTTAATATGTCTCATGAATTAATATATTTCATATACATCAAGCTTGTTTAATCTTTATAATTTAGATCATTATTATTTTTCCCCACTTTACAAATGGCCAAAAGTAAGGTATAGTGATTTAGGGAGCTTGCTCAAGATTATAGACCTCTATATAGAAACTGGCCTTAGTCCCAAAACACCATGAGACTAGATCACACAGGGAAATGAAATGGATGTGAGGCACCTAAATGTTCAATGATAATGGGCTTTAGGTTTCAGAAAATAAAAAGTTTGCAAGATATCCATAACTTTATCAAGTTTAAATACAAGACTAATGACAGCGGCTAGAAAACTATGCCTACTATAAAGGGACAGACAGAAGATGATGGACTTAAACAGTAGACTGAGACTTGGAACCATCATGTCACTGTGATAGAGAGCCACTGTATATGTTGAAGCAGGGGCTTCATATGATTTAATTGATTTTTTTAAAGGAGATCGTCTGATGCCGTGGCTTGAATTATTCCATCAAGAATGGAGACAATAAACACATGAGCAGAATAAAACCTCACTTAAAGAATACATCGAGTGCTATATAAATGCTTTCCTTATTTTCCTCCTGTCTTTATTTCTCCCTCTCCTTCTCCTTCTTCTTCTTCCTCTTCCTTTCTCTCTCTCTCCCCTCTCTCTGAGTGTGTGTGTATGTGTGTGTGTGTGTGTGTGTGCGCGCGCGGTGCATGTATCTGTGGGATCACATGGAGGCCAGAGAAGAACTTAGGGTGTCCTGTGCTATCACTCTCTATTTTGTTCCCTTAACACAGTCTCTTACTGTATCTGGAGTTTAGTTAGAGACCAGAAAGCCCCAGTGATTTTCCTGTCTCTGAACCCCCACCCCTCAGCCCTGTGCAGTAGAAGGGGGTGTGTACATAGGTGGAATGGGCTTTAGAAGCACCTGATGCCATCCCAGAATTTTTATGTGGGTTCTGAGGACTTGTTTGAGCAGAAAATACTTCTCCTTTCTGAGCATTCTCTGCAATACAAATGCTATAGAAATATAAATGGAGATTCAGTTGTATCTTGGGCTTATTAATATTGTTTGCCTTAGGACATAACTGTAAATACATATTCATTGACTCACTCAAATAAAACCCACTGAGCATCAAATATGCACTGGAGATACAGTGTTGAATAGGAAAGACCCAATCTTTCAGGATTATATTCTAGTGAGGAGGAAGAATATAAGAAATGTGCTCACAACAAATGAACTATCATTGTACTATGCTATCAAACTGCTTGGGATTCTGTCAGATACACTGTGGTCTAGTTATTTATGGGTAAAGTGTGTTTGGAAGTTAAAATCCATGGAAATCAGCATGAAGATCTAGAATATTGTTGTTACTAATTGTTATTGTCTTTAGCCAACTCCACTTAAAGTGATATTGTGTCCAGATGACTAATTGACTCAGTGTTACTACTATCATTTTATAAAATATTACCTGAAGCCTGATACACATGGGCCTCTGTTCCAGAGATATAACATAATGGAAAAGATAGATAAGGTCTTCGTCGGATAAAGTTTTGAATATATCAACTATATTCTCACCTCTCCTTATGAGATAATAAAATACATTATATTTGAGGTAGGGATTAATCCTGTTTCTCCCTTGTAGTAATACTCACTTCCTAGGGTTATTGATGAGTAAGCATTCATGTTAATGAGTTAAGATATAATGTATAAAAATGTAGACTAGTGTCTGGTAGACAATAGTGTCTGTTAGATGCTTAACAGTTATTAGCTGTCAATTATAAGAATCGTGTTATAAGAATTTTAAATTTTACCTCTGACACTGAACATTTCTTTATTTATTTGAAATTCATCACTTAAATTCCATGAACACTTAAGTCTTTTAAGACTTAGTAATGCTCCTTATGTAAATTGTGAGATCAATGAGGAAAATCTCTTTAACATTATTGAATTCCATCCTTTAACATTTAGGAGCTATGTGACATTGAATCAAGGTCTATAAGCTCCAATTCCTCATAATTAAAAGTCAAGTAGGGCTAGTGTGCTGTACAGTTTTGTGTCAACTTGACACATGCTAAGATAATTTAAGAGGAGGAAATCTCAGTTAAGAAAATGCCTCCATATAATTGGACTAAAGGCAAGTCTATAGGGCATTTTCTTAATTGCTGATGGATGGGGTAAGGCCCAGCCCACTGAGTGGTGCCATCCCTGGGCTTGCGGTTCTGGGGTCAATAAGAAAACAGGCTGAGCAATCCAGTAAATAGTACTCCATTATAGCCTCTGTATCAGCTCCTGCCTTCAGGTTCCTGCCCTGTTTGAGTTCCTGTCCTCACTGCTTTTGATAATGAACTGTTTATGTGGAACTGTGAATAAAATCCTTTCCTCCTCAAGCTGCTTCTGGTCAAGGCATTTCATCACAGCAATAATGACCCTAATTTAGACAACCAGCGGCACAGCTCATTAGCTGAGCACTTTCCTAGCATGCAGGAGTCCCAGCACTCCCATGAAATACAATAAAATAAATATCTGTTTCATTCAACACTTGCAGCAAAACTGGGCAGAAGAACCAATGAACGTTAAGTAAAACACATAACTTTTTTATTACTGTGGAGAAATGATAATTATTGAGTATTTAAGCATACTTTTAAATAAATATGACAGATTAAAGCATTAGGTATCTTTCTATTGAAGTAAACTAAAGTATATTTAGGCTACTAAAAAGAAAGAACAGAAAAAGTTCACATTTTTGTTCAACTGAAAATATTTATAAAGGAAATTTAAAACTTAAAATGAAGTATCCCTCTATTTTAAGAACTATTAAACATACCAAAAAAAGGGAGAGGGAAAAACATTAAGTGGGAATTATTGTGAAAAATAAATTATTCCAAAAAATAAAAAGCACCTACAGTTTACAATTGAAACATGCAAGAAAAATGGAGTAGATTCTTTCAATGAGTAATTCAGCTATTTAGAAGGTTTGTGATATGAAAGTATACGGGAAAATATGCCATATATCCACATTTAGTTCTTTTCAAAGGCAAACATCAAGGATAATCCTATTAGTATGAGTTTTATTGTAGGGTCAAGTACCACCCCCCTCCCCGCCACAGGACTCGCTTGGATGTTTGGGGATCAAATTCACAAGATATCTGATCTCAGTTCTTGAGATTCATAGGTGGGAAAGCTGACAAGCAAGCAGAGTCATGCGTAGGTCTAAAGTAGAGTCATAGTCCATGTTCTCATGTTGACTAAGAGCTTGGTTGACTTGATTCTCCTCGGGAAGGGAGGAATCTCTCTTCTCTACCTTAAAGGTTTGTGTTTGATTTGTGTTTTTTGTTTTGTTTTTTTTTTTCACCAAGTGCCTCAAGGGCTCTTCATAAACTCTCTCCCGGAGGAGGTCTACTCTGGTGTAGGTTTTCCTTTTCCAGGCTCCAAGCTTCTGCTCCTTTGCCAAGATGGCGGCCCCAGATCCCTTGGAGGTGGTGACAGTGGAACATCTCCGCACAAGGATCCTGCTCTCTGCCACTTGCTCCCTTGTGCAGCGGACGACAACACTGGGCAACGTTCACGCTTTCCAACCTCTGAGGGACGACTCAGTTTTGACGCCACAGGGCGCCTTTGCCAAGATGGTGGCCGCGCGGCGTCACCGCTCTTTACCAAGATGGCGGCGAGAGACTTCCGGCACGTGCTTCCCCCAATCGGGGCTCTGCGAGAGGTCAGGCGGAGGCGGCCGCCCTCGGAGTCGGAGCGGGCGCCCGGAGCCGCGCCCCGGGGAGGGGAGAAGGCGGAGTCGCCGCAGCCTCCGCTCCTGTCAGAAGTGCCAAGCGCTGGCATCTGTGGGGGCACAAAAGTTACTTCCCCGCAGCACCTTCCCCGGGTCCCCCAACTCCCGGCGCCGCCCCGGCCGGGCGCTCCGGTGCTGCGCCCCTCTGCCTGCCCTCGGGGGGCCGGCCACGTGTTTCCCTTGGAGACCCGGAGGCGCGTACCGGGCGCGGCCGGGGGCAGCTGAACGCGTTGTGTTTGATCTGGAGGGGCCGAGGGTCCCTGGAACTCAGAAGGCGGAGGGACGCTCCTCTGCCCCGGGCAGCAAATGTCAAGGTGGGGGTGGGGGGAGGCTCCGCGTAGAGCTTGAATGCTGGCCCTGGAGGGGGTGGAAGGAGAGGTCAGGAGTTTGGGGTGACAGGGCTTCTCCAGTAACTTACTATTCCGTCTGCAACTCGCTCCTAGGCCCGCACAGCTCCCCTCCCGCTCCCCAGCCCCCCAAAGGCTCCCTGAATCACAAATTTTTTTAAGTGCAAAGAAATCCAGCTCGCTAGAGGTTTTGCATTCGGCTTGCAACTTCCTCCGAGTGTGAGCGCGCTGGCGGGCGGGGAGGGAGTGGTGGGGGTTGAACTTGGCAGGCGGCGCCTCCCGCTGCCTCCGCCGCCTCCTCGCAGACTCGGGGAAGAGGGTGGGGGACGGCCGGGGCGCGGGGGAGGGTGGGTTCTGCTCTGCAACTTCTCCCGGTGCGAGCGGGGCGAGGGAGCGAGCGCGCGCGCGCGGCGGCGGCTGCAGACCGGGCCGCCCAGACGATGCGGGGGTGGAGGGCGCTGCCGGCACGCGAGTCCCCCGCGCCGGGCTCTCCGTACGTACGCGCCGACCCTCTGCCCACCCCACCTCCCCGAGCCTCCCCGGAGGGCGTGTCCGCCGTCCGTGCCCTCCCGCGGCCCCTCCGCTAGCGGGACGCGCTCGGCGGGACGCCGGCGCGGGCGGACCACCGGTGCGGCTCGGCCGGCCGGCTGTCAGCCCGGGGGGCCCCGGCGGCGGGCGGCCGCGGAGCCGGCGGGGGCGAAGAGAAACCGGGGGGAACTCGCGCTCCCCCCGCGGCCAGGTCGGCGCCGCCGCCGCGCTCCCCCCACCCCGTCGCCCCGGGTGGGGAAGGCGAGGCGGCGCGCGTCCTGGCGGGGGCGCGGGGCCTGCGGGCGCCGTCGGGGCCGGGCCGCCGGCGGGTGGGGAGGTCCCCGCGCGCCGGGCCGGGGGCGCCGCGACTCCCTTGCAGTTGCCGGCTGCGGCCAACAGGTTGCACCGTTCCCCGCGGCCGCCGCGCGGCGGCCCCTCGGGCGGGGAGCGGCCGGGGAGCGGCCGGGGGTGGAGTGGGAGCGCGTGTGTGCGAGAGGGTGCGCGCCGTGGCGCCGCCTCCGCCCGCCCCTCGCTCGGTCCCGCTCGCTCGCTCGCCCTCCCGCCCGCCGCGGCCAGGCGGCCCGTTCGCGTGTCCGCGTTCCCCGCCCCCCCTTCTCCCCTCCGCCTCCTCCATCTTGCGAGCCGGAGTCAGCGCCCGGAGCCCCGAGTCGCCGCCCGCCCGTCGGGGACGGGATCTAAGTGGGTGGACCGAGACGCGGCGGGCCGGCGGCGCGGCGCCGGGACGGGGGACGCGCGCGGGAGCCGGGAGCGGCGACTCCGGGCGCCGGGGGCCGTCCCCTCCCCCGTGGAGAAGAGGGGTGACTGTTGACTTCCTTCTCCGCGACACGCGCGCCTCCCGCGTCCGCACGCCGGCTTGTTTATCTGGCTCGCGGTGGGCGCGCGGGCGCAGAGGTGAGCGGGGGCGGGGAGGGCGGCCGGCGCCCGCGGGGAGCCCGGGCGGGCCGGGGGGCTCGGCGGCCGGCCGGCCGGACTTGGCAAACTTTTGTGAGCCCGGGTTGGGGGGTGGAGGCTGGCGAGGGCAGGGTGACGGTGACGAAAGGGCCTCGGCGGTGACAGCGCCTCAGCGCCGGCGCTTCCTCTCCCCGCACCGCCCGGCCGGCCGCTGCCCCGCGCTGGAGCGTCCCCCGCGCTCGGGCTCTGGCCGTGAGCCCTCGGATCCCCGCCGCCCCCGGGGCCGGCCGGACGCCCGCTCCCCCCGGGCCGGGGAGGCAGAGCGGCGGCCGCGAGCGGCCGGCTCGGGGCGCGCGGTGCGGGCTGCGGGCGAGTGGGGCGGCCGGGGGCTCGCCGCGGCAGCCCAGACTTCGCCCGCCCGGCCTCCTCTGCTGGAAGTGGGCGTGCCGCGGAGAACGCAACAGGTCTGGACGCGTTTCTCCCTCACCATCACCTTCCTCCCTCCGGCCCCCACCCCCGGCCCCCACCCCGCCGCCGCCGACGTGGGCACTAGCTTTGGGGCAGGATTTCGCGCCTGACTTTTCTGAGGGGTCTGCTTTTTAGAAAGAGACCCTCCCTCGCCGCCAGGTTTTTTTTTCTCTTTTGTAAAATTTTTTATGCATCGTTGTTTGCAAGTGCTCCTTTGACGTTTGAGGTTGAAGGCTGGATAATTGCAGCTTTAACACTGAAGACCCTTGGCGCTGCTCACGGGTTATTTACAGTTTAATTGGGGGGATAAGTGTCGCTTAAGGGAGCATCTCGTTTTATGAAGTATTGTGATGGTTTCAGGCTTGGAGGTAGCTGCCATTGGGGCCCGTCTGATAGCTTGTCTTTAGAGATCCGAATTAGATGCCTAGGACCTGGGTTCTGAGAGAGAAACCATGTACCGGGAAGAATTCTAGGGCAGGTTCCACCCCTCTCCCTTCCGTCCTCGAATTTCAGTGAAGATGGGCATACTTCGTGTATCTGTACAGGAAAAGTTGACCGCTTTATGGAAAGGGAGCCAAAATACCACACACAGTCTTTGCCATTCTCTTAAAACATTTTGGTCATTAATAATATACTAGTAACCTGGAGGAATACAATAAAGATTTAAAGCTGCAGAGAAAATTATTCTCAGCATATTATTGAATAGGTTTTACTTGACTACAGTCCAGTTTTTCTTTCTTTTTTGGTACTTACATATTTGGAAAAGAAAAAAATCTTTGATTTAGAGATAAAATATTTTGTATTGGGTCTATTAAGCAATTTTCAAAAAGAAATATAACTCAATAAATCGGTGTTAGGAGTTTTGATAAACTCATCTATTAAACTACTTAAATAAGTTAATATTGTAGTGAAGAAGCCAGTACAAATTCTACTCTACACTTAAGAAATATGCATTTTAGGCTACATACACTATATAGCATTGCTTATATCCTGAAATTGAAGGTAGGTGCTTCTAGGCACATGTAATTGAAAATGTTTAAAATAAGAGTTTTTCGCTAGCCTATTACAAGATAGGCCGATCAGCACTGCTTATTTTTCCAATAAAACGTGCATAATTCTTCAGTAGGTTGCACCTTGAAAAAGTTAGCTGTGGGGGGTTGGCACAGGCGAAATTGTGACATAGGTGTAAACATTAACACTATAGCATTTATCAAATGTTTCCAGAAAGGCAATCACCCTTGATGGAAAGGGGATTGGAATTTTAAGGATCATGACCCTAACCCCTCTTTGAAGTGAAATACTTTGACTTCAATTTAAACCTTTAGAATAATCACAAAAAAAAACAAATTACAGTTCCTATGGTTACCAAAGTTGCATTTAGTGAGTGGCAGGATAAAGAGCCAGTTCGAATCAATTCAGTATAATTTTGTCCAGACCGTAGATATAAGCTGCCTTATGCTCTTTAAATGTGGCACACTGGGTGGGAACAGGAGATGCAGCTTCCTTTTAGAGGAGAGAAACTATTCTTCTGATAATGGAGACTTTGATTTGGGAGTTACCTAAGGGGTTCGTTTAATAGGCTGTCTCTACTAATCGGATCAGAGATAATATGCTTTTATAGCTTATTATGCCCTCTTCTTTTGTAGTTAATATTTACCAATGGACTCCAAAGAATCCTTCACTCCCTCTGGTAGAGAAGAAATCCCCAGCAGTTTGCTTGGCCGGGAGAGGGGAAACGTGATGGACTTTTATAAACCCCTAAGGGGAGGAGCTACAGCAAAGGTTTCTGCATCTTCACCCTCACTGGCTGCCGCTTCTCAGAAAGATTCCAAGCAGCAGAGGCTTCTTCTTGATTTTTCAAAAGGCTCAACAAGCAATGCACAGCAGCAGCAGCAGCAGCAGCAGCAGCCAGATTTGTCCAAAGCCGTTTCACTGTCCATGGGACTGTATATGGGAGAGACAGAAACAAAAGTGATGGGAAATGACTTGGGATACCCACAGCAGGGCCAAACCAGCATTTCCTCTGGGGAAACAGACTTTCGGCTTCTGGAGGAAAGTATTGCGAACCTCAATAGGTCGACCAGTGTTCCAGAGAATCCCAAGAGTTCAGCCTCTGCACCTGGGTGTGCTACCCCCACAGAAAAGGAGTTTCCCCAAACTCCCTCTGATTCGTCCTCAGAACAGCAACATCTGAGAAGCCAGGCTGGCGCCGACAGTGGTAGCTTGAAATTGTATACCACAGACCAAAGCACTTTTGACATCTTGCAGGATTTGGAGTTTTCTGCTGGGTCCCCAGGTAAAGAGACAAACCAGAGTCCTTGGAGATCAGACCTGTTGATAGATGAGAACTTGCTTTCTCCTTTGACAGGAGATGATGATCCATTCCTTTTGGAAGGGGATGCAAATGAGGAC
The DNA here is from genome assembly GCA_028658305.1 of Pachyuromys duprasi. Lineage (NCBI taxonomy): Eukaryota > Metazoa > Chordata > Mammalia > Rodentia > Muridae > Pachyuromys > Pachyuromys duprasi. Next base: position 5,614,708 of record CM053764.1, read on the forward strand.
TGTAAGCCTCCTTTTTTACCGGACACTAAACCTAAAATTAAGGATACTGGAGATTCAGTCTTACCAAACCCCAGCAGTGTGACACTGCCCCAAGTGAAAACCGAAAAAGATGATTTCATTGAACTTTGCACCCCCGGGGTAATTAAGCAAGAGAAACTGGGCCCAGCTTACTGTCAGGCAGGCTTTTCTGGGACAAATATAATTGGTAATAAAATGTCTGCCATTTCTGTCCATGGTGTGAGCACCTCTGGAGGGCAGGTGTATCACTACGACATGAATACGGCTCAGCAGCAGGATCAGAAGCCTGTTTTTAACGTCATTCCACCAATTCCCGTTGGTTCCGAAAACTGGAATAGGTGCCAAGGATCTGGAGAGGACAACCTGACTTCCCTGGGGACTATGAACTTCCCCGGCAGATCAGTTTTTTCCAATGGATATTCAAGGTAAGGTACCACTTTCCTGTTTAACGTAGTTTGGTGCATTTTAGAACTTATGTATCAGTGTGTGCTTTCTAGAGATTTGTATGCTTTTGCAAATACCTGAGTAGAAGTGGTCTTTTGAGAGTAGGCGTGTTAGAAGATCTAAAGGGCCCATCTGTGCAGAACCCACTTTGGGTGTTTGGTTAAATAATGAGTTTCTCACTGGTGAAGATTTATTTGGAAACTTCAAATCAGAATCCTAAGTGTCCTAAGTAAAACTAGTATCCTAAGTAAAACTAACACAAAATCAATAAAATACGCCTACTCATGTAATACATTCATTGTGTATGTTAATTAGCTATTTTAGAAGATGTTATTACTAGAAAATGCTTAGTGTTAATGGCATTGCTTTCCGTTACTGTGTGAAGCACTACCTTTCAGTTACAGGGCTAAGAACTGCAAGTAGCAATGCTGAGCCCTGGTGTTCAAGCTGAACCTTCTGGGTTTTGAAACTGTTGGAACAGTGCAGGGGGTAGTGTCCTAACCTACCTTTAGAGCAGCCTGAAGCAGACCATTGGTGCCCACTTCTCAGCCTCTGTAAGGAAGGACTGCTGCATGGTGCTTTCAGTTGCTCCTGCAGATGCTCCAGAAGGTAACTCACGATTAGTTTTCAGGCGTCAGTTAACAGGCACCATGTATGTCTTTTTTCCTTTTTCTCGGTCACTTATAAAGAACACTGACATTTCTGTCTGCCCTTACCAAGCTCTTACACTGGAATCACGGAAACAACTCTTTGTGAGTTAAGATAACTCCGCGAGGAGGCTCAGGCTCTACCCTGTACCCGCATCTTCAAGTCATGTCAGTGCTGTCTTCTGTATTTTAGGTATGAAAGGAAAGGAAATGTGGACTGTCGTGATTCGAGGATGATTAATCACTAGTTGTTTGGTTTTTTTAGTTAAACAGAGTCCCTTCCTTGGATGTAGTCCCATCAGTTTTTTCCTGTTAGTGATGTTCATTGTTCCTATGAACTAGTCATTTGAGAATATTTTACTTAAAACTCATAAAAATGCTATTAATGCAGTCTGTCACTGAGCTATATCCTTACAATGCTTTAAAATTCCTTTTCTCAGAAGGTTATCCTGACATTGATCTGCAAAAAGCTATCTCTTTCCCTAACATGTAGAAAGCTTTTATTGAAAAAAAATTAGATTTAAACTATGATCTGTTTTTCTAAACAGCTTAATTGTATCTCATCAAGAGGAGGGAAAATCACCTTTGCTCTTGTGTATCCTAAGAAATGGGTAGTCAATATTTGTATTGACTATTAGAAATGACTACTAATCTATAACTCTTCAATTAACTCTCTTATTGTGAGGAAAACTACTGCAACATTTTAACTTTTCTTTCTAAATTAGGATTTTAAGATACTTCCAATAAGGAAATCTAAATAGTTTCTTATTGCATAAACTATGTTTGCCCAACTGTTAAGAGACATGCTGTCTTTTATATTTTCCAATCTTAAATTTTTGACAGTAGACTTCATGTGGTTAAGTTTTATAAAAGAGTAACTATAATTGATTTGATTATCAAGAGGGAGCTATTGAGTTGATTTATAAATGTGATTACCCAAGAGAAATAATACATTTAGGAAATTCCTTGCCCTGAAAGCCATAAAACTTTTCACATTTTATTATAAGAAAAAAAAATAGTGAAACCAAAATTTAACTTGCATGCACTGTGAATTGTCATTAAGGCTTATAAAATCTTAGATACGAACAGTAAGTCTTACCCTAAAATCATTAAATTTACTGCTTTAACTTTTATACTTAGTGACATAAAATGTTAAGCCTCTGCCCTTACTAAGGTAGGCAAGACTACCATGAGGGGCATTTCAGAGGTTCTTTCACTGTCCAGAAAGTGATTAATTTTATATTGATATATGATTTTGAATTTTAATCACTAGTATCTACTCAAGTCAGAATACCTTAACCGGATCATGCTCTGTATTTCAAAGTTTTACTCTTAGCACTAGGAACTGAGATTACCCAGAACAAAGCTTCACCCAAATAAATTGAGACAATGTTTCCTTTCTGGCCATTATTGAATTCTTCTGTTGTTTCCAAGCAGCAGAACTAAAATTGGTTGCTCTCTCTGTATGATGCATGGTGGTCGCCAAACATCAGCTACCATCAGTGATCCCGAGTCATGAGCCACTGAATCAACATGCTGAGGCCACAGCATGATTGAATACCCTCTGACTTTAGACAGAAAATAGTAACATCGCTTGGAATTTTTAAAAAAAAAAACATACGTTTTAATTTGAATTCTTAAGTAAGTAAAATATTTTCTCCCCAGAATGTTAATAAAAACCACTTCACATTATACTTGGGGAGAAGGTAGTTTCTACAGATATGTTAGTGTGCCATGATATCAAGGTAGCGCATTAACTTGTAAATTTGTGAATATCACAATTAATAACTGTGTTTTGTTTTTAAGGTTTAAGTTCATTAGTAGTAAAACAAGGTAAAGGTTATTGGTGTTCAGATCTTCCTTTAATAGATTAGCTTCCTGTTCTAACGGTACAATTCAGTGAGTTTAACATAAGCATAATTGAAGCAGGCTTGCTTCTGTGTAATTTGATTTTTTACACCAGGTTTCACCTCTGCATTAATATTGTACATTGCAGAAAAGAAGTAAAGAAATTAAAGGGTTTTCAGTAGAATTAGAGCTTTTAGGGATACTGTTGAAATTTTGTTTGCAAGTTGACATTTTCCTAAAAGGTAGGATGATTAGAGGAAAAGAATAATGTAAGATGGACTTATAAATTTAGTCCTCGTGGAGTATTGGTTTTTGGTGTTTGATTTTTAATGATGTTAATCACACTTAAGTAGATTTGAACATCTTATCGGTCATATCTGTGTCCATTTTTATAAAAGTAATTGAAATTGAAAAAATTATAGGAATATGGTCTGAGTGAAACACATTTTGTTCCTCTCTCATTTTGCTTGTTAGCTCCAGACTACATGTTTTCTGAGAGGAAGACAAAGCATAAAGGAAAGAGTAGGTTTATGTTGGCCGTGATTAGCCTTTTCTTTGGATAGGAGCTCGTTTAATGTCTTACCTGTTCCTTGCCTTCCATAGATCGGACAGTGGGTGTAGCGGTGGCATTTTGATCTTACTGTTTCTTGCTACTTATTTATATAAAATGATTTCTGGATGTGTTTTGCTTTTGAGCATATATTTATTTGCTTATATATTGTTACCTTTATGGTAGAATTGATGCCTCTTTATAAGATCAGTCGGATTGATTTTAAAGAAACCAGCTATTGTGTACTCAGGTGTGTCGAGTTAGTATGAAATGACTAGTAGAGAAATGTGTGATAAGCCTTTAGTCAGCCCTTCATGAAATTCTTGTAATGCTTCTTTGGTTAATCCCTGTATGTTTTAAATTGACAATTTAACTTGTATTCGTAATGTTTTTATTGTTGTTTTTGTCTATTTCTACTACAGATACTTTGATCATTTTCCATATATTATTGAATGTTTATGAATTATATGATTTGCTCTTAAATATGCTTTGCACAAATGAGTATAAAATGCAAGTGGCAATACATTACTAGGAGGAAGGTAAAGATCAATTTAGAGGTCTTTGAGCTTTTTACAGAGGAGAGCTGGCAGCAAACAGTGTCTTTTCCATGAGTGCCAGTGTGAGAGACTGAGCTAAATTCTTGGTGAGTTATGTAAATCTCAATGCACTCTAGCCTGGTTTTGGGAAGCCTTCTTTTAGATTTTGGTTAGGTCTGAAACATAATTCTTCAAATACATTTTTCTCTTTAATAGTTGTACATAATTATTATGAGGTTTTGGGTCATACTGTATTCGTAAACAGGCATCATAGGTTCATGTTGAGTAGTATTTACTGTTCTGAGGCCATCTTGGTAATACTTTTGTCAGACATAATTGTTTAATACAGTATAAATAATTACCAAATTAATAAGCATTTGTTTCTGTATTTCTGAGGTGTACAGAATATATATTGGTGAATCCCATTGCATAAAGAATTTTCAAGGACTGTGTTGTTGGATTAAGCTACAACCAGAAAAAGAAATATCATTTTTTGGTCTTTACAAAAGAGATCAGTTATTTCTGAAGCTTCATTTAGCCAACTGCTCTAATTTTCTTCTCCCTTGGTTTTGTATTTTCCAAGTTCTCCTAAGGGGCACTTGTATTTTAAAACAAGTCTCTACAGTGTTTTCTTCCTTCCTTTTAAATCTTGTGATCATTTCTATATTTGAGTGTAACCTTTAATAATGTCTATTTTCGTTTTACATATTAAATTTTTTCTATACATTACAAGGTTAATTGCAGACTTCAACTCCCCACACAGTGGGGAAGGGACAAAAAGAGAAGCACCAGAGGCATGTAATAGAAGGAGAAAGATAATTTTAAGGACAATTCCAAAAAAATCACCTGGATCAACTGTTACTTTTAAAATGTTAAAAATGGAGTGTGACTGTCAGGGTTGCCATGATGCTTCCGTGTGAGGTGCTAAAAGTGACAGAGTAACTGATGTTTCTAGGTGTGCTGGTTCATACAATGCTTTATTGCCTAAATAAGGACAAATTTACTCTGTACTTCTATTTCTGCCAAGATTAATTTCATATTTGTCTCATTGTAAGTGCTTATTAAAGAAAATCTAATAACTTGAACTTTAAATCAATCACGGTGCCCTTATGTTGCTACAACCATTTCCTAGTTTATAGTGCGCCTTTATGAATAAACTATCAACTGACTGTGGAGTACAACTTTTTATATGTTGTTTTTCTGCTAGTACCTTAGTAAATTAGTCAAATAACATAAATTACTGGATTCGCTAAATATTAGATAGACACTTAAACTATTTTTATTGCAATAGAGTTCTTAAAACTAATTGTGTTGAATGAAAGTTCTTACTCTGTGATCCAAGTTAAATATTAATAGCCTGTCTTGGTTGAGCTATATGTTTAAACATGCTTATTTAGAGTAACCCAGCTATTAACTTTAAGTACTTCAAATACTTTTTTCATTTTAGCGACTTCAACAAGATTTAGAGTGTCTGTAAGACAATGTGTTCAATAAGGTAACTCTTATTTTAGATTTTTTCCATTCTCCTATGGCTGCATAATATATACATATGTATGTATAAGGAGAGGAGAAAGGATATACTACATTATTAAAATTACATTACTTATGTGCTCACATATTACTTTCCCTTGAAATTTTTTATTACTAATTTGAAAGTTTAATAAATATGCAGTATTTGAAACTTATAAACTTATAGCTCATTACAATGTTTACTAAATATAAATTAGCCTTTATTCTAGTTATTTCGTAAGTTTCCATAATAATAGTTAGCCATGGCTATTATGAAAGCATATTTGATAGCCAAATTTTGAAAGCTGTTGTGAAATGATACCCAGTTTAGGGCATGATTTATTATTTCATGTTGGGGCAATACAATGACTTCCGACCTTAAAATTGTCACATGAACTCTAATGTTTTACTGGTTTGTTGTGGACACTGTTTTATGTTGTCATAATTTTATATTTTCTTTTATAGTTGGGATTTTTCGGGCTTCCTTAATTTTAGTATGTAAAATTTGGTACTTGCCCACATACATATCTCTTCGAAACATTTGAACAGTTAATTTGGATGTTCAATAAGAGTAATAGTAGACAAGCAAAAGAGACCTGGGTTCTGAGGTTCTAAAGTGAACCAGTCTATGATTCTGGATAACAGTGTGTTTTGAAATCAAAGATACTTTCACTGTGTCAAACTGTTGTCAGAACACCACTGTGTCTGTAAGATTTCTCAGTTCTCTTATCAGTTTGATAGTTCATGGTATGTTAAAGACCACTTCTTGACATTTTCTTTGTATAGTATCAAGTACGAAACAACAACAAAGAAACAAAGAATTGTACTTTTGTAATAAAGGGGTTAAAATGATATTCTTGATAACATTAAAATGTAAATGTTGTGGTAGTTGGACCTAAGAAGTGGGCCTGTCGGTTGGCAGAGCTTTTTTTGTGTGTCAGGTAGGAGACCAGACCATCCTTTCCTCTCCCCACTGTCAGACTAGAACTTGACATCACAGCAGGCACTCAGGGAAAGAGCACACACTTCATTAGCTGTGCCATAAGCCTTGACATCTGGGCCTCTCTGAGGGCCTAAAAACAATAAGTAGGTGACATAATACTGACCAGGCAGGTAATTCATAAAAACCACTGATCTTTCTTTCCTATTGCTAGTCCATTCTCTGTGATTGGACACTAATTATTTGGAAGCACTCTGCTAACTACACTACGCTGCAGTTCATGCTATACACTTCTCTCATGTTCATCTCATATAAGTCTTAATCCTTTGACAGTCTTTATTCTTGTTCTATTAAGTTTCTGAGTCTATAGGATAAAAGCAGCTATTGCCTGAATTCTACAAGTGGTAAATTGAAGACATTTAAAGAAAAAAGAATAGGAAACTTCAATGCAGATCTAAAGGAATTAGTTAATATTTGATGTATTAGAAATCCCTCAACAAAGGCGGTGATGGTGCACCACCTTTCATCCCAGCACTCGGGAGGCACAGGCAGGTGGGTCTCTATGAGTTCAAGGCCAGCCTGGTCTACAGAGTTCCAGGACAGCCAAGGATACACAGAGAAACCCTGTCTTAAAGGGGGAAAACATACTCCCTTAACAGCCTTTAACAGTAATTGTCCAACAGTGAATCTTAAAACAGTATATAAAGGAGAAACACAGAGTAAACCTCTGCTCTGTATGTACACGTATGTAGTTACCTACTGTTTCCTGTAAGCTCCTTTTGGAGTACCCAGTACAGTACTCCAACTCCATAGAATATACAGATGCCAGGATATCGATGGTTCAGCCTGTGAAAGGGCTGTGTGCAAGCCTAGTGACCTGAGTTCAAGCACAGAGCCCACACAAAGGTAGAGAATGAAATTCTGTCCCATAAAGTTGTCCTCTGACCTTCATAGGTGTACTTTGGCAACCTCCCCGCAACATGAACATATACGTACACAATAAAAATAATAATAATTAAAAACTTAAAAGAACTTTTATATGTGAGTTTACTTTGAAAATTAAAAAAATAACTTTATTTAAATGCAAGGTGGCAGTTATAAAGCTCTGGCAATTCTGTCCAGCCTAAACCGGGATAGCTCTCACTTGCTAACAGTTAAGGTATCTCTCTCTCTGGTGTGGGTATTGCCTAGTAAAAAGCACCAGGAACATTTTAGTGCCTACTATGTGTAGTTCCCCAAAGGGTCATTAATCCATTTTATCTAGACCACTTTATTTCAAACCCAGAGAATTGTCTTAATATTAATTTATTTCTTAGTGGAGTCCCTCCATCAGTAACCCTTTTCTGTGGATTTTATTACCCAGTAGGTATATTGTCTAAAGTCAATAGCTGTACTGCAGACTTAAACCATATTGGTGATAAACAGGAGGCTGTCTCCTTTCTCTTTTTATTGTCTGATACTCTTAGGTAATCATGAATGCAAAGATGGTTTGTTATTAAGAAGCTTTCAGTTTTTAAGAATCAGAAATACTAACAGTTTTCTAGGTGCATAAATTTGGGAGGATTATGAAACTTGCTTAAAGACATTTACTAAATTTTTTCTTTGATGGTTAAAAGAAAGCTGCAGTAGGACTGAAGAGGTGTCTCAGAGGTTAAGAGCACCGGCTGCTCTTCCAGAGGACACTGGTTCAATTCCCAGCATCTACATGGCAGCTCATGCCTACCTGTAAGTCCAGTTCCAGGGAATCTGACAGCCCACACAGATATGTATGTAGGTGGAATACCAGTACACATAAAATAAAAATAAGCCGGGGGAGGGGAGTGTGGATACCACAGTAAGGGCTGGGAAGGAGGCTCAGCAGTTAAGAGCACTTACTGCTCTTCCAGAGGACCTGGGTTCTGTTCCCAGTGCCTATTTCATGCAGCTGACACCTGCTTCTAAGTTCAAGTTTTAGTGGAATCTGATACCTCTGATATCTTCAGGCACCTTCACAGGTGTGCACCTATCCACATATACACATAATCAAAAATAATCTTTATAAAGTTTCACTAAAAATTATATATATATATACACACATGCACACATATACACACATATATACATTCATGTGTATATATATATGTGTGTGTGTGTGTGTGTGTGTGCATGTGTGTGTATGCATGTTCATGTCTGTTGTCAAGTGTGGAAAAATAATTAAGTGGCAGTTTAAATTGGTAGATGCGTTGTTGTAAAATCTGAGTTTGTAAATAGAAATATTTCAAAAGTTTAATTAGAACATTATATGGAACATCTCATCTGAATTCCAGCTGGATTTATGAAGGACAAAATATGAGAGTAGAACATATTTTAAAAATATTTTTCCTAAAATACAAGCCCCAGAATGAATGTTTATTTATAAGGCCCTGTCTTGAGGGGATGTATTGTACTGTTCTTCCTTCTACGCCACCTTAAGACACCTTGTAAACCATAAAGGAAACTGACTTCTTTAAGCTGTAATATACGTCAGTATTCTTAACCAGAAAATGGATTTATTCCTTTGTTTGACCACTTATTTATATATAAATAAATTACTATGAGAAATTTAGTCTGTCTCAGGTTATAGTATTTGTTTCTGTTGAGGATTATTTAAGAGTTCCGCCAGGGTGCTTCCTTCCCCTTTTCTGCCTTGTTTCCCTCTCCCTTTTCCTCTATAAAATATATACCATTATATAGTACAGGCTGCCCCCAAACTTGCCTTACTTACTTTTTTTTTTAGTATAGTGCAGAAAAAGTAAAGATTACTTCTAAGCCTGACTTTTTCCCATGTTTATTTTATGTTCAAGAAAGAAGGGCCTATCTATGGCTTGGGCTTGAAAGGAATTTGGTGACCACAGATACGGAGTAAATACAGTGTGAATTCCTATAGTAATTTTCAAAGTACTTGAGGTCCTTATTCCAGCTCCATCATGTCCTGGAGAATTAACCATTTGACAGTCCACTATAATAAACAGTTCTAGTTATTTATACTAATAAAATCGTCTGCCTTAAAGCATCAATGTGAAATTCAAATATTTTCTACTTTTTATTTCTCAAAATCTAAAATAGAAACTTTGCTTTTACTGACAGTTATGTAGGAACCTAACAATTTTCATCTCAAGTCCTACTTTTATTTATTTTTCTGTTTATTGTTGACAAGATATTAAGATGAGTAGATTCTGGCCTTTGAAGCCATGACGATTCAGTATGATGATGTCTTTTGTATAACCATTGGGTTAGGGCTGAAATTCTGTTTCGAGAACTTTTTTAATGAGAATAGTTTAAAATATTCTTAAATTTTTAATATTCTTGAATACTTAATTATTCTTCCCCAAAACATGAAGTCAGTTTTCAGTGGCCAAAAAGGGGGACAAAGAGCCATCATCGTGATGTGACAGCATTAAAGTCTCTGGGCACTAGAGTTTAATGTAATCTCAGGAGAAGCACCATTAAAGAAGGAGGAAGTATGCAGATGACCATTTCATCAAAAGTCATTAAACAGAGAGAGCCATGGTGCTCTGACAGTACCACAACTATATTCAAAAGAGAAAATAAGGAAGCCACAAGGAAAAGTTAGAAAGCCATGAAAAGAGAAAATGAAAACTTTAAATTTCTGTCTAGTGAGTGGCTAAGTGTGATTTCTGTATGTCTCAGCTTTTGTATGACCACTGAGACACCCTTAATTACGCCATTCCTCTTAAGGACAAGGAACACATCACTATATCACCTCAACATGTAAAATACTCAATTTAGAGTATTGCTTGAACAAGATCCACAGAGAGGAGGATAGCGTGAATTTAACTGTGTTTACCCCTTTTAGGGAAAGGGCCGCTTAAGACTATGTTCGTAGCTGCTTTATTTGTAATAGCCAGAACCTGGAAACAACCCAGATGTCCCTCAGTTGAGGAATGGATACAGAAATTGTGGTACTTTTACACAATGGAATACTACTCAGCAATTAAAAA
>CM053764.1:5625679-5651782 GCA_028658305.1 Pachyuromys duprasi
GGAAGAAGGAGATGAGGGAGGGAGTGGAAGGGTAGGAGGGACTGAGGGAGGGGGCTACGCCTGGGATTCAAAGTACCTAACCTGTGATTGAGATAAAAATAAATAAATTAAAAAAAAAAAGAATACTGGGGTCTTTATCAATTCTGCTCAACTTTGATTTAAGCAAAAATAAAACTCTAAACAATAAACATTTTTAAAATAAATAAATAAATAAATAAATAAATAAATAAATAAATAAAAGAATCACTGGTCCCAGGACAGCAACAGCACCCACATTGAGTAGTTCCTGTTGGTGAGGCAGTTCACACAGTTGCAGAATTGAGTGTGTGGTTAGCTCCCTGTGTCTGCCCTCCTCTGGGTTATGTTCTATGGATGCTACATTTAAAGTCTTTAGGAAATAGACTTTAAAACTTACCCAGTTTCACTCTCTTTTCAATGGAGACCATGGACCATTCTACTTAGTGCTTATTCTGCCAGGAACAGAAGAGAAAGTCCAAGGAGTACTAATGGGAGGTGGTCAACAGACCAAGAGTAATTGCTTGTGGGCAGACAAACCTCAGTAACTCTGCCTGCATTTAGAAGACAGTGGATAGATGGTGATTTGTATGCCTTCCTCAGTATGCCCAGTGCACACTTCACTCAGGAGTGTTGTCTCAGTGTTGGAGAATCATGGAATTCCAGCTGGAGCTAGGCTTGCTGTGTAATCATTTCCATGAGGAAACTGAGACCTGGTACAGTCAGTATCCTGTTGTAGGTCAGACTTCCTTGGCTTGAATCTGTTAAAAATCTGTGTGACCTTGATGAGATTTACAGCCTATAAACCTCAGTTTCCTCACTTTTGACATGGGCCTGAGGAGACACAGCTGGTGAATCATACAGTACAGTGTGGTACTTACACAGCACTCAGAAAACATGAGCACATGTTCTTAAGTGCTGCCCCTTCAGACCAGAGAGCTTCCCACTGCCTAAACGCTGCATCAGGCCTCTGCTCATGAGGGAGTCTCAATGACAAGTCTTCACATGGCTCAAGTAACGGAGGAGACTTTCATGTCTGGTAGTACTGTCAGATGTATGTTTTGACTTAAATTTGAAGGGGAACTAAAAAAGCGTATGTGTGGTAGGTGTTGAAAGAAGTACTTCTTTTCTGGCTCGCTCCTGCATTAGCTCTTCTGTCCTCCCACTCAGCCACACAAGTTATGGAGAGTCACTCGCAACTACTTGACCCTCTTAGGAACTCGAGGGAAGGTAAATCAGAATCACAGTCTGAAGAAGAGCAAGCCTCTTCTAGCTTCACAAATTCTTAAAATATTTGAAATAAGTTTAAGGCTGTTGTCTGATCTCTGTATCTTCAGTTTCTTCTAAAGAGAATACATCTTTTAAAGTCTTATGACACAGCCCCATTAAAGGACTGTTTAAATATTTTCTATGCTTTCATATAAATGGAATCCCACAATTAAAGACATTCCTTTCCTGGGCAGTTGGCGGCTGAGAGCTGGCCGCTCTGGCAGTGGACCTGAGTTTTGGTTCTCAGCAATCACCTAGCAGCTTACACAGAAAAGCCTTTACTCTCCTGAAATGGGTTCTCAAACATGCAGCAGTTCACCTTACTGCCTAAACTTACTACATGCATTGAAACATTTGTGATATTCTGTGTTTCAGCCTTATTCTGTTAAGTCAAAGATTTATCAACCATATCCTTCAGTGTCAAGTTTTTCCACGTTGGAGACTTTCAGAAGCAACCCTTTGTCTACTCGGTTGCTCAAAGTAGATTTGTCTGATAACTTGTTTACGCTAATATTTGCTCAGGAAGAAACCAGCTGAGGACTTAGTGGCTTTCATATAACATTAATTATTCTTTATGGCTTTCCAGGTTAGCTGCTCAGTCCCAAGCTAGTCAGGCTCATCTGTCTGAAGAGCAAGACATTTACTTTTTATATGTACCATAAATTTACTTTTATAATGTAAATATATAACAATTACTGTCTTCAACAAGGGATTAGACAGTGCAACTAGAATTATTATCTGCCTCCAGTCAAAATGTTCACATAAAGATTTATTATTATTATTATTTGAAACAGAGCTTCTCTGGATAGTCCTAGATGTCCTGAAACTCTCTCTGTAGACCAGGCTGGCCTTGAATTCACAGAGATTCATTTGCCTCTGCCTCCCAAATGCTGGGACTAAAGGTGTGTGTCACCACTGCCTGGCTGCCTTTCAACATAAAACAGTATGGATTTCTTTACAGTGCATTACAGATAGTTGTCATATTAGGTAAGGACTAAACATTTAAATCTCTTCATCCTCCAACAAGGATTAAAAAAGAAAGTAAAACCCGTGCAGGATAAAACTGAGTTAATTTAATGCCTATTTCAGAATCTGGACTCAAAAATAGTAAGTGAACTTTTCAAACCCTAATCAGGACAGGTAAGTACTCTCTGGTTCTCCTGTGGTGTGACAGGCCTGTCAGCTGACTCTTCCGCACCTTAGTCGCTGTGTTTAATTATTGTATTCTAAGAGAAGAAAGTTTGGGTGTCTTTAATTAATGACAAACAAAGTCAGTGTAGTAAGGAGTACAGAATAAAAGCTCTCACTTATGTTGCTGGAGAGATGGCTCAGAGGTTGAGAGCACTGGCTGTTCTTCCAAAGGTCCTGAGTTCAATTCCTAGCAGCCACATGCTGCCTCACAGCCATCTATAATGAGATCTGGTGTCCTCTTCTGGTGTGCAGGGTACATGTACACAGAACACTGTATATATAATAGATAAATCTTAAAAAACATAAATAAAAGCTCTTACTTGACCTTTTTTTTGAGAGTTAAACAATTTTGAGTGGATACCAGTCTTTGCTTTTTAGAACAAATTTCCTAATTTAGTTCCTTAGAAGGACCGTAAGTCAAGGGAAACACAAGCTATCCCCAATATTTGGGAACTAAGGATATTTTCTCCAAACAAACAATATACTCACTTTACTTGGTGCATGGATTTTGTTTGGTTTGATTTGGTTTTTCTTTTATTTTTCCCTTTTTTATTTTATGTATTAATTTAGATCCTACAGGAGACTGCTGAGGAAAGAGTCTTAGTTTGGGGAGGACTGTTAGTTAGAAAAAAGAAAATCTGAGGGACAACTAGGGTCAGGAGTCAGAAAAGGAGGGTCAGAAAAATAAAGTTAGCAAGAGTGTTCCTCCTTCTCTAGAAGGTTATCCATGAAGACTGCAGAGGCCCTTCTGCTCTTCAGTGCAGTGCTAGGTGCAGAGGAGCAGAAAAGAGAAATTGTATGTTTCTCACTCGCAAAGGGCTTAATGTCTGTCTCTGGGTCTTGATTACAAATTATTAAATACTTTAAATATATACATATATATAGTAGACTTGGTGTCAGAGAATGAGAAACTATTTTAAGAATAGGGACAATGCAATTTCTGATGGTTCTTCCTTATGCAAATTAGCATTTCAGTTTCTTCTGGATCTGCCCTCCTCCTAGACAGAACTGTTCCATAGTTGCCCTGTTGCATGGCTAAGCCAGCTTGCACCATCTGCCTTGATAGATAAGTCATGACTCCCATGTCCAAGCCTTGCTACCTCCTTTTGGTAGGGGGTACTGCCTTCATAAACTTGCTGAGTTTCAGTGGCCAGTTTTCAGATTTGTTTTTTTTTCTGGAGGCAGGGTCTTACTGTAACTCGGGCTATCTCAGAGCTCATTGTGTAGATCAGACCAGGATGGGCCTCGAACTCAGAGAAATCTCTCCTGAGTGCTGGGACTAAAGGCATGAACCAATTGCCCAGCTCAGTGGCCAGGTTTGTTTGTTTGTTTGTTTGTTTTGTCTTGTTTTTGTTTTAACAAGTGAAAGGTAGAAGCTGAATCCTAAGGGATTTAATGAGTGACATGAGTTTAAGAAAGCATGTCATCATAATGAGGGAATTTTAGGCAGTAGTGAAATGCTAGAAATAATTGGGGCAAAAGAGCTTCCTGAGATCAGAGCACTTTCTTCCCATGTCTGTCTCTTCTTTGCAGCAGCAGCTGGCTTGTTAGTCTCTCCTTCCCTACCATTCGTCTCCAGTCATCTACGGCTCCTTTTCTACACCCTGTTGTCTGTAAGTCACAGGCAGTGGAGCCGTTTCAAGCTCATGTGACCTGGTGGCCCTACACTCTCCCTGATGTACCTGGAGGAAAATGGTTTCTTTAAATGATCTCTCCTGCCTTCCTCATTCCCATTCAAGGGCTGCAAAGTTGCAGAGGTAGAGCCTAGGAATATGAGTATTTTTAGAAACTCCTCAGAAAATTCAGATAACTCTAAAAAGGATGAGGAAGGTGCCAATAAACTCTAGTGCCTAGGATCTGATTCCAAGATTTGCAACCTTCATAGCAAGGGGGAGAAGCCTACAGTTGCAAAACAATCCACATTTCTAGTTACATAAGGCCATTTCAGTGGGTCTAATGGAGTCTTGCCCTTGAGGGAGGCCCACCTTTGGCTTGTAATCTGCCGGGAGCCCGAGTCAGCAGGGTCACATAAAGAGGTAAGTACAAGTGGAGGACTACAGTAGGTGTGATGGGAAGATTCCTGTACAAGAAGGGAGGGGTGCTTTATTGCTATGTTTTTTACATGATAATTTCAAAGTTATGACTTTATCTATGCCATTAGCACATTAGAATGTATGATGGTCATCTTTCCATGTCAAAAGAAATCTATTTTTTTTTCCTCAAAAGTTGACCAGGCATACATTAAAGGAATCTGATTAACTCTTATAGTGCTATTCCAGTTTTTCTAAGTATATCAGTGTTTGCTTGTTAAATACTGACCTCAAACTCAAGATCCTCCTGCCTTACACCCAAAACTCTGGGCTGTGTCTTTCTGTGTATATGATTTTTATTTTTTATTTTTTGGAGGGTGTATGCATACAAGGTTCCTTTTACCATTTCACATCTTTGTATAGTTTTAAATTTACAAAAGCTTTGAAATTGACTTGAGTATCATCAAAAGCATTAATAATAAAATTATCCTATTATTCATTAAATTAAACTATGTCAACTGATTAATTTGTTATATATAGAATTTCCAAAACCTTCAGCTTTAAGCTGTGTGAGATAATTTGGAAGCACCTGTCTCGGTGTCAGCCTGGAGTCTGGTAGTCTAATTCACTGAATCTAGTTGTTTACCTTAGGGCTGACATCTGTGGCTCATTTCATCCTAAGTTACGAGATGTCTTAATACAGAACAGGTAGAATATTTAAGGTCCATGATGCTTAGGAAAAGCAGGAGAAGATGGTACAAAATATGATGTGAAAATTCAAGTCCCAAGTACAAAATACAACTATTTTTGTCTTTTTTACTTAGTCTCATTTAATCACTTAGTCTCATTTACTTCTCTCTAAAATTCTCTCGTTGGCTTGGGGTTGAGGTAAATAACGGTTGAAAAAAGCTTCAGAAAAAATACTGATTAGTTACCATCCTGAAAAGGCAGTGTTATATACTTCATGCTTTAATACTGTGCCAAGGTGAAATGACTGCACAGGTTGAAGACAGAAAAGTCACCAAGCCTGGTGAACTTTCTTAAAAACACACTCTGCTCTACCAGAGATACTAGTTTTAAAATTTTTATCATACGCAATGACACATAGGGGGGAAAGTACCTACAAATTCTGTGTATTGCTTAAAGAATAGTAAGCAATACCTGTTGGCACATACTATACCTTTATTCATTAGCTATGTTTAGGTGGTTTTAAATTCATGTTACGGAATCATTTTAAATACAACCTGTGTTTGTTGTTGCTTGATTGGGTGTTTGTTTTCAGACAGGGTCTGGCAATGAAGCCCATTCTGGCACAAAACTCATAGTGATCCCCCTGCCTCAGCTCACGAGTGATAAAATTACAGGCATGCACTGTCCCTCTCAGTCACAACCTGGTGGTTTTGTTTTTCTTTTAAACATTGTGCTTCTAATTTCCATTCATGTAAACAGAAACATATTTATACATCTTTTTAAATGAACATAGTATACATTTGTTCTCAGTGGATACTTGGATTGTTCCCAGGGGTTTTGTTCAGTTTGGTTTTTTGGTATGTAATTTTGAAAAATGATGCTATGAAAATATCTTCTGATAAATGTCTGTTGAGTCCCCCCACCTCCACCCAGGGGATTTTATCTAGAAATGGAATACCTAGACCTTGAGGTAAGCACACCAGTAACTTGTACTAGCTACTGCAAAGTGCTCTCAGAGTTGTGTGTGCCTCCCAACTGTGGTACCGGTATATACCCCTAGTCTTTTCCCCTCATGGTAGTATTAGAGGTATAAAATACTCACATTTCCTTTTCCATGCTACAACTTAAATAGCACTTAAAAAGTTTAACAATCAAATTGTGCCATTCCCTCTTCCTCTTCCCCTGCCCCCCCATTCTATTTTAGTGAAGAAACAGATTAGGCTCTAGGCTAAACTTTGTTGCAAAGTGCCTACTTGGTGGGATAAATGTTGCTGTAAAATGCCCATTGGTGAGAGGGAGTACTGGGTGGGGGGTAGGTCATGGAACTCTGCTGTGTTGCTGAATAAAACCTAGTGTGCCAGCAACTGTACTTGGAACAGAGTGAGAAAAAGCAGCTTTGGAATGGTTGTACAAGAACACTTGTGTACGTCAGTTTTAGTTTACCCAATTTTTATATCTAAAATTTATGAGAAAGGTTAAGAGTTCATGTCAGATAAGCACACCAGTGACATGATATGTGAAAACATAGGGAACCCTGCAAAGGACTTTAAAATTTACAATGTAGTCCTAAATGAAAAGAAAGAAACAGAAGTGGGGGAAAGATGGAGTCAGCAGGTTGAGGAAGGCAGAGTGTTTACTTTGGCTGCAATGGCAAAGATAAATGCTAAGGTTTCAGTTGCAAGGAATTCCTACTGTCTGTTGAACACTCACATTTATGATCCCTCTCAGTGGTGTCAGTGGTAACTCTAAAAGGGATCATGGACAGAGGTGAGAGAGGTGAACCATGTTTCTGCTTCCCTATGGCTTTTCGGGGTAACTGTTTTAATTGTCCTCTGTGAAGGAAACACAGGCGACACTCGCCTTTGTCTTTCTGGCTTTTTTGATTAACCTCTGTTCTCCAGCTCCATCAGTTTTTCTGCAAATGACATGACTGAATTTTTCTTACACCTGAACAGTACTCCATTATGGAGCTACAGCATATGTAGATACTCTGCCTTTTTTTATCCATTCGTCTGTTGATGGATTACCCAGTCTGATCCCACAGCTCTGCTGTTCTGGATAGCACAACACTACACTGAAATATTCAAGCATCTCCTCCGTATACAGGCTTGTCATTCTTTGTATAAATACCTAGGAGTGGTATGGTTTGATCATGTACATTACATGATCTCTACATTAGGGAAACATGCATACTGTTTTACTAATTTATATTCTCACCATTAGTATATAAGAGTGCCCTTTTCTCCACATATTTTTGAGTAACAGCCATTCTGACTGGGGTGAGATGGAAGGTCAGTGTGGTACTGCTCAGTAAATATATTGAACATTTTTTTTTCTTTTTTTGGTAATGTTGGTGCCATCTGTACTGTGGAGAGGTGGCTCTTGAAGTGATTTACAGATTATTAGCTAGATATTATTTTGTTCTTTTGATATTAAGCTTTTCTGAGATCTTCATATAGTCTGAATATTAATCCTTTGTCACACAAAAAGTTGGCCAGGCTATTTCTCTTACACTGTGTGCACTCTCTTTACTTAGTTGATTGTTTTCCTCAGCTGTGCTTTTGAAGTTTTTATAGTTTAACTTTTCATTTCTTTGGTTCCAGTGCTGTTGGAGTCCTATTCAGGAATTGCTTCAGTTGAACTGTTGAAGTGCTTTCCCCACATGTGTCCTTAGTTGATTCATCAGTCTCTGCAGGACTCTCTGAGCCCAGATTGTTTGGCTCTGTTGCTCTCCTTGTGGAGCTCCTGTCCCCTCCAGGTCTTTCTATCTCCCTCTTTCATAAGATTCCCTTCATTCTGCCCAATATTTGGCTATGAGTCTTTGCATCTGCTTCCATACGCTGGTGGGTAGAGTCTTTCAGGGAGCCCCTGTGGGAGGCTCCTGTTCTATTCTCTGTCTTCTCCGACTTCTGATGTCTGTCCTGTTTGCCCTTCTGAATGAGGATTAAGCCTCTTCCCTAGAGTCCTAGTAGTTTCTAGTAGTTTCAACATTTGGAGTCGCAAGGTCATTAATCTATTTTGAGTTGATTTTTTTTTTTAATTCAGGGTGAGCAATAAAGCCTAGTTGTAATAGTCTACCTGTGGCTGTCCGGTTTCCCTAGCACCACTTGTTAGAGTATCTTTTCTCCAAAGCATGTTTTTAGCATTTTGCTAAGAATCTGTTGGCTAGAGCAACTTGGGTTTATTTCTGTGCCTGTTCCATTGGTCCGTGTGGTTTTGTTTGTTTGGTTGGTTGGTTTTAGGGTTTTGTTGTTGTTGTTGTTTGGTTTTGGTACCAGTACTGTACTGTTCTTGTTTCTATGGCCTGGGTAACTTATTTTGAAATCAACTATGTGATATCTGTATCATTACATTTATTGATTAATGATAATATTGCTTTGGCAGACCTGTGTGGTAATATACACCTGCAGTCCCAACACTTAGAAGGACAGGGCCAGAGGCTCATTAAAACTTTGGAGGCCAGCTTGATTATAAAGGTATTTTACCTCCTTCGTTTCCTCCTAATTTCATTCATTTCTATTTTCTCTTCTTTCCCTTCTTTCCCCTTCCTTTCTCCCTCCTGTCGGCTATCCCTCATTCTGCTATTTCAAATTTCTTCCTCAGCAAATTCATTACTGGTGTATAGGAGAGTACTGTTCTGTTCTTTCTTATTTTCCTGAATATGTGTATCGGCTGCAAGAGTCTCAGAGTCTCTCAGCATCTCCTAGGTATGCAAGTGTGTCATCTATGACCAGGGCAGTTTAGCCTCCTTCCTTTCTATGGAGATCCATTTTCTTTTTCTAGCCTAAAGGGTCTGGCTAAAGTTCCAAAGACCATGTCAAATGAAGTCTGAGAGTAGACACCTGTGTCTTGTTCCTAATTTTAGAGGAAAAGTTACCTATATTTCCCCATTCAGAAAAAGGTTGGCTATGAGTGTGTCATACGTAAACTTTATTATTTCTGACCTGTAACTTTCCTATCCCATATCTATTTAGGTTTTTACTATAGGGTGTTGATTTTATCAAAGGCCTTTTCCATATCTGTTAATGATCATATACATTTTATTCTTGATTGTATTTATGTTCTGTATTATGTGTGACTGTGTGTGTGTATGTTAAATAATCCTTACACTCCTGGAATGAAACCATATTGATCATGGTACTTGATAATTTTACTGTGTTGTTCAATTCACTTTGCAAGTATTGAATTGAGGGTTTTTATAGGAGGTTCAGAAAAAGTACTGCCTGATTAGTTCAGTTGCAGAGTAACACTAGCTTCATAGAATGAGGTTTGAAAAAGTTAGCAATCTCATTTATAGAGCAGTTTTGAGAAGCACTGACATTTATTTCCTCTATGGATGTCTGGTAAATTTTAGCAGAAAAATCCAAGTAGGTCCAAGCTTTTCTTTCTTAGGAGATTTGTTGTTATTCTGATCTCACTATTTATTATTGCTCTATTTATATTTTTATATCTTCTTGGCTCTGTTTTGTTAACTGTATCTAGAAAATTGACCATTTCTTTAGGCATTTTTAATCTATTGGCATATAATTTTCCAAAACATTTCCTAGTAACACTGAATTTCACTGGTATTTTCTGTTACATTTTCATTTTTGTCTCTATATTTTTAAGTTTCTTTCAGAGAAGTTGGCTTAAGGATGTCAGGGATTCTCTCTCTTTTTTTAAATCAGAGCTCTAAATCTTAATTATTTTATTATTTTAAAAAGTGTGTGTGCGCATGTATGTGTATGTTCATTTGTGTGCATGTGGTCATAAGTGCAGGTATCAAATTCCTCTGAAGCTGGAGTTACAAGCAGTTTTGAGCTGTCCAACATCAGTGCTGGACATCAAACTCAGGTCCTCTGCAAGAACAGTGTGCATTCTTAACCACTGAGCATCTCTCCAGCCCTGAGACCCAATCTTTGTTTCCTTTATGCTTTGGATTATTCTCCTAGATTCAATCTCTTATATTGATGCAATCATCTTGTGTTTTTACTTATTGATTTTGAATTGTTTGGGAGACTTTATGATGTATTATTAAACTATTAGTCATGTTTGTGTGCTAAGTCTATGACCCTCATAGCTATAAACTTTCCTCTCCGTGCTTTCCTTACTATGTCCCACGTGGTATCTTGGAATGTTACAGTTCTAGAATTCAAACTTTTTCGTCCTGTTCGTCCATTGCCCCGCTGTTTGATCATGGCCTGAATGTTATGCTATTTTAAAAGCTTCTTTGTCAAACAAGTTAGTCCATTATTTTTAAATTCTGCCCCACTCCAGGGCTCAAGATGGTGGCAGAATCACTTTTTGCCAGAATGCAGCATGAATCTTCTGTAGCCCACTTCCCCAGAGGCCATGTTCCCCTCTGAAAACTTAGGGACTTCTGCTCTCCATCTCTGGGCATCCTGTTCTAAACTCCCACAAATATGATCCAGTAAGTTCTGTTTAGAGCAATCCAGAGCCTTTTTTAGATCACAGCTCTAAACTCTCCCACATTTATCTTACAGACCAGTTCCAAAGGTCTCTAATTCACATGATCAGGATTATCCTAACAATAGTGGCATTTCTTTTTTCCTTTTCTTTCTTTCTTTCTTTCTTTCTTTCTTTCTTTCTTTCTTTCTTTCTTTCTTTCTTTCTTTCTTTTTTCACAACAGGTTTTCTCTGTGTAGCCTTGGCTATCCTAGACTCACTTTATAGACCAGGCCATCCTGGAACTCACAGAAATCTGCCTGCCTCTGCTTCTCTTAGTGCTGGGATTAAAGATGCGTGCCACCATGCCCCCACAATAGCACCATTTCTTGATACCAGTTTTCTCTATTAATTCTTTTTCCAGCAGTTCTGACCAAATACCTGACAGAGGCAACTTAAAGATGGAACGGTCTGTCATGGCAGGGAGTGTCTAGTGATCAGAGCACAGGGTGACTGGCCACTGTATTCTGAGAGGAGACGGATGAATGGCGAACTCCTCCCAGCCTCTCCTTCTTTAGTTGGGAGCCCTGCATGGAAGGGTACCACTGACATTCAGCCTTCCCACCACAGTTAGAATTCCGGAAATGCCCTCATACACATGCCCCAACAAGTGGGCTCGGAGGTGATTTTAAATCCAATCAAATTTAAAATTTTAATTTTAAATCCAATCAAAATGCCCTTTCTAACATATCTATATATTTTTTTCACAATATCTGGAACTTTCTTCTACTAACTGACACACATGATGTATGGTAGTAGCGCCATCATTTTGTGGTGATAGTTGGGCAGTTACTTGTAGTGTTTTCCAGGTTGATCTGAGGAACTATTAGGAACTACAATGATAGCTCAGAAAGTCTTGAGAAAACTACCTTTTGCCCAGAATTTTTGATTGTTTTAAGGAGTATTTAAAGTATTGAGACTAATTATAAGCTGAATGCCTGGGTTCTGTCTGGGCACAGTGATCCAACACTCACAGCTACTTGGCTCGGCAGCACGGGGTTAATACAGCCTAAGCAGTAGGGCTGAAAGTCTGTCAGTTCTGTTTTAAAAACAAGAGTATTTATGTTTTCAATGACCTGTTCATTTACTATAAGGCATGAAAATATGTGAAATGTAGAACTATATCATTGAAGATTATACCTAAGCAATGTAAGTAGGAAGGCTGTAAATCTGTGTCACAGTTAGGACTTTAGAATGGGTATTCCCACCAGTCACAAATGATTGTAAGGCTGCACTGTGTTTACAAGTAGAGAAGTTCTTTCAGACTAAATCAGGAGTCTTCATTTCCTAGAAAATAAGTTGTAGGAAGCTTCCAG
Source organism: Pachyuromys duprasi (assembly GCA_028658305.1). Lineage (NCBI taxonomy): Eukaryota > Metazoa > Chordata > Mammalia > Rodentia > Muridae > Pachyuromys > Pachyuromys duprasi. The sequence goes on from CM053764.1 coordinate 5,637,636, forward strand.
AAGTTTTATATCTTTGATTTCTTTTTCTTTTGTGACTTTTAAATTGTAGAGCCGTCTAGCTTGTGCTGTCCTCCAGATGAGGAATTTAACTGAAGGGAGCAGGTTCCTGCGCCACTGCCGAAGTCGTCTTCACTCAGTGGTGCCTCCTTCACGAAGGAAAATCAGATTAGTCCTACAATCAAAAAAAGAAAAAGTCTGCACATAGGAAAATAGATCTAAACTACTTCTGAGTTAAACAGTAAACACAATTCACTGCCAAGCAAAGGATTCATCAAGACTTGCCTTTTAACTTGGGGATTTTTTTACTTCATCCCTGTGTAAGATGTGTTGCTTTAGACTGCTTATTTTTGCGTTGTTTCTGTTTTCACCAGAGTTCAAGATGAACATTTTCAGGTCCCCTCAGCAGTGGCTTTCAGCCCGTGCTGGAGACAGATGAGCACAGGCCATGTGTGGAGCTAGTGCTGACTACTCCTTAGTTGTGAATTTCCCTAAGGAGGTCCCAGAGGGCCTTAGAACATGCATAGATGTATTGTTCTGCTTTCGCTAAATATTACAGGCACCATTTTGACATCTGGCTGATGAAAAATTGATACTTTCTTTATTATCTTATTAACAGTGTTATTCTTATGTGGCAACAAAAACTTTAGTGAGCTGGCCAACAGAGGAAGCTGAGAGTCAAAAACTGAAGTCTGGCCTTGTGGCTTGAAACAGAAAGCTCACAAATTCAAAGCCTGCCTGAGCTACACAGAAAATGCAGGCACAGCCTGGGCTAAATAGCTACATTCTTTTAAAAAATTCGATAAAACCTGTGTGGTGATGCATGCCTTTAATCCCAGCACTCCAGAGAAACTATGTCTCCAAAACTAAAACCAAACCAAACAAAAAAAGTAAAGAAGCGTTAAGGGCTTACCAATATTAACCAATAGTGGAATGTTTACTGAGCATGCATAAGGTGCCTAGTTTAATCCTGAGAAACAAATACATATCTCAGAAACTATCATGGGTTTATTCAGAATACATTTTATTGTGTGTATTTGAGGTTTATAACACACAATAAAATATATTTACGATTATCGTAGGAAATAAAATGGTTACTTTCTCCATCTTACATTTCATGGTATGTCAGTAGCAATAAAATCTACATTAAACAAAAGTCTAATAAAGAAAATCTTAACATTGATTTCATGTTGTATACAAGGTCTTAATTTGGTCTTTCTACATATTATTTTGCATTCTTTGACAACCTCTCCATTGCCCTTACTCCCTTGTATATATTTGAAACTTCATTTTTTATATCATGTGATCCTGCAAAGCTTTAATTTCTGCATCTGCTTCCTTTGCTTTGCATAATGTATTCTTGGTCCAGCCATGATGTGAGCATCAGCAGCAGCTTTGTTGTGTGGGTGAATGGTAGGCTGGGAGTGAGTGGCAGCTTTTCTTTACCCATTTATCAGTTGACAGGCACTTGTTTTCACATCTTGTCTGTGTAATGGAGCAGTGACCATGGCAGTGCAGACATCCTTACAAGAGGTTGATTCCTTTGCCCAGAAGTTACTGCTGGACTTTATAGAAGTACTATTTGTGATTTTAGGAACCTCCATACTGTTTTTCTTATGGCTATGCCGACCTACACCCTGACCCGCTAAGGGCTCCTTTTCCCTACATGGTCACCAGTATTTGCCTATCTGATTTGTAGCAGCCATCCTTAGGGTGTAAGGCAGTGTCTTTAGTCTGTTCTATTTTTCCTTTTCTGTCTTCACCTCTCTTTGCTTCTTCCCTTCATCCCCATTTTGAAACTAGAGCTCACCTGATAGCCTAGGCTGATTTCAAACTCAGCAGTCCTCCTGCTTCTCAAGAGAATTATGTCCTTTGGAGAACAGGAGGACCAGTATTTCTTTGCTTGTTAAAACTGGGCTGTTTGTTCTGCTGTTGTCAAGATTTTTCTTTCTGAAGATTTTAATTACATTTCTCCCCGTCCCTTCTTCCTTCCAAACCCCTCCCGACTTTACATCAAATTCATGGCCTCTTTTTTTGTTGTTACTGTATGTATATACATATATACATATATTTTCCTAACATAATCCGTTTGGTTTATATAATGTTACTTGCATGGATGTTTCTAGGACTAATCAGTTGGCACTGGACAGCCACCCTGTGTGCTTTCCCCCAGGAAGACCACCTCTCCCATTCCCAGCTTTCCTCGCTTGTATATACTTTGTGTAGGGTTGAGGCCTCATGGGCTTTTCTCTGTCCACTTTGGCATGGCCATTGTCCAGCCCATGTTCAGGCAGACATGCTAGTAAAATGTTGTGGGTGTTGTTTCTGACATTCCTAAGAGACAATCTCATAGCAAACTGTGATTCCCTGGCTCTTAGTCTTTTTGCCCCCTTTTCCACAATTTTCCCTGGGCCTTAGGTGCAGGAGTGTTTTATAGATGTATCCATGGGAACTGGGCTCTACAGCTCTGTATTTTAATTGGTTGTCGTTTTCTTCAGTGGCTTCTGTTTGTTGCAGAGAAAAGTATCTTTAGGGGTGAAGACTACACTTATACTATTAGAGATTATGTTGATTAAAGTTTTATAAGTGTTATCATACATACATGTAGTTTGCAAATATTGTTTACTAGTTTATGGGCTAATTTTTTTTTATATTTACCCTTGTATTATGAATAAACCTAAGTTTAACAGAGTTGTATTTATATAGTTTTCCTTTTGTAATGTGAGCATTTGATGCTGTATTAAAGCAATAACTACAAAGACCAGTGTCAAGGACTTTTACCCTTATATTCTTTATAAGTTTATGGTTTCTGATCAGAGGTCTTGTATCCTATTTTAAGTTGACTTGTATGTACCTTGTAAGGATACCGCTAAAAAGAATTTTTTTGGCACATGGAAACCAGGTTTTCCCAGGTCTTATTTATATATCCTTTTGTTGCTGTTATCAAATGCTAGGTATTCCATTCTATTTTGTCAGTCTGTTTCTGTTTTTATCTTAGTGCCATATTGTTTACTCTGTCTTTGCAGTACAGAATTCAATTAGTAAGCTTCTAACTTGGTTTCTTAGTATTGATTTAGATGTGCATTTTTTTCTCTGCATGAACTTTGGGATTATTTTTGTTTTCTATGACTATAACATTAGAATTTTGGTTGATTGCCCTAAATCTTCCTTGCTTTCACCCCATATGTGAACATACACAGTGAAGATGGTGTCTTTGATTTCTGTCCTCAAGGCTTTCTGGTTTCTAGTGTCTGTGTAACTTCATTGGTTACATTTTTATTCCTTTTTTTTCTTTGCAACTGTAAATGCCATTTATAGTTTGCTTTGTTTTTCTGTGGACTGTTACTTTAGTTTAAAGTGGTGTAGATTTTGTGTGTTAGTTTTGTATGATAGTATGTTATCTAGTGTTGTAGTACTCACTCGTTATGCAGATGGTGTCCATCCTCTTCTGACCTGTCTACTAATGCAGCTGTCAGGACTTTCACTGATAGGACTAAGGGGGAAAGGGTCGTCTCTGGTAAAGAGTATTCTCTATGGTGTTTTAATATGTCTATTAAAAGTGTCAGTCATGGCTGGAGAGATGACTCAGTGGTTAAGAGCATTGGATGCTCTTCCAGAAGGTTCAATTTCTAGCACTCACATGGCAACTCATAACCATCTGTAATTCTAGTTCCATTGGTCCTGATGCCGCCTTCTGGACTTTGTGGGCACTAGGCACTTACGTAGTGTACAGACGCACATGCAAGCAAAACATCTGTACACATAAAATAAAATTTTTAAAAGTTTTTAAATGTCAGCAAGAAGTTTGAGAGGATTAATGAAGAGAAAGAACAAAAGTGTAAATATGTCATTTACTGAGGTGATGAATGGCAGTGGTGGTACCACCAGCAAGTGGTACAGACCCAGATCTCAGTGAGCACAAGCGGCCGAAACAGGAAGACATCTCAGCTTTTCGCAGAGCACAGCACTATTCATTCCGCTTGGTCAGGTGTTTGGTCAACACAGCGACTGCTGGTTTCTGTTATGGGTCTTGGGGCTTTTAGTCTGCTTTTAACCAAGGGTTTAGAGTCAGTTTTGATTCTGGAAGTCTTAACTGTCAACAGAAGCTAAGGATTTGGAGAAAATGAGAGGGGCCTAAGACTGCCTTAGAAACTTCTGGTAGCTGTACTACTTAAAAGAGAGGGTGACATTACAACGGGACTGTAAAGGTACATATTTCCCTGTGAAGATTACTAAGATATTAGCACAGAGTTTTTCTGCTCTGTTGAGTGTTAGAAATGCTATTTTAGAGGTGGTATTCTGCAAAACTCAAAAAGGAAAAAAGTGGAGGCGGTGATAGAATGAGAGCATGGCATTCCCCATTTGTAGTTTGGGAGATGGGGTTAAGTTGCCTTTCAGTAATTCAGCTAAGCTTGAGGATTATGGAATTCATCTAAAACTGTTTAGAGGTTTTCACTTATTGAGTAAAATACTTATCTTTCAAATTTATCAAATTTTAGCTTTTCATGCGGTGATACTCAATTTTAGACGGAGTATGTATGTATGTATATGTATATGTATATATATATTCTTTCATTCAACTATGAAAGCTATTTTTTATGGTATGAAATTGAAAAGTAGAAGCTAAAATGTGTCTTCAGATATAGAATTACTGTTATAATTATTATATTCACTGAGTCAGTGTTCACTTTCCTTTGTGCAAATTCAAGTATGTAACATTTGTGTAGACAAACCACTTTGCTCTCCTGTAGCAAATACACTAATAACCATTATGGATAGAAAACTTTCAGCTCATTTAATGAATTATTGATGCTTCTGCAGTCCTTTGGATCTGAGTAAGCACTACTGCTATTGTAGTATTTTTAATTTTCTAATTTTTAATTTTATTATTTAATGTGTTTGGATATTTTGCCTGCATGTGTGTCTGTGCACCTTTTACATGCTTGGTTCCTGAGGAGGCCAGAGGAGGGCATTGGAGCCTCCAGAGCTAGAGTTACAGACAGTGTAATGCTGTTAAATGGGCGCTGGGATCAAACCCTGGTGCTCTGGCCCCCGCTGAGCCATCTCTCCAGGCCTACCATGAAAGCAGTTTTTCAGTCTGTTAATTACAGCCTTCTCAGGGTCACGAATGTCACACTTACTCGGTTCCTAACTATTGGAAGCACTATTTTATTTATTTACTTACTGATCATACTAGTGATAATTTAGAAATAACCTGTGTATTATGTGTTACAATTAATTTTAGCACTTTAGGTATATGTTTATTTCTATACTCTTAAGAGCACTGGGCTATGGATTTAGTTCAGTGGTAGAGTGCAGGCTTACCTAGCATGTACAGCTTTGAAGCACATCCATGGGGACAGGAGTGGTAAGGGAAAGAGAAAAGGAATGAGAAAGAAAGGGGCTGGTAGAGGAAGGATGAAAAATTAACCTAAATATGGTAATTAGCTATAAGCTTTTTCAGAAAACAAATATTTTAGAAAACAGTTTACTAAAATTTAGTAATAAGCAGACCATATTTGTGTGTGATCTCTTTTTGAAAGAAACAAGCCATTAGTAGAAAGAACACAAAAATAATAGCAAAAAAAGAAACACTGTGATAAAAGTACTGCAGGAGCCTGAACCACCAAATTACTGAGGATAATTAAGGGAAAAAATGTGCTCAGCCAGCTCTGAGGGGCTCAACAATTAAAACCGACAGCCTCTATTGCTGTTAAAGTGATTTGTTTTGCCATTTGAGCTTGGTTATTAAGTATAACTCCTTATGTACAACAACATGGAATGATTTGTTTATAGTACAGTAAGAGATATGTAAATTCCAATCTACTGGAAATTTGACTGAAAATACAAATATATACATATATAAGGAAGAAGCTAGAAAAGCCAAATACTACAGAGTGGTGCTTTTTGTCTGTCTCCATTAGGAGCTGTTGATGCTTTGGAGGCATTAGAAGCTTCTTCCTTGTTCTACAGAGCATGTTTATGGTGTCTACCATTTCTGTAGTTCATCATCTTTTCACTGTATACATATGACTTAAAAAGTAGTTTTGATTCCTAATGTCCTTTGAGTGGAATTTGTTCGTATTTGTTGATTTGACTCTAGGATTGAACTATGAAATAATCTGAGACATAAGCTCCTGCCTGTCACTCATTTTAACATTCACCAAATACTGAGTCAAGATATATTTTGAAGTTTTCCATATCTGCCAATACCAAAAACAGTATGTAGCCTTGAGAAGACAAACTTGGGATATGCTGTAATGGAGAAAGTTTTTATCGCCTGCTTCCCTCTGGACTAAACTAGACGACCAGAGAGGAGAGAGGCTGTGCAGGGCTTAACACCCATCACCGTAGCTTTGCGGTGCCGGCCCAGCTCACGCCGTTGTTTTTCTTACCTCTTTCTTGACAGTCAGAGCTCTTCTGTTTCCTACAGACTCTGCTCTTCTGTTTCCTACTGTTGTGTTTATGATAAATACTCTAAGTACTATCGACTTCAATATAGATGTTGTAGTCTTTAAAAATTATAGTTAACATGTACTTAAAATGTAGACGACACGGCCATTCCACTAATGAGCTCATTTTAAGATTGCTTATTGAGGACCTTTAAAATGCTGGGTTATAAAAGGTGGATTCAAAGATTTTGGAGTATTCAAAATAATACCTATAAAGTTTAATAAAGCTCTTAAGCCTTTTTTTCTCTGTTAGTCTATTCTGGAAAGCATTCCAACTGTGCCTGTAAGCATTCTTTCTCTGCGATGATTGGTAGACAGGGAGTAAACAGCCTACTGTAAATGGGCCCAATGCCAGCTGGCTCCAGGGAGCATGAAGCTTGTGACTTACAGTCAGGGTTTGGAAAATGCTTTTTAACTTGTTCATTTCCGTTTCTTTTAAATATGGGAGGGAAAGCACAATTGCACTAATTTATTAAGTGCCTTACAAGACCTTGTAAAGCTAAAGTATTTAGGAATGTCTTCTTAGAAGTTATTAGTAATTTCACTGAATCTGAACTCCTCTTACATGAAAATGAGAAGTTTTTAAAAATAATGAGAAAATGAGAAGTTTTCAAATTTTTTATTTAATTTTATTTTTTGTGCATTGTTGTGAAGTTGTCAGATCTCTTAGAATTGGGGTTACAGACAGTTGTGAGCTGCCATGTGGGTGCTGGAAATTGAACCTGGGTCCTTTGGAAGATCAGACAGTGCTCTTAGCCATTGAGCCAGGAGAAGTTTTTTAAAGGCAGTTTTAATATTTAAGAAGAATTTCTGAAATCTGCTTACCCTTCATCTTGTTGAATGTACTTGGAGTCATGTGGGAACTTCTCTGACTTATCTGTTTATATTCACTTAACTGCCTAGCACTAATTTGGGGGGGGGGGTTGCATGATATTTAAGAAATGAGGAATCATATGAAAGAAGGGGAGTTAGTATGACCTGGAGAGGACAGGAGCTCCGCAAGGACTAAATATATCTGGGCACAGGGGTCTTTTTTGAGACTGTTTCTCCAACCAAGGAACATTCATGGAGATGACCTAGAATTCCTGCACAGATATAGCCCATGGCAGCTCAGCATCCAAGTGGGTACCCTAGTAAGGGGAACAGGGACTGTTTCTGACATGAGCTCAATGACTGGCTCTATGACCTCTCCCCCTCCCTTCCACCCCCCAGAGATGAGCAGTCTTGCTAGGCCACACAGGAGGACATTGCAGCCAATCCTGAAGAGACCTGATAAGCTAGGGTCAAAATGGAAGGGGAGGAGGACCTCCCTTATCAGTGGACTTAGAGAGGAGCAGGGAGGAGATGAGGGAGGGGGCTACAGCTGGGATACAAAGTTAATAAACTGTAACTAATATAAAAAATAAAGAATTTAATTATAATGCTTGTGAGCAATAACATGCATGCCATTAAAAAATGAGGGTTTCCCTATCTTTTTTGTGTATGTGATAAACAACTATCTTGAAAAATTATTTTCTTATTTTAACGTATGAAAAAAGGAAAATGCTTCATGTTTACTTTGAAAGACAAACCACACCCAAAGCTGAGGTTAGGGTTGACGAACCACTACAACCACCCCCACCAGCCGGGTTTCACTCCCATGATGGAAAGGGTGGCAGCCAGGAGTCTGCATAGATTGTTGTTGTTGAAAATCTAATCAAAAGATAATGGTCTTCCTGAATATTCTATCAATTATTTTGAAACTCAGGAGACTCTATAGCAGTTTCATGGAACCAAATTATTGGCTAGAAATTTTCTAAGATCTCTGTAGATTTATTTACAGGAATAGGAAGTAAGGTCATATATAAATGTTTACTGGTAGAGACTGGAATTTTTTCACATTGAAATTTCCAAATATCTGAAACCTAAAATCTAAGAAAGTACTTGTTTTTTACAAGACTATTAAACATGATGTAATATAGTAATTTACGTTAGTGCTCTTTTACTTTTAAACACTTTGTTCCATGCAGTGAAACTCTGAAAGACCAGGTTGCATTATTAACAAATTAAAGCAACATGTATCATGTACATTTCAATGACTCTAAACTAATGCAGTTTCTAGATGACATGAAAGACACTGGATTTTAGATGGTTGGTTTTTTTCTACTTGGTGTTAAAATATGAAAATTATTTTTAGAGGATATAGTATATTTTAGTGAGCTTTTTATTTTTGCTTTCTGTCCAGTATTTGCAGCTTTCTTGGGTTGTAAAACTTCCGTTTCCTCAAGAGGGAGAGATTTATGAAATGTAAGTCAAATTTTAGATTAGCAGTTGTCGATTCATATGCTAATGTCTTATTTATTAAAAATAGCATATTTACTATAGGTGATGATATAAATTATTCTAAAAAGACTAGTTGTTGGACCTCTACATTTGTACAGAGGGTTTGACAATGTAAGGAAATAAATTAAGGTGTTGAGCTTGACTCTGACAGACACAACAAATAGAAATTATTTTGGTAGTCTGTCCCCAAGTACTCAGCATATAAAGTACATGTTCTGTCACCTCTAAGTGTGTGAAAGACTATCATGAGTGCAAAGTGGATCCCACAGCTAGTCACCAATTCAGAATTCCTCACTAGATACAGGACTTCCCAAAGCAGAGGCTAGGAGATCAGCTTTCCAGAAAGCTCTCAAAATGTTCTGAGACTGACAAGAAACTAAGATCTAGGACAACCATGGTCTATCCTGTTTGTGACTTAAAGAACATGTTGATTAAAAACAAAGAAACAATAAAATATTTATAAAGTATGAATGAAAGTCGCTTTTTGCTAATTGAGAACATGATAAATTCTAATTAGGAAAGAACAAGTCTCTTGGCATTCTTTTATAAACCAATAAAATACATCTGGGATAACTCAGTCTTGCTGTTTCATGAAGTTCTGAGTTCACTATGACAAAATTTCAAAGTATCAGTCATCAAGGGGAGAGTCATGTTCTGATGACTGGCCCTGGGATTCCTTTGCAGCTGTGTACCGTATAGTATAATGCAGTGCCAAGGCACAGACAGGAAGTGGGGACAAGAAGCACCTTTGCTGAGTGTATTCTGTCCTCATTGCACTATATGAAGTTTATGTAACATACATGCTTATGTAAAATACTGGAAAGCAGTATAACAAATAGTAAGAAAGTTACAGACATAGAATATGTTACATGACCATATGACATATCCTTCTTGGCCTGTGACATCATCTTTATCTGTTAGAGGCACCTGATATATCTGGTCTGACAGTTCTAAGCTGGGAAGTCTTAGGACTAGCTAGTTCAGTGCAGTGTGGTAGACTACTAGCTTCCAATTAGGAAGCCCCACACATTCACAAGATGCTTGTTTCCTTAAAAGAGGAAGTCTATGTGCCTTTTTTCTTTCTTTTTCTTGTCACTCTACTCACGAGAATAGAGGACCAGTGGTAATAGGTTGAAATGTTTTCTGTAACAGATTAATATTATGAAATCCATTATTAAATTATTTTAAAATTGTTTCATTATTATTATTCTTTATTACATTTTATTCACTTTGTATACTGGCTCTAGCCCCTCCCTCATCTCCTCCTGGTTCCTCTCTTCCCTCTTCTTCCTCCCCTATGTCCTCCCCTAGTCTACTGATAGGGAGGTCCTCTTCCCCTACTATCTTCCCTATGCTATCAGGTCTCATCAGCACTGTCTGGATCCTCTTTCTCTGTGGCCTAGTTAGGCCACCTCACCAGAGGGAGGTGATCAAAGTGCTGGCCACTGAGTCCATGTCAGACGCAGCCCCTGCTTCCTTTACTAGGGAACCCACATGGAGACTGAACTGCCCATGGCCTACATCTGAGCAGGGGGTTTAGGTCCTCTTCATGCGTGGTCCTTGGTTGATTCATCAGTTTCTGCAGGACCCCCTGAGCCCATATTTTTGGCTCTGTTGGTCTCCCTGTGGAGCTCCTGTCCCCTCCAGGTCTTTCTATCTCCCTCTTCTTCCATAAGACTCCCTGCACTCTGCCCAAAGTTTAGCTATGAGTCGCAGCATCTGCTTCGATACCCTAATGGGTATCCAGGTCTTTCATAGGCCCTCTGTGGGACTCTCCTGTCCTGTTCTCTGTCTTCTACTTCTGATGTCTATCCTGTTTGCCCTCCTGAATGAGAATTAAGCCTCTTCCTTAGAGTCATCCTTGTTGTTCAGCTTCTTTAAGAACTATAGATTTTAGTATGTTTATCCTATATTATATGGCTAACATCCACTTATAAGTGAATATACACCATGTGTGTCTTCCTACCATTATTAAATTCCTAAACACCCCCCTTTGTTAGCCACGTGTTTCATAGCACAACTAGTAATATATTTTATGACAAATTTTCTGTCAGGTGTTATTTATCCAGTCTGTTAGATTAAAGAAAGACCTATACCTTAAGAAAATTAGTTTCATCTGCATGCACATTTATATCTTGACTCTTTAAATGTGGTTATTTGTTTGTTTCAGACAGGGTTTCTCTGTGTAGCTTTGGCTGTCCTGGACTCGCTTTGTAGACCAGGTTGGCCTCGAACTCACAGAGACCTTCCTGCCTTTGCCCCCACTCCCGAGTGCGGAAATTACAGGCGTGCACCACCATACCAGGCTGTGGTTAATTATCTTAAAGCTAGAATGTTGAGGCAGACTTTTGAATTGCAAGCAACATGAATAGACTTGAGACAAGTAATGGGGTAGGGTTGACTGTCAGGTAAAGGGGTTTGGATTTTACCAAAACTGTGAGACCTTACGAGCCATGTAAAGTGATCTCACAAAACCGAGGGCAATGAGGACTGTTGAAGCGTTACAGACAGCAATGATTTGATCATATCTGGATGTGTAGATAATAAGGGTGCAGAGTACAGAACTGAAGTTGAGGGAGGCTGTGCACTTCTATACAGAAGATGCACTGAGAATGATGCCTCTGAGCTACACTGCTGTGCTCCGTGGCAGTTAGATATAAACTCTATGTTTAGTGGGAGGTGACAGTGATTTTTATGAAGAGACTATACAGCCAGGTAACTGTGAGAGTTACTGCCAAAATTCTGCTAAGAAGTAATGAGCTGGAGTGGTAGCAGAGGAAATGGGGAGTAGTTCTGGAAGGTTTTAGGAGGCAGTTGTTGACCATGGAGGACCGTCAGTTTCTGTCTCCACTCACTGACACTGGCTTGTCTAAGCCACCGTCATCTTGTCACTGACTTCGCTATCCAGTGCCCTGCTGTGCAGCGGCTGCATGCTGTCCATCAGGCTCCTGTTTATAAAGACTTCCTCCTCAGATGTTTGTGCTACACGTCTCTGGTTCTGCACCTCTTTCTACCACTAACACCCCTTTTCTATAAGTTCTCTGCTTTTCCTTGTTTTCAGAGCTCTATCCTAGGCCCTTGTTGTCAGTCTATTCTTATTCTTGATCAATGCCATCAGTTGTTTCAGAGGCAGGGACACCTTTATCTTGTGTGTCTACAGCTTAAATCTTTCATCTCCCGACCTATATGTACACTACCTGCTGGGTATCTTATCTTATTGCCAGGCCTCTCAAAGTCAGCATGTCCAAAACACTTTTCTACTTACCCTAAGCTCTACTTCTTCTTGTTACTGTATCCAGTACCTGGGCAGGTATATTATGTGTTGTTGGTCCCCTTCCCAAAGCTGGAATCTGGACAATACTTAACTTGCCCTTCTCCTCAATGCTTATAGTCTTGAAGATTTGAATAATCCCCACATGAAGTTGCCTGTGTGCATGCATGCATGTGTGTATGCATGTATGGTGGTGGTATTTCTAGGGATCAAACCCAAGGCCTTATCAAGAAAAGGCAAACGCTCTACATCTGAGATACACTCATCTCCTTAATTATTACTTGCCATCAGAATAGATCCTACCTTAAGGGAAGCTACAGTGATTTCTTAAGTGGAGTACTGAAACATCTTAACTGTCATCCTTGTCATCTTTAGTGTGCTCACTATTTTGTATCTGTAGTTTTTATGCATACAGATAATATCAGATCACTACTGTTTATAAGGAACACCATAACTATCCTTATTGCCCTCGCGTCAGTTAGACACTTTTTTTGTGGCTCATAAGATGTTGTCTTAGTTAGGTTTATGTTGCTGAGATAAAGCCCATGATCAAAGAGAACTTGGGGAGGAAAGGGTTTATTTCACCTCAAGGTTGTATTTCATCATGAAGGGAAGTCATGGCAGGAACCTAGAGGCAGGAACTGGAGCAGATGCTAATAAAGAGGGATGCTGATTGGCTTGCTCTCCCTGACTTGCGCAGTTTGCTTTCTTACACACCCCAAGACCACGTGCTCAGGGGTGGTACCACCCACAGTGTGCTAGGCCTTTTCATGTCAAATCCTACAATCTGATGGAGGCATTTCACCATTGAGGTTCCTTCTTCCCAGGTAACTGTCTTTGTATCAAATTGAAAAGAAAAATAAGGGGGGGGAAACTATCCAGAAATCTGAACAGGACAGGTGTCATGATTTGGTAAGCTTTTTATTGAACATATTTTTTTCTCTCCTCTTTATTATTTTTTTCCTAACTTCCCAGCAGGATCAGGAAAAGTTTCCTTCCATGGAGTCAAATCAGACACTTGCTGGTCACTCCACTAGGTCAGTGTCACGGTCGTCCTAGCACAGTGTGCACATGTTCTAACCCACTTTCAATTCTCTCCTTCCTGCTGCAGCGCCTTTCCGTAACACTGATACTAGGATTACCACGCCTCCTCTCACCTACTCTTCTTTCCAGTCCTCCTCCATTCTCCAAACCTAACTGAAATATCACATCCTCAAGCAAGGCTATGCCTGATGCCTCTATCTGTACCGTCACAACACTAGGCATTTCCCCATCCTAGCATTTATTTCATTGTTTTACAGGTAAAGAAAAAAACAGTGTAAAAGGCTTTTTTTCTCACACCCCCAGATGTACAGTAATTAGGAATCTGCATAAAATGTCACTAAGGGTGGAAAGTATAGGTAGGAAATGCGTGGGGATTCTATTCTCTGTCGACCATCCAATGAAGATTCAGGGAAAATACTTATAAAACTTACTATGTTTTAAGTTGTATTCTTCAAGTTTTTGTTGCTTATTTGGTTGCAGCAATTAGAGATAGTTCTACATCCTCGGCAAGTACTCTAACCACTAAGCTACAGCCCAAGCCTCTTCCAAAGTATTTGATAGTTAAGATATCACTATTCTAACAAAAAGTACATGTTTACAAAATCATTGTTGAATGACTAGCTGGACAAAATAGATGAACACATGAAAATTTGCTGGGGTAGATGGGAGAGAACTTTTAGCAAAGTTTTCTTTGGGGGTTAAATTTACTAACGTCTCTAAAATACGAAATAAAATTTAATGTAAAAATCACAAAGGAGGAGCTGGAGAGATAGCACGATGGTAAGGCTGTACGCCTGAGGACCTGAGTCTCTAGTCGCAGCTGGCTGGGGTCCTGCCTGCACTAACCCTGTGCCGTGGTGGGTGGAGGCAGGAGAATCGCTAGCGTTTAATGGCCACTAGCCTGGCTCGGGTTCAGTGTCTCAAGGGGATAAGGCACAAAGTGATACAACAGGCACCTGACACCTTCCGTTAGTCTCAGCATGTGCGTAGGCCTGCGTGCTCCCTGTCCCACATACATGCACCATGCATACACACATTAAAAACTAATTTCAGAGTGGAAC
>CM053764.1:5651882-5704134 GCA_028658305.1 Pachyuromys duprasi
CTCTGGCTTGCTCAGCCTCCTTTCTTACAGAACCCAGGACCACCAAAGGTGGCGCCAGTTGGAGGGCTCTGGGTCCTCCTCCATCAGTCAACTAAGACAATGCCCTACAGTGTTGCCCAAGGCTGTTCTGGTAGGAACATTTTCTTAACTGGGGTTCCCTTCTCATGAAAACAAATAGCCTGTGTTAGGTTGACATAAAACTAGCCAGGACAACCTCTCTGACTTTTTCTCATATTTTTATATATGCACCCGAGAAATTCTTATTTCTCTGCACTCAGACATTTATAAGGTGTCTATCTGCAAATAAAGAAATCATACTACCTGCATGTTTTCTTTATGAAGATCTGTAACTTCCTTGTATTCATGTAGCCCCTCATGGTACTGCAGCTAAAAATCTGCATCAGGACTTGGCAGGTGGTAGTCCCAGGCCCATCTGCCTCTAAAATCATCGTGAACTAGGAATGATTTTGTTGAGGATTATAAAATACAACAAGAAGGGCATGCCATAAGGCTCCAAAATCTTTTCCTGTGTATCCCATTGCCGACAGATGTGGGCTGATTGGTATCTATACCACCTTTTAAGGAGGTGTTTACATTGTATTTTATTAGCTATGTAGCTGGTTTATAATATGAGAGCCTGAAAGCAGGAAGACCGTGTGTCTCTTCTTTTTGTTTGAAATATGTTCTTCAGTAAAGTCAATGCTTTCCTCACTCTGTTCATCTGCAGATAGCCAGGATGACACTGCATTTTCGGTGTTACAAATAAATTTAGCATATAGGCAATCATACAAATATGAAATCCAGGTATAATTAAACTGTAATTGTTGTATCCAAGTCTAAAAGTGAGATTTCCACACTTTATGGACGTGTCCTATATGTTTTGTTTTGAGACAGGGCCTCATGTTCCTCAGACTAGCTTCAAACTCACCCACTATGAAACTGAGGCTGACCTTGAATTCCTGATGCTCCTTCCTTTGCCTACCAAGTACTGGTACTGTAGTCACGCACTAGCTGCCCGTTTTAAACCTTATTCTACTTTTTAATAATTGAGTGTTTTGGTTTATACTTTGAGTGGACATTTTCAAAAGTCACATTCAGAAGTCACATTCAGACCTTAAAATTAGAGCTGTAAAATTTGCTAGCAGAGAGGTTAGCTGAACACGAGGAAAAGACAGCCGATGATGTGGCAGCCAGGCACTGTGTTACACACATGTAATCCTAGGACTTAAGAGGCTGAAACAGGAGCCACTTTGCGAGTTCAAGACCTGTCTGGGCTAATGAGAATCTATCTCAAAAACACCATTAAAGGAAAATGTGGTTAACTGGAGTGGTTAAGAAACCTCCTTAAAAGCCCAGAATTGAGGTGAAGGATAAAGAACTACATGTTGAATAACTCTCATGTTACCCATGGTAGAACGCGAGGCTTCAGACACACAGTCAGCAAATGAGCAAGAGTTCAGGAAGCCTCGCCTTGTTGTGTGCTTAAAGGAATGCTCTTCTGGAAAGGTGGACAGGACAGTGAGCTGTAGTACTAACTGCAGGACTTTATTCTCTAAACAAAAACAAAACAAAACAAGTTGAGGGATTACATACAAGCAGCATGTTAGCTCTATTAAGTATACAGTTACCTGAATTTATTAATATCTGTTCATGCTAATGATCTGTCGTCTTTGAGGTTAGTTCAGCCTAAGTTTCTAAAGAGGAATATAATTAGGGAGAACAGCCTTTTGAAGATGTTTCCTGAGTACCAAAATATGGGAAGCCACAGCTATGTTGGTTATTATTTTTTTGTATAATAAAATGAGTTTCCTGAAGACTCTCTGTATATCCTTTACTAGATGTTAGAAATGGTACTTAGTATAATGGCATTTAAAAATAAAGACCATTAGCCCTTTGCCACTGTGATACTCTCAAAATAATTATCAGAGTCAGGGTTTCAAGCTTAGGTGTGAGTTTGCAGGTGCAGATGTTACGTGTTTTTAAAATAGAAGTAAAGAGATGTGACACTGCTTCTAGTTTCAGTTCTTTCAAATCTTCAGGGCGAGAGAGTAAGAGGGAGACCTGCTCTCACCCTCCACTGCTCAAGATGGTAGCCACATGCAGCCATCAGCTCATCATTTCATCCCCAACTCTACAGAGCCCCCATGTTGCTCACCAGAGCTTCTCTTAGCTGTGGAATAAAAGGCGATGTGACAGTAGGGCAAAGTAATTCGCCAAATGCAAAGGTGAGTGCACTGAATAGAGAAACGTAAGCAGTGATGCTAAAAGTAATGACTGAAATAGCATATTGTATTACTGAAAAGTATCTACAGATTTGATACAATCAATCCCCATCAAACCCTAATGACATTATTCCCAAAAACAATATATAATATATAATTAACATCAAAGTCCGATAGCCCCCAAACAGACAAAGCAAGGGGACAAGTCTAAGAGACAACAAAGTCCTTCAGTTGGAATTATATACAGGGCCAAAGTAACAAAAGCACCACTATACTGATGTAAAAAGAAAACCCGTGGGACCAGGACGGAGCAGCCTGAAATAAACGGACAGCAACATAGCCAGCCTGTAGCCTTGTGATCTACATGGGGCCAAAGCATTCACTGAGGAAAAAATACTCTCTGACAAGTTATTAGGAACATTTAGAATCCACATACAAAATACTGAAACTTGAGCATTACCTCTCACCTTGTACAAACTCAAAATGAATCAAAGACGGAACCAAAACTCTGAAACTCCTACAGGAAAACACAGAGGGAGACATTGGAAGATGCACAGTCAGAGACTTTTTGAAGAAGACTCTAATAGTCTGATGTTTTAGTTAGAGTTTCTGTTTATGTGATAACACACCATGACCAAAAGCAACTTGGGAAGGAAAGGGTTTACTTCATCTTAGAGCTTGTAGTCCATCATTGGGGAGCTTGGGTTAAGAACCTGGAGGCAGGAACTAGAAGCAATGAAGAAATGCTTGATGGCTTGTCCCCTGCTCCCCATACCTGCCCTCCAGGAGCTTGCTCAGCCTGCTTACCCAGGACCACCTGCCAGGGCCTTCCACATCAATCAGGAAAATACCCAGATAGGCTTGCCCACAGGCTGATTTGGTGGGGTTATATTCACAGTCAAGGTACCCTCCTCCTGAAAGATTATAGCTTGTGACAAGTTGATATAAAACTAGGCAGCACATCCAAAGAGTAATAGCAAAAACTGGCTGTTGTATTACATGAAGTTAGAAGGCAGAATAGGAAAGGATCAGTCTTCAGCATGAAGAGACAGTCTACAGAGTAGGAGGAAGTCTTCACCAGATATTCGCCAGAGATTACAATCCAGAGTACAGGAAGAATTCAAAAGTTAAACCTCAGAAGTGAATATCTGAATGAATACTTTTAAAATAATAACAGTACAAGTGGCCAATAAATCCATGAGGAAAAAAAAATGTTCAGTGACTCTAGACATTAGGGAAAGGCAATTTATCCCAATCTGGATGACTTCTATCAAGAATTCCTTTGTTTGTGTAGTAATGCCTCCTACAGTGCGCTAGGGTGACAAGATGAAGCTAAATATCTCTCCCAGCCACTGGCTGTCAGAAACTCCTTGACATGGATGATGAACACAGCTGTGTACCTTCTATGAGAAGCACATGGCCACAGAATTAGATCCTTGATGTTCTCGGTGACTAGTGGAAGGCTTATGAGCTCTGAATCAGTGGTGGGAATGACAAAAACAAATTTCCCATGAAGCAAGGCATCTTGACCCAGAGCACAGTGTGCTTGCTCTTGAGCAAGGAGCATTTTAACAGAGCAAGAAGAACTGGAGAAACTAAGCACAAGTTCAGGGGTGTAATGTGGATGCTGATTGGAATGGTCCCAATTTGGCTATTGAAAAAAAAAAATGGAGAAAAAGTATTCCTGAACTGACTCAATGATCCCAAAAGAACTAGCAGAACCTAAAAGCTCTTCAGTCTCCCTAAAGAAGGTGCTATCCATTGATAAGCTGTGAGAAAGACATTAAGCAGAGGTTAGATGCCCAGAACCAAAGCACCCAAGAACCAGTATCTTGTCATTCCACGTGTCCTATGACATAAACATGGACATACTGCTCTGAAGAAACAATACATTAAAAATGAGGAGGTGGCTGCAGAGTATGTTTGTTGTTACAGTGTTCTATATATACAAATGTTGAAGTCTGGGCCTCAGATTGGGTTGCAGTCTGGATGAGTGCATTGTTACATACTCTGATCATTGTTGTGTAAACTTTGTTTCTCAGTTATCTGTGATTAATAAAAAAAAAAAAGCTGGACAGCCTATAGCTGGGCAGAAGAGAGGTAGGCCAGACCTCCATTCCTGGGCTTGAAGGACTCAGGTCAGCACCATGAGGAGGAGAAGAAAGGAAAAAGAGATAGAGAAAGGATGTTGCCAGGGGGGACTGACCTGGTGGACTAGAAACAACCTGGACAGAATATGTGGCAAATAACTTGGGGCATGTGGCTGGGAAGTAGCCAGACTAGCGTAGAGAATAAGTATAAAAGAATAACCATCCAATTATTGAGCCTAAAACTTATTAATAAGTCTCTTGTCATATATTTGGGAGCACCATGGCTGTGTACTTGCAGTCATAAAGACTGAGTCCCTCCTAGGATCCATGTGGAAAGAAAAAGGTGGGGACACGTGTGGCTGATATGCCCTGTAGCTCAGGGCTGCAGGGAGACACAAGGAGATCTCTAGTTCTGCTGCCCGTTCAGTGTAGCCAAATTGTTGAGTTTAAGATCCGTTGAGAGACCTGTCCCAGAAAGTACGGTGAGGAGCGGTTGAGGAAGATGCCCATCTTCAGTGTATGTGCTCTGTTTGCACACACACAGAGTTCCCAAAACAAATGCTGGCCAGGGTGGCAGGCGAGGAACCCCATACACAGTGTTACCTTGTGGAGATTATTTTGAGTTGCTGCACTATTTTTTTTAAAATAGCTTGAGAATTTCATAAAATGTGTTTTCATCACCCCACTCCTTTCTCCAAGATTCACCCCTTCTCAGTTAAGTCAGCCATTACAGAAATCAGTTTGGAGGTTCTTAAACAACTAGGCCACACTTTAGCACATTCTCACAGGAATCAAAGGCACCTATGAACCTATGTTTTCAATGTAGCAGTACTCAGGCTAGTCAAGCCATGGAATCAGCCTAATTACCCCTCTCTCCAGTGCAAGGATGAAGAATATGTGGCATGTATATATTCTTTGACTGTTTTACCACCACTAAAAAAATGAAACTGTTAAGCAAAGTAAACCAGACTTAGAAAAACAAATGTCATGATTAAACCCATTATTTTGTGCCATTAATACAAATCAGTAAAAATTAACATAAAAATATCTCAAACTCTGCAACTTGAAAATGTTTCAAATTACATTTGCTTTTGTAAAATGAGACTTTTAACTTTCTACTTTTTAACCTTTTAACAATTCAAATAAGCCATAATTATTACAAAATATTTTTGCATATCTTTGAACATGTATGTGCATCTTATCATTTTGAGGAAGGCAACTGCTCATTATAAAGAACTTCACTCTCTAAAAAAGTGCTGCAAAGTCATTAACCACAGCCTATATTGTAAATTATAGAAACCAATCACATACAGCCACCCTCTTAACGCTGCATTAGAAATGCCAGAAGTCAGTTCTCAATAGGCAGATAACATGACCCTGGCAAGCAATCTTACTTGATTATATGAATCCAAGTGTTTTCTCTTCATAAAGAAAATGTCAGTCTTTATATTACACTGAACGACTGAAGTGTTTCTTATTTTCACAATAGTTTTCCTATAAGTGTTGGAGATTTTATATCTCATCATTTTGATTTTTTTAGTAAACTCTGTTGACATAGCTTAAGACTATTTAATTTTAGCTTGGTGTGGTGTTATATGCCTTTAATCCCAGTATTTAGGAGGCAGAAGCAGTTAGATCTCTGTGAGTTTGAAACCAACCTGATCCCCAGTACATGGAGAGACCCTGTTACACACTAATAATAATAATAACAATAATAATAATAATACAAATGGGATCTGACAATTGTTTTTTTCCTCTCAAGAAAATGTCCATATTTAGAAATTTGTAATTTTCAAGCTTTATAGATTGTGCTAGTATCTGGTTACTAAGGCCTCTCTACCTTTCATAGTGTCTATAACTTAACATTTCCTTGCATCTTCCATAGTGAACTATAGCTGCTTCATTAAAACAAACTATTGTCCTACTACTTTCACTTATAGTCCTAAGCACACAGCATGTTTCCTGGCTTCTGATTCAGATCTTGATCAGTATTCCTTTGCTCAGGAATTTCTGATTCAGTCCTAAAACAATTTGAGGGATTGAGAGCAAAGCAGGGAATAATCCATAGGAAATAGCAACAATAAATTTTTGCTGGAATCTTGAAACAAAATATCCATTCCTTCATCTCCTGCCATTTCCAACATTTGAAATTAAGTTTCCCATTGTGCCCAGCTCTGGTCTGGGCACTTGTAGCCAGATTTCTTTGCTACTGTGTGGGTTCTTTTGTCGTCTACCCCTCTCTACCCTTTTAACCCCTAGCACTAGGTAGAGCAAAAAGGAGAGAGGTTAGAGGACTGAGTCTATCATTACACTACTTTCTGCTGATTAGGGGTGTTGTGTTCCTTGGGGTAAGTTTGATCTTCACCACCAGGATATCTACTTTTTTCTTCTCCTCCCTATTTCTTGTACATGACTACTCAACAAACCATGATCAACAGCATCCAGCCAGGAACCAGCAACAACCTCTACCAGGGATCTAGCATCTATATATCCTCCGAGAAGTTCCCAGAATTCCAAAAGTCACACACTTGCACAAAACTACCTACAGCTGGCAAAGCCACACCCCTGCCAGAGCACAAAACAAATCACAGTCAGCTTCTGTGAAGCGGCCTATCCCCACACCTGGAATTGAAACAAAAACATGTTCCATAATGTTTCCATGTTTTTCTAAGGAAATCAAAATTACAAAGTTCTCACTAGAGGGAATTTTTTTGTTGTTACTGTTTTGATAATGTACTGCTGTAAAACCTTTACTTGTTGTTTCCAACTTCTCTGCAAATGTGATTATCAAATATATGTCCATGGTAACTTTTGTATCAATATGATGTCAACATGGAGAATACTGATAGAAGGTAATGAACTCTGGGGCTATAGGTTTCTGTGAGGAAGCTTCCAAGTTGGTGACTTCGACCCCTGGAACTTGTTTACTAATTTTGTCCTTATCTTCAAAAATGGAGATATTAGTGTAACTCATTCTCAGAGATGATGTAAAGGTAAAATAATGAGATCATTGATATAGAGCATGATACCCTGCCAACCCCACACCAGGTTAGAGTTAGCATCAATTCATTAGCAGGTCAAGTGAAATAACTAAAAGGAAAGTAATTTAAAAATATGTCTTGAAAAAGTTACTTATTTACGTACTTCGCATCCCTAATGCAGCTCATTCCTCCTCTCTTTCTGATCCCAGTCTTCCTTCTTCCCCCTTTCCCTCCTCCCCTGCTCAGAAAAGGGGAGCGACCCCCCAACTTATCCGGGGACATCAAGTTGCATCAGAACTAAGTGCATCCTCTTCCCCTGAGGTCCAACAAGACAGCCCAGCTAGGGGAAAGTGACCCAAAAGCAGGCAACAGAGTACATGTCAGAGATAACCCCCACTCTAATTGTTAGGGAACCCTCATGAAGACCGAGCTTCCCATCAGCTACATATATGTTGGGCATCTAGGTCCAGCCCATGCATGCTCTTTGATTGGTGCTTCATTCTCTGTGAGCCCCCATAGACCGAGGTTAGCTAACTCTGTCTTCTTGTGGCGTTCTCCCCTCTGCATTCCTCTGTCCTTCCCCTAGCTCTTTCGCAAGACCCTCCGAGCTCTGCCTAATGTTTGGATCTGCTGCTGGGTGAAGCAGTAATTAATTAAAGTAATTAAACTAATTAAAAATTCTTAAAGCATAGTGTATCTTCACCTGCTTTCTAGCTGTTGTTCCTCCTGCTTTGGCTGTGCTTTTGAACATGCCATCACTGGAAGCCGCTTACAGCTCAGCCATTGCGTCATCCTAGACAAACGTCAGCTGGACGTATGCCAGGATACGTGAGAAAATGCATTTTCACTTGCTTCTCTATTTTTTTTTTTTTTTTTGCTATGAAACTGCTGAGTTTGAGCCCAGAGCACTAACATTTCAGTTGATTTCAAAATAAACATTGAAGGCATTTCCCCATATTTATTTATTGTAAATGATATAATTATATATTCTACAACAATGTACTTAAAATAGTTTTGTCTTTTCTAACAATTCTACATTTTGAATAATGCTTATTCAAGAATATTTAATAACAAGTTATTGAATAATGTCATCTTAATTTCAACTCTTTTGTTAGAAATATACAGTACAAGGTACATACTCTCAGAACAGTTTGCAGAGGTAAGATGTACCTTCTTGTTTGGAAAGAGATGAGACTTGCAGTGTTTGATCCTTGTATATAGATGTCTCTTAAAGGACTAGTGATGATTTATGCTATTATTGGCATTTATGTTTAAATGTAGTCAAAATAAACTTGGTGATTTAAGAGCATTTCTAATTATTGAGTTAACAGAGTCAGCTAAGTCTTAGGTAAAGCAAAGTTGACATTAAGTTTGCTTACTTTAACATTGCATTATCCCCTTGCTCATTCTTAGTTTGGAAATATAACTTGCTTAATACATCCTGGTAGAACTTGAACTTCCTATGTCAGGGCCTCCACTGTCGCTGCTTGTATTTCCATAGACAAAGCCCTTGAATGTCCTGTGGGCGCAGGGGGGATGGGCGGGTGAGGTGACCAAAGAGGAGCTTCCAGTTTTGCAGCAGAGATCAAACAAAAAGAAAAACCCATTTGGGCGAAAACAGAAAACATGTAGGAAAAAAGAAACTTCCCTCAAACTATATCATGTGTATGTTCAGATGTAAGAATAGCATTCATCAATGATAGTGTGTTGCTTTTTAAAGAAACCTTCAGAGACTGTGACCGAGACCTTCAAATTACAAGACAGTGACACAATTAAAGCTCTCAATAGAACAAGTGAAACAGAAAAATAAGATGACCCAGAAATAAGATAAATGGGCAAGAATATAGGAAAATAAGACCAGTCTAAGAATTCGAGAAAGAAAATACACAAGACTTAAGACAATAGAAGGAAGGAAGTCATCAAAACTAGGATAGCAGAGATAATGCAGAGATTTTTCTGGGGATTTATTTTGAATTTGAAAAGTTCAGTGAAGCCCTGTGTGGTGGTACTTTAATCTCGTACCTGGGAGGCAGGTAGATTTCTGAGTGTCACAGCAATACAATGATACCGTCTCAGATAAATAAATACCCAGAACAAAACAAAAACTACTACTTATAGAAGTTTTGTGAACCAAAACATATTTAAGAATAGTTGTGGAGCTTGCAATTTTGGAATTCCTAGCCAGGGAAGAAATAGAATGTCAACAACACCCTGGAGGATTCCAGAGTGAGTGTGGAAGGTATCAACACTCTATTCTTCCCTGGAAATAACCACTACCCTAACAAATAGACTTAGTTTTCTAGCTTTTTAACTAACATATATGTATTCACTTAAGCTGTTGTTAGTGGACTCATCTCTGTAGCAGACAGTAAAAATGACAGCAGAATTGCAAACAGAGTAGACCTCAGAAGCGGTGGAAGAGAGGAAACAGGATGGGAGTCTACTATAGAGGGTCCTCTGTAAGGACTCACCCAACTAGGGATCAAAGCAGATGCTGAAACTCAAGGCCAAACTTTGGGCAGCAAGCAGGGAGTGTTACGGAGGAAGAGAGGGGTGGGATTAGAGGGACATGGAGGAGACAGGAGCCCCACAAAACTAAAAAATGATCTAAGCCCAGAGGGTCCTATAGAGACTGATGAACCAACAGAGGACCATGCATGGAGAGGACCTAGACCCCCTGCTCGGATGTGGCCAATTGTCAGCTCAGTCTCCATGTGGATCTCTGAGTGAGGGGAGCAGGGGCTGCCTCTCTCATGAGCTCAATTGCTGCTCTTTGAGGTGATGCAGCCTTGTCAGGCCATGGAGGAAGAGGATTCAGGCAGTCCTGATGAGACTTAACAAGCTATGGGCAGATGGCAATAGTGGAGAATTCTGCCATTCAGTGGATGAAGAGAAAGGGATGATGGGAAGAGGGACAGAGGGTGGGGCTGGGGAGCTGAGGGAGGGGACTTCAGTCTGGATATATAATGACTAAGTTGTGAAGAAAAACTTTTGTTTCAGACAATACATTATTTCATTGACTTTAATTAAAATAAATTGTGTGTGGATATTTGGCTTGCATGTATGTGTACTGTGTACAGCCAAAGCCATGAAGGTCAGAAGAGGGTGTCAGATCCTGCTGGGACAGATGGCTGTGAGCCACCATATGGGTGCAGGGGACTGAACCTGGGTCCTTCGCAAGAGTACCCAGTAGTCTTAGTCCCCAAGCCAACTCTCCAGCCCCTGGTTTATGCTTAAATATTCAAAATAGTTTAGAGGGGAAGAAAGAAAACAGGTAAAAGCAGCAGAATTACAGTTGTGTGGTTAAATGCTCATCACTGCCAAGGCTGCCAGATGGCATGTTTCCAGTGCATTACCAGGCACAGTGCTCCTCAGAAAAGCATCTGTGCCGGTGGAACTTTCACACACACAAAAATTCTCTCAAACAAAAAGCACACTCACCTATTATTTTTAAGTTTTGCCCATGTTGTTTCTAAAATGTAAGTGAATTCAGTTTTAGAAGAAACACAGTTACTGTCATAGGAATATTCTAATTTGAACTATAGTAGTTTATACAGTTTTGGATTCTGAAACAAAAAAAATCTTGTTTTCCATTTTGAAATTTATAGGCGTAAAAACCACATAGTAGCTTATGTTGCCTATCTTCTGAATTACTGTGAATATATGTGTAACAATATAACATACAACATATATATGCTGTAATATTTGCCTCTCTATATTTACCAAGAGGACTTTAGCAGAGTACAAGAAACTGCTCAATTTTCGAGCCTGACCCTATTTCTTTGGCTGTCATTTCACCCTAGTTTTGTAGAATAGGAGATTTCCATCCTACAGTTATTGCCATAGCATAGATAGTCCATATTGCTCTGTCATAGTTAGCCAAAGGTGCATGCATATTCCATGTCACTCTGCTGTGGTTAGCCAAATATTTGCAATTGGTATGTGCTAAAAGTGAAACAGCAATCAGCCTTCGGTGTTGAACTCAAATTCATCTATTCCCTTCTACCAGCGAGTGACATGTAGACGGTCCAGGGACCATCTTAACTCTTAACCCCTGTGTCTTAACTTTCTGCACTGTTAAATGTGACATCTTCTCTCAGGTTGCTTCTTGGATCACAGAATTTGTGTATCAAGTACCTGTTATCTAATAATTGAGTTGGATATATAAATTATGATACTTTAATACCCTTTAAACTGAATAATGAGAATTACTTGGCTTTATCAGTCTGTTCTACATCAGCTAACAAGTTATCATGCCCGTATTTTTTTCTAATAGTAGATATTATCTTCCATTTATAGATCTGACAATGTGATTAGACACTTCCCCCTCAGCTCAGAATGTATAATACTTTGTTTTACTTAAATTAACTATTTAATATTTCTGTTATGGTTTAGAAAATGACTTCCTTGTAGTTGTTCATGTCCAACTTGATACCTTAGTGCAGCAGTGTACTTTATCTTAAAATGTACTTTGAAAAGCTCCAGGGCCCAGTACTTATCAAACCTGCTCTGAGAGCAAGTATGGTGTTCAGTGCACATGACATGTCTCTGCTTCTGTATCTGTGATGTGTGCTCTCCATGACTACAGTGTTTAATGACTCACATGAGTTTTAAAATAAAAATGTGAAAGCCAGTATACTGAATTAATTCAATATAAGGCTCTAAGGAAAATGAAAACACCACTATATGCTTTTGTATCTTTAAATTACAAAGCATTTAAAAAAATAATTTCACAGATATAGGAGGATAATTTGGAACTGAATTTTCATATTTCTCTCAGTAGTATGTGCTTGGGGCCCACACAATCTTAAAAACATTATCCACCTCAAAGGCTACCACCCTCCGATCCTTACTAGGAAGCCATCAGGCATGGCTGCATTTAGATCCAGAGAGAATTTTATGATACAACTTTGATAAACAAATAGCCTAATTTCTTTATTCTCAGTCCATAAATTAAACAGTATTGCTCATGTAAGCTCCCAATTATGAAGCTTGGCATATAGAATTAAAATCTGTAATGTGTAATATGGCTTTTGCTGCGATAGGGGCGTTTTGGTTTGGTTTGTTTATAACCTATTGAAAATCTTTTCAGCCTTTAAGTAGCATTTCCATCCACTCTAAGGACTACTTGTTTACTTCTTGATCTAGTAGTGGGAATACTAGTAAATGTGTCCCTTCCTATCAAATGTGTACATTGTTTCTGTGAATACTGAAGAATCAAGGGAGGAATCAGAAGAGACTCATCCAATAGTAGATTGGCACAGCAGAAACCAGAACCTCACGATAACATGAGAATTAAGCTTTAGCAATTGATGGGGTAGAGAATATGGTCTCAAGCCTGTTCTAGGGATTTTCCTTTGCTTTGTGGATTTTTCTTTCCTTGCACTAAATGTAGACACACTATCCTGTGTGTTCTTTTTGTTCTTATAAGTATCGCTGGACATTTTTGAAGCTGTGCTAATTGTGCAACCTGAGATAGGCATTAGTTTGTAGAATATTTGAAAACTTAACGCAGTTGTAAGATAATTAACTTATTGCCTTTAAAAGAAATAGGATTACAAGTGAACACAGGGAAATTCCCGCTGTTACTTTGTTTCTTCATGCTCCTTGATTTCAAGATCACAGTTGTGTGACCTTATCATAGTGGGAATACTGGCTCACAGTGTTAATTTAATGTAAGAAAGTGCACATAGGTGTATAGGTGAGCGGGAAGACGGGACTTTGCTAACTGTCTAACTTAAAGCCACTGTGTCAGAATCTGTGCTGTTCATAACCTTGTCTGTGTCATAAGATTTTGTTATTGTACTCACTCCTTCTCATAGAACACACGATGGTACTAAGCTGCAGGGTTATACCTGCATTGGGTATAATCTTATAAACACCTATCATATTAAATGCTTCAAATTCTTTTCCAGGTCAGATAGGATATTTTATTATCTTTATTAGAACCATATACAAGAGGCCCATTGTGGGAAGAGTTGCAACACATGGGCCCTGTGCCTCTTCAAAGGAGTTACTGGTAGAAGGAGCACACACATATATCAAAAGGTACCAAGGCCACCTATGTGAAATGTTACATGGCATTGTGAGCCCCAAAACCTTATGGTTCAGAGATGCCACAGTAGATATGTCAGGATAGGGTCTTACAGGGACTCCCAGAACAAACATGGCACATACTAGGCACTTCGTAAATACTTACACAACCCAGGTTCTCTGAAACGGTACACCAAATGGTTTGTGTTTATAGAAAGAAACATGAGCTCATGCTCCACTGCTGGCCTATCCTGCCTGTCTTTTCACTGCCCCATTGCCCCGCCCTTTGCCACCAGGGCATCATGGTAGGCATGGGACAGAAAGATTCCTGCATGGATGACGAGGCCCAGAGCAAGAGAGGTATCCTGACCTGAAGTGTCCTATCGAGCACAGCGTTGTTACCAACTGGGACAACGTGGAGAATATCTGGCACAACACCTTCTACAGTGAGTGAGCTGCATGTGGCCCCTGAGGAGTACCCTGCACTTCTGACGGAGGCCCCCATGAACCCCAAAGCTAACATAGAGAAGATGGTGCAGATATGTTTGAAATGTTCAGTACCCCAGCCATGTATGTGGCCATTCAAGCAGTGCTGTTTTTATACACATCTGGGCGCACCACTGGGATTGTCATGGACTCTGGTGATGGGGTTACACATACAGTACCCATCTACAAGGGCTACACCCTTCCCCATGCCATCTGTGTCTGGACCTAGCTGGCCGGGACCTGACCCACTACCTCACGAAAATCCTGACTGAGCAGGGCTACAGCTTTACCACCACGACTAAGCAGGAAATTGTTCAGGACATTAAGGAGAAGCTGTGCTATATTGCCCTGGATTTTGAGCAAGAAATGGCTGCTGTTGCATCCTCCTCAGAGAAGAGCGATGAGCTGCCTGATGAGCAGGTGATCACCATCGGCAGTGGGCAGCTCCTGTGTCCAGAGACTCTCTTCCAGCCTTCCTTCCTGGGCATGGAGTTGTGTGGCATCCATGAGACCACCTTCATCTCCATCATGAAGTGTGATGTGGACCTCTGCAAGGCCCTGTATGCCAATACAGTGCTGTCTGGTGGTACCACCACGTATCCAGGCATTGCTGACAGGATGCAGAAGAGATCACAGCCCTTGCACCCAGCACAATGAAGATTGCGATCACTGCTCCTCCTGAGTACAAGTACTCAGTTTGGATTGGCGGCTCCATCCTGGCCTCCCTGCCCATCTTCTAGCAGATGTGGATCAACAAGCAGGAATATGGCGAGTCAAGCCCCTCCATAGTCCACAACAAACACTTCTAGATGGGTGAGCAGGTGCCAGCCATCTGCTGCATGAGCTGATTCTGAAGTATCGATTTTCCCCAGCAAATGTACACACCTCATGCTAGCCTTAGGAAACTGAAATAAGCCTTTGAAAATAAATGTGTCCTTGAAGCCTGTATCTGATATCAGCACTGGATCGTGGAACTTGTTACTGAATTTTGACCTTGTATTCAAGCTGCCTGTTCCCTTGGTATATGTTTAGTACCCTGTGCATGTCTTGATTTAGCCCTTAGTACATGTGGCTCGGTCACTTGGTGGCTGGGGAGAGCACCTCGTGAAAGAGACACCCCCAGCTTAGTGGATCAGTGTGAGCACCATGTAGTGGTCTGCGCAGGGAATTAGCTGACAGCTGGCTGCCAGGTTTTCTCAAGGCTGGCAAGGGTTCCATCTTGCTGGTCTAAGAGGGTAGGAAAGTCTGAGCCTTAGGATCCAGTTTCTGTTCTGGTTTTTTCCCTCCTGACCACCATGGGTTGTTACTTTTCTTGAGTTGGGAACATTTGTATTGACACCTGTAAATGTGTTCATCCTTTTAATTTATGTAAGGTTTTTTTGTACTCAGTTCTTTAAGAAATAAATTTTTGGTACTCTGCTGTTCAGTAAGAACATTAGGCCCCAGCAATATGTCATTATGTAAAACAAAATAAAAGTGCTGCAGTAACTGGGGAGGGAAGGAAGAGAAAGAGGCATGATTGGGAAAAAGAAAGGGCCCAGACTGTGAGCCACTTTGTGCTTATACTGTACACAGTGGAGAAGCCGGTAGACTTTCATTAGGACAGGAATGTCTGTATCGACAGTGGTGAGATTGGTTGAAATGGAGGAAAGAGAAAAGGCTAAGACTGAGACAACTTAGGATAAATCACTGAAGTAGGGAAAGGTGCGTATATTTAATGTGGTCATAGAGAGGACCAGAAAGAGAAAATTTGTCACAGTGTTTAAAATAAAAAAACAGCTTGGCCATGAGACTGTGTCTACAAAACAAAAGTAGTAATAAGTAGGATATGAGAAATGGCCAAAATTGGCAAAATCTCTGCATTTATGTGTGGGCAACTCAGAATAATAAGTGAATTAAAATCTCCTTAAGAATCAAGTAAGAAAGCTGAAAGTATGCATCTGTTTTCCCATCACTCAGGAGGAAGCTGGGACAGGATTGAAGGTTTATAGCCAGCCTTAGCTCAAAGTGTTAGTTTGCAACATGATAACTATATTCTTTGTATGATTTCACAGACATGTAGATTGTTAGCTACTTCAAATCTTTTATGTATTAAAAATAGTGAAACAAAGTTACCATCCTATTTCAAGTGGAAATACAAACACTTCAAAGATGTGAGGCAATTTATTTGAAGCCAGTAATAACTGACCATTACCTCTACCATATTCTTGCCTTCTGTGAAGATGTCATGTTCATAAATCTGTGTGAAATCATTTACAGTTCAGATCCTAGCAAATCATTTACTATCTTTGTGTTCCTAATAGTGGGCAAACATCAAACAGAAGTAAAAGCAAATCTTCACATACTAAAAACTTTCATTCATTGTTCATACTGATCTTCATCTTAATGTGCTACTTAAAACAACATTGCTCCTCCTTAAAACTCATTTTCCTTAACTCAAACTAAGCTAGCAAAACTGAGAACACAGCCTGAAAAAGAGAGTGCATGGAGTTTACAAGGTTTATAATACTTCTCCCTCTATGAAAGATAGCACAGTTAAGAGATAACTACTTAGCACACTGGCCAGGCTCTGGAGTGACTGTTCATTAGGAAAAAATACATTTTTTCCCCCTGTGAAGTAGATTAGACTTTAGGTGACCATTTTTCTCAAGCATAAAAATGACCCCAAAAGTCATTTACAGATCAAAGTGTATTCTTTCATACTGAAACCCACTTGGAAAATGTAGCCTGCTTCTTTGTAGCATATTAACAGAAGACAGATTTTCATGGTCAAGCAAATGAAGCTCAGAGAACTGCCATGACAAGCCCCTGGTATGTCAGAGGTCAGAGAGAAAATCCCCACCTTTGCCCATCCTTACTGAAAATCCATGTGGCCTGTGTTTGTTACTCTAGCTTGTTACAGAAGTGAGTATAAATGATGCGTGTTGTGGAGTTAGGATCTTCATTTGTTTTTGTATTTTATTAATGTTAATAACATCTTACATAACATTGGGCAACATCTTAACAGTTCATTTGATACATTATGAACATAATATATCACAGATGATTTCATTCCATATAAATCTATAATTTCTTAACTTAAAGTGAAAGATTAGGCGAGAAATTTGTATCTCATTCCACTGTTAGTCATGAATATAAATCATTTGGTTTTCAGAATCCTAATCATACAGCTTTCTGTTTCATGAAGCAGGTGAGAAATTAAGTATTTTCAAAGGAAACACTGATTTTTTTCCCTCCTACCTAATCAAAATCTTAAAGAATACACCCAAAGTTGAAATCTCTCCATAAATTTAAAGCAAAGAGAATAATAACCAATTTTTCTTACATTGCTAAAATAAGATAAAATATATCCTACTGAAATCATAGGATAGAAATGTAGTGAAAGTCTTCCCCTTGAGTACTTTTATATTCATATGAAAGCTACTACATCACATATTGTTAAACGAATCAGTAATCTTCTAGCTAAAGCAAAGAAAAACAGTCAGAAAATATAGTCACCTGGTATGTTCAGCTGAGTGTTTACATTTTCCCCAATGAACAGATAAGAAAAGTACAGGTGACTCTAATGTGTAAAATCCACCTTTTACTGCTAGCACTAGAGGGGAAAATTAAATTACTGACTCAAGCTAATTCTGTCGTTGATAACCAGGCCTGTATCGTCTCTGGCTTCAGCTCTCTGGACTTGACTGAACTCAAAGGCTACAGTGGCCACCTCAGTGGAGCAATTATTCCTTTAAAAAATATTCAGCAGTATTTTTGAGAATTTCATATATGACTACTGTATTTCTATTTCCCTCCTCTCTCCAGCTGCACCATGTCATCCCAACCCCCACTCCCTCTCAAATTCATGGCCACTTTTTGAGTTATTGGTGTATGTGTGTATGTAAAATATAACGTGCTGAGTACACTACTGTTGCTCAGATATATATGTTTGAGGGACAACTACTTGGTATTTAATAACCAAGCAGAGGGCACATCACTGAGAAAGACTGATTCTCTTTCAGCAGTCATCGCCTGTAGCTTTTTCTGTAGAGGTGGAACCCTCTGAGATAGCCTCCTTCCACACTGGCATGTTAACTGGTATGGTCCTCATTCAGGTCTTATTTAGATGAGCTTATCATTGTGATTTTATGGGTGCAACTTTCCTGTTTATATACTGTCTTATACTGTCTTACGGCTGATGTCCTGTCCTCTGGCTCTGACAGGCTTCCTGTTCCCTCTTCCAAGATAGTCTCTGAGTCTTAGCTACAGGGGTTGTGTTCTAGGTTCATCAATCCAGAATGGACACCACACACTTTTAAAATGGTTCTGCTTCTGGTTGATTATTTATCCATATGAGCTTATGTGCTAGAGCTCTGACAAAATTTCCTCAGTCTTAGCACTGCTGATACCTGAGCTAAGTAATTCTGTTCTGAGCTTTCTCGTACACTGGAGGGTGTTTGCCACATCTTGGACCTGTTGTCCCTCACAAAGGTAGCTTCCCCCATTTGTGAGAAAATGCCTTCAGATATTACCAGATCCCCCAGGTACAAAATTGTGGCATTTGGACAAAACTGACGAGCTGATAAGACTGTATCTGTTCCATTCTATTCCATTAGAAGTTGTTAAAAATTAATCCAGTGATGGCAGCCGTATTTCAAAGATTTTCTCATGGTAGTTAATACTTGTTTTCTGAGGTGGATTTCTTGCACTACATTGAAAAATTGTTGATTTAATTGACCTAAATTGAAGGCTAAGCCAACTACAACACTTGGGTTTGTAAAAGTTTAACATCTTACACTCTAGGGAAAAGCTTCAAGTTTAGTATACAATACCATTCATTACCTTTTGCTCAGTTCATTAATGTCCCATTTAGAAATAGGATAATTGATAATTTACAGATACTAAATTATTACCAAGCTATTGTATTATCACCCTATGTTCTCAATGGCATTGATTCTCACAGTGTATTCTAAAGACCCCCCGAGAGTTCCCAGGACCCTATCAGAATATTTTTGCGATAAAACTTGCACTGATGAACCTAACATTTAACAGTCATTGTATTCACTGTTTCTTCATACATAAAGGGTGTTAAGTCTACTGAGCATCCTTCAGAAAGCAAGAAATCTTCCTGTAAATATCA
This sequence comes from Pachyuromys duprasi, assembly GCA_028658305.1. Classification (NCBI taxonomy): domain Eukaryota; kingdom Metazoa; phylum Chordata; class Mammalia; order Rodentia; family Muridae; genus Pachyuromys; species Pachyuromys duprasi. Next base: position 5,670,817 of record CM053764.1, read on the forward strand.
TCCTATACATGTATCTTTTAAAAATGTAACAAAATAGAGTCATAAATATTTGTGCTATTAGCATTTGATAGTGGTCATAAGAAAAACAGGCGAACTATTCAGTTACCACAGTATAACTTTAATTTCTACCATAGCTTTTTATTAAAAGATATCTGATATTTTCCTTGAAAAACTAGCCACTTTGCTGGCTTTTTACCAATGTCATAGCAAATAATATTTGTAGCTATATTCATCTGTTTCTTACGAAAATGAAATGGTCAGTATAGACCAGTCAGTCCCTTTGTGTGACAAAAGCTGATTTTTTTTCCCACACTCATGTCTATGGTACACAGCCTTCCGTGCAGCTTTCCATGTGCTGAGTTCTTGTCTGATGCAGTCTAGATGACTCCCTAAAGCCTGATGTAGACTCTTAGATCTTCACTGATTTAACTCTATTTGCCAACTATGTATATATCACACTTGAGTGGCCTGAACCTGTTTTGCATATATTCTAATTTCTATGTGATAATTTGGGGACTAATGTGGGACATTACATTTTAGATTTAAGTCTTATTTTCCTTAAGAAAATAATGAACATGTAACCTTCGATTCCTTGCTGCCAGTGAAAACAATATGCTAGACTCTTAAAAAATGTTATTTTGGTGTCAAAACATATTCAGTTCTTAGCCTACTGATGAAAACTTAAAGGTCAAAGTAGTAGATACCTTCCAAATGTGGGACTGCTGGGATCTGAAACAAATAAGTCTTCTCTCTATCGACCGTGTGCCATTGTTTGTATGGCGTCATCTAGGGATGGTGACATCTTATCACAAGGTTGGCTAGAGGGTAAATAACGTTCTGTTCATGCGCACCATGTACCACAAATACTGCTTAAAGTTCAAGTATGTACATATAGTTATACATATGCAAATACCATATATAAAACTATATAGGAAACATTATAGAATTGACCTTAATAATCTTTAAACAATGTGTTCATTTTCCATAAACAAAATATATACAAGAAACTTCCTGATCCCTAAAAATAGATGTCAGATGAGAAGAGATTGCCTGAACAGGAATAGGAGCATCGTCAGAACAGACGATGCTAGAATATTGCTACTGTCTGTGTTCATCCCAGGACCTTCCTATGTCACCATAGAACTCTGGCCCAGAGAAGTATCTTTACCTTACAAGCCTGTTTTCACAGAGGCTGTCCCCAACCACAGCAGAGTCATTTCAGGAGACCCTCTTCTATTAGAGGCCCTTTTATAGTCAGTTCCACTTGCCCACATATAGCATGGAATCGATATCTTGTGATATGGAAACACGCAGAAAGTCTGTTGACAGTGCTCAGAGAACAATGTGAAACCCTAGACCTATTCCCAGAACTAGGTGGTAGGAGCGCAGCCCTGTTGACTACGCCACTAGATAGACAGACAGTCGGCTACATGCGGGGCTTCACATGAGGGTCGCATTCAGGGTGGATCTTGGGTTTAACGACTTAGTTAAAGGCATTATAACACCCAAGATGGTTTCTTTGTATAACTCTGGCTGTCCTGGACTTACTTTGTAGAGCAGGCTGGCCTCAAACTCACAAATATCTGCCTGCCTCTGCCTCCCGAGGATTAAAGGTGTTTGCCACCACTCGGGGCTTTGTCCATATTTTTTTAGTCTGTTTGAGAACACATAACAAGATAAGGAATAGCTGGTGTAATCTGAAGCAGAAGGCTAGAAATTCTTTTTAGCAATATTTATCTTTTCCTTTCCAGAGTCACCATGTGTGCTAAGAGTTCCTTAGGACAATTCACTATTGAAAATCATCATTGCTACTTAATACAAAATGCAACAGTTAATTTATCTCCTGCCTTTACTACTTTAGGTAAAAGATAAGTGTCCGTTGTTCTCTCAAATCCTCTGAAAATGTAAAAACTTTCAATAAGAACTTTAAGAATAACGCTATACCTTACACATTCTGTGGTGTATTCTGTGACATGTTTGCAGAGTGGACGGGAGTCCTGGTCAGAACATCAGACTTGCACTTTCCACTGTTTGTGTTGGGGTATTTTGATTGAGAGAGAGAGCACACTGGTTGTTCTCGAAGAGAAAACCAGAGGGTTTTCTAATATACACTGAAGAAACTACTGTTTCGGCTAGGATCAAACTCTAAGCTAGTATGTAATTTTTCTGTAGTATAGAGCATGGACATAATGATAAGAAGACTTGTTAATTAATGTAAGATCTTAAAATTAAGGAAAAAAAGATCATGTCCGAAGCAATAAAAGGGCTAGAAGGAATTTTGGGGGTGTAGTAGAAATATCCTTTCTTGGTTGTAATGGTAATTATAGGTCTAATCCATTTTTTTAATCTTGCCAATTGCACACTTAGAAAATAGTGTGTGTGTGTGTGTGTGTGTGTGTGTGTGTGTGTGTGTGTGTGTGTGTGTGTGTGTGTTTGTTCCAAGACAGGATTTCTCTGTGTAGCCTTGGCTGTCCTGGACTCACTCTGTAGACCAGGCTGACCTTGAACTCACAATGTTCTACCTGCCTCTGCCTCCCTGAGTGCTGGGACTAAAGGCATGCTCCACCATGCCTAGCAAATAATGCATATTTTAAATAGCAATTATATGCTAAGCAAACCACAGCATCATTTTGTTTAAAAGCCAGAAAATGAATCGACTGTTGCTGTGTGTATGTTTTACATGCATGGGAGTATGAAGGTATGTAGAGACCAACCCAGTACATAGGGTGTCTTCTATCACTCTCCACCTCTCTGCCTTGAGACAAAGGCTCTTATTGAATGGGAACCTCTGTTTTAGTTAGGCTATCTGTCTGGGAGCCCTTCATATCCACCTGTCTCTGTTCCCCATTGCTGGCAATACAGGCATGCACACTTATGCCCTGCTTTTTAAGAAGGTGGTAGAGATTTGAACTCAGGTCCTCATGCCTTCTGGGCAAATGATCTTAATTAACCACAGAGCCATCTTGCCAGTTCCTGCATTTCATATTTTACATAGAAAAATAATATGTTTCAATATATTGAGATAGGGTATTGTGGTGCCTGTTATCCCTTAAAAGACAGAATGCAGTGTGAACATGCTGACGTGGAATGAGAAGGGAATAGAGATATATTATATTCTGACATTTCTTTCAGATAATCCTAACACTGTTTCTCTTCTTCCTGTAGCCCTGGAATGAGACCAGATGTAAGCTCTCCTCCATCTAGCAACTCAACAGCAACGGGACCACCTCCCAAACTCTGCCTGGTGTGTTCTGATGAAGCTTCAGGATGTCATTATGGGGTGTTGACATGTGGAAGCTGTAAAGTATTCTTCAAAAGAGCAGTGGAAGGTAGTGTGTGTTTTGAAGAGTTTCATATTTGCTTTACTTTGTTTCTGTTTCTCACAGTACATTTTGAACTGTCCATCATATGCAAAGTCCACCAAGGCTAGACATAGTCGCTCATGAGTCCTCCATTGGCAAGGGAAAGGAGTAAGGATCAGAAGTAGAATAAGTAAAAGTAATCAAGAGATTTGACCACTGGCTGCCACATACTGAGTACGTCTGCTTTTGAACACTGTATCATCTGCAGAATTTCCAGCACTTCAGAAGAGAACAAACTACAAACAGTTAATCTTTCCAAGATTAGTTTCTTGACACGTCACAAATCCACGTCCACTATACCACTGCTACTAAGAAGAGCTATGAAAGCTTAATTAGGCTGATAGTTTAGTTTATATTTGATCCTCAAATACTTCCAGTACTGCTTCTAGTCTGCATGTTCTACATGCCCTTTGTGGTATTTCCCATTTCCTAGACCTCTTCGTTTGGTGTGATATTGGTATGGTATGGGAAGGGACTACTCTGTGCTAGGAGACAGATATCACCGGGGCATCGTGGGCTGGCCACTACGCCTATCATGCTACCAAGAGTGGCACGCCACAGTCACACGCTGAAAGTACCAGTGAACAGCAGTATTGCGAGGCTTCAGATGATCGGAAGGCTCTTCACTTGACATCAGGAAGTTGAAATAGAAATTTATCAGGTGGCAGAAAAGAGAGGAACTCAAGATATCTGTCATAAGAGGATGATTAGGAAATTACTGTTAGTAATTAGTAGTACATGGCCATTCCTTGTGAAATAGCAAACACCAGCTCAAATCCCTTGTTTTGTAGGGAAGGAATTGACTAGTTGAACATCATACTATTATAATAGCCTGGGTCTATAGCTAAGACTCTCAGTTACACCATACCCTGGGTAAATAAGTGAATATCAGCATAATATGCATAGCCTAATCTTTGTTAGACATAAATGAAACACTGAATTTCTACTCGAGAAGTAGTTTTTCACCATTTTCCTGGCAACTGTTGGATACTCATGTCAGGATATTCTACGAGACAGGGATGTAGGGGCGAAATTTTAGTGCTTCAGCTGTGACTGCAATCTGATCTTTCTCCTTTTGTCCCATAATGGGATTTTTAAAAGTATTTTCTTAGTTTTGTTTTATGTGTCTGAACGTTCACTATGTGAACACCGTGTGTGTGCCTGGCGCCTGCAGAGGCTGGAAGGCGTCTGACGCCCTGGCACTGGCGAGCTGCGAGCTGCTGCTCTGTGCGTGCTGGAGACTGAACCCAGATCCTCTGCAGAGCAGCAAGTGCTAGTAATGCTGAGCCATCTCTCCAATCCCGTAAAACAGTACTTAATTAGGTTAGCTCTTCCCTTTTGTGTCCAAGAAACCAGGAAGCTTACAGAAAATAGAAAGGATTTGAAAGAGTTAGCACAGTAATTTGGCATTGGAGAATAACCCTGAAATAAAATATTATATAACTATATAGTTGGTATATATAAATAAACCATTAGTCAACTTTGTAGCTGCATCTTCACAAAAGGTTAAAGTGATAGTTAACCATGTACTCCAAACTCATATTTAAACAGCATTTTGACTTAACAGGAAAAAATATATTTTTTTTAAATCCAGCTCTTAAGTTGCTTTAACCTCTAACAACAACAACAAAAAGCCTCTTAGAAATCAGGGCTAAATATGTTCAGCCTAGTAAACTGGTCATTATAATTCTTTTTCATTTCTTTGAATATGATTTATTCTTGAGAAATGTCCCACATTTCAATGTCTTGCCATCTCATCTAGTATAAGTAACCCGGAATGTTAATTATTGGTGTGTCAGTGTCGATAACCAAGTCTTGTATAGGAAACTTCTACTTCCCACCCTACAGGCAAAAAGATATTTCAGTTGCTCTCATCAGCATTTAGTACTCATTAAAAGAAGACAATGACAAGGTGCATGTGGGAGATGGAAACACTGTTTGCCTTTTCCTTTTTTGTATTCTTTGAAATTCTCACCAGAAAAGAACTGTGTTTCTTAGTATGTCCAATGCTGGGTACCAGAAAGTGTAGACACCAGCACTCTAGTACTCTTTAAGTCAGTGTTTGAAGCCAAAGGTGACTCCAGACACTTTTCTATTCTGAAAGCATATTAAATAGTGATCTATGTAAGTTTGTTTAGTTTGTGAAGTTTGTGATGTACCTAACCAGTTGCTGGTAATTTGTAACATTTTACTACATTTAAATTGGGAAGAACTTGTTTTACTCAGCACTCAGGGAGGCAGGCGCAGGTGGATCTCTGTGTGTTTGAGGCCAGCCTGGTCTACAAATCAAGTCTAGGACAGCCAAGTCTACACAGAGAAACCCTGTCTCAAAAAACCAAAGGGGAAAAAAAACGTCATTTTTTTTTCTTTAGGGATTCACAAATATGTTTAAGCCTGCTTCCGTTTCAGTTATTTGAGCAGTAGGTCAGAATTCATAATAAAAACAGTGGCTACAGACACCATCTGTAACTGTTAAAAGAACTATAAAAGGTAGTTTTTAAAGTGCTGGCCTTTGGCAGAATGTTTAGAATACAGTTCTGACTTTTGATCTTAGGGTTTGCACACAGCTGTGTATGAAATGCCATGTAAGGATTTTTTTTTATTGACTTTTAAATTTGTTGGGCAGAACAAGTCCTCTCAACGTTGTAGTTCATGTAGACAAGCACACTGTCACCTTCCGTAGTAAGTGACTTTGTGTCTTGATCACACTCTACTCAAAACAAAAATAAAAAGAAGCAAGGGTTTTCATTAAAAATATCCTTACAGATCTGGGGGATTTTAATGCCCATTTTTCTCTCATAGGACAGCACAATTATCTTTGTGCTGGAAGAAATGATTGTATCATTGATAAAATTAGAAGAAAAAACTGCCCAGCATGCCGCTATCGAAAATGTCTTCAAGCTGGAATGAACCTCGAAGGTAATGGAACCTAAAAGGAACTGTCTGCCTACCACATGAAAACAGAGCACTTTAATTTTTATAAAAGCAAGCACATGCAATCATTTAATGAACTCCACATATGCTTAACATTATATTATTTTCTAATAAAATAGGATTATTTTCCATGATAATAGCATTTTATGTGTTAATTCATCCACTTTTGTTATATACATTGAATTCAGGACAGCCAGGGTATATTTTAAGAAATTGCGTACTATTGAAAACTGCATAACTCTATTTGCCATTCTGAATGAGAAGTAAGCACCCTGCCTAGGATTCTTCTTGTTATTTAGCTTCTTTAGGTCTGTGGATTGTAGTGTAGTTATCCTGTATTATATGGCTGACATCCACTTATAAGTGAGTATATACCATGTGTGTCTTTCTATTTTGGGGTTACCTTACCCAGGATGATCTTTTCTAGTTCCATCCATTTGGCTGCAGATTTCATGATTTCTTTGCTTTTAATTGCTGAGTAGTATTCCATTGTGTAAATGTGCAATGATTTCTTTATCCATTCTTCAGTTGAGGGGCATCTAGGTTGTTGAAGGGCAAATAGAATAGACACCAGCGCAGATGAAGAGAGGGTACAAGATGGGAGCAGATGCTGAGACTCACGGCCAAATATTGGGCAGAGTGCAGGGAATCTTATGGAAGAATTGGGGGATAGAAAGACCAGGAGGGGACAGGAGCTTTACAAGGAGAGCAACAGAGCCAACAAATCTGGGCCCAGAGAGCCTACTGAGACTGATGTACTAACTAAGCACCATACATAGAGAGGACCTAAACTCCCTGCTCAGATGTAACCCATAGGCAGCTTAGTCGCTCTAGTAAGGGGAGCAGGGACTGTCTCTGACATGGACTCTGTTGCCCACCCTTTGATCACGTAACCCCTGGTGGAGCAGCCTTGCCAGGCCACAGAGGAAGAGGATTCAGGCAGTCCTGTGAGACTTGATATGCTAAGGACAGGGGTAAGGAAGCAGGGCTCCTTCCTTTCTGAGGACTGGGGGAGGAGGGTAGGGTGGAAGAAGGAGGGAAGGAGGGACCTGGAAGAGACGAGGGAGATGGCTACAATCGAGATATAAAGTGAATAAATTGTTAAAAATAAGCTTGAAAAATCTAAGAAAAAAATTACATAACTCCAAGCAATTTTGTTTTCATCTTTCTTACTCCTTTTTAAAAACTCAAAACCAGTCCCTAAGGTTAGCAAAGTATTGTGTTTGAGAGATCTATTTCATGTTCCTCTTTTTCAAAAAAAACAACACACACAAATCTTTTACTTGAAAACATGTTTTATTACAGCTTTGTCAAAAAAAATTTTAAGGAGGCATTGAATGGGTTGTTTTGTGTTTTCAGTATAAAAGAAAATCAAAAATTACTTATAATTTGGTACATTTATCTTACTTTAAAACTTTTCTCTGAAAACTTTTCTCTGAAAAGTTTGGGATTTTGCTGTAGTTGAAATAGCAAGCACGATGCTAGTATTTATTGTTGCTGTGGAGCTTCACTTAGAAGACAAAGTCAGCTCCTGAGTTTGAGCAGCTTACTTTCTGTTCGGCTACAAAGTTGATCACAGAATAGTATGGCATGCCACAAAAGGAGCACTACTACAGAATCAAGAAGGAAGACAGTCTGCTTCTGTCCCGACAGTCAGGGAACTCATCCTGGACAGAGTAACACTGAATTATAAATACAGACACTGTGTAGGAATTAGATGAGCAGTAAGGACAGAGATGTAGTTGTATTTGTATTTTTACAAAGACTAGTCCTTCGGCTAGAGAAATGGACAGATGGCAGAGGACCTAAGTTCACTTTCCCACACCCACATTTGGCAACTCACAACTGCCTGTAACTGAGTTCCAGGGGGTCTGATATCCTGTCTGTACACATACCCCCTCACAGAGAAAAAATGCATACACAGAATTAAAAATAAAAACTAAACCATAAACTAGAAGACTAATTTTATATTGAAAGACCAAAGAAATGAGAGTAACGATAATTTGGATAAAAGATGCTAATACTGAGAGAATGATAGTCATCCCGTTCTCTTGATAGGAGAGACTTCCAGTTCTGCCTACATAGAGTGTGTTACTAATCCCCCAACTATCATCAGAGCTTTAAGTCCATCCAGATTGTTTAAAGTTGACAGAGGAGTGCTCAGTCCCAGGCGGGACAACTGTGTCACACCTCCTCTCAAGGCTCAGGAGCCATCATGGAAGAGAGGCTGGGAAGACTAAGAGCCAGAGGCACTGGATGACTACAAGGAGAGTGTTTTCCAACCATAGCAGGAAAGTTACACATACCAACTCACCACAGTCATGACAGCGTGCACAAGACCAAAATCTCAGCATAGAGAAAGGGAATGGGCCCAAAGTCCCACACCCTAGCTGAGCAACTACTGAATGTGGCCCCTAAGTCACCCCACTCTAGAGGAAGGCCACACGTCCAAGAGCTCATGTGTGGGCAGCCCAAATTTTACTTTATGGATTTAAAAAAATAACAGGCAAGAACACAAAGTTGGGTGATTAGGGAAGGGGGTGTGGATCTGGGAGGAGTTATAAAAAAGAGTAAATATGTTCAAAATACATTGTATAAAATTCTCAAAAAACTAATAAAAACTGAGAAGAATAAAAGGCAACACAATCTAGGAAGGGGGATCAGAAGTTTAAGGTGACCGTAAACTACTGGCTCACTTTTAGAGGAAGCAAGTTATGGGGATCTTTCCCTTCCAGAAACAGAATCTCTCTTCTCCCATGCCATGTCATGCAATTACTAATAAAAAGACTTCTAGAGCTGACAGAATGGCTCAGTGGGTGAGATCATTTGCTAGGGAGCATGGAGTCCCAAGTGTGTGTCCCAGTACCCCCACATCAGAACCGGGTATAACTGTGTTCATTCCTAATCACAGCACTTTGAGGGATAAGGTGGGGACGGGAGTTGTTCTGGTGTGGACTGGCCGCTAGCCTAGCTCAAGGTCAATGGTAGAGCCTGTCTGAAAAGGAATAAGGTGGTGGATGACAGAGTTAGACACCTAACTTCTTCCCCTGCCTTGAGCAATACACAGGTGTATGTTCCCACACATGCATGTGTGCACAGTACACTTAACACATGTGCACACACATTCACTGTATGTGCTAAAAATGCTTAAATAGTTTACTTCTCAATAGGAGTTTCCCGAAATTAAACACCTCTTATAATTAGAAAGTTTAGGCTATAGAGTTGATTTAGTACATTTCTCTATATATTTTTTTTTCCAAAAATCCACAGCTCGAAAAACAAAGAAAAAAATAAAAGGGATTCAGCAAGCCACTACAGGAGTCTCCCAAGACACTTCAGAAAATCCTAACAAAACAATCGTTCCAGCAACATTACCACAACTTACACCTACCTTGGTGTCGCTGCTGGAGGTGATTGAACCTGAGGTGATATATTCTGGATATGATAGCTCTGTTCCAGATTCGTCTTGGAGACTTATGTCCACACTCAACATGTTAGGTGGGCGCCAAGTGATTGCAGCAGTGAAATGGGCCAAGGCGATACCAGGTAAGACATGAAAGATCACAGAACTATAACGTAAGTCTTTGTATTTTCTTAAACAAAAGCACTCTGAGTTGGGCCTTGTGTGTGTGTGTGTGTGTGTGTGTGTGTGTGTGTGTACTTAGCTGTATGCCATTTGCTTATCATACACAAACAATGGGGACAATCTGTAGCACCCTCCAAAACAGCACTGTTTTAAGATTCTTTAGGCTGTGTATCATCCTGCCTAATCCCACTGCAGATGTTGTTTCTCTTGCTCATAAGGACAAATGAGAGGTCCATAGTAAACTGTAGATACTGTTCCCTGATTTTCAGGTCACGGGTAGCATTCCATTTTAGATAAGATCTTATATCATCAGATCTCACTCAAATTTCATTCACAATGACACCTGGGAGAGAACATATGGGAATTCCATTTATTTTCATTCAGATTGTTTTTGAAGTTGATAAATGCTGTGTTGAATTTTTCACAACTTACTTACACAAAATATTTTGGTTTTTCATTAAATGAATATAAATTGAATATAAATTTTCATCTAATTTTTAAGAGACTTTTAAACAAAAATTTCGTGTTGGAACTTTGATGCAGCAGAAGTCAATATTAAGCATCACCCCTGACTTTACAGATAGGAGAGTGATTGGCAAGCTTATGGCTACACACACCTAAGGTGCCATCACCCCCACCATATTAGCAAAGGAAAGGAAGAGGGATATCAGGGGAAATTTAAAATTCAAAATCCATTTTAAAAAAATACCCTAAGCAAAGACTCTTGGCTTTCTCTTTTACTATATTACTTCATGTACACAAAAATGACTAAAACTATATATGAATTTTATTGAACCATTTCAGAGTTCTGAATGCACAGGTGTAGACCTGATGGACAGCTGTCTATTAAAGCAGCTATTCAACTGTAGTGTTTCCTTTATTCCCAATGTAGGGTTCAGAAACTTACACCTGGACGACCAAATGACTCTCCTGCAGTACTCATGGATGTTCCTCATGGCATTTGCCCTGGGTTGGAGATCATACAAACAATCAGGGGGAAGCCTGCTGTGCTTCGCTCCTGACCTGATCATTAATGAGTAAGTTACATGTGAGACACTTGCCCTGAACTCAATCACGCAGTATTTTACCCAGCTGGCGATTTCCCAAAGGGCTATCACAATACTGTGGGACTGAATCAGTCTCAGCATCTATCTAGGATCTGGACAGACATGAAGCAGTTGTTCATTAGTGCTTGGGGTAGAAGGTAGATGAATTGTAGGATAGAGAATATGCATACATACCATGATTACTGTCTCAGGACGTGTTTAAAAGTACCTTTACTCCAGCTGGGTGTGGTGGTACACACCTTTAATCCTAGCTCTCCAGAGACAGAGGCAAGTGGATCTCTGTGAATCCAGGCCAGCCATACTGAACTACATACTGAGTTTAGAACAGCCAGAGCTACGTAATAGACCTGTTTTAAAAAACAAACAAAAATGATTGAACAAAAAAAGCCTCTTAAACCTTGAGCATCTTTGGAATCTGAGATTAATAATAATTTTAATGTACTACTATATAACTATATAACCCTAATCTAGAAAACAAAATTAGTCTGTGTGGCCAAAGGGAACAATGAGGATGTTCCTGCTGAGTGGGTGGGGTAGTACAGACACAGAGTCAAGAGGTATCTCTTGATATGGCAAGGCTTACAACAGCCATGCCTTGGAAAGACCATGAGAACTGTGCTAGGGATGTAACTCTGTTGGTAGTGTTTGTCTAGCATGTAGGAAACCTTCCATTTGATCCCCAGGACAGCACAGACTGGGTGTGGTAGGCACACCTGCCCTCTTAACACTGAAAAAGTGGATATAGGAAATTCTTGATTATCATTAAGTAAAAATAGCAAGATTAAGGCCAGCCTGGGCCATATGAGATCATGTCTAAAAACAGAAAAGAATGAATATAAAGAAACATAGTATTGTGACTTTTTAAAACTAAGTAACTATCACAGCTCACAGTTTTATAAGTCAGCAACGGACTTCTCCTGTATCTGGGCTAGTGTTTGTGAGTTACGGGGTGTGCACCCCCTGGCCTCATGCACTGTTTGGCTCACAGGTTTTCTACCTCCATTATAACTGTTCTTGTGTTGATTAATGCTTTCCTCCTTAAGCACAGTTCTAATCTATGTCACTGACCACCCAGTGCATCCTCACTTTCTTTCTGGTTATTCTTTTTAAATGTTCATAGTCTACACTTAAACTGCTCGTTCTTCAAACATAACCTCTTAGCTCACAACAAATGTAACCTGTTTCCCAAATAGCCCTGGTTGTTCTTACTTTCAGGTTTATATCAGTAACCTTTGTGCCATTTGCTTATCCTTTCCTAGAATGTGTATAAATTCACACAGAGAGTCCAAGGGGAATTCTCTGACAAAAATAGAGATTATCCTTTATTGTGTATAATTAGATTCTCAGAGAGTCAGACGCAGGTGGATCTCTGTGAGTTTGAGGCCAGTCTGGTCTACAGAGCTAGTTCTGTGGCAGACAGGGCTATACAGTGAAACGCTGTCTTGAAAAATGAAAAGGCAGGGAAAAAAAGAAAGAGTTCCTCCCAAAAGTAATGAAGCCATAAAGCCCTGTTAGCACAGCGTAGTTCAGTTACACGTCATGTGACTAACAATGAGCATCTGAAATATGCCCAGAATGGCAACCAGTTTGGAAACTAGTGATGACTGGTGAATAGCAGTGTTTAGAGAAAGGGAATTTGAGAGCATTTATAGTGGCCAAAGAGGTTGTCTGAAAATACAGCAAACATTCCTTATTGTGTGTACCAGATTTAAAAAAAAAATGTGTAGGAGTTACAGAAAAATACCTATTTGAGCGAAATGTTAAGTGGAAGAGGCCGGAGTAATGACACAATAAGTCCCTTCCATCTCAAGGTTTTGGTGGGGAGCAGATGCTATAGCCCCAGTATTTTTAAAGAGATTCCTAAGGAGTATGCCAGAAGCCATGTGATATGAGGTAATCCTGGAGTCTCAGGCACCTGTTCTTTGACCTACTACTGGCTATGTTTGGGGCCACACCTCAGACGATAGATACAGCAGAGATTTCTCAATAGCTGGCAAAGAAGTAGAGAAAAAACCCTAACTGAAGCAGTTAATCATCCCAATTAAAGTGAGTATTGCTTCAACATAGTGGGACAACTTTCTACTGACATAGTTAAGTAATATTTACATATCTATCAACAGCCAAGCACTATTATGAAAACTTGGAATAAAATGGCAGACAAATAGATAAGGTCTCTCAGAACAATACGATGGGAGATTCAAATAGAAGACCAAAATTATTTCATAGAGTCATAATAAAATAGTGTGAGGGTTGGGGTAGAGATGATGGGGGTTTTGGAGCCCAGAAGTCTTAAGTAGCTAACCATTCACTGCATAAAAGAATTAAAGTAAAACAAAGCAAACAAACCACCTCCCCCCACCCCCCGCCAAAAAAAAAAAAATGTGAACGTGTAGGGCATTTCAGGCAGAAGAAGCAAATGTGAAGAACTGCAGCAAGCTGGCCATAGTGAGGGATTCAAAGAAGCCCTCCAGAATATGGTAGAGTTTAGAGAACTGTATAATGACACAACAAAACCATGGTGTCCGTGAACTAGACTTTAGATTTTGTTCTAGGGCTAAGGAATAACCACCATGGATTAGAGGTAAATAAAGCATAATATTCTTAGACTTGGTAGGAAGAAGGGAATGAGGCTTTAACCTGAGCTCAGTGCTAAACAAGGGCTCCACTGCCTGAGCTGCCCCCTCACTCCATCAGAATACAGAAGTGGTCCCTGTTCTTTGGCTACTTACATGTTTCTAGGGAGTTATAGACAGGAGGATCCCTGGGGCTTTCTGGCCAGACAGTGTAGCCTATCAATAAGCTCCAGTTCCAGTAAGAAACTCTACTTCAAAAATAAGATGAATTCTGAGAAGATGTTAAGTGCTAATACTGGCCCTCAGCACAACTTTCACACATCACTGTCTTTAGATTGAGATGCCATTTAACGGAGTGGCTTCTAATTTTTAAATGGTAAGATCAGAAACTGTGTTATAGATCTAACTATATTCAAATGTCAAATGTTAATTTAAGTGAGTAACTGGTAATAACCTGTAAATGCTAAAGGGAATAAAACAGTATCTGCCATGTATGCAGAAAACTAGTGTCCCTCCCTAAACAAGAGCTAAACAAAGACAACGACACCAGATGTCCTGATGGGGATGATGGAAAGCCCACAAGATCTCAACCCTACAAAGTGAACATAGACACTAAGGAATGCTGAGAACAGAGAAGTAGTTTTCCCCGGGGAAACAGTTAATGTAACAATAGTTAATGTAAAAAGAAGCCATCAATTTGGAGGAGGGCAAGACAGGAATATGGAAGGATTTGGAGAGACGAAAGGGGAGGGGCAATGATGTGATAATTATAATCTCAAAAAATAATTTTAAAGGAGTAAGCCAACTAGAAGATCTGTAATGATAACTAATCTCTAATGTTTCCATTAAAGTATGCTGTAGGGATTCCAGAATCATTTAGCTTCTTGGGTTTTAAGTATACTAAAGCATTCACAGTTCTGCAACAACAGACACTTAGAGTGTCATGTAAAGGTTACTGTTGAATAGTCCCTCCTTGTTCTCCAACACTCTAGTTCTCCAGTGGTTTATTGTTCATAGCGCCAGGTATGTTTTCAGTCACAAGTTCATGAATTTAAAAACCAAACCAAAATTCAGCTATTATTTTAGACTAGCACTATTTCTTTCTAACTCACACTTGTATTTGTGTCTCACAGGCAGAGAATGGCACTACCCTGCATGTTTGACCAATGTAAACACATGCTATTTGTCTCCTCTGAGTTACAAAGGCTGCAGGTATCCTATGAAGAGTATCTCTGTATGAAAACCTTACTGCTTCTCTCCTCAGGTTGGTGGATCGTCTACTCACTTTTAAGATTCATATCTAAATATGCTAAATGCACATGAACGTTTTTAAGCTATTGTTATACCAATTCCACTGTGTTTTGCTAGTCAGATGATTTTCAGAAAGTTAAAATGTAAAAAGGTATACATTAAGTGTTACCAGCATTAGTAGGAAAAATAGGTATTGTAGAAATAGTTACAGGATCTGCCCAGGGATCTCAGGTGATCAGAATTTATGCAGAATCTTCCTCACTTCCTTCTATTCATCCATCTTTGGTACATCACTACCAAAGACTTGGAGCAAGATTGCCATCAGTAATGATTCTGTTTCTCTACTGCACTATTATTTGTAGCTAAATAGTGAATACTACTGTGGTGTTTTGCATAGGAGTGGGCCCCGTAGACTCATGTCTTTGGATGCTTAGCCATAGGCAATGGCACTGTTAGGAGGTATGGCCTTGTTGGAGGAAGTGTGTCACTGTGAACGTACGCTTTGAGGTTAAATGTATGCTCAAGTTCTTCCCAGTATGGAATTGAGTCTCCTGGCTGCCCTCAGGTCAAGATGTAGAACTCTCAGTTCCTCCAGCACCATGACTGCCTGCATGTCATGATGCTTCCCGCCATGATGATGATGGACTAAACCTCTGAAACTGTGTGCCAGCCCCAGTTAAATGTCTGACCCTAGACTATCAAGTCCCAGGGAAAAGAGACAGTCTCTGACATGAACTTGGTTGCCTGCTCCTTGATCCCTTCTTCTAGCCAGCCCACAGAGGAAGGAGATCCAGGCAGTTCTGATGTGGCTGCTTTTTGGCCTTGTCCTAAGAGTCTGCCTGAGGCTACAATGAGAGATTTAGATTGATTGCATTGACAAAAGGAAATCTCAAAAAAGCTTAGCATAGACTCTGTCCTGTAGCTCACTCTTAATGAAGAGGTTTTTGATCAAGCATAGCAAGCTTAGAAAGGAAAAATAGAAAATGGTTCAAGGATTAAAGGGGCACCAGGAAGTAGAAAATGGAACGCTAAATCATATGTTCAAGGATAGTAAATGAAATTAAGGGAGTGGTGACCTTGGGGCAGGAGCCCAGCCAGCTAAGCTTATTGTTGATGTGTTTGCAGTTTTATGAGAGATAGCTATATCATGTTAGGTGTTCTTATGTCCTGGTCAATGTTTTCATTTGGACATACAGAGTTACGATTGTGTGTCAGATTGAGAAGGACTGGATTGTGATGGGTAGTTTCAGCTGTCAACTTGACAATATCTGGAATGAACTACAATCCAGAACTTTAAAAAAATCTTGTGAAAAGGAATTAAAAGCTTAGGTCTGGGCATGATGGTATACACTTTTAATCCCAGCATTCCAGAGACACAGGCTTGCAGATTTCTTAGTTCAAGGTCAGCCAGGTCTACAGAGCAAGTTCCAGAATGGCCAAGCTTAGGCAGTAAAGGAAAACATTGAAAACAGAAACCTGGTGAAGATGTAATTGAAGGAGGCCATGTTCCAGGGCCAGCAAGCAGCTCCTCCAGAGGGCCTGGGCTACTTCTCTAGCTCTGCCCTGTGTAGTGCTCTGGGCTCTGGCTGACTCCACTCTACTGCTGCTGCTGTTCTTGATGGTCACCCCATGGTACTGTCATCTCCCATATCCTGGAGTCTTCACCGGCCACTGGGCTGCATTTTCACTAACAGCCTCTCATGGTCTCTCTTCATGGTGCCAAGCCTCAACTTCAACTGCCACTGAGAATACACCTTCACCAATGGCCTCTCCTGGCCTCTTACAGTGCCAAGCCTCAGCTGCTTTCCATGACCCCTTCATGCCTTCAAAATCAGGACCATCTGGTGACTCCCACACATTACCAAGTCCAGCTGCCACCATAAGATACAACCTTGGCTATCTGCAGAAGAGAGCGTGTCTGTGTTCGCAGAAGATTCCACCTCAGTGAGGCTTTTCTTTCTCTTCCTTTCTTTCCTTCTTCCTTTCTTCCTTTCTTTCCTTCTTCCTTTCTTTCCTTCTTTTTTTTTTTTTAGCTTTAGCTAACCAGCATTAATTGTCCAAGTAACTCTTTCTATTCTAGTATCTCTAAATCCAGAACCATATGGCCAAAGCTGCCAAGTTCTGCTGCTTGACAAAACCTAGAATCACTGAGATGTTCTCCAGTAGGCAAATGGATAAATTGGTATATCCCAATTATGGTGTTTTTCGGTATTGAAAAGAAACAGGCCATCATGCCAAAAAAAAAAAAAATTTTAAACGACATCATTGAACCTTAAATATGCACTATTAAAAGAAAGAAGCTATTCTCTTAGAAGGAATCTCACCAACTCCAAGAAACTGATGGAGGCTGATAAGGACTGGTTTAAAATAAAAGTTCAACGTGCAGCCTGGCACAGTAGCACAAACCTGTAATCCCAGCACTCAAGGAGGCAGAGGCCAGCAGATCTCTGTGAGTTAACGACAGTCTGATCTACAGAGTGAGTCCAGGACAGTCAAGGCTACACAGAGAAGCCCTGTCTTGAAAAACCAAAAACCAAAACAAAACCAAACCTGCCAGAAATCCAGGCTTTCTCCAGAAATGTGACCAAGTGCATGTGGTGAGGATGAGAAAGGGGGATGGCAGCACTGTAAGTGCTCACAGCGCCTTAAACAAAAGCCAAGCCTGCCCTGCAAGAGAGACCACCTCACCAAGACCTCACCTGACCTGGAAGTAAAAGCAAACAGTATTCTAGATCACTGATAAAATAGTCTTCCTGACTCACGTGAAAGAAAAGGGGGAAGTGGTCTTCTAAAAAACGTTCAGATGCAGTAAAACTGAAATGTAGTCGTAAGAGAAAGCATGTAATTGGGGGCTTGCTTTTCAGTTTCAGAAACTTAGCTTAGTCCATTATCATGACAGGAAACATGGTAACAGGCAAGCATGGTGCTGGAAAAGGAGAGAGAGAGAGAGAGCACTATTATGGACTTCTGAGATCCCAAAACTTACCCCACAGTGACAGTTCCTTTAGCAGTGCCATGCCTATTTCAACAAAGCCACACCTCCTGTTCCTTCTAATCCTTTTCCAGTTCCACTCTCTGGTAAGCAAGCACTCACTTATAAGAGCCAATCAGTGTCACTCTCTCGGTGTCACTCTTACTCAGATTGTTATTACGGGTGTCATTCAGGCCACCACAGTGCCCATGACCAATGTTAAATACAGTCCAGAGCCAGATTGAAATAGTCTTCCACAGAGTGTCCAATTTCATCAGCTCTGATGCTTCTTGTCTAGCTTTCGGCAAAAATCAAAACCATGCTAAAAGGCAGTAAAGAGCTGCAGTCTGAAGAAACAAAGCAAGCATTAAATCGAATCCCAAACCATTGGCATTATAAGGTAGAAATTTCAAATAACTACAATATTTTTGTTAAGGACACTAAAGGAAAAACATAGACTGCATGAGAATTATAAGCAGAAATGAAGATCCATAGACAGCTAAGGAGTCATTCCTCTAAAAATGCTAGAAACAAAAGATGCTGAAATGAAAATACACGATGCTCCTATCAGGCATACCATTAGTTACAATGCAACCAAGGAAAGAGTGAACATGGGTCAACAACAACATCCTAGACTCAAATATAAGGATGAAAAAAGAATAAAAAGGGTTTGGGGCGACCCTAAGAAATATTTTAAGTAGTAAAAGCTCAGAAATTTCTGAATTAGTGACAGACACCAAAGTGTGGATCCAGGAAGCCCAGAGGACACCAAGAAAAGATAAACAACAACAAAAAACTTCATTTTGGCATGGCCTCTTCAAATTATGGGACACCAAAGACAAAGGGGAAAAAATATCTTGAAAGAATCAAAGTTTTAAAACAACAATGACAACAAAAACCTATAACTTAACATCGGACTTCTCATCAGAAACCATGCAAGTGCGAAGAATGTGAAATAAATATTTAGAGTGTTGAAAGGAAACAAAAGAACAAAACGCCACTCCCAACCACAGATGAGGCCAGACATGCTAGCTGACACGGAATACCAGCACTCCAAAGGCTGAGGACTAAAATCCAAGCCAGCCATGGCTGCCTATCAAGACCGTCTCAAAAAACAAAGTAATAAATAAAATAAAAACTTTCTCAAACAAACTTTTTTTTTTTAGGGAATCTGTCGTACATGAGCTATTTTTTAAAATTCTTCAGAAGAAAGGAAAATATATGACAGAATAATAGATGTGCTATATAAGAAAGGAAGCATAATAGAAAAGGGGCATTTTTCTTCTTAATGTTAGAACTGTTAAAGTAATAATAATCAGGTACCAGGGGACTGGAGAGATGGCTCAGCAGTTCCCAGCAGCCACATGAAGCTTAGAACTGTCTAACTCCATCCCAGGGAATCTGGTGCCCTCTTCTGACGTCAGTGTTACATACTTATGTATACTTATGGTATACAAACATACATGAGGCAAAACACGCACACAATGTTTTTTATTTATTTTTAAATTGAAAATCACATATTGGGTAATTGAAGTCATGGATGTGTAAAATGAATGACAGTGGTATTATAAGGGTTAGGAGCTGGAGTAATATGGTGTATTTAGGAAGGGAAAATGGGTTAGTGTTAAATGTATATTGCAGATGGTACAGCATTCACTTAAAAGAGCTCAGACTGTCAAAGGGAAACTGGAATCATTAAGTATTTAATGAAAACCAAAGGCTGATGTGACAGAATTCGGTATGCCTTAGGCCAAATTGGAAGTCTGCCCAACATTCAAGATACCTCAACATTCCCAAACCTATAAAACAGGCATCCTTCCTCGCAAGTAGCAGGGCAGGGCTGCTGGACCACAAGCAAGAGTGCTTTTGTCCCTTGTCCTTGTTTACTTGAATAACCCAAACCTGATGTGTTTGGTCAGAGCAGGAGTACGTCTCAGGGCCAAGTGACAGAGCTCAAGGTTTCTCCCTTCCTCCTCTTTGGGGTAAAGTTTTATGCAAAAAGGAAAAACTACTACGTATAAAATCAAAAAACCAAAATGGGTTCTTGGTGCAAAACTATTAGAAAGAGCACAAACCACCTTTAGTCAGCTCCTTGGGGCTGTTTCTAAACTGTGCTCATGGGAGACATGTCAGCTAAGGAATGAAAAGCTGAACACAGGGCAAAGGTAGACAAAAAAGAGAGATGAAAACCTGCATTCCCCTATGAGGGAAATAGAAAGTAAGATGAGTGTAAAGGAGAAAAAGAAAGAGAAATGTCTGGGCTTAATCCCTGGTGATACTGCAAAAAAGCTGGGGAATGTGGGACGACTGGTAGAATTTAGGGAAAGCCTGCCGCACTGCAGACGTGAAGGAGAAAAGCCTGCCGCACTGCAGACGTGAAGGAGAAAAGCCTGCCGCACTGCAGACGTGAAGGAGGAAAGCCTGCCGCACTGCAGACGTGAAGGAGAAAACTCGCGAGTGTTACCTTCAGGGACAAAGGGGAAACAGAGTCAGTAAAAAGAGAGCTGTGAGGCTTAAAAACAAACAAAAGCCCAAGAGATTAAAGGGTCTAGTTCAGTCTGTTTCTTCTCCTTACAGTATGTAAATAACCCCCTTTTAAAGCACAACTAGAATGAATGAAAGGCTATGTAGTATTTGTTCTTAGTACTTCTCCAGGACTTTGCTGCATCATAGTTAACACACTCCCAAATACGCCTTTAGGCACCCTTTTCTGGTGGTATTTTCAGTAGCTACTAACCTCACCTGGTATAGTATAAGGTTTGCAAAATGAAAGATTTTTAAAGTGGGTTCTCTGGTGTACATCACAAATTAACTATACACAAGATGAGAGTATTTGCACCCTCAAGTGTCATCGCCAGCTCCCATTGTGTAAGATAAAAAACAATTGGCTCACCCATGTTCTGACACCCCCCCCCAGTTGTCAGTTACCCTATATTTTCACTTACCTACAGTCCTTTGAAAATGCATGGATTTTTAGAATGCATTAAAAGTACATTGTAGCAATGAACTATGTATGAAATGTCCTACTTGGTGCATGACAAGTCACAGAAAGGAAATCCTTTAACTGACTTCATCTTACCTTTTAGTTCCCAAGGAAGGTCTGAAGAGCCAGGAGTTATTCGATGAAATCCGAATGACCTATATCAAAGAGCTAGGAAAAGCCATTGTCAAAAGGGAAGGAAATTCCAGTCAGAACTGGCAGCGGTTTTATCAACTGACAAAACTTTTGGACTCCATGCATGATGTAAGTACCAAACACAAAGCCAAAACAACAACAAAAAAGAAAAACATAAGTTGGGTGTGGTGGCACATGCCTTTAGTCACAGTAATATCAGAGCTCAAGGCCAGGTTGGTCTACATAGAGTTCCAGGACTGTCAGAGCTGGGTAAGAGAGAGACCCAGTCTCAAAAAACCCAAAGAGACAGAGAGACAGAATTCTATAGGCCGCAAGGTATGTTTTAATTAGGATGTGTGCGTGTGTATGATATACAATTATGTACCAATAAGTCATCCCCTCTCTAAAATTATATATTTCAGTGATTATTCAACTTAAATTTGTAAACTTCAATTTTGTACACATTTCTCTTAACTCTATTAGTCTAGTGATTTGCATAAAAGTTACTATGTTGTACACAGTTTAATAGCACTTCTTTTTTAAAGGTAGAATTCCCTGTTCTACATGAATAAGCTAGTAAATTACACAAGTTTCATCTTCCTATATTTCAGTACTAGTTCAGGCTGGCCTCAAATTTACAATCTTCCTTGATCCTGCTGGGATTACAGGCATGCCATGCTTTCATTCTGCACACAGCTTAAGAAATTTAAAATGCTTTTTGGGCTTAAATGCTTATTTTATTTAAAGTTTTTTTTTTTAATCTGAGGAATTCCAACAAAGATTGGTTGGTTTTTGATCAAATTAAGGGCCAGCAGATCATGAGCACAGGATCTATACCAGGTCTTCTGCATATCTATTATGGCTTCCCATTTAGTGTTTATGGGGTGCCTGACTGTGTGAATGAGTGGGTTCATGGATCTTATTCCTTCTCTTGGGTTTCTCTTCTTCTCTTTGTTTGTCTTGTCCTACTCTGATGTGATAGTTTTTATTTTATTTTGCTATGTTATGTTTTATTATTATCTCTTAGAAGCATGTTCTTTTCTAATGAGAGGTGAGGTGCAGAGGAACGTGGAAGAGTAGATGGAGGGGAAGCATAATCAGGACATATATTACATGAGAAAAGAATCTATTTTATAAATATACACACACGTCAGGGCTTGGTGGGGAGGGGAGGCCATTCACACTGCTGTGCTTTGAAGCCTCATCATTACCATATGTTTTCTTGCAGGTGGTTGAAAATCTACTTGGCTACTGCTTCCAAACCTTTTTGGATAAGAGCATGAGTATTGAATTCCCAGAGATGTTGGCTGAAATCATCACTAATCAGATACCAAAATATTCAAATGGAAATATCAAAAAGCTTCTGTTTCATCAAAAATGACTGCCTTACTAAGAAAGGTTGCCTTAAAGAAAGTTTATAGCTTTTACTGTACAAACTTACCAATTTGTCTTGTAGATGTTTTGTTGTTTTTTGTTTTTGTCTTGTTTTGTTTTAAATACGCACTACATGTGGTTTATAGAGGGCCAAGACTTGGCAACAGAAGCAGTTGAGCCCTCACTTTCAAGTGATGGGAAAGCAGACAGTGCAGTGTATTGGTTGGTGTGTAACAGAAACTAGAAGCAGTTCTGTGGAGGCATGTCCGTCTCAGAGAAGGAGCCACCAGTGCCCAAAGTCCATGTGATCAACTTCTGCCCATACTCTCAGTTGGCTGGATGAAACTTTCTAGACTTTCTGTTGGTGTATTTTTCCTATGTATAGTTAAGATAGTATTTTGATTTATGCATGGAAACCTGAAAAAGTTTACAAGTGTATATCAGAAAAGGGAAGTTGTGCCTTTTATGCTATTACTGTCTGGTTTTAACAATTTCCTTTATATTCAGTGAACTATGCTTGCTCGTTTTTCTTAAATAATTTTTGTATTCCAGTTGTTGTATAGCTGTTTAAGATGGGCAGCTCGTTCGCAGCTATCCTAGACGCTAACATTAATCTCCGTGTGAAAATGGGTCGGTGCTCCTCCCCTGATGGCACTCAGCTATCAGAAGACCACAGAAATTGACTCAGATCTCCAGTATTCTTGTCAAAAGCTCTTATTCTGTATATATCTGCTTCCATGGAGAATTATATAGGTTGTGCAGATTAACCGTCCTAACTGGTGTAGAGCACCTAGTCCAGTGACCTGCTGGGAAAACTGTGGATGATGGTTACAAAAGACGAATAGTTAAACAGTAACTACCAAAAGGCCCCTGTTCACACCTAATGTCCCATTTCTACAGTATTGAGATAGCAACAAAGTTTGTAAATCAACTCTTTCAGGACCTTCTGGAGTGGTTTGTGTAACATCTTAAAGTTGTTATTCCAAATAACCAGCTGTGATAAAGCTGAGAGATTGTTTTAATCAGACCAAGTAACTTCTCTCAGTAAACGTTACCCCCAAACTAAATCTCTACCATGGCAAGAATGGCTAGACACCCATTTTCACATCCCCACCTGTCACCAATTGGTCTAGCTTTCCTGGTGGTACAGGAAAATCAGCTACTGATTTCTGTTATTTAGAACTGACTGTCAGGCATCCATGTTTGTCCAACTACACATCCCTACATGTGCCATAGAATTTAACACAAGTCTTGTGAACTTCTTCACACTGAGAATTATCACTTTAAAGAGAACAGAAGCTGTAGTAGCCCTTTCTGTGTGCACCTTACCAACTTTCTGTGAACTCAAAGCTTAACACACTTGCTAAGCCACAAGAAATCTGATTTCTACCTAAGGTGGCCAAATTATTTGTGTAATAGAAAACTGAAAAATCTAATATTAAAAATATGAAACTTCTAATATATTTTTATATTTAGTTATAGTTTCAGATATATATCATATTGGTATTCACTAATCTGGGAAGGGAAGGGCTACTGCAGCTTTACATGCAATTTATTAAAATGATTGTAAAATAGCTGTATAGTGTAAAATAAGAATGATTTTTAGATGAGATTGTTTTATCATGACATGTTATATTTTTTGTAGGGGTCAAAGAAATGTTGATGGATATCCTATATGATTTATAGTGTGTAAGAGCATCATACAGGCCTCAGTGCCCTTAGATATCAAAGCAGGTATGCTGTAAGGTGGAAAGAGGGAGCTGGAGACTGGCCCTGTGTGCAGTGGAGGTTCTGAGGCTTTGACCCAGTCAGATCATAGGGGAGCTGATTCCCCACCTCCCATTCGAACCATCCTTACCCAGCCATGACCCTGTCAGTGCAGGATAGTTTACTAAGTTTCCCGTTGAGCTAACAATCAGGACAGAGGGGTGGTGCTTACGTAGTTACGGGCACCATCTACCAACAGGGTCATTTTCACATGCAGCCTCCCCACAGGCTAACAGAGACAGAGGCTTTAGACGTTTGGCAATAATATGCATAGAGGTACCAGCAATATGTAAATACTACAGAATCCCATAGGAAGCCAATAATACACTAATCCTTTCTATCCTACAATAGTCCATTTCCAAGAAAAGAGGACATGTTTTCTTTGAATGCTTTTTGAATGTTGTTATTTTCAGTATTTTACAGAAATTATTTAATAAAAAAATGTAATCGCTTGCTTTTTGAATTCTCTCTAAAAGGGAATGTTCACTTTGTAATGGTTTAAATTGGTCTCAAAGTACTTTAAGATAATTGTAACCCAGCTGGATGTGAAATTTATGGTGCCTAAGAAATACCACTTGAATATTATCAATGACAGTGTTGTTTCAAAATGGACTTCTCAAAAACAGATTATTGTACATTTATAGAATGTCATATGGTTAAAACCAGAAAGCACATCACACATAAATCTACTTTCAGTCCCAACCAGCTTGGCTTTCAAAAAATAGAGCTCAAAAAAAAAAAAAAGAGAAAGAAAGAAAGATGTATGCACTTTGTTATTAGAAGAAGGGAACAGACATTCATAAAACTAAAACTACTATAGGAAGCTTTCCATTTTAAATGTATAAAGAGCTGTGCTCCTTTGGTATGTGCGAAAGAAGAAAGCTGTTATAATTTTGATTGAGTATAAGTGAGAAAGGTACGGTACTGTTTGAGTGCAGCTTAGTTTTCTGTGTATGGCTTCATACCGTTCCAAAGTAGATTTTATAATAACTTCAGTGAGAGTTGGTGACATGACTCAGAACACATCTTGAAAAGTATCTTTAATTACCGGTAGGAAAAAAAGGGACATCCTCGGTATTTTAGGCATTAACTTGGGATACTGTATGAGCAGAAGAGAAGCGACAGGAAGCTTGGGGAAGGGAAGGGAACCTAAGAAGCACTGCCTTAGTTTAGGAAAGGCCAGACCATCCCAAAGGAACAAGGGACATGTTTAGTGTGTGGAGTTCCCTGGTGATAAGTGCAGGGTGAACTCAGGCAAGCGTGTGGAGCAGCCAGCCTCATCAGCAGAGTAAGACCAGGACAGGGCTGGGGTGAGACAGGACGAGCCATTCCAACTGGACACTGGTCCCAGTATTTGCTCCCTCTTGTATACAATGAGGCAGTATCACCATGGAATGAACCGTGGTATTGTGCTTTGGTCTGTCAGCATTCAAAGCGCATGGTAGCCTTAGGAGCTTTAGATCTTGGTTGGTCACCCCAACAATAAGCTGTAGTTGAATGTGTTTCTTATGTGCCTGGTTTCAGTGTTAGATGAAATAAAGTGTGCAAAAGACACTGCAAACCACTTCAGATAGAAGTTTTCTCATTTTCCAGACTATTTTCAGTCAGCCTGGTCTATCAGGATTGGTGACCAGGTTTCCAGGAAAGGGTTGGCTTCTATCTAGAACATGCCTGAAAGGATTTTATTTTCTGATAAATGGCTGTATGAAAATACCCTCCTAAATAACCTGCTTAACTACATATAGATTTCAGTGTGTCGATATTCTATTTTGTATATTAAACAAATGCTATATAATGGGGACAAATCTATATTATACTGTGTATGGCATTATTAAGAAGCTTTTTCATTATTTTTTATCACAGTAATTTTTAAATGTGTAAAAATTAAAAACCAGTGACTCCTGTTTAAAAACAAAAGTTGTAGTTTCTTATTCATGCTGAATAACCTGTAGTTTAAAAAACTGTCTTTTTACCTACACAGTGAAATGTCAGACTGTAAAATTTTGTGTGGAAATGTTTAACTTTTATTTTTCATTTAAATTTGCTGTTCTGGTATTACCAAACCACACATTTGTACTGAATTGGCAGTAAATGTTAGTCAGCAATTTACAGCAATGCCAAATATGGATAAACATCATAATAAAAATACCTGCTTTTTCATCATGTGACTCTCAGCATGCTTTCACAGAACTTCTGCAGTTGTAGCCTTTCCTTGTTTTCTCCTCGTTCCACTCATGGCAGAGTTCCCACTTTAGTGGACATCTGTGTGCCAGTGTGGTAGCTTTTGTGTTCATAGGGATATAGGATATTCATTCAAAATGAACTTAACCCTGATGCTAAAGAGTTATTTAACTATGTCTCCAGTGGCCATGTGCTTATGATTTCACTGAGAACCAAGGGCAGGAGAAACTGACTTCAAATGCAAGAGTCTTTATCCCAGAAGATGACATTTTCACGTAAACAAATGTTATCTACTAGCAAAATTAATAGCTGAATTTAAAGTCCACACTTGCTCTCAGAAATGTAAGTAAAGAGCAAATTTATAATGTAGAAAATAAAGGCATAAGGAGCGGTAACCTTGTATCTATACTCTATTCAGTATCTTCTCAAACACGTTCATGTTTTCTGTACCTTTCCACAGCATAGTGCTGTCCCTATGGAAAAAGCCATTCTAATCTAAAAAGTAAACTTTCCTTACCTCTCTTCTGTACTCCAACAATTGGCTGCATGCCTGCTCTATAAACATGAGGAAACGGTGAGACAGAGAGTGAGACCACCTTTCTCACCGACTCACGGTGCAATACAGATAGAGCAGACGCGATACCATCATCTACACTTTGTTCTCGCACATGCAGAGCCAGAAGAAAACACTGCTGTCTCCCTCTGTTGCTCTCTGCCTTACTCCCTTGAGACAAGGCCTCTCACTGAATCCGAGGCTCACTAGTTCAGCTAAGATGACCAACTAGTGAACTCCCAGAATCTGCCTGTCTGCTCTGCAGTACAGTTTCCGGGCATGTGTGGCCATGACCAGCTTGTTTATATGGATTCTGGATATTCAGAATCAGATGTCCATGCTTGAAGAACAAGAGTTCTTAATAGGCCATGTGCTTCATCCATACCCATTCTTACTGTTATCATTTACTGTCTGGTATAAACCTGGTTTTGGAAAGTACCTTGACTAGAATGTGGCTTGTATTTATGTTTTCAGGGCCGACCATTTTTGGACTCCTGAGGAGATTGAGGATAAAAAACTAACTCCAGAGAGGCTACAAAAAAACCCTTTGGTTTTTCAAATATTTAAGGAATCTGTGTGTCATTTAACAGCACTCACAGCAAACTAGCTAACCTTCCAGGCAAAAAAAAAAAAAGATAAAGAAAAGTTACAGTTGAGCTGAGGAGGAAAGTTGATAGCAAACAAAAACTCTGATGCAAGTCAAATCTGGTCATACTGTAACAACAACAACAACAAAAAACCTATCTGAATCATGGATGTAAAACATTGAGATGCCGAAAATCCAGAGCTATTTTGCACCAGCTGAATAGTCTGTGGACTTCAGCTCACCTTGTGAGTGGCTCCCAATAGCTTTTATAGTATCCTCTCTCTGCTAAAAGTCTTTGCCCACAGGCTTCATGAAGATTTCTGTTTCTTAGTAAAAATGAGATAGAACTTGGGTTAAGGAAATATTTTACAAGTTCATCTAGACCACATCAGATGCCTAAAGAGTTCATTCTACCCAGCCCACTGGAGGAAGGGATATTACACTCTGTTCATCCCACATGCCCTCATCAGAAAGAGTGTTACAGTGGTGGATGCTCTGGGCAGTGAGGCACTCCCAGGATGTGTTAAATAGCAATGTCAGAAACAGAAGCAACGTCACACACATGTCCCTGCCATGGTTTCTCTCCTCTCTGCAGGCCCCTCTGTCCTCTCGCCCCCATTTCTCTGCACTCCCTCTCTTCCCTTGTTCCCTCTCTTCAACCACTTCCACTGTCTATTCTGTTTCCCCTTCTGAGTGAGCTTCAAGCATCATCCTTTGGATTCTCCTTGTTAATCTTCTTTGGATCTGTGAATTGTACGTCTATCCTGTACTATATGGCTAAAATCTGCTCATAAGTGAGTACATACCATATGTATCTTTCTGGGTCTGGGTTACCTCACTCAAGATGATCTTTTCTGGTTCCATGCATTTGCCTGCAAATTTCAGGATTCCCTTGTTTTTAATAGTTGAGTAGTTTTCCATTGTGTAAATGTACCACAATTTCTGTATCCATTCTTTGGTTGAGGGACATTTAGGTTGTTTCTAGATTCTGCCTATTATGAATAAAGTCACTATGAACATAGTTAAGCAAATGTCCTTGTATGGTAGAGCATTTTTGGGGTATATGCCCAGAAGATGTATAGCTGGGTCTTGAGGTAGAGCTATTCCTAATATTCTAAGAAACTGCCAGATTTATTTCCAAAGTGGTTCTAGAAGTTTGCACTCCCACCAGCAATGGAGGAGGGTTCCCCTTTCTCAGCATCCTCGCCAGCATGAGCTGTCACTTGCGTTTCTGATCTTAGTCATTCTGACTGGTGTAAGATGGAATCACAGAGTCATTTGATTTGTACTTTCCTGATGACTAAAGGCATTGAGCATTTCTTTAAGTGCTTCTCAGCCATTAGAGATTCCTCTGTTGAAACTTCTGTTTAGCTTTGTATGCCATTTTTAATTGGATTATTTTGTTTGTTGGTGTTCAGTTTCTTGAATTCTTTATATATTTTGGATTTTAGATTGCTAGAGATCTTTTCCCAATCTGTAGACTGTCATTTCACTCTATTGACAAGTGTCCTTTGCCTTACAGAAGCTTTTCAGTTTCAAGAGATCCATTTATTGATCTTAGAGCCTGAGCTGTTGGTGTTCTGCTCAGGAAGTTGTCTCTTGTGTCAATGAGTTCCAGGCTCTGTCCCACTTTCTTTTTTAATAGATTGGTGTACCTGGTTTTATGTTAAGGTCTTTGATCCACTTGAACTTGAGTCTTGGAAACCTAAGAAAGGCAGGCTTCTGGAAGGATATAGCTTGACTCTAGCTGAAAACTCCTAGTAGCAGGGGTCATGGAGACTAAAGAAGATACCCTCTGACTAGACAGGACTCCAAGTGGAGAAAAGGGAATGCCAACCCACCCACAAAAACTTTGACCCAAAATTTACCCTGCGTACAAGATGAGCAGAAATGAAGATAGAGCAGAGATTGAGGGAATGTCCAACCAATGCATGGCCCAACCTGAGACCCACCTCATGGAAAAAAACCAACCCCTGACACTATTAGCGATACTCTGCTCTGCTCGCAGACAGGAGCCCAGCAATAGCTGACTTCTGAAAGGCTCCAGCCAGCAGCAGATCAAAACAGATGCTGAGACTCACAGTCAAACACTGGGCAAAGTATAGGGAGTCTTGTAGAAAAGTAAGGGGGGAGAATAGAAGGATGTGAAGGTAACAGGAACTCCAAAAGAAGACTAACAGAACTGACTAACCAGATAAGTTATATTTAGTAAATCGCAAAATTAAAAGACACAAAACTATAGGCTAATACCCCTTATGAACGCAGATGGCAAAAATTCAAAACAAAGTCTTAGCAATAAAATCTAATATAAAAAGCAGAGTACACCATGACCAATGGGTTATCCCACAAATGGAGGGGGGTGTTAATGTTAAAAATCAATCAGTACTGGCAAGATGCCTCAGCAGGTAAAACCGCTTGGCACCGACTTTGACCATCTGAGTTCTATAACACACATGAATCAGTTCCAGCAAGTTCTCTGATCTCCATACAGCCTAGCAGCAGAATGGATGTATGCACACACACATAATAAATAAATGTTTAAGAAAGGTAATGTAATTCATAATGGTAAAAGAATAATATAATGACATAGATATAAAACATTTTATGAAATGCAGTATCTTATTATTGTTAAAGGCAGTCAGTGAATATAAAGGCACTTCAACTTTTTGAAAGGCATTTACCAAAACTGTCTTGTCAGCATCATGCTCAATGGAAAAAGAAAAACTTTCCTCTTAAGATCAGTAACAAAAATGTGTACATCTACTTTTACCACTTCCATTCAAATATATGTGAGGGCTATAGACTGTGTAATAAAGTAAGAAAGAAATAAGACTTCTAAATCACAAAGGAAAAAACAAAGTTCTTTATTTGTAAGTGTAGTCATTTATGTAGAAATTTTAGTCACTATCTTGAACAACACTATTTCATTTCAAAATGTTGAAAAGGTTTGTCATTTGACCTACTATTCTATTCCTAGGTAGATATCAAAAAAAATTGAAAACATCTGCTCAAATGGGCATAGTTTTCACCCTCTACCTCCCCAGTGGTCCAAGGATACTGCTTAACAGGATTTTACATCACAGTGATAGCAATCTCTTGAAATCAGGCGGAAATGGTGGTTGTGTAACACTAGTAGGTCAGCTTGTCTGCTTTTAAGTAGTTTACTTTGTTACATGACTTTTACCTCAATAAAGATTATTTTTTTTAAAGTTACTAGAAGTAATGACAATTAAGTAGGGCTGCAGGATACAAGAGGGCCAACAAGCCAAATTTCCTACAACTGCAAAAGTGAGTCATTCCAACTCAAGAAATATTACCATCTCTACTGATTTGTGGAATGTCAGATCAATATAAAAATAGTTGTACATCAAAGTGGTATAGTACTGGCAAAAATTATCTTTCAAATTGACAAAATAGTCATCTAAACAGAATAGAGAGTTTAGAATTTAATTAATCTACATAAGTACGGTCAGCTGGTGTTTAGCAAAGGAGCACAAGCTACACAGCAAAGAAAACATGTCAACAGATGATGCTGGAAACAATGGGACCTCACATGCAAAAGATGAATCTGGACACTTTATATTCTTGACAAATATATACTAAATGTGAAATACAAATTACAATCTTCTAAAAGGCACATGATAGTCTACATGATATGGTGCCAAAGGCATTATTCATGAAAGAAAGAATAAGCTGAACTCCATTAAAAATTAAAATTTCTCCAATGCAAGAGACAATATAAAAAGACAAGTCATATGCTGAGGAAAAACAACCTGCAAGAGACATTCCTTATTGAGTATATAAAACACAAAGGCTCCTGAAACCAAAAATAAATAAGATAGAAAAACAGTGTAAATGTTGACCAATGACCCTGACCAGCACCTGAGAAGATGTAAAGGTGATAAGCAAATAAAAAATGCTCGGTCACAGATTATCTAAGAAATTAAAGTTAAAGGAAAATGACATAGCACTACGTATTTTAGAATGGCCCACATCCAGAACAATTGCACCACCAAATGCCGGAGGGTTGGCTGTTAATAAAATGCTATGGCATGATGGAAGACAGTGTGGTAGTTTCTTAGAAAATCCAGCATACTGTCACCATTTAAGCAATGAGTAGGTCTATACTTAGGAGTTCAAAACGTATATAAAAAACATCTATTACAGCAACTTTGTTCATAATCACCAATATGTATGCACATTGATATGGCTTCCATGGTAATAACCTGCACATCCAAGTGGTGGAATAGCAACAGTAAAAAGAAAAGACAAAGAGGGGCCTTAAATATACATTACAGAGTGAGAGAAGCTGAGCTGAAAGGGGTGCATTCTGTGTGGTCCTCAATGCAGGACACACTGTGAAAAACAAAACTGAAGAAAGCTCTTTAATGCTTTTAGAAGCAGAACTCGGAAGTAGCAAAGACCACAACACATAGAGGGCAGTAAAAGCATCTCTCCACCAAATGCTTCATTTGTCCAAATATACAGCCTGTAAAACTGCGGACAACGATGGGGTCAACAATTGGGGTCCTCTACTGTAACACGTGTATGTTTAAGAAGGAGGGGTATTGATTCCAGGGGTGCTGTTTAGGAATATGTTAAGGTAGAAAAGAGAAGAACTCTACAATAAGTTCCTCACAGTTGTTTGTTTGTTTGTTTGTTTGTTTGTTTGTTTCTTTGTTTGTTTGTTTTTCTCCTCAGAACATTGTATTTTCTAAAATTCTGGTACCCTCTACGTGAGGTTTTTATGTCAACCTTAAATTGGAACATTGGGCTGACTTGGTAATATATGCCTTTAATCCTTGCACTTGGGAGTCAGAGGTATAGACCTCTGTGAGTTCCAGGCCAACCAAGGCTATACAGCAAGACCCTGGTTAAAAACAAAACAAAACAACAACAACAACAAAAATGTTGGGGAATATTGATCACTCCATCATTAATGTGCTTCCTACAGAAGCAGAAGGACCTGAAACAAGTGAGATGTGGTGCTGTGGATTTGGCATCCCACTTCTGGGGAAGCAGAGACAGCTTAATCACTGATGCTAATTGGGCCCCCAGCTAATTTCACTAATGAGCCCAAAGTCACAGAAAACAAGGTAGATGGTCACTGAGAAGCATACAAGGTTGATCTCTGTCCTCCACATTCATGTTCATTACACACACACATACATACACACACACACGAAAACTCTAATATCTTTTTTAAAATGCAATGTAAAAGAGAAATTTGTTCAAATTAACTCAACAAATTTGTTGAAATAACTGCCCAAATATGTTTTAAAAAATTATCTTAGCCCATGCCACCTTCATTTCACAAGCTTCAGGCAAGATGTATATCTGCACACGAACCCAAGTCAGTCCACCTCCTACCAACTGGCTTCATGCTATCTGAATCAATCTGACCTCTAGACCCAGCCTCCTATCTTCAGATTGTCTCAAACCACCAGCTCTCACTAATGACACAGAAACTATTATTACTTATAGCTCAGGCCTTACCTTAGACTTGTTCCCAAGTAGCTTGTAAAACTCAGTTAACCTCGTCTGTATTAGTTCATGATTGCTGTGTGGTTCCTTACCTCTTCTCAGTCCCTGTCTGCTGACAAATCCTGTACCTCTCAATTCTTCCCATAGTTCCTATCTATGACCAGAAGTCCTGCCTTTTCTTTCCTGTCTAGCTATAGGCCATTAGCTCTTTATTAAACTAATCAGAAAGTGAGAGAAGTGTGTTTATAAACCCCTAAGACTAGCAATGCCTCATAAAGTAATGATACTAAAGCTGGCCTGGACTCAGCTCTCTGCTGGTGCAGAAATCAGCATATGAATACTACAAAGACAACCTCACACAGTACACAAGAGCCTAGCCTGCGCACATCCTGTGCCCTGTCCCAGCCTGCCACAGAAGTAGCAAAAGAAGTCCATGCACCCAGGTCTCCTTGCAAAAATGCAAACATTATGAAAGATCAAGACAGTATGCCACCTTCAAAATCCACCAAGGTTT
>CM053764.1:5704634-5825691 GCA_028658305.1 Pachyuromys duprasi
CCTCTCAATGAACGATGCAATTATCTCCATCACAGGATGAACATGAGTGCCACACAGTTCTCCAGTCTGTCCTTCCTCAGACTTCCCCAGCTGTCTCTATGATATCTTTGCTAGCCATGGATATCACACATATGTATTGCATCTGTTTTCATGTCCTGAGGCATTGGGTCCTTCTGAAATCTGAAATTTTGAAAGTGAAAAACTCAATTTGTTAACTCATTTGTCATCATTGGGCACAGTTCAGATTATACATTTTTGGAAT
Organism: Pachyuromys duprasi; assembly: GCA_028658305.1. Taxonomy (NCBI): domain Eukaryota; kingdom Metazoa; phylum Chordata; class Mammalia; order Rodentia; family Muridae; genus Pachyuromys; species Pachyuromys duprasi. The sequence continues at coordinate 5,704,897 of CM053764.1, forward strand.
TTTTTTGTTTTGTTTTTCTGTTTTGTTCTTTTTTGTTTGGTTGTTTTGTGTGTGTGTGTGTGTGTTTTAGACGTAGTTTTTCTGTGTAGCCTTGGCTGTGCTAGACTTGCTCTGTAGACCAGGCTGGCCTTGAACTCACAAAGATCTACTTGCTTCTGCCTCCTAGAGTGCTAGTGAGAAACCAAAAAATTAAAAATCAGTGGTTATTAAAGTTTAAGGCCTGAACTAGGTGGAAGTCCAGAAATGCCCTGAGGGAAATGACTTACTAGAGATACAGTTGCTAGGACACTGGCCCATCCCCCCTAGGGAGGGGCACCAGTTGATTGATAGATTTGAGGACCTTCCTATAGCTAATCCAAAATGCAGCATTTGCTTGCCAGGTAGGAATCGCCCCTGCCTTGGGCATGCTGGGAAGAACTGGAATCCTTAAATTACCCAACTAACCTGAGCACAGGGCTCCTGGCTCTCGCCGCTTTGGCGGTGGGGGCTGTGGACCCAAGCTGCAGCTTGTAACTTTTAATAAACAAAAACCTCATGAATTTACAGTGGAGTCTATTTGTTCCTGGTCTTTTGGGGTTTGTGCACTGGGCATAACGCTAGGATCACAGGCATGCACCACTGCATCTGGCTGGAAGTTTTTTGTTGCTGTTATTGAAAGTCTGTCCATCGATGTCTCCTATGAGGGATATAATATTGGTTTGATCCCTACAACTCACATGGTGGAAGGAGAGAACCAACACAGAAAAGTTGTCCTCTGATAATTCCTTGCAACACACACAGAGAAAAGCATAAATTTAAAAGTTAGTCTTAACCTTTGTGTGCAGCTCCAGGACATAGTCCTAGGTATGTGGAGGGCTGAGGCAGGAGGACATCCTGAACCCAGGAGGACAGGTCAGCCTGGAGGTCCCAGTCCACACAGTTAAAAGTCAGTGTCTGCTAGGCTCCATCAAAGTTACTACTTTATCCTTTGGGATGGAAAGGTATCCTCTGAAGAGATGCTTTGAGATTATGCAGATATCTGGTGTGAATCATCCATTGACGATTCTTGAATCACTCAAGCATTACTAGTGCTGTGGGTGAGAATAGCACCATCCCATCATTCCTTTACACACACAGCTGGTTTCTTGGATGAGAAGGAACTCCCTTGCATACCTTCATTATTAAGACTCAGAAGGTTTATTCAGTTAGCCACCATCTTCTATATGATTGGTGATCAAGAGTTCTGAATACTTGCCAGGTACCGTAGGTAAATCATTTCATTTAATTCTTGAAACAATTCTGCTTTCAGAATCATGGTGTCTTAGGTTTCCCACTGCTGCAACAAAGCACTGCAACTAAAAAGAGAACTCAGGAGATAAGGGTTTATTCGGCCTACACTTTCAGATCATAGTCCATCACTGGAGGAAGTCAGAACAGGAATTCAAGCATGGCTGGAACTTGGAGCCGTGAAAGAGTGCTGCTTACTGGCTTGCTTCCCCATGACTTGCTCAGTCTGCTTTCTTATAGAACCCAGGACCATCTACCCAAGGATGGCACCACTTACCATGGCCTGGGCCCTCCCCCACTGATCAGTAATTGAGAAAATGTCTTACAGCTGGATCTCATGGAGGCATTTCCGCAACTGAGGCTTTTTCCTCTTTGGTGACTCTAGCTTGTGTCAAGTTGACACAAAACCAGCCAGTACACATGACTATCCATGCTTTGCAGACAAAAGGAGAGAAACTCAAGGTTAATGTTTACAAAATTTAACTGGCGGTCTTCAAACATTTTTATGTCACAAGCTTGAGGATTTGCATGCTTGCAAACACGTGTGGGTGCAGGTGTGTGGCTCACTAAAATCCCACATTATTTTCCATCTGACCACACAGCCCTTCCTTTTGCAGAATGTGGTATGTGATCACCTGGGCTTTCCTGCTGCTTAGGTGAGTCCACTCTGGACAGGCGGGAACAGCACCAGTGACTTTCTTATTGACATCCTGTGTTTGAGATGGTTTCAGCTTTGAGCAAAGGCTGGCTGGACGCTAATCAGCTGCAAAGTGAGAGAACCGTGGCCATGTAGCTCCTGCCAGAGCACGTGTGTGCTTCAGCCATTTCATGGCAGCTGAGTTACTGGAAAGTTAATTTCTTTCAGGGAGTAAATTCATTTCGTCATGCAGAGGAAGCTCTGGGGAGGCCTTTCATCACATGGTCACCCTCTGATTTATCATCCAGGTAAATGTGGATTTTTCCATCCTTATTCCTGTCTTAATCGCTGTAAAGAAACTTCTCAGTCACACATCTGTGAGGCAGGAAACTTCCCAATAATATTGTGAAACGAATTAGAAGGTCTCAATATTTAATCAAAGGGATGTGTTAACACAGCGGTCATGTCTGGCTCTCTCCCCTCCCCCCTGCCTCCAAAGGACCTTGGAATTACTTTTAAGGACCTTGTAACCACCTCAGCTGCCTGCTGAAAACACAGAAACTGTGGTCCCATTCTCCACACACCCAGTCTAAGCTGTTTGGTTTTAAAGGGGGGTCCCTGGAGCACTCAGGCTTCCTACAGTGGCAGGGCGTTCTGGGGCCTCTGCCAAGCCTGGTTCCCACGGACACTGGACCATACTGGTCTTTCTACCTCATCCTTCTGCCTCTTCTCTACTGTCTGGCTTCCTGCCCACTGCAGACACCAAGGGAAAGAATGGTGCCCCCACGCCCGAAGGAGCCCTGAATGGTCACCAAGAGTTGTACTGGCCTTAGGGAAGTTTCCATCTGGCTGGGTTCCAGGCTGACTCCCTGCCGGGGAAAGAGAAGCCATTCTGCTGTGTGTTCTGATGTACAGGATTTGCCCGGAAGTTCCTTGTTGCTCTAACAAAGTTCTAAGAAGCTTCCTTGGGAGAAGGGGAATAAACCCCTTATTTTAGGTCCTGTTAAGTCTGATGCAAATAAACATGAGCCAGCTGTTGCTTCCAAGGACAGAGTGCTGCCTTGCTGGGAGAGAGGTGGTTTTTATCTCCACAGCAAGTCAGCTGTGGCCTCCACACTGCTCCATATGAGGTATTTGTAGCTTCTTTCTAGTCCTATGAGTTGCCTCCAAGCCTCCATCGCCCTCATCCTTCCATGCTCTTCGATGAAGACCACCTAGACTACACCAAACCAAGTTCAAGCGTCACCTATCTGATCAGCACCCAGGCAGACTCTGCAATCTATGCTGCTAGCATTGTGCAGCCAGCTCCTGGGGAGCGCTGATCTGTAGTATTTGGTGTTCTTAACTATGGAAAAATGAAGTATCCCACCGACACTGATTCCAAGTTCCCAGCAGTTCAGCAGGAAACTCCAAGATTCCTGCACTTTTACCAACTGGCTTTAGAGAACCAGGATGAGCTGGCTCCTTGGGGCCTGAGCAGGGATGGGCAGAGCTGAGTGCTGTTAGGATGGATGGCCAACTAGGCTTCTGTGGAATAGCCTTTCCTGTCTCTCCTCTCCAGATATACCTTTCTCCGCCAGGTTCCTGGAGCAGTGAATATGTCAGTGGGCTTGAGATTTTCCAGGGTGCTGAAATGCTCAGGTTTGCTTTCCTTAGAAAGCCATTGTAGGTATCACCAAAGGAAAGATCTTAAGACTGTAGAGAGAAAAAGCATTAGCTTCTGCTAGTCTTATACCATTGTGCTCGAATATGTATGTGCATGTGTGTGCACGCATGCACATGTGTTGGAAAAGCAATCTGCAATGTTAACAATAAAAAGAAAATGGTTGTGGGAATTAAGGATTCTGTTCGTGTGCATTTCTAAGCCTCTCCTCCCAGTGGAAAGGAAAGTTCTCTGCTCACTCCTGTGGATGTCCCACTCTAGATGTCTATAGTCAGCCAAAACCAAATCAAAACAAAGCAAAAAACCCAAGAGCCTTCACAACTCTGGCTTGCCACATGGCCTTGGGCCAATCATCCAGCCAGCAGAAGCTCTGCCACTAGTTGAGACCCATCCATGTTCTAGCGACCACTCTTCTGGTCTTAAGAAACAAACATCAAATCTACCCAGTATGTGAACATATTAATTTTATGTTCATAGTAATCATTTAGCTAGATCCTAGTCTCCATGCACAACTGGTCTTTCTGGAGAACTGCAAGGCGGGCCGGGACTTTTTTCTCTTCCCATGGTTCTGACTGTTGTCTTTGCAAAGCCCCCTGCTTGGAACACCAGGCTCCTTGTTTCTTCAAGTGTATACCTTGCTTGATATGACCATCAGCCCTGGGTCCATCCCAGGAGCTCTCTGTTTTCTGTCCCCATTTCAAAGGGCAGCTTCCCTTTCTCAGGAGCCAAAGTCTGATTTGCCTGTGGCTTGTGTTTAGGCTCCACCATGCATTTTTCAAAACACTGTCATTTTGACCTTTAGCACAGATGTCTGTTCACATCTAGACCATTTGACCATGGTCAAGGAATAAAGTAAAGATTCCATCAAGGAGCAATGGTGAAAGACTCATGCATTCCAGATGCCTCCTACCACTGATTGGGCAAGCACAGTCATGGCTATGGATAATGCAATGAGGATCTAGATATTCCTAAATCAGGGAGAACTCCACACTGCAATTCTGAAGTCTGAGGACAAAGAACTTCATGGAACACATTAGTGCCACTTCTTTGAGTCAACATAGCCTCAGAAGGTAAGGATTTTTATATCCATTTTAAAGCTAAGGAAGCTGACAGTTAGAGAAGTTACAGTCATGCCTGTAGGTCCATAGGTGGGAGGCAGTCACCCTCCATGCCAGCAAGGCCAGCCTCCTGTTCTCATCACTGGGGAGCTGTGGAGATAGCCACAGAATTTTATCTAAAGATTTGGTCTCAAGTGAAAGAACCCACAGCAAAGCATGTTGGATGAACCAAGAATTACTTGCTGACAGACTGGAAAGGCTGGGGAGCATCTGGCCCAGGGATGAGGAGTGCTGCTTTTGCTTCTTGGAGCACCGTGCAGAGCCAGTGTTCAGGCAGGCTCCCCACCAAAGGGCCAGGATGGCTGCCAAGTGTCCTGAGGAGTCAGACAAGTCAGACAAAGTCTCTTGTTACTACTGATCTTAGACGCCCCCAACTGATTCTCCTCATGCTTTGTTAGTCCTGTGCCCGTTCCTAAATCAGCCAGGCACTCTGACCAGACAGGTCTGATGATCTATCTGGCCTGAGCAGCCACAAGACAATTGAGCTTGGAGCCACGGTTGATCTTGTGAAGATATTCTTGGTTGTCGACTTGACTACATCTGGAATAAATTATCACCCAAAAATGGATGGCACACCAAGGAGTGATTTTTTTTTCCTCTTAATTTGAAGTAGGAAGAATCACTTCTAACACAAATCTGGAGGTGGGAAGACACACGCCCTTAATCTGGGCCATCCCTTCTGCTGGCAGCCTGTATATGGACATGGAAGAAGGAGGCTTTTGCTCTTTGCATTGCCTTCCTAGTAAATCCATTCTCTTGCTGGCATTAAAGCCTACCTCTTCGGGATTCCAGCTTCTTCTGAAGGCCAGCTGAGACATCCAGCCTCATGGATTGAGCAACCACTGGATCCTTGGACTTTCCATTCATAGAAAGCCATTGTTAGATTCATTTTAATAAATCCATATATTAGAGATATATGTAATAAGTCTCTATATAATAATATATAATTATAGATATTATATAATTCTAATAATATATTAATTTTATAAATTATATTATTTATATATTACATAATCCTAATAATACAATATAATATATTATATATCCATATATATATATTAAGAGAGATTCATTCTATAGGCTCTGTTACTCTAAAGATGTCAACCCATGAATCTCACAACCCCAAGAAGGAGGGAGCCTTTCCCAAAGGGAGACAGTTGCTTCAGGCAGGAGAAAGGTTAGTGTAACCAGCCTTTCAGCTGATAATCCCTTGAAGTGAAAGACAGGAAGGGCCCTCAGGCCTAGTTTAACCCCAGGAATACAAGTGGCAGATAGGACCTAGCACTTGGACATGGGTATCACAGATGCCAAATAAGAGCTAAGCAATGAAAGAGTGAACATTGGTCCATGTTGTGTGGAGTGATAGAGAGTTGATGACCCTGGGACAATCTTTCAAAAAAAAGTTGGGGCCAGTTTGGAAAGAACCCCTGAATGCTGCAACAAAGAGCTAGGATTTCTCCTTTCTTCTCCTTCCCTCTGACAGGGAGTTTCTGAAGTTTTAGTTTCTTTCCTTCTCTTCCTTCTTGTCTCCTCCTTTCAATTATCCTTCCCTTTCCTTTCCTCCTTCCTTTCCTCTCTCCCCATTTTCTCTTCCTCCCTCCTTCACTAAGGGAGCTTTGAGCTCTCGCTGCTCTCTCTTTCTCTTTGTCACACACACACACACACACACACACACACACACACACACACACACACACACACACACACGAGTATATTGTTAAGTAGGCTCCTGGGCAGACCAGGAGTGCCTTCCTAGCCTGCAGGCCTTCCCGTCAAGGCTGGAGTTTTTATCTTTACCGGTCAGTCTTGATACTCTGAGCACATCACAGACACAGCACCACAGCAGGGCCTCCAAGAGAGGCAAAGGAGATACACCCACCCTCTGGAGGCCCAGCTATGCCACCCCACCCACAGAAAGGTGAAAGTCTGAACTGGGTGTCTGGAGTTTCTCAGACCTGTGTTCATGGGACTGCTGAGCAGGTCTGGGCGCGGCCTCAGGGTGTGCTCAGTTCTGGGCTGAGAGCTCTAAGGTTCCCAATTCCATCTCACGGTAAGACACGATTTACTGCTGTTCCTGCTTAGTGCTGTCCTGGGGATCCTCTGTGAGAACTCTGGGGTGAAGCCCGATACATCACTGCCAGGTCAATCAGCCAGTGACAGGGTGAATCAGGTGGGACTCCGACTGACATAATTCTTCCCTGTCCTTAGGAGATCTAGTCAAGGTTTCTCCTGGCTCAGAAAGGAGATCAAGTGTCTGTACAGTAAAAATGAGTTTTGCTTGCTGTGCGAAGACAGGCACTAGGCTTTTCTTTGTGTGAACCAATTCCAGGATTGCACAAGCCAGGCCAGTGTTTGTCCACTTTATATCACAACAGATACGGCTTTCTGTTTGCTCTCAGAGGCAACTTTTCTAACAGATGCGCTCTCCAGTTTCAACAAGTAGTCCACATAAGGGAAAGGGCCTCATACTGGGCCTGCAGATACCACATGTGACAGAAAGAACTGACATGGAGAGCCACTCGAGGGTAGGTTACAGCCCTTACCACCCTCCATAGGTTTCATGCTGCCCTGCGCCAGGCTTTGTGTACCTTGTTCCAGGTCAAAGCTGTGGCACTGTAGATCCTGTGTACATGCCTGAAGCAAACACTTGATCTGACACAAGGCTGGATCACACACTCACCACTGGGGACAGGGTTGATGCCAGGCCACACAAACCCTTGGAACCAGAGGGTAAGGGGCATGTGGCTTGCAGAAGCGAAAGTGATGTGCTCTTACCAATAGAAAGGGTGCTGGCTGTCAGGAGATAAGAACAACAGCTATTCTCTCTGGGTGGGGGGAAGGGAGGCTTGGGGGTGTGCCTCCCCAGTGTGGCAGTTATGGATGTTGTGAGGGTAAGCGCTGGGGTTAGCTGGGGTTAGCTATGCCTTGTTACTTATTAACTGTGACTTTGAACAAGTTGCCTAATCTGGTATTTGACTTCCTCAGGGGCACAATGGAATAACAGCGGGTACCTATGTCATGGGGTTGATTTGAGAATTAAATAAATGGACGCCGGGAAGAGTCAGCATGAGGCCTCGCAAGTGCAAGCAGGCTGTGTGGTCTGGAACTCTGTCGTCCTCCGTCCTCTTGAGCACCTGAGGTTGGCTCCACACCTTAGGCCCTCAGGCCCTCACTCTAGGAGAACGGTACAAATAAGGAACTCTCTGTGCCCCAGGATCTCAGCTCTCTTCCACTGTGGGTTCCCTCTCCTTCTAGTAGTTCTGACTTTTTGGCTCAAGAAGGAATTTAAACCCCACAAAATGATCTCTTGTGGAACACAATGTGATCGGGTTAGAGACACTTCTTGTGTCGTCCCTAAGACACAAACCTATGGGGGTTCCTTAGCCTGAAGCTCTGTCCTTAGCAGCTAGGTCTAGGTAGGGGGGCAGTTTTCAGAATAAACTGAAAAAAACCTTCTCACATGTCATATGTTCCAGTCAGGCAAACATAGCTGGCCCCTGCAGGGGCCGCCTCCACAGTCAGGCTCAGAGGCGGTGGGCCTGCCAAAGCTTGCAGCTTGGAGCTGACCCGAAAACCAAGAGCATGCACAGAGAGCTTAACAACTGGGGGCAGCTAGCTAAGATGAGTGGACGAAAGGCTCCAAGACACACCCAGCTCTCTCCTGTCTGAAGAACACAGCTGAGCACCCCAGAGGCAGCACCCTCTGAGAGGCTCTTGCCATCACTTATAGGCACGGAGGAGACAGAAACGGACACAGGGTGAGAGACCCAAAGCAAAAATAGGGAAGGATAGCCCTTTGCCAAACCTAGAAACAGTCCTGTGAGGAACATGAGTCCTTCACATGTGCTGAGTCACGATCATGTATGAAGGGATTGCTAAACAGGTTTCAGAGGACACATGGGCGGCAGAACTAGAGAGGTTTCTGCTAGAATTGGAGGTTCACTTCATCCTAGCGTGTGAGCTTGGTGGACAGCTTCATCACAGAGTAGATGGGGCAATAATGCTATTTCATATATCTTGAGGATTTAGGGAAGGGATATAGCGACGTCCTAGATATGCCCAGTGAGAAAGAACTTCGTCACCTGGGAATAAAACAGAAACCCAAAAGCTAAGGTGGAAGCAGCTGAGGGTGAACCATCTGCAACCCCCAGAAAGCCCTATGTCCCCATGGTCCAGTTACACTGAGGTCACCCCACTCCCTGACCCTACACTTTCATGCTTTGGTCCTCACCACCTTTCCACGTGGGAGGACTTGGGACACTGCTCCACGTACCTAAGTGGCCCGTGGGTTCTTATTTCTATTTCTTGTGGCAAGGGTCTATGCTCATCAGTGGAACCTGGGTGTGCATTCCATGAAGCCAGACATGCTCCTTCCCTGGCATTAACAGCTCCCGGCATGGCATGTGAGTTGATCAGGAGGAAACTACTGAGCGGAAGCAGGAAACTTGAGAGTTCTGCAGAAGGGCAGTGACCAGTTAACTCTTCACTGTAGGGAAGCCAGAACGGAAATGGACTACAGCTGCACCATGGGAAACTTCAGTCAGACACAAAAAATTCCCTTAGTGAGAGTGATAGATGCCAGACCAGATCCCAAGGGACAGTGTGGAATTTCCTTGATGAGCCCTTAAGAAGGAGTGCTTTCGACATTTAGGCTGATTCTGTGACTTGTTGAAGAGGTCTCCAGCTTAGCATGAGTCACCAGCAACCCAGATGATGGTAGAGGGGCTTTCGGTTCTTGGTCATTGGGTTATCCAGATGGTTTGCTGAGCGCTCACTGAGAGCACCAGCCAGGAAGGCTGCGTTCCTGAGTGGAGAGTGGAAAGTCTTCTTCCTGTAGACTTCCCTCTGAGCCTGGGAGAAAATGGGGTATTTTGTCAAGGGTTGCTTACACTGTTAATGAGTGCAGAAGGGACATCTGGCCCTAGTGTCAGAACACCCATTTGGACCCATTAGGGTGAGCATGTAAGTTGATGGGTCCAGAAAGAACCCCATGAATTCAAATCTTCACTGGATTGCTGGATTGGCTCAGGAAGGCATGATAGCCAGCTGGGCCTCACTAGCAGAGGCTATGGCCAGGCTCCTGGGGCCAATTACATGAAAGACTGGATAGCTACGTACTGTGACAGCCAACCACTCTGAGATATGTTTTTGACCATTTCAGTGGGAAACTGTCATGGTTTGGTCCCCAAATGTCTGCTGTTGGCTGAGCATCCCAGCACAGTTCTCTGGTACCTTGATATGTGTGCCCCTTCCTCTAGGACAGCTCTCCCGGGCCAGAAGCCTCACCCACCCACCACAGCAGTGACTATGTTGGTTAGAACTTCTCGTGGCTGCTGGGCAGGCCAGAGTCAGCCAATAGTGCCTGGCCCAGGAGACTTAACTTAGTGCTATTAAAAGCAGTGAGAGAGCTGTGCCATCTGAGGGAAGTCCGAGGAGGACCCGAGGAAAGAAGAGAGACACAGTATAATTCTCAAGAGCCGGTACTTACTTAGGGCCTGAGAAAATATTTCTTCACATCCACTAATGGTCACTTAATTTCAGTGTCAATCAAGTCCATTTCTACCCACGGTCCTCTTGCAACCAATCAACTGACCAACCAACCAACTGCGCTGCCAGAACTAACATCAGCACGATGTCAGCAAAATGCGGGACACACCATTTGAGTTCTGCTCCAGGTGACTGACAGAAGCAAACCCAAATTCAGAACCTTTCACATTTTGAAGACACAAAAGTCAGAGTCACTGGGAATCCTGTTGGAAATAGCAAGGCCAGATAAAACAGGGACACAATAGTAGCAGGCTCGTGCTTGGGTTGATCGGTTCTCATCAGCTTGATACAAAGGAGAGTCGCCTGAAGGAGGGACGCTTAGTGGAGGCGCTGCCGGCAGCACATTGGCCTGTGGGCATGTCTCTGGGCCATTTTCTTAAGCTCTAATGAATGCAGGAGGCTCTATCCCACTGTGGGTGGTGTCATCCCTACACAGCTAGGCCTGAGCTATAGAAGCAGCTAAGAAAGCTGAAGAAAGCAAGCTAGTAAGCAGCCTTCCATGGGCTCGGGCTCTGCCTCTGCACCTGTGTGACTGAGTTCCTGCCTTGGCTTCTCTCGATGACACTGTGATGGGGCATGTGCACCAGATAAATCCATTTCTTCCCAGGTTGTTGTTTAACTCAGAAAACCTCACCTCAGAACCAATGTGTTGCATGGGGAGGCTTCAAGGGCTGAGTGTTCTAGAGGTCCTGGGAGGACCACAGGTGTGGGACCTTTCGGTTCAGCCGAGGCCACCCTTGGCAAAGAAGGATAACAGACTGCCCACATGTGACCTACAACAGCTTCCTCCTTAATCCAGGCTCCACAGGAGCATCTCTGTTGCTTTCTTCTCCTCACTCCGGGGTAAGCATCTGGTCAGAAGCCTAACTGTGGGCCCCCAGGTCCCAGGCCACAGCTCAGGACATTCCAGGAAGGCCTGAGAAGCACTCAGTGGTACAGTCAGCCTGCTGGTGCTCTGCATGGAGTTCTAGAAAAGGGTTAACTGATTAGAAAACTGAGTTTTGGAAGACTCAAGCCTACTATGCATTGCAGGAGATAAAATCATTTAGTGCTGTGTGGGAGGTGACTATGTGAGCCTTAACTGTGTGACAGGTCTGAGTAGTGGATTCAAGTGTGCCAGCATTTGACCTCTTAGTAAGTGGAACATGGAGCCACTCCGAAAAACTGCCCTGTTGTTGACATTCCTAACTGTAAGGGCCTAGACTTGTGACCTTGGATCAATGTATAAATGCACATTAGAGGAAATTAAAACATTCTGAGTAAAAACTAATGAGAAATTCAAGAGACAAATAGACCATCAAATGGAAAAGTCATTTAATTCAAAAATCATACTTCCACTCACTTTATAGGGACTGCCACATACACAAACATAAAAAAGCCACATTTCAGTGGTGCCTGACAGAAATCGTATTTCCTTTATAGATACTCACAGTGGCACAGAGACACATGTTTTAAAAGCCTGAACATGGCAAAAATGTTTTTTTTTCTACTAACAGGAAAAGTATTCTATCATAGCTGCAGGTTACTTTTTAATTACAGAATTTGATCCTATGCACCAATCAATATTCAATACTGACATTTACAACAGTGCGTTATTTATGATTTTTTCAAAAGAAAATATTAAAGTGCCTTTATAATTACTGATATTATATCACACAGCACTGTACAGTATACTCAATGGTAGCCTAAAAGATGAATTAAACATGCAAATAGTTTATTTCCAAAAATATGGACTAAGTGTCTTTTTGAGTGCTTTTGAATACTAGCCTAGCATTAGCTACTAAGAATTTATGGGTTTGAGTTTTTAATATGACTTTTAATAAGTCACCAAAGAACACAGCTGTGGATAACTATGGGATAAATACGAACACAGGTTTCAGATGGCACTTCATTTATATCTTTGATCTTTTGCTAGGAAATCAACAGCCTCTAGGCTCCCCTGAAACGCTCCCTCCAAACTTTCAAGGCTGTAAAAGCTTTGAAGTGCCAGCTCTTGTGTCTCTAAATGTGAGGCTGTATGTATCTTTACACATGTATGCGCTACACATGACCACATACACAGGAACACATGCACACCGACTTTTAGAATCACAGATGTCATCACCGACAACAACCCGACGCCAGCATCTTGAGCGGCAAGAACGCTGGCTGTTGGGAGCCTGTGGGAATGGCGAGTGTGGGATTTAATACAGCTCAGGCTGGCTGAAGCTGCTCCGCGTCATTTAGACCCCGAGCCACCAATACTCTGGTCCCCGCTGACTATACTAGTGTGAATTTTGACACAGGCTATTCTTGGCTCTCCTTCCTTCCGTGGGCGAGGACTATGCTGTATTTGCTCTCCGTAACATTCTACTGTGAAGGGTATTTTCATTTTATAATGGCCTATAGCCTTGTGAAAAATTATTAGTTGGAGATTTTTCTTGTGATAGCTTTTCCTCCCCTGTAAGAGTAATATCTTGTCCCTGCTTAAAGACCTGGAGAAGTGTGGTTCACTCCATCCTGGTCCCACAAACACAGGGCTTCCTCTGAGCGACATGTGGAATCTCTGTCTGCTTTGGGAAGCTCTTTAAGTTAGGCAAGTACTGTGGGCCACAAAAGGAAGAAAGCTATCATTCCTGTTGGAGTCTCGTCTCAGGCCTGTTGGGGGAATGTGCAGGGTTTGCTGCTCTCTGCTCTTGCCGTTTTGATGCTATGTTCAAGACAACCACTAGGTCAGCATGGCTGCAGAAATATTTGAGCACAAAAGACCTTTTTCAAACACCGGCATGGGGTGTGAGGGGCCTGGGGGCGATTAAAGGGCTCTGGAGCAGGAGTGCCAGCATAAGTGATCACTGTCAGGTTTGCCAGGGGCGGCACGCAACCAGGGCATTCCCGTGAAAGTCAGGCAGCCAAGCAGACACTTGGTTCCTTTGTCTGCTAGGAACAGTGGGTGCTAGAGCAAATGTGGGGTGCCAGGGTGGTATGAAGCAGGTGCCCGTGGATGAGCGGCTGTGAACATGCAACCACACCACCTTTAACCTGTTTCCCCGTGCCTCAGCAGAGGGTGCTTCTGGAGCCTCTGTGAGTGAGAGGCAGTTTTGGGTGTGATTGGGGCTACCATTCTCAGGAGGAAATCCCTCCGTGATCCAGCCATGGCACTGTCACGTCTGAAGTTGTAGGGCGAGTGCCTGCAGCTCCCAGGCAACCAGCACAGCTCTGACCTACGGGTGCCAGTCTGCAAGGGCTCACTGCTCATTTTCCATCTGCTTCGTTGTTTAAAAAAAAACAAAAACAACCCATAAGACTTTACATAATAGCTTTAGAAATACTAAAAACTGGCTCTAATACTAGTGGACTTCTGAGGGGACCACTGAATGGAGTTCATTCTTATATATTTATCTTGAAAAAAAAACAGGAGAGAATCCCATGAATCTTGAGCAAGTCCAATTTACCTGTTTGGGGACAGGGACTTGAAAGCAGCTCTCTTCTCGTGGCATGGCACTTTCTGTATCCAAGGAGGAGTGAGGCAAATCATCTAAATGCCCCAAATTCAGGTCATAACTGACTGATCCCAGGGTCTCACAAGAGAAATGCAGAGCTCTTGGGAAATCTTTGGGACTCTGGTCAATGAATTTCCATTTTGATATCACCTCATTCCCCACAATCTAACCCAGTTTTCCTTATTTGTGGGGAGCTGAGGTGTCCAGAGAGCAGAAAGGGCACATTTCATTTTTAATCTTCAAGCTCCTTTCCACTTGGCTCATATTAATCTTTCCAGTTCTTTAGCTCATGAGGAGGAGGGAGGCCTAGCTGGACAAACAGAAACAGAGAGACCATCTGTTATAGGCCACGCATGGCCTCCGGAAAACTAGAAGGAGGTCAGCCTATGACAGTAGCTTCAAACTAGGGCCAGCTCAGGAGAGAATGAATATGTATCCAAGCAGTCATGCTGGGCCCTGACTACAAGACTACTTCATTGATGATGGGACAGGTGACAATTTAAATCATCAGATATATTAAAAGTATCATGCTGGGCTCTTTCAATTTGGGAAGCACCAATGCTACTTGAGTGTGCATGTCCTTCAGGCTCCTTTTCTCAACCTGTTCTCAAGCTCACAGGGCATAGGTCTGGAACCTGAGTCTATTCCCTTTCTTCCTTTAGTTTTCAACCCTCCTCCTGCCCTCAAACCTGGCTGTCTTAGGACTCCAGCAATCTCTGCTTCCTAAGTGCTAGGACCACAGTCAGGAGCCAGCATGCCCAGCCTCAATGGCAGTTTGGGGTCCTGTGATTGCCTAAAGGAGCCTCCCTTGCTCCTGGCTGAGTTCTTGGCTGACAGTGGTACAGTCCTGAGCTGAGTCACAACAATGAACTGTTAGCATCACAGCTGCTCTTAAAGCTGTAAACATGCAGCCTACATCCCTTTTGGGGTTCTTTTTACTTTGGGGCTGGAGGAAATCTGGAGGTGAAGAAGTACAGAAACGTGTCTATAGGAAGAGTAAAAGCATACAAAGGGCCGAGTTTCTGGTTTTGTTCTTGGAGCCGATAGACACATTTACAAACTAGCCTGGCAATATTTATAAGTCCTTAGGAGACTTGAGAGAAAAGGAGCAATTTTCCCATCTCCTTTGGTCTGGACATCGTAGGGTACCAAGAAATACACCTGAGAAGAACAAGCAAACAAAGGCAAACAGTCACCCCTTGCCCCACCTACTTAAATCCTGAGTGTCACTTTACTGTTAGGTGGCGGTTCTTTGAAAATTCATTGCCTAAAAATGCTCTTTTGAACTCCAAAGCCCAAAATAACATGTAGATAAAGACAACTTTTCAGGCTCACCAACAGGAACTATAAGGAAACATTCTTTCACTGGACCAGGGAGTGGACATGACCTTGTCTCTTGAACCTGGTCTCTCGTGCACCCTTTTAAACACACTTGTTCAATCAAAATACTAAATGTATGGAGCAACTAGCTTAAAGATATCAAATATAAAACTTTACCATATAATATTTCAAATCATTCTATTTACAAGTTTATCTTTAAAAAGAAAAAAGCAAAAGATACAGTAATTTAACACAATTCAAGTTTTTCTTTTCTTCATTAAGCAACCCTAAAGGAATTCCAGAAGCCAGAGACACTCTCTGGTGCAATGCTGCCATCCGAGGGGCCCCTGGAGAGCGTCAGTTTGTCTGTCCAGAGTCCCTGTAGTAAGGGCACTCACATGCAAAGATGCCATGATTGTATTCTTTTGAGGTCAAGTGATACTCACCCAGGTGGTCTCTCATGCACAACAGTTAAGACCCAGCCCCCTATAATGGGAATTCCCTCTCCTTGAAGGTACCCAGACTAGCCTCCAGGCCTCACCATTTGGTGTCTTGCAGATTCTGAAGGGCCTTTCCTAAAAAAACAGGTCCCTCTTTTTCTGGGTGGCAGTGATATATATGTCCTTTTAAAATTCAGGCTACAGGTTTGTTCCAAGGATCATCTCTAAAATACACAGGACCCCAGCAGCAAAAGCATTGTAGGGAACTGTTTGGGGATCACTGGCAAGGGCAAAGACAGGCAGCAGGTAGAGGGAAGGCTGGAGAGAATCAGTCAGGTACTAGCCCATGGGGAGGCAGCATCTTGCCCTCTGACGCAAGAACTCATTACATGGAGAACAGAGGTACTGACCCACTGTGTATGGGATTCAACCTCAACAGGTTCCCAGACTTTGCTCCAAATGTATTCTGGTGATGCTGACATTTTCCAGAAAGGGAACAGCCCCAGCTGCTCTTCTGTCTGCCCCAGACAGACCACCCTAAAGGTCTAATCCTTTGCTTCAGATTGTTGGAAGACCATTCCAAAAAAAACCTAAAAACAAACAAAACAGCAACAAAACACAAACAAACGAAACAGCTGAAATGGGGGGGGGGGAGTCACACAAAGGGGAGTATTATTTTTGGCTTAGTTTTAGAGTAGGTTGGGTTGCTATGGTTACTAGGTGATGGCAGTGACAGAAGCCTTCGGTGGCACAGAACGCGAGGGGCATGTGCTTCTTTGCATGAGAGGACTGTACTGAAATCTGTTGATTACAGGCCAACAGCTGCTCAAGAGATGGTGAGAGATTGGACCTTGTATAAACAATGCAGCAACCCCTTCATCCGGTGTGCTTGCAGAAGGCCCAGCTGCCTTCCGAACAGTGCCTCTGGGAGGATGAAGGAGAGAGGAAGCCTGTCTGCTGTGAGCAGCAGCAGTAGAGGCAGCCTGTATCTCGTGCCAGTTTCTTTGCCCTGCCTTATCCAACTCAGCAATGCTGCACTTTCTTTAGGACAATTCTCATCCTGCTTCCTCTTCTTAGAAGCCTGGGGATTTGGATGACTGTTGACATGAAATCAGGGCTCTCTATTTAGGGCACTCATGAAAACACAGCTTTGCAAGCCTTCCTCTGGGTTATCAAAATCAAACGGCCTCCTCTGCTGATTGGCTGTCAGTTCTTGCAGCATCACTGTGCTTTCAGCTGAGATGATCATGGAGAAAGGTGACACAAGTTCCCAGGTGCATTCATGTTGGCAGGAGGCAACAGTCCGACTCCCAGCTTTCTCAGTGGCAATGAAAAGTGGCCCACAACACCAGAATCAGCAGTTGTCATGGAGACCACATAAAGCTCAGCAGCTCAGCTGGGGCTCTAGGTTAGAGGAACTCCACGTAGTTCTCTGGGATGAGTCCAGTCTTTCCATTCAGAGTTCCCTCCAACCAGCCAGGCTCCTGAGATGGATGAACTGTACAAGAAGAGAGAGAGAGGGAGAGATGAGGTCACAGGCAGAGCAGGAGGTGGATGCGCTGTGCATTGGAGGATGTGGAAGGTAAGTCTGGGGAATGAATACAGCTCTTATTATGCTATGTAATTCCAGGAGGTTTGAAACAGAGCTCCTTAACCGTTTGTTGGGATGCCACCCTTTTGAGGAACATTGTTCTGAACTCTTTCCACAACAAAAAGAGAAATATCCAGACATTTAAATTTTTACATGCAGTTTTAGGGGCTTTATGAATTTTTCTGAAGTTCCTGCTTTAAACTATATGCAACAGATTTACATTCTTTTAGGTTGGAGGTCAACAGCTGGGATGCTCCCTCCACCCATGCCTGCATACACACATGCATGTACAAATCGACCCCACCCTACTCATTATCAACTATGTATCAAAGGCATGCTCTGGGAGGATTGTTAAGAACTAATCTGCGCTGGTTATTTTGTGTGTTTGTTCACCTTTGTTTGTATCTTTTTAAAGACGGGGGTCTCAATCTTGTATTCTAGATTTGAACTCATGGCAGTCCTCCTGCCGCAGTATTACAGGTCCCAGGGTTGGCGGCATGGGTCGCCATGCCTAGCTTGACCTATCTGCTTTTGTACCTTTCCCTGCAGATCCTTCCTTCATCTGCAGACACAGAACGCCTCCCTTCTCTTCTACCCACACCCTTCCTTTTCCTTCCTATATTCTAAAACTTTTCCCATAAACAAGCCAGAAAGCTCTCTGCTTTCTCTACTGCAACTTTCAAAGTTCCCATCCTTTTGATTTTTTGAACATCTACAGAACATAGATCCATTTCTATTAGATCACACTCCGCCTCTGTGGAAACCAACAATGATGAAGAGACGGAGAAATCTGGTTGAGTCTGTAAAGTATACCATAGTGGGAGGGAAGAGATGGAATTGTGAGCCTCCGAGATGAGTATGTATGGGGGTGTGTGGAACTCCTTCCTGTGAATGAGCTATACAAGTCCAGGTCACTTTGGAGTGGGACAAGGTACTCACTCTAAATGGATTAGGAAACCTCCAGTTATCCAGGATTGTGTGGAGAGAACAGATTTTTCCCCTGTTCCTTTCCTGGGCTAATTAAGTGACTTCCTGAGCTTGTTTTAGAAATGCACTTCCGCCCTAACACTACTGTATAATTCTAGTTTCGGTTTGTAGGGAAAGAAGAACAGAAACCACTGGAAGCCAATGGGGAGAAAACAGAGTCAGGCTCTGAGGCTTCTAGAAGGACTAATGTGTTTACACGCTTCCTTGGTAGAAACGTAGTCAGACACCTACTAGCTGGCCTTCAAAACCTCGCATAACTTCCTACCATGAGGCCTGAAGAATGAAGCCTAAGCAGATGATAGCCCAGACCTGCAGAAAACACACAGGGAAGAATCTGGAGCACGGAAGGGTGACTGGCCTCTCCAGGTCTTTCCAGGCCACCTATAAAGAACACTGACTAGGCTTCCCTCTGCCTGGCCGCCAGCTGAGGCTGCCAAGATCACTTCCATTTCTGCATCTCTACAGTGGTGGCAGAACCTTTTCTGTGGTTTCTGCAGTGGGTTAAAGGTGCCAATGTGAGTGTATCATTAACTCCCAGGGCAGGTTAGTAACTAGGAACTTTCTCCTAGTAAAACACAGCCAGGGGCTGAGGAGATGCCGAAGTTGGGGAAAGCCCCTGCTCTGTAAGTCTGAGGACCGGAAACCATGTAAGAGGCTAGCTGTGGCATATGTACCCGCTATCCCAGCCCTGGGACGTGGAGACATAGCACCTCAGGAACCTTCCACCACCCAGTCTGGGAAAAGGGCTTGGCACCTGAACCCACCAAAGCTTCAGTAAGCCTTAGATGTTCGGAAGCAAAATATAAACAAATTAAACTCATTCCCCCAAAGAAACAGACAAAAATCTGAACTAAGTAAAGAGAACCGAAAGAGCTCTGCCACAGAGCTGCTTTGATGGATGTGTGTGTCTGCTTCCTTCCCCCATGCTCAAACAGCACAGGTACTGAGGTGTTTAGCTATGAACCTGAGTGGAATCTGCAGACTGTGGGAAGCCTCAAAAGGATCGAGGAAGGCCTGATGTGTCACATGGGCCACAAGGGATAAAGTAGCTTTTGCAAGGGTACGCTGACTCACATGAGTCTTTAAGCCAGGGTTTCTTAAGGCCTACTGCTAGACAATAACACAGCCCAATCTACATGCTCATGGAATCTGCAGGTTCCTGGGCCCTAGGCACTTGCATTTTCATTGGTTTATAGAAGTTAAAAGCTATGACCTTTGTGTGTCAAAATGCCTTGTAATAAAGGTGATAGTTAAGAATAAAATTTTGAGTTCTGGTTAGCTAGTAGAAGAGGAATAACTGACTCTCCTTCCTTCTGTAATCTGTTCCCTGGTCTGATAGAGGGCTCAACTCCTTCATAAACAGTATTATGGACTTGTTTCTACCTGCTCCTTTACCTCCTGGTTTCTGGAAAATTCACAGTTTATCTCACAGTATATCCCATATAATGCTCATTGGTCCTATTAATAAACTGCTGAAATGATGAAACTTTGCTCTCTGACGTTTTGGTGCATTTCAGTCTCTTGTTTCAACAACCTGGTTCAACAACCTTCAGCAGCGACCCTCTGCATCATCTACTGTGACACAATCCAACACTTTAAAGGATGAGTATCATGGGGCCCAGGTGCTCAGACTTTTAGACAAATTAAGTTTCACAGTCATGAGAGTAAAAGCATAATCTGAACCCAGAGAACAAACCTTCCTCCACTATATCCTGCTTTGATTCCATCAGAGAAGGTATTTCTTGTGGGCATGAAGTAAACAGTAGAAACTTTATTAACAGGTACTCTACTCCACCTGGATTAGCTTCAGTGTGAACATAAAGCCAGTTCTGCTAGGATCCTCATTTACAGATGAAAAACTGAGGGTCCAAAAGGTTAAGCAGCCAAAAAAACTATACCGCTGGTAGACAAGGGAGGCACACTAGAGGCCAGGACATCTGACATGCAGCCTGCAGTCTGAATTCTGCTTTTGTCTGCCTCAGCACTCTGACTGGTGAAGCATTTAAGTAAGTGGTTGGCGGCTGACCTGCACTAGAGTCCGATGTGCTATATACACACTATGCATTGCAAGAAGTTGTCTTGGTGGCAGTCTAGCCCAGTGAGCATAGCATATAATATAAGCTGCTATTGACATGGGTCCAACCTTTCTCTTTACTACAGCCTTGGGTACAATACAAGTTCCTGGCATACTCGGCTCATTCTTTCTTCTCTCCTAATTCATATGGCTACTCCCAGGGGGAAGAAGCTTCCTTTAGAGGAAGTTACAGACATGTGTGATTAGCAGGCATTTACTCATTACACTGATGTCTTATGAGCACCTATCAGGGGCCGGACACTCTGCTGGGTTTTCATATATGTTTCCTTAGTGGAGTGACAGTTTATCATAATCATAGTAAAAAGGGAAAGGGGAGAGAGATAATAAGAACAAGAGAAAGAAGGGAAAAAGGGGACTTGGGGAGAGAAGGAACTCAGACAGTTCCATCCCAAAGGCGCTCACAGCAGCATGCAGGAGTGCTTAGAGCAGATGCAAGGCTCCAAGACACAGAAAAGCTAGATGTGATCTCAGAACAGTGATCTGTACACTCCTTATAAAGGACCACAAAGTATGGCCACAGCGAATAGAAAACATACAAACCAACAAATAAATTCAATTACAGAAAAATACAGTTGAGCAGCAATTTGTGGAGATTTCCTCCAAAGCTGTGGTTTATAAAGTAAGGACAAGAGGCCAGGAGGCAGGAGGCTGCAGAGGGGCTCAGAGGTACCTCACAGAGCAACAGGAGATGAGGTGCTCTAAACAGGACTAGCATGACAGGACTCGGGAGCTCACTCTAGCTTGTGTGCAGAGCTGGGTTGAGGGGCAAGAGTGGGAGTGGCAGGGCTTGCTGGCCAGCTGATGGGAACAGGCAGGTGAGGGAGGACAGCTGGCTGGATGCTGAGGGGGAGGGGAGTGGAAACAGGGAGGCTGAGACTAGCCTGATGTGTGCACATATGTGTGCACATGTGTGTGCACAAGCTGGAGTTCAAGATCAGTGTCTTCCTCGGTTGCTCTCTGCCTTATTTCTTGAGACAGGGTCTCCCATCGAATCTGAAACCCATGGATTTGACTAGAGTAGATGGCTAGTAAGCTCTAGAGATCCCCCTGGGCCCCATCTGCTCAACTGTGATTACAGGCACTCTATCACACTCAGCTTTTGGCAAGGCACGAGGGGTAGGGACTCAGGTTCTCATGCCCTTACAGCAAGTTACACCTACTGACATGTCTCCCAGACCCTCACCTCAAAACTCAAAGAGAATATCAAGAAGACAGTTTTTTCACCTGCCACAAAAATTTTCTAGGTATCACTGGTCATACTGCTTCCGGATGACTAATGCTCCTGAGAACACAAATTACTTCTCTTTCCAGTTACTGTCTGAGGTGCTCCTAGTGGAGTGGACAGTTTCCTGGTAGACTGGTGAGAGCTGACACCGGAGATAATTCCCAGTATTGCACATCCATGCCCTGCTACACAGAGTCCAGGAGCTGACTAAGCACCACTCTAAAGTCAAAGTTTGGCCCACTGAAATCCCAAGGCTGAGATTAATGTTTATGAAACGGCAAACTTTTCCCTCTACACACCCTTTCTTTCTCTTCCATATTCCACACACAAAGTACAGCACACACATGTCAAAAGCGTCAGTAGGAAGCTTTAATATGACAGCTGCATAGAATATCCAGGCTACTGACATGGGCTTTACCTTAACTTTCCAGGGAACAGAGGGAAAGGGCAGGACACTTCTCCACCTAACGCCTTCATTATTTCCTTCTTTAATGTCTGATTTCTCCAACAGAATAAAAGTAGTATTTTCTCTAGATTAGGACCTGGTGAAACAGTCTAGAAAGGGGATTAGTGTGTCTGTCAGGGGCCAGGAATACAGCTCAAAGAACAAAAACACTTGCTGTGCAAACCTGATGACCTGTGTTGACCCTCACCTCAGAACCTCTGTTCAAAGCCACGGTAGTATGGGTGTGCTTCTGAAATCCCAGAACTCCTGCTGTGAGGTGGGAGGCAGGGAGAACTGGCAGGAAGGTGGACTGGGGTCTGGAGCACACAGCAAAACCGTCACAAAGGATGGAAGGAACTGACTCCTCAAATAGTAAATATAGAGTTACCACATGACCCAGCAATCCCAGGAGAACTTTTTTTTAATACTCAAAACATAAAATGTCTACAGAGTATCATTCTTAACAGTGAAAAAGTGAGAGCCAGTAAGATACCCCATCAGTTAGCTGCTAGCTGTTTATGTAAAAGGTAGTAGAGCCACATAATGAAATACAACTTGGCCACAAAAAGTACAGGTACATGGTACAACACGGATTAACTTTGAAAAACATCACATAAAAAAATTTCTGTTACAAAGACCATATATTATGCAATTCTATTTGTATAAGATATTCAAAGCAGGCCAATATTTGGAGACAGAAGATAGGGCTGGAGAGAGGAGGCTTAGGGGTAAAACAATATGATTATGCATGAGTGCATGTACGTGTGTGTGTAATACCCTGCAATTAGACAACGGAGAGCGTTGCAGCTCTGAATACACTCCTCACCCAGGCCCCAGTAGTAATATCCACTCGGACTTGTCTGTTGGGGAAGCTGCATCATGTTATCACAGCTGGTCTGTGGAGGGCACGCTCACCATGACATGGTTTGGGCCAGTGTTTAGCGACCCACTGTACATGCCAGTGTGCTAGGCTTGCGAGCATCAGCTGCTGGCGGGAGAGGCGGTGCACTGGCCACTTTATGTGTTCTGTTATTAAGGCACCCAGAAGAAAGTCAACAGAGCCAAAGCTTCAGTATGGGACCTTGGACTTGGGGCAGCATCAAGGTGGACCTCTGCCTTATCAGGACACATGCAGTTTCAATTTTGTCCCAATTGCTGCTGGAGGCCCAGGCTGGAACTCTGCCTGCATTGTGTGCTGTGTTTCCGACTATGTGTACTCAGGCCTGACTAAAGTGGGCAGAATACAGGGGGTGGGCACACCTGGTGCCAGGAACTCTGGATTTGATGGCAGGTTCTGAAGACATAAACAGGGCCTGCAGCTGATGGTCAGTCAGGCTGGGACCATGTTAGCCAGAAGGAAAAGCTGTCTTTGTTTACAGATTATAGTGCCACGGTGGTTTTTTTTTTCCTTTCTTCTTTTCTTCCTCTCTCTCTTTCTTTCTCTCTCTTTTCTGAGACAGGTTCCTCAGTATAGCCTTGGCTGTCCTGGACATACTTTGTAGACCATGCTGGCCTCAAACTGACAGAGATCCCCCTGCCTCTGCCTCTCACTCCCTGAGTTCTGGGATTACTGATATGTATCAGCATGCACAGCTTGCCACAGTCTTTCTGAGAGAGACTCAAGATCCTGACAATAACAATGACAGCATATTGAATACCTCCCATGCCTTAGGCGCCATTTTACACACACTGCATATTATCTTGATGTCCTTTCATCATGACCTGGAAGGTAGATGTGTTAGCTGCTGTGACAGAGAAGAAAACCAGGGCACAGTGAGGTGATGTCACTGCTAGAGGTCATAGCAGAGCAAATGGCCAGGCTGGGACATGCACTGTGGCTTGGCTCTGGGGTTTGGGTTCTCCTGTGCTGTGTGTGCTCCTTGACTGCCCTCCACCTCAGCTGGTTCTCAGTCACATGGGGCAAGGCGCAACTAGGGCCAGGCAGATTGGTGTGACCTTTGCCTTCACCTGACATGATGCCAAGGAGTAGCAAATCCCCATGTTCTGGAACCAGGCAGCTGCCTTTGTGGCTTCCTTCAAAACAAACAAAAGTAACTGCTTGTAACCCTGAAGGAAAACTTCACCCATGGAAAAGAGCCATCACAGAAGCCTGATGTTTGCACAGGAGTCCAGATTTTCCATAGGTGAATAATTATGCCAAACTACAGAGTCACTTCTTACTGTAACATATGCTTTTAGGGAGGAAGACAGAAAAGGCCAGGATGGCAGTGCACCAAGCAGGTCCTGATGCCAGTGTTATGGAGTGCCACAATGCATTCTTGCAACAGATGCCACAGCAGGAGGCTGCTGGGGTGTAGGTGACACTGCATTAGGAAGTCTGTTCTATGTTCTCAGGTCTAATGGGAGGGGCACAGGAGGCTACACCCTACCCCGCTGTCTGAGGAATGGGCCCTGTCTGCTGAAGACAATGCAGGCCCAAATCCCAAGGGGAAAACAGAACGGAACAGGTGACCCTAACCTCCTCCGGTGTCTCTGCCCAAATGCCACCATCCTGTACTCCATTCCCTGATCTTTGACCCTGTCTAGGACACAAATGTTAAACAGCAAGGCCACGTGCCTTTCTGGGTCTACCCAAGGTAATGCCTCCAAAGGTCTGATTTTGGAGAAAGATCTCCCTGTACCCCCAGGTAGGAACATTCATTCATCTACTTCCTGTCCATTTTTGTGAGGTGATGGGAAACTCACCATTATCGAAGACGGTGCCTGCTGTGAATGAGAGCTCAGAGTCGTGTTCAGCTTTGCAGGCATACAAGGCCTTTGCCTTCCGGAATGGTGTGCTGTGTGGAAAGGAGAGTTTATTCAACATTGTTTTCAACCCCAGAAAGCCAAAGATAGTTCATATTTCTTCTGCCCTTTCCCCACAAGCCACCTAGTCCTCTCTCCTGGAAAGAGCCAGGACAAGGCAGCCAGATGGCAGAACAGGAGGTGGGAAAGTCATAAAGGCCACAGGGGAAAACCAAGGAAGAGTTAGGAAAAGGCCATATGCCCCAAGAAGCCACAATTCTCCAAGGTCACCTTTTACCCCTGAGAAACTTTACCTACAAGTTACAACAGCTGGCCCTAGGGTATGGGGAGGAAGGGGCTTTTAGAGACAGAGTGCTTGGGAAGGGGCCACAGGACTGTAGAATATTCCCACCAGTTGCTCCTGGAAGCTGGCAAAGCCCAGTGGAATCCAGGGGAAACTCCAGCAAAGCCAGGTTTCAGCCCAGGCAGGGGTGGTCAGTTGGTCTCCATTGCTGGTGGGACAACATTCCAGAGCTGGAACTCTTCAGATCTCAAGGCAGGCAAGGACGGAGGATGTATGAGATGGTGTCTGAGCACGCATGTGCACCAGCATGGGATTTTGCAGAGGAGCAGAGAGAAGAAAGGGACAGAGGCTGATCTTGTGTTTGCTTTCGGGGTCTCTCATTCAATGAATATTGACAATGTTCTTTCAGTGCTATCAGAATGCCCTTGAGAGCATTTACATGTCCTATGGACTTGCAGATGGAAAGAACATTTAACTGTCCTACGGACTTGAAGATGGAACTATAAGCAACAGAACTGAAAGTGAAGTATCTGTGTATCACTTTCCAAGAGATCCTTACATGCAGCCAGAGTTGAGGCTGGCACATTACTGCAGTGACAGGGCTCTTGAGTCTTGGAGCTCTTGAAGGCATGTGGTCTGTTGTAACTACTTCATGCTGCGTGCCTGGGACAATGTATAAACAAACCAGCAGGGCTTTGGTCCAGTTAAAAGTTCTCTACCAAAAACATGGCAGAGTTTGACCATCACGGGCCATGAGGTAAAAGCCCATGTCTTCACAGTCATTTGTGAGAAAAGGGTAATTTTACTCTTTTCTGTCAAGTTTGACTTTGGCTCCCAGCTATTCTCAGCTGTCTGTAGACTTTTCATGGGTCATAATGACATCTCACTGTCAGAAGACTGCTCTTTATTTGCCACAAGTAACTTTCTTTCTCCAAGTCATGGCAAGGGAGTACACTCTGGAATTGAGAAGCACAATTTAAATAACCCAGGAGGACTTGTGGTTTAAGAAATCAGTCAAGACACATATGTCGTTTAATTTCTCTTCCCTTGACAATCTGAGAGGCTCGTGGAGCTGGTAATGCCCAGTTCCCAGTGTGCACTGGTTTCTAGTGGCTGAGGGGGTCTACTCTCAGCTGAGGCAGAACAGCCCAGGTCTTCTGAACCACTACTCCTGAGGGTGAGCAAACCCAGGCTCTTTGGCAAGGACAAGTTATGGAGGATGGAAACCAAGAGTGGTCTGTTCCTTCCAGCCTCAGTTCCATGAAAATCGAAAGACAGACAACTGAAAGAGTCTGTTATACAGTAGGGTGAGCAGTGTTATCCAGAATGCATTGCTAGGGAAATGACAGCATGCTGTTGTTCCTCTGGTTTTCTTATAGCCAAGGGAGGATGCTGGGCAGGGCAGAACTGGGAAAGGGAAAGAAAATAATACAGGGACACTGGGGATGAAGGATAAAAGCTTTTGGTTTTCATCAGTTACAGCTGGAAAACAGCTCTTCTGGTCTAATCTCACTAAGTAATAAACTTGCACGTTGGCTAGGAAGGGCCCAGAGATCAGTGTGCTGGAAAATAGCTCTTCTGGTCTAACCTCACTAAATAATAAACTCACACGTTGGCTAGCAAGGCCCAGAGATCAGTGTCCAGCCTTTCACAGCAGACAAAAAGTATACTCCTCCTTCCCCGCTTTCCCTGGCCACGGGGTGGAGAATAGCCAGGAAGCTGTGAGAGGTGCTAAAACAGCCAAGCATTATAGTGACAAGCATATGGAGCCTTTTATGACATGCAAGGTAGAAGGAGAATCTGCCATAGGATCCAAGGTAGAGGCCACGCTGAGGCAGGGCTGCCTCTGAGGAGAGCTGCCTAGGTGGGAACAGTGTGAAGAGATCAGGGAAGGCAAGGTTTCTCTGGGTGGGGGTTTCCTAGAGGTTACCTAATAAGCTCATTAAAGAAAGGTGGTAGAACAGAATAGGAGTTATCCAGGACACCAACAGGACTGTTTAGCAAGTATAAAGCAGAGGCCATGGTCTCTAGCACCCACAATCATTATTTGAAGGGGCTACTTTAAAACTCTGCAACTTAGTAATGGAATGTCAAGAAGAAAATGGTGCATTAAAAGTAAAGATGAAGGTCACAAGAGAGTCTGTTCTTCTCTAACAGGTCACTGGCAATTGATGAGAAAATCTGCCCCACTGCTTAATGTGTACATAAAATAGAGGGATGCAAAGGGCTGTGTTTATGTATGTGTGCATGTGCACACATACCTGTAGAGCTGGGGATCTAATGCAGGGTGCCATGGATAGTCTAGGCAAGCACTCTCGCACTAATCTACATCTCTAGCCCTGTAGGGCATGCTTTTAGAGGGCTTGTCACCATCTCCCATAAGCATGGTCACCAGAGAAAGTAAAGGACACCCAGCCAAATCTAAATTTCATATAACTAATGAATACTTATTTTTACTGTATCTCTATAAGGTATACATATACTAAGAAATGTATTTTTTTTCTTTATTTATCTCCAATTCACATTTATCTGAGTAGGCTGTGTGTTTATTTGCTTCGCATATCTAGCAACTGTAACTGGGGAAGTCATGGCTTGTTGAAAGTCTGCTGTTGGTGTAAGCCGACAGCTCCCTCTGAAAGAGTCTAGGGCATCTGCTTTAGGTAAAGACTCCTACCCAAACAGACGTTCCTGTTGGCTGAAGTTTGGGGATGGGAAGCCCCGGCTCTGACTGAAATCAGCACTGTCTGTTGTTTGGCTCCCTCCCTACTCTGCAACTCACACAGCCTGGGGAGATGTCAGCAGCTCCCATCATGCATTCTTCAGCTCTGGGCTGGGCCTTCAAGGGCATGACCAACTTTGGAACCTTCTGCTTGTTCACTTTTAATTTTTGCCTCTGAGCATGGAATGAGGCCAGGAAAACACTCAGAGGAATTTCCCTCAAATGCCCTTGCAAGCTTGCAGAATGACAACCCACTCTTTAGTGAATGCAACTGGAGGAGGGGCCAGCTCACAGTGGCTTGATCATTAAGGCAGCTCCCTGGGGCCCAGGTACAAATTAGGGGTCTGATTTGGGTGGGGGACTCTTGGGAAGTAGATGGGCAAGTAGAGAAAGCAAGGGCAAATGTTAAAGGAGGGCTCCTCCAGTGTCCATGTTCTTCTGCGCTACAAAACGCACCTCTACTTCTGAGCTTGAAGCAAGAAGCTCAAAAAGTGGCTTGGAGAGAGAAGCCATTCCCACAGATTACCAGGACCCCGAATTAGGCCTCATTCTGAATATGTTGTTAAAAGCCTTGCCAAACGAAGGAAATTTAAAGCTTTATGTCCTTATAGCCAATTTGGGGAGAGGTGACGCTAGACCCAAACACTGGGTGATGCCCCCGCCTCTCGGTGCGCCAACATTACAGCGGTTAGGAACTGTAACTTGTCTCCTGGTGGGCTGTCTCTCCGGCGGGAGTCTGGTCTGCACTTATCTTTGCATAAACATGTAACTCAGTGACATCTGATTCCAAGCCTGTTTCAAAATGACAGATTCCTAAAGGACTGTGGGTCTGCTTCAAAAGGTGCTCTTTTAACAGAGGCCAGAAGGGGCAGTACTGAGTAGCCATTGACATGTGGTAGGCCAGCCCAGCTCCACTAAGGCCCAAGACTATTTAATGAGTGAGCCTCTGAAGCTGTTCTGCTCCGGGTCCTCAAGGGTCTGTGAGTGGCCTAACTGGAATAATCCATACAATTTCTGGTGGGAAAGAAATAAAATGTCCCTAAGTGCCTAGTACTTGTCTAAGAAATAATTCACAAATAGCTTAAGTGTCAGAAACAGGATCTAGTTTTTACTTTATTTATGGGGTGAGGAGAAAAAGAATATACTGCAGAGCCATCTTTCCCACTACCTA
This sequence comes from Pachyuromys duprasi, assembly GCA_028658305.1. NCBI lineage: Eukaryota > Metazoa > Chordata > Mammalia > Rodentia > Muridae > Pachyuromys > Pachyuromys duprasi. The sequence goes on from CM053764.1 coordinate 5,733,649, forward strand.
GGACTAAGCTAGGTAGAAAACCATGCCTTATCCAGCAGGGTCGAGGGCTAGCATGGCACAGAAACTTAACTGGGGCTGCCCAGGTGTTTTGAGTAAAAAATGCTAGGCAGATGGCAGAACTTCTAATTTTACCATGGCTCTCATTTAATGAAGTGACCATTTTCTTTTTCTACAATGTGGTTCAGACCATGTCTCTTTTCATTCTCACATGAGCAGAGAATGATACAATAGATGGCCACACGGGAATAAATTCATGTGCCTGCATATATGGACAGCATGGCTTTTCTAAACCTTAACGGTTGGCTTTATAAATCTGGCCTGTCTGATGGACTCACTATTAAGGAGAAAAAAACAGGATGCAGGATTCCCACCAAGGCCAAGAATATTCCTGATGCTTCTACCTGGACTCCGCATTTGGCTTGTTGAAGGCGGAGGCTGAGTCTAAGAGATGCCCATTGAGAGCACCAAACAGAGGAAGTCCGTGGTCCATTTTCTTCCCTTCCTAGATTTGAAGAGCTTCCTTTCTACAAAGAGCTCAATAATGAAGCTGTGGCACTTAGCTGTGGCGCTCTGAAAGGCAGGACTGCAGTTTGGAGTCTGGGAGAAGAACTAGGTCAAGCCACTCACCCTCAGAAAGAGAGGTGGCGCCTGTTCCCACGAGCACTCAGGGTTCATGACCTACAGAGACACAAGTGGGCTGGGAAGCCAGAAGATTCCTGGAGTACATGGGAGTAGGGAATCCTTGAGCAATTTAAGAAGCAAGTACTTCATATCTCAGTCTTCTCTTCTGTGTTACATTCGTCTCTCACTCAAGGGATCTGGTCTCAGCGACCAGGTGTCAGGGCTCAGGAATATTGGCCCAACCCCCACACAAATGTTGCCAGATACCAACTGATAAAAATGAGACAGGGGGAGGCCAGTCCATGTCTCGACATTGCTCCCTAGAACACTATCTTCTGTCAAACCATGGAGAGCCCAGATGATTCAGAAAACCACCCAGACCAGGAGTGCTGCATTTGAAGATCCCTATCCCCCAAACCCGGGCACCAGAGATTAACTCAGAAATGTGGGTAAGGGTTAGAAAGGGTATTTAAAATGCCATGCAAGGTCATGCATATTGTGCCTCTTGGCTTGCTTTCTTAGGATGAGATCACAGGAGAGCAGAGGTGGTCCCCAGTGTCCCTGAGCAGCTCTGCATAAATGGGGACTGGTCAGTCCCCATCCGTAGTTTTACCTGGAGTCTTCACAAACTGCTTCTTCTGGCCTGTCAAAAAGCAAGTGCAGGTTTGGATGGCAGGGAACAAAGTTGACGAGGAGGCTGAACACTGCATGAAGAGAGGACCAAGCCAATGAGAGAACAACAGCAGCAACAGAAAACCAAACAAACCCTGCAACAGACCTGATGGGGGATGAGTCGCTGGACGTGGATGAGGTGGGCATAGGGCTGGATGGCGCCGAGAACATGGGCCATGATGGCGAGAGGGGTGAAGTTGGGCTTGGATTCGGGGGGCTGCAAGACATAACAACCAGAAAACTCATCAGCACACAGGGAAGCCACGATGGGAGCACAGGAGATTCATGGGAGGCCAAATGACAGGGTGCTGCAGCGGAACATGGGGGCACCGAAGTCCAGAGGCATGCTGCTAAGTCTCTGTGCTCCAGGTCAGTCCTCTGCGTCTTCCACAGAATGCATTTGCTTTGATGTCTTGACGCACAGACCTGCCTCTGGCCAGCTCACAACTAACTGCCTTCTAGGTGACCCGAGCTTCTCCATGATCTATTGTACCACAGGACATGGGTGAGCACGTGCCGGGCCCACATACATGAATCTGTCGGTATCCACTGTTCTGTTGCCCGCTTTGTTATGCACTCAGCTCATTCTCAGCCAGCATTTAGCCTTACTGTTGTGTGCTTTTAAAGTTATATCTCAGCAGAAATGAATATTTTTTCTGGGCCACAAAGGCAGTTCAGCCAGAAAACAATTTCCTGTTTATATTTTAACTATATGGGCTGTGTGCCATTGGAGGTCTGAGCATGCATTAGGAACATGCTAGGGGACAGAGGCAAGATGGACACACACCTCTCAGAGACAACACTCATGGCTGTGTGCAGCACCCTAGAGGTGTGCTGTCTAGGGCTGTCATTTTTCTTGTGGCTCAAAGAATAGCCTTAGTGAAAAGGCAATTTTTTAAAAAAGGAACCAGAACCTCAAATTTGTCCATTTTGTTATTTGATGGGAAGCTGACCACAGGTTTGGAGAAAAGATGAAGTTACTCACCATTATCTGGTTTGTAGATTTTAATTGGCCATGCTGGCCATTTGACTTATTTCTGCAAATTATATGAATACCTTAGTACCTAGGTAAAGTCACATTATGTCACAGAAAGTGCAAACACAGATGGCTGAGAAGGTGGGGAGCTCAACTAGCCATACAACCAACCTATAGTCCCTGAATCTTAGCTGGCTGCTGGGCTGTTCAAACAAAGCTCTTTATGGAGGTGATATGTATAGAGGTCAGTCCAGTTGCAGATGGGAGTTTAGCAAGAATGTGTGTGTGTGTGTGCATGCATATGTATAATTCTGTAACATGAAGACCTGTGGCAGCATTCAGAGAAAACTCTCTGTGTGGAATTAATATCCTTCAATGAATCTGACAAAACATTTTTTAAGTGTCATCATGAGTATTGTATCTCTAGACTATGTATTCTACTAGGGAGGAAATTTTGTTCCTTTGCTGTAGCTGGATCATCTGTGTAATTCCTGCAGGCATTAAAGGGATAACTGTGAGGACACCAGTGGCCTTCACTAACTCCTCAACAAGTCCATTGACAGGCACTGCTGGAATTTCCACTTCACACATGTGAAGCTCTGGGCTATGGCAGTGAGGCTTGCCAGCCTTTAAGTGACAGGGCTGCGATTCACCCAATACCCTGACCCAAAGCCTGGGCTCTCATTGCCAGTGTTCTGTCTCTGGAAAAGCAGGTCTTACTCTGTTCCCCTAGGCCCTGAAAAGCTTCTTAATAGACCCTGCCATGGTATTAGCAGTTCTCTTATTCACTGATTTATGAGTCTCCTTCAGATGCCGACCACATGTGCGAGGGAGAATGGAAACATAGCAGCAGACTCAGACTCAACGCATAGTAATCCCAGTCAGCTCCCCAGTCCTCCAGTGTCCTGGCTGGTAGACTCACAGAGCAGACAGGAGTCACACAAGGGGGAAAGCAAGCTTTACATCCTTTCCAACCCACCAAAGACTCATTGATAAACTCCCAGAATGAGCAAGGCGATAAGTACAATTTGCCAATGTCCCTGGCTTCAAAGAGCTTAAAGCATATTTAACAAGGTGCAACAGGCTATAAAGAAAACTGACACCGAGACTGTAAGAATCATTAGTGGCTTCCAGCGACTCTTACTACAAGTTCAACATCTGTCCCTGATGACTCTCACTCTGGTTCCAGGAGCAGTCACATACCTACGCTGTGCAGTCTTCCTTAGCGTTGTGCTGACAGCTAAGGCCATGCTTCCTCAAGCCTCTGTCTGTCCCACTCCACACTGTGCCAGTCAGAAGGGCCTGAAAAGGACTCTTGAATCATGGCCCAAACCCAAAAAACTAAGTGGTACCAGGGGAGAGCTAAGGGAACAACTTAGGCTCAGAGGCCTGCCCTAATCTGTTCCTGTGGCAATACCACAGGGCAATTCAAAAGGGTCTACAAAATAATTTAAAATTACTTCTTTATTGAGGAAAGGCTGCTAGCTTCCTATCTCATCTCTGGGGAAGTAGAGTCTGGGAATACAATATGGGGCTCTGAGTGTTGTTCTGCAACCTCAGACATCTCAGCTGTTCCTGGCCAGGAAAGCATGGCTGAAATCATCTGGGCTGAGGCTAGAATGCAGGGCAATCATAACTGTTGTTAAGAAGTGACTCTTCATGTCCCAGACCAACTGCCATAACATTAACTCCTTCTTTTAATGTCCAACAGCATTTTATTTGCTTGTCTTAGTCACAGCAATAACATTTATTTGCGATGAAATGACCACAGTTTAAAATCTATTACCACTGTGCTGGCATTCATGTAATAATAAAGCGCACACTCCACGCTACTTTTGTGATGTTTTCAACTACTAAAGCAATTATGCCTTTCAATTTGTACTGCAGAGACACATCATAAATGTGCCTATCAACAATACCAGCACACATTTTTATATACCAAATCATGCATATAACAACAGAATGGTTGTATGCATATCATCTAAGAGACACTGCAATATTCACTCTTAGTTTCAATGGAATCCATATAACATGACAGGGATGGTGGTGGTGGCAATCATGATGCCCATATGTGTATAACCATCAATTTCCTCTTTGCTACAGCAGTGACTTGTTACAGGTTACTTATTAAAATAACAAAAATTAACAAGAAACAAACAAACCAAAACGCTGTCACACCATAACAATCCCAAACAATTCAGGCCAACAGAAAACGGTCAATTGCACCTCCAGCCCTAAAACCTCCAATAAAAAAGTCTCAATTCTTTTCCCACTAACAAAGCCAAACATAACAAACAATCGAGGTTAAAAGAGAGGAAATGACTTTCTAACTACAATTTTAGCAGATGACCCTATAACGGCTTCTTAGAACCCTCAGCCCAGCTGGGTATTTCCCAGTTGAATACCGCAGCATATCTTTCACCCTAAATATTCCTGGAGTCCTGCCAAGCCTTCACCAAGGCCCAACTACAACAACAACAGCTTCAGCTTTAACATGGAAGGAACCGATTTGCTGGACTGGTTTGCATCCAACTGGGAGGCTTGCATCAGCTGTAGCATGCTGGCCCACGGTATCCTCAAAAGGAGCTGTCTGCCTAGTCAGTTCCTTTGACATTCCACATAGTGAGAGAGGAACAGTTTAGGGAGATAAGCTGAAGTTTGGCAGCATGTGAGGTTTCGGCCGATAGTTCAAGTACAGTGTGCAGCAATGTCATCAGCTCGACACCCTTCTGTGGTGACTCACTTGGATAATGGAACATGTGATACACCAGCCAGGGCACGCTTGTCATGCTGTGAACAGTGCTACCCAGGCAGGTGCCCAGTCCCAAGAGAGATGCAGGGGACCCTTTCAGGTCTTCACACCACCATTACAGAGCTTGTGTAAGATGAAGGATGCTCTTACTGGAGGCATAAGCTCACAAAGAAAAAGGAAGTTTACCTTGGGAGAGGGGGTTGTAGACCACAGCATGTTTATCTATGACATACAAGACCCTGGGTTCAATCCACAGCACAGGAGGGAGAGGGGGAAGAAAGTTAATTTTTATAAATTCTTAGAACCAAATTATGGCTTTGTATGAAAATAGAAAAATATGTAAAACAAAAAAGCAATGAAGTTATATATAATTTACACCACTGATAATTACTTTTAGCATCTTAGCAAATACCTTCTGCCTTTTGGAATCAACGTAATACTATACACATGGGTATAAGGCTTGTTTGTGGGTTTTTTTGTTTTTCTTTTTAGTTACTCAATAGAAGGATTTCCAACATCGTTTAATAGGCTTTGGCACATTTTTCAGTGGCTACAGGGCATTCTATTGTACAGTAGATTTATGCAGCCATTCTCTCTGTGTACATACAGATTGCTATTCCCTTTTAGCTAGTACAAATAGTGCTGCCATCATATCCTTGTACAGGATCACTGCCTGTGTGTCACCAATTGTTTCCTTAGCATAAATTCCTGGAAGTAACATTAGTGGGTAAAAGGTTAGGATCGCATTTTAAGGGTCATCATATATCCTGCCAAATGGCCTTTTTAAAAAGCTCCATGAATGCACTCCAGCAGCACTGAGCATCCTCATGTCCAAAGACTACATAGGTTGCTTTGGTTTAAGATTAGCTTAGATGGCCCCCATTTCCTGGCATTTCCAGTGATGTAAAAGTGAACATGAGTTCCTCCCAGTGTTCTGCTTCTACACAGAAGCAATAGTTAATTCTCCAAAGGGCATTAAGCTAAGAAGTGAGGAAAGGACACAAGCACATGGACAGATGGACAACCACATCTAGCACCACTGAACGCCTAGTCTGATGGGGTGGGGGGTGCATCACGAGAAATGGAAGTGTGAGTACTCAGCTAGCCTAGAACTCTCCAAGACTAAACAGAAGGCATGAGCAGGGGCCAATGGCTCTGAGCCAGTACCACGCAGTGAAGAAAATATAAAACTTGCATTTATGCCTGTCAGAAGTGGCCCATGATCTGTCGCCCATGTCCCTGTAGTTCAGGCCTGGGCCAGGGCTGACTTAATAGTTTATCTCTCCTTCAGGCCTGGAATTGAGGCAGGAGCCATAAAGGCCAAAGAAGAGCTGATCCTATCGTCTACCCAATACAGAGATGAAAAAAACCAAAAGCTTCCTAGGTAACAGAATTCCAGATCAGTGGGTGCCTCTTCCCTGGAAAACATCCCTTTATGATTTATAATATCATAAAAAGAGAAATGAAATCAAGCTAGTTGGGCAAACAGGGTGGAAAGGAGCACTGATCACCAGGATGACAACAGTGGGACAGAGAAAATGATACTGAAATAAAACTGTAATCACTTGAACACTGAAAAGCATAGATTCCTTCATGTGTGTTCCTACTCAACATTTTATAACAGAAACTATGTACATGCCAACCTTTAGGAACTTGCAAAATGAATTTTCAACTTTACAAGTAGAAAAAAAAGGTCATATGCCTTGAGCCTCATACTGTGTTCTTTCTTGACTTATAAGTATGTCTATGTATTTAAACAGACTCTTTCTCCTCATCCATTATACTTTACATACTTTTAAATTCTGATAATTACATGGCTGTTCCTTGTTTTAATGAATGCTGGCTGACAAAATTCCCTGAGAGTCTTAACAATTATGGACAGTTACTTTCAAAAACACTTTTCTAATAATCTGTATTAAAATACTTGACTAATCCACAACAACTATTCTGTTTTCCAGCTGAAAAACTTCTGAAGGTTAAGTTTCAAATCAACCTGAGACTCAGATGGTGTGGGTGGGAATGGTGAGTAATTCCAGGGTTTAGAGAAAACTGTTGTCTACTGCCCGTAAGGTTCTCTTAGTGAATAGTGTAAGTCTTCCCAGGTGGATATTACAGAAACGAGTCAGAGAGAGGAACTCTCAATTGTAAATGAGACAAGAGTCCTAGTTCAATCACAAAGAAAACCCTCAACGGACAGAACCACTGATCCCGGTGTTTCAGTTGTGCATGCTAACGACACACAGTGAGCTCAGTCCTTCCTGCTTTTTAATCATTCACTAAGGTACAAAAACTGGTTCCTAAAATTAAATACATTTGTTCCCTTTCAACCAAAGAAAATTCTCAAGTTATAACGCTGTTTGTAGGATGCCTTAAGCAAGGCCTCTGTTTTGGAGGAAGGACTGCAAGAGTTTAACATTGGCTATTACAGACTATCTGAATGGCTAGTAAGAGGTCCCGGTCCCTCTTTAACAGGCATACTGCTATCTTAAACTGAATATAGAACTGTCATTGTCTATGGAATGAATATTTTTACTTACAAAACAAAATTCATGAAACAAATAAAAGACACAGTGGGCTTGATTTTCCGTTCTATAGAATGCTACAGCAATTGTTCTGATGTCAGGGAGGCACAAACATGGTTCTAAAAATGAAATTTGCAAGCACAAGGAAAGAATGATATAAATACAGAACTTGCATATTAGATTCTCTAAAATAAAATAATGTAAAGTGCCCTTTTATGAATAGCAGTAGAATAACTGGAAACCTAAAGACCCTGGGCCTCCCATCTCACACAAATCAAATGATTCCCAGGGAGAGAACAGATTTTTTTTGTATAATTTTTTATATTAATCACAGGTTATTTACTTTATATCCCAGCTGTAGCCCCCTCCCTCATTCCTTCTCAATCCCACCCTCTCTCCTTCATCTCCTCCCTGCCCCTTTCCAAGGCCACTGATAGGGGAGGTCCTCCTCCCCTTCCATCTGACCCTAGCTTATCAGGTATCTTCAGGATTGGCTGCAATGTCCTCTTCTGGGATCTAGCAAGGCTGCTCCTCCCTCGGATGGGGGTGGGGGTGGGTCAAAGTACCAGCCATTGAGTTCATGTCAGAAATAGTTCCTGTTCCCCTTACTAGGGAACCCACTTGGATACTGACCTACCATGGGCTACATCTGAGCAGGGGTTCTTAATACCAAAGGCAAACAATAAAGGTTATGGAAATAAAATTAGGTTGGATTTATCCAATGGAGTTCTGTCAGGGAAAAATACAGGTGTACTGGACTGAATTAAAATATTAACTTTGAGCCAGTTATAGTTATATATGCCTGTAATCCTAGTGCTTGGGAGACTGAGGCAGGAGGATTGTGAGTAGAGGCCAGCTTGGGCCACAGAGAGAGTTCAATGTCAGTATGACCCTATCTCAAAACAAGAACAAAAATAGACACAATCCTGGCCCTCCTGCCAATAAAACCCAAACAAGTGTGTATTCATTAAAGATAACATGAAAAGAGAGGAGATATAAATAAACAAACACAACACTCATAGTTAGACTATTAATAAATAAGAGGCATCAATGGACTAATGGGCAAGAAACTTAGAGACTTTAAAGGGGAAAATGAAAAAAAAATAATAAAGAAAATAAAAAAGAAGTTGCGCTTTTCTGTAGGCCAGGTAGAGTACATGAGAGCCACAGCTAGACAATCATAAACATACATCAAATGACTAGAAGGTGGACATCAACACTGATGTTTGTCACGTGGGATACCACAAACCATTGTATTCTTTAGAAGGAGAGATAGAAACAGATAGCTACACCCATTCCGAGTAAGGTGAAGATGTCATCTATGGCCCAGCAGCCACATTTCCAGGATATACCCTAGAGGACTGTGCACGTGTGTCCTGGTATTCAGATTTAAGTGTGAGGAGAACATGCAGAGCAGGACTGAGGAGATGGCTCAGGTGTGAAATGCTCGCCCTGCATGCACAAGGACCTGAGTTCCCTGCCTAGAAAAATGCCAGGCATTGGGTATTCACCTGAAGTAACAGCCTGGTGAGGCAGAGGCAGGCGGATCCACAGGATCCAATGGCCAGCTAACTTAGCTTACTTGGAGAGCTCCAGGCCAATGAGGACTGAGTACCTATCTAAAAATAAATCCTCAGAAGCCACATTTGAAGCTGTCCCCTGCACCACCTCTGCCCAGAAGATGCAGGGCAGTTAATTTGTAAGAGTGAAAGGTAGAACACTCAAGTTTCAGAAAAAGAAGAATGGAAAACATTTCTAGTGTCTTGGTATAACAGCACATTTTATTACAAGAAAGATGAATGAGCCATGTACACATGAATGGCCCTTAAAACCACAGAGCAAGAGAGAGTCAACTACAAAACATTTTAATAAATACTGTGTCTATGGAAACATGCTTTCTTCATTATTCCCAGATCCCCATTCCCAAATTCACCTGCTGTCTGCAGATGACTTCTAACCCTGAAACCAAGCAAGCACACAGTGGGTGCTTTTGCGGGCAGTGGAGTAGCTGCTTGGGGGAAGTGAAAACTCTGAGTCTCGACATGTGACTGTGCTCCGACAAGGTATGGTTCAGCCTCCTTGCTGCAGCTTTCACACTGTAAGTACCCTTTCAAGGAGAGTGAGGTGCCACATCTTCATAATTCTTAGATATTTTATTTATTCTTATTTTACGTGTATGGGTGTTTTGGCTGTGGGTATGTATTATACCACATACATGCCTAGTATCAGGGGAGGCTAGGAGAGGGATTGGATCCCCTGGACCAGGAGTTATAGATAGTTGTGATAAACAGCTAAATGTGAGCACTGGGAACTGAACCTGGGTCCTCTGCAAGAGCAACAAGTGCTCTTAGCCAATGAGCCATCATTCCAGCCCCATCTGTATAAATATTCCTTATTGAGAATGTCACTTTTTATGGTACCCCCACCTTTCAGCACACCACCAAAGTGCGTTCCTTCTGTTCCACAGAAGGCTGTGATGGCCCCATAGGAGAACACGTGTTTGGGGTAGCTTCATTTGGGTAGAGATACAAAGCTGTAGATTACTGAGTATTAAAAGGAGGGCCTTGCACAGAAATACACATTAAAATGTGATTTGTATCAATTAACTGATGAAAATGTTCTGAAAAGAAGTTCTCATGGAAATCTTAACTTGAATTTCCCTGAGGATCAAATACTGGGTATTGGCCAGTTTGATTACTTTACAGAGAGTAAACAACTGCATTTAGGAGGTAAAAATGTCAGTCAAAATAAGGAACTGATTACTGCAAACATCAAATCTGTGCTCACCATTTTGGAGAGAAAGGTGGGTGGCATAGAGAAGGCCAGAGGCACAGACAATGGTAGTGTTGGACTTCTAGCCTGGGTGGTGATGATGTGGCTACTTGCTGAATGATAATTAGCAAGTTATAGTCACATATCTTATGTACCCTTTTCACTAAAAAGTATGTTTTAAAGCTTAAAACACAGACTGTAAGTTTGACACACTAGTCACATTCTCCAGGAGTGCTGAAATTAAAGGCATCTTGTAGCATGTGTGTGTGTGTGTGTGTGTATTAACATACGCTTTATGTTTTAAGTAGTTATAGCTTTATAGTAGAATCGAGCAGAAAGTCCAAAGTTCCCTTGTCCAGAGATAAGCATAGTCTTTGTCCTTTTAAATTGTTTTCTATATTGTCTGCCATCCAAAGTGTTCACTGTATTCTTCAGGATGTTTGAGAAGGCCAAAGCATAGTTTGGATGTGTGGCACCAATCCATGATGTGGGTTGCATTTCCAGCTGGCAGCTCCCAACTGAACTGTTCTCCACCCTTTCAGACAAGTGTAATTAAGAGCCCTACTACACAGCTTCTATGCACACGAACTGACCTCCCTATCCTGCCCACCTCAGTGAGAGCTTGCGTGGACTGTTCTAGGGATTTTGTCTTCTCCCTTTAGCGAAGCTGTTACAATAAATATACAGCCACTTTTCTTCACTGCAGCATGAGGAAGTCAGGGAGGATGTCTCTGATGTCACATTCTGAGTAGGCTGAACAGTATGTTAAGGACACACTGAGAGGCTGGACCATCTGGCACACTTTTCTATACAGCCTACTCTCAGGGAAGATTTCCTGTTTGGACTACTCAGAGGTGAACAGGGGAAATTTTTTAATGAGTCAAAATGTTGGCTAGTGAAAACAAAAGAATATCTAAAATTAGCAGTGGTGGTCCTAGATTTTTCAGCTTTACAGTAATCCTGTAAAGATAAAATAAGGAGCCTAAAATAATTCTCTACGTTCAGAGCTTCCAGCAATAGAAAAGGGTTTCAGCTAATGACAATGGCTCAGAGGGTTAAATCCTTACAACCATATTGCGTTCCAGTCCGGATAGTCCGGATACCACAAAAGGCTTGTGAAGCAGAGCGATAAGGAGAGACCAACTCTGATGAAAAGGCCAACACTCTCCCACTCTCTTTCCTTCCTTCCAAGTGAATAGCCAACTTGCCTTGAATCCTGCTGTTTATTTAGTGGTCTAAACATGTGGAAAATTGTTGTGCTCTGATTTCAGGCTGCTCAAACTTCTTGTCTACCCTTTTCTATCTTCGGTGCCTGGCCCTGCTCCTCCAGTGCCCAGAGCAGCAACTCTCCTGCCTCCTTGCTTCCTGTGAGTGTACTAGTAGATGCTCATATCTGGAGTGCAACAGCACTGTACTATGATCTTTCTCCCCCTTGTTCTTTTAGTTCTGAGAAACTTACTGAGTTGACTGTAAAAAATTTTGAATGATTTTCCAGCAAAGTCACCTTTCCACTAGAGGGAGAAAAAAAAAGGAATTTTAACATCTGTGAATAAAAACAAATGGAAGGAATATGATTTTATATTCTCTTCTAGTTTTTATACTTCAAGCATGGAGAAGTCAGTGGAAGTAAATGCAGTATATTATGGTCTCACAAACTTAGCATTTCCATTTCTGCTAAATTTGAGGTGGATTCAAACTGACTCTTGACCAGTTATGTGTTACTAAGTAAAAATTAACACAGAAAACAAACACACAAATTTTATTTTATTTTTTGCTTTTTTTTGAGAATTCTGTACAGAGTATTTTAATAATATCCACTCCCTCTCCAGACCCACTCCTTGAATTTTGTATCCCCTGACTCTCCCCACCATAAAGTGCCTGCTTACCTTAGAGGAACCATTTTGGTGATAATTTCAAAATATAAATCTTACCCTGTAATTTCTCTGCTGGAAGCATTTCGGTGTTTTCTCCTCACAGGAGAAAGACTAAGAGACTCAAAGGAACAGCCAGCCTTGCTTCTGACCCATCCGACAGCATACTATAGGTACACAGACCTCCTGAACACATTGCTCAATAAAGCCTGACACTTCCCACCGTTGACAAATGTAACGTTAAGTCCCGTAAGTCCCTTCCCCTGCAGAGTTGCATGGGGAATTTTACTTTATCACTGCACAGCAGCTTCCCCAGCTTACTTCTTCTGGTTCCCCTGGAGAAGTCCTCACCCACCCTAAGCATCTCCTTCGTGTCACTGCAGGCAGGCAGGGACCCTAAGCTGGACCATCAGAATCCTCCCCACCAGCACAGCAACCGGCCCACAGACAAGCCACATCCAGTCATCATGTATTCACTTGTCATAAATCTGTACTCTCCTTTTCTGGGTCTAACACCTTACATGGCATGGGATAGGGGGAACAGAAATCTTTTTTCATAATTGCACAGCAACTATTTGCCAGAAATTGAAGTTTTAAAAAGAGAAGGATGAGAAGCAATCATAATACTGACTTGAGCTCCTGGATCCAATTGTACTCAGGGCTAGATGTCCTGAGGTCTTTTAGAACCTGAGAACTGAAAACTTTCATCCCACCCTCCAATCTACCTATCAGCCTCATTTGAAGGTCTCTCATAGTGAGAACCCAGAACCCCTTTCACTACTCCTCTCTTTCGTGCTTCCGCCCCCTCTTCTATGAACTCAGGGCCACATGCATGCTAGGTGAGTATCCTTATCTTGAGCTATTGCCCCAAGCCCTTTGAGCATGTGTGTGTGTATGTGTCTTGCTATATATTTAGTCTAAGCTGGCCTTGTAGCTTTGAACTTGAGAGCCTCTTGCCCTCTTAAATGCTAGGATCACAGATCCTATCTCCCCCACCCCCATTCTTTCTCCATCCCTTCTTACCTTCTCCTTTCCCCTTTGAGAGATATTTCACGCAGCCTGGGTTGGCCTGGAACTTGATATATAGCTGAGAATGTGCATGAATTCCTGAGTCTCCTAATTGCATGCCCCAAGCACTGAGACTCTCAGGCATGGGCCACCTTGCAGGCTTTCCCCAACCCTTTCATTGAAGGACCATGAAGTAAACAGTTTAAATGGCAAACCAATAAGCAAATTGGAGGATATTATGAAGGTACCAGGTATAGCCATTTAAAATGTTAACTGATCACCACTGAAAGTTTTTCTAATCTCACAAGCCACAAAGAAAGCAAACAGGCAGAAACTGCAACCATACCCTGTCTGGATCTGGCCCAGAAACCTCAGGTTGCCATCCTGTTGTCAGTTGTAGTTGATGTGTGCCTTGGGCATTCTTTAAGTTCCCAGCTTCTTGCTCCTGCTGGTGCACGTGCATCTCACTCTAGTGTTCTTGCCCTTGTGCTAGTCACTACCTATCTGGTTATTCAAAGCATGCTTCAAATACCACCTCCTTCCTGACACTCCTTTGATATCTCAAGGAGTCAAGGAGTTGCATCTTTCTCCTCTTAAGCCTTGAGGACTATTGTTTTCTCCTGGTCTTGACTCTATCTTGTATTTAGTTATTATATCCTCTGAATTTCCTATGCATTGTAACAAGGCAATATTCTTTAAACTGGCAATATTCAAAAGCTATATTAAAGTAAAAGAATCCACAGCCTTAAAGCAAAACATTTTGGGAAAGGAAATATGCTTCCACCAGAGAGCAAGGGCCAGGCTACTGGCAGCCAGGGAAGCTTGACATTCCGAAATCAGAATTATGAAGGGGTCAAAGGGAACTGCTGATCCTGATTGGTCAGAGCTGCAGCCAGCCATCTGTTTACCATCCTAGGATGATTATACTCGAGAAATTAGAGATACAATAGCAGGGGAGTTTCCCACAGGCTTTTTTTTTTTCTGGTAGGAAAGAGGGGAGACAGAAATGTTGGATGAATTCCTGGGCTTTGGTGTTCAGTTTCAGTAGCCAGTGGCTTATTCTTCCTACCAAGTTACGCGCGTTGCTGTCCCAGGTCACACATGCGTGTCCAGTACATTGACTCAGACCTGACTGGTATAACATGTAAGCTTTAAATCCATAACATTTTTAAGTTATTTAAATTGATCTCTCTAATAAAACATATACCTCTACTCTAGTCCTTTCTAAATAGTAAAATATCATTATTATTGAGGCACAATAAGTTCATCCATGGACTGTTTAAAATTAGTTTGGCGCTCTTAGTGCCCACCCTGCATATACTTCGGAAATGTCTTTTAACTTTTGGAAAAGTGTGACATAAAGTTTTGGAAAACCTATTTAACTATTTTGAAGAACTAAATAATTAACTGCTTAACCAACTAAAAATGCACTCATCCATTCAGGTGGCATGCTCACAAGTCACATTTTTCTAAACTCTTAATTTTGTTATCATTTGTCTACGTCATACACAGAAAAACAACTATCACCAGTAACAGAGAATTTAGTGCTCCTAAATAACAGAGCTTTTGTTGTGTGACTGAGATGGCCTGAAACTTTTCAGTGTACAACCTTGAGAGCACTGAGGTGTGTATCTTTCTCTCATCCTAGTAAGGCCCTTCTTGTTACTAACTGTTAGGCTCTCCTCCCAGCCATGGGCAAACACTGGTCAACATTTTAGCTGTATTGTTTGCCTTGCCTGGGCAGTTCACAAACAAGCTTATCTTGTGTGGTCTTTTGTGAACTGTTTAACTTCATAGCATATTTATGAGGTTTGTTCGTGTTGCAGCATGTAGCTAGTTAATTTATCTAAGATTGCTGAATCACATTGCATTGTAGGAACACCTGCTGTCTCCTTAAAAATTTGTGAGCTTTCTGTACAGATTATGAACACAATTTATTTATCAGTGATGATATTTGAAAATATAATATCCCATCTATATCTTGTGATTTATTTTATTTTTCTCAAGTGTCTTTTAAAAAGCCAAACTTCTGATGATCTCATCCACCAAGTTTCCTCTTAGACGGTGTTTTCTCATAGATGGTGTTCTGGTTTTCATAGCTAAGAAATGTTTTCCTAAGTAAAGTATGCTTTTGTGCTCATCTTTTCTTCTAGAAAGTTCCTTGAAATGTCTTAATTCATCTATGCTTAAAGAATGGGGCACAGGGTCTCCTCCAATGTCTCTGAGACCAGGCAATAGATACTTGGGCAAACTGGAAGCATCTTGTCCTACAGCATCTTTCTGTATGTTTCATCCTCAATCTACTGAAGGCTCCTTGTTTTATTTATGAAGCATGTGCTAGAAATTGTAAAAAATATTTTTGAGTTGTTTTAGAGGATATTTCCTCAAAAAAACTCAAAAGCAGTGGGGCCCTTTGTTATGAGAAAAATGAGGAAGCAGCTGTCTGCCTGCCTGAGCTGCACTCACGTCCTCGAAGGTGCGATTACCTCCTTGGTGATGGATTTGATCATGACAGCAAATCCCTTACTCAGCTCGGCCGGTATTAGGAAGGCTTTCTGATCCTAAATCCAGGGTTTTCCTCCTGTACTCCAAAGGTACAGTAAAACCCCGGCCATTCAGAGCCTGCAGAGTGAAGTGTGCCTTAGCCCTGTTTACTTCCTAATAGTAAATATTTACCCAGCATTTGTAGGTGGTTTTTATGAGGCTGGCACTCCATCAGGCCTCAGGAACCCAGTAGAAAAACCGCCTGCGCTGCCTCTGCTCTCAGGCCAGTCATGGTCAAGGACAGCACACATGAAGGTAGGAAAGAGGAAGAAAAGATGCCCATTTGTGCAGCTTTTGTAGCTGTCCTTGTAGAATTTCTGTTTGATGTGTTTTCTGATGTATTAAATATAAAACGACTATGACAGAAATTAACTTTATAAATAAGTTAATAGAAACAGCAAAAGCTGATTAAAGGCACCTGCACCAAGCACTTTGTCGGAGACTATCTTGATTATTAATGTGATTTTTAAAGTTTAGCAACTGTCACATGTGACATGAATATAAAAATAACAGAATTTAAGCAAATAAGCAAACATTTAAAAAATTCATTTTAGGTGGTATTAAGAGCTAAGAAGAGAGATTACAATGAGGGCGCTGTGGAAGTAGGTACCTGAATAGGAGGGTGGATGGAGTGGTATGAATTCTGTGGAACAAGGCAGCTTCTTTAGGGGCAACACTCAAGCTGAGGTCTAATAAAATCAACCATGGAGCACCTTTTAGCATCTGCCATCTGGGATTGAAACCAATCCAACTCATCTCCTCCCCTCACCATCTTTTAAGAATAGTGTGTTGGCCTGGAACACTGTGTGTACTTAATGGAAAGGGTCTTATTTTGAAAGAAAACGCTATCATATGGAAGTCAGTAGGAAAAGGCCTGGGTGTGGTAGAGTTCTCAGCAGTGCCGGTAACAGCTAAACAGATGTATTCTGTAAGCACCTGTTTCTTGGCAAACACCATTCTGTCTGGGGAATAAATGCTTGCCTCTTCCTTCAGTGATGTTCCATACGCACTTAAAACAGGTAGGGGGTACTTCTTCCTTTTTGAAAAAAAAATACCTAAGACCCAAACAAAGGGCACACTTCGCACAGACTGCTGCATCTCCAGTTGAGGAGACGATCTGCTATGTGTTCAGTCATCACATGTAGTGCACTCGCAAAGGTGTCCATTCTGTTCCCAGCCTGCACTTTCATCCACTTAGAATGTAGGTGACAATAGCTCTACAGTGGCAACCGCACTAAGCATGTTCCGGCCCTTTCTTCTTGCCGCCACCCAGTCTGGTACTCTGGTTGTACAAGAGCTCTCTGTCACTCACCTGGGAAGCTACGGAAATGGAAGGGGAATCCCTTGGAAGAATCTCTCCAAGGGATGAATATTAGAAATTATACATTCATTAAATTAGACAAATGAAAGACAACAAGATGGCCTTTCCAAAATGAAGGAACTCTTACACTAGCGAGCGGCTGAAGGTGCCACCATGGGTGGAGACCTGAGGATGTATGGTGAACATGCCATGCTCTCCCTGGATCATGGTTTGGATGAGCAGCTAGAGATAGGATCTAGTGACTCTAGGTTTCTATTGTGTCCAATTCAGCTTGAGCCTTAGGATGCTTAGTACAATTTTTTGTCCCTTTAAAAACTAATGTTTTCATTTTTGGTTTGACGTCTCAGTAAGGCTGCTGCGTTGTCATTGCTCTCCCGAGCTCTGCTGTGTCACCCAAAGATGACCAGAAGAACAAGGCCAGAAAGTTGGCCAGCAAAGATAAAGAAAGACCCAGCAAACAAGTCTGGGGGCAAGGCCAAGAAGAAGAGGTCCAAGGCAGCTTTTGGGACAGGCTCCACAGCCTAGTCCTTTTTGACAAAACTATACATGGCAGACACTGTCCCAACTCCCAACCACAAGCTCAATCCTCCAGTGTGGCCCCTTCTAGACTGGATATTGGAGGTTCTGCCCTCAGGGCAGCCTTTTAGGAGTTAATAGGGAAAGGACTTACTGAGGTGGTTTCCAATCACAAAGCCCTGGTAATTTACACGAGAAACAATGTGTGGAGATGCCTCAGCTGCTGGCAAAGATACACAAACAGGTTCACTCACCGCACACTGGGAAAACAGAACTATATTTTTGTTAAAAATAAAACACAACTTGTTTGAATAAACTTTTACTACTTTGGCTCTAAAAAAAATAGTATGTTAAGTTCCTTATCCAGTGAGTTGATAAACTTTCAATGCTAACCTGCCATTTGGTCAAAAGAATAAAGGAGGCTGGGCTGGGGTAGTGACCCTGTGCTCTGAAACTCAGCACTTCCACTTTCCTGTCCAGGGTTTAAAGTTACTGAGACTTTGCTCTCAAGGCAGTTGGAAAAGGAGAATCAGGGTCAAAAGCAAACTAGGTCTCTGTTGAGACAAGACACAGCCGGAACACAAAGCTCCTCTTCTAAAGCAGCAGCTATCCCTGGCCAGTCGGTGCACTGCTCAAAAGGCAGGGCTGGGTTGGGCCTTGCCACTGGCTTGGCCAATTACCCTGGGAAGGCTGCCTTGGTTCTACAGAGGGGTGAGCAGAGGCTTAGGTAGGCAGCACCATTTTCTAAACCCTAGAGTGGCAATGTTAAAGCTGTACCTGCTGCTTCTCCCTTCCTGCTGCTCTGTGAGGCTGATGCCTCTGTACACTGACTGAACAAGCCTGGTGGACACACGGAGCCTGCCTGACAAAAAGAGAATAGACTTAAAAGGAATTTGCTTGAATTGCCCCAGAATCTGCTGAGACAGGCAAAAATCCCAGTTCCGTGAGCTCATAAACACACATCACATAGAAAAGCATTTGGAAACTTTTCAATAGTTTGATGGCTTGTCTGTTTTTAGAGAATACCTGTCATAATTGACAAACAGACTGCCAAATGAAAAGAATATTTTAAGAATAGTGAATAAATAGAGTAGTGTGGGAGTTTGTGAGCAGGTGGCCCTCAGGTGGTGCTCTGAATACTGGTTCTGCCACTTTGTCCCCATATCACCTGGGGAGGTTTACTTAACTTATGTGTGCCTCATTTTCCTCTCTTGCAAGATGGGGATCATTAATAATGCCTGTATCCCCGGGCCTGGTGAGAAATAGGAAGACTGTACACACAAATGTGCTCCGTCCATTACAGCTTGGCGCACACTCAGTGTTTACTAGACGGCAGCTGTTGTGAGTAGGATATGCTTGGCTAATTCTGTAAGAGGATGATTCTGCTTTGGAATGGAACTTAGGCTAAAGTACACAGTGCTTGGTAGCTGCACCATCTATGCCGCAGAAGGCATTGATGTAAACATAACACAGACACCCTCCCCGATAGAGAACAACAAAAACCCTGGCTTCTGTGCTGAGAGGGACGTTGTCTGTGGAAGCACATCCTCTTGCCCCACAGGCCAGCAGGTGGTACCTGCTTTCCTACTGACTCCTTCACTTAAGAGCCAGTGGTGTCACCAACCCTACTCCTGCTGAGAAGGATGGGATCCAGGATCCCCAAAGATACCAAAATCCACAGAAGCTCAAGCCCCTCGCATTAAATATTGAAGCTTGTGCAAATTATCTGTGATCCCTAAAGCAATATAAATGTTATGTAAATATCTGTTTCTCTTTCCTAAACAATATCTTTTAATAATAAAGGTCTGCATGTGTTGGCTACAGATGCAGTTTTATTTGAGGAATACTTTTAGTTTTCAGTTGGCCATGGGTAAGTATATATATACCTGTGTTCACATATTAAAACTTAATCCTTGCTGTGAGGTATTAAGAGGCTTGGGTATGAAGAGGTGAGGCCTTTGGGAAGACAGAGGATTAGGTAAGGTCTTCGGGAGGGACTCCCATGCACACCTAGAACCTTAGAGGGAGAGGGAGAAAGACTACAGCTCACACACTCTGTCCCTACTATAGCACTTCAGGACCCTCCAGCAAGAAAACTACTGCCAGACGTGGCCTTTCCACCACATACATCATCTGAACTTCTTTTCTTCCATCCATCCATCCATCCATCCATCCATCCATCCATCCATCCATCCACCCACCCACCTAGCATTGTGTGTATGTGTGCACAAAAGCCTAAGTGCCACAGTGAACATATAGAGGTCAGAGGACAACTTTGTGGAGTCAGTTCTTTCTGTCTTTACATAGGTCTTGGGGATTGAAGCCAGCTCTCTAGGTTTTCACACTCTATTCCTCCTTGCTTTCGTGTCTTGTCTGCTAGTAGGCTAAATGCTGGTTCTCTAGTAGGGTAGCTCCTTTGAGAAAGATGAGCCTAGAGGACATTCAGTGAGAAACTTGCCACAGTGGGTTCAAAGTGGAATGGGTGGCCATGCTCCGTGAAGACATGCAGTATGGCTAAGAGGCTTTAACCTCTTTGCTTGCAGCCTTGTCACTCAGATTCACTCTCTTCCCTTGCCGGGAAAAATATTATGAACAGAAGAGCTGGGAACTGTTCTTTTTACAAAGAAAGCATCTCTGATATAAAAACACAAATTGTTACTTACTGAATTTGATAGCATAAGACATTTAAGAACAGGAATCAGTAACTTTAGTATCTATATGGTCCCATGTACTTTCCAAAGGACAGCTAAGTAGGAAGAACTTGAGGGTTCTTTCAATGCAAACAGCCAAAGCCAGGTGACTTTATTTATTTTTTGGTCATTGTGGATTTTTAAAAAGATGGTGCTCATTATACCTTTTAAATGCAGAAATGTGTGTATGTAGATTTATGTGAAAGATAGAGAAAAAGTTCATTGTTTCTAATTTCAGCTACAAATGAAATCCAAGCTTATCGCACAAAATCAGGAGACAGTAATAGGCACAACCCAAATCAAACTATTCATAGTGATGCCCACCTGCCAACATGCTGGAGACTATTTTAGATTATTTCTTTATATACATATGCATCTGTATGAGTTTTGCATATCTTATTATACTTTCCCCACAATATAAGTTTATTATAAAATATGACCTATCAATAAGCAACTATCAGCACTCTAATGTTTAGTAGTTGTTACAATTCATGGCTGTGTGAAAACAACCAAACTATCATCACTTAGGGACATTTGTCATTTATATTATTTCCCTTTGCTATTATAAATAATGACAACCTATTTACTTTTGTGGAGATCTCTGATTAGCTCCATATAACAGAAAGCAGAACAGCAAGGGCTAAGTCATAGGAAGGCCTGTGGCGTTCACCAATGCTGCCCACACTCAGTCACAATGGAAGGTCTTGCTGATCTAGAATCTTGCCCACAGTGGGGCAACTTGGCCCCATCCCTGTTCACTTCTCCTCCCTCCTTCCTATTTCTTAGGTGTATGGATTCTGCTTCTCTTGTCAAAGAAACCCATCAAGACAGTGAAGACATAAATGAACAGATCTAGTCTAGGGCTATAGCCGTCCTCCAAAATAAAACTGAGTTCTCAGATGAAACATTTCTGAATTTCATAAAGTTGGGTACAAGGCAAGTATTGAGCGATAGAAAGTACCAATTCTCAATTGAGAATGACTGGCTTCCTCTAGCACATAATTCAGCAAGCTGCACTTGAACACTGGACTGAGGAAAGAGAATTAATAAGCTCATATACAGTCGGGTCACATGCTGAATATGCACACATGCACTGCCCCTGCCCCTCCAGCAGCAAGATTGAACACACATGGGAGGTAAAACATCCTCCATAGCTGCCATGGAACCAATGGGAAATGGTCCTTACTTGCTTGTTTTCTTTTAAAGGAGACAGAGAAGATATAAAAGTGATTTGGGTTGTGGCCTGTGCCTTTGCAATGACTACTTTAGCTGGTTATAAAGAGGCATTCTCTACCCACAGAAGGCAGGAGAGGACAGCTGGCATCTTAGACTTGGCAAATCTCTCGTGAATGGTCAATGTTGTCTCTGTATGTGACAGATGGATCTGGTCCAAGGCATTTGCTAAAATAGATAATGTAATACTCAGCCTGTCAGCATGGGCCCACATGCACTGCTTTCCTTTAACCCCTTTCCCTCCGGGAAACTTCCAGAATCTCAATACCTTACCATCTTATTAGAAAGTGTTTCTCTAACCAGAGACAAAGAGAATTTAAAACCATGGGGTTACCATGAACAAATAAAGGCAATCAGAAGGATCTATGTTAAAAATGTCAGTGAGAGCCCTGTGAGGAGGCTCAGCAGGGAAAAGCACTGGCTGTCAAGCCTGAACAACTGAGTTTATTCCCGAGGACACACATGGTAGAAGACAATACTTGTGAAAGTGGAGGTTCTCTAACCTCCACATGCATGTGATGGCCACACACACACACACACACAAAATAAAAATATTTTTAAAACTTCATTAAAACTTAATAGTTCTATCTACTATCTTCCTCCCTTATATTCTACCGGCAAAACTGAAAGGGGCTGTTGGAACACTGTGAGGAGCAGGAATACTTCCATGGAAGCTTGAAGCTCACATTTACAGACCTACCATAGACAATGAGGACTTGGTACAGGAAGCCACTTCCTTGTACCTTCATCCAAACCAGAGATAGGGAGTGGCCTCCAAGGGCAACCTGAGGGAATTTCCACTGGTGAGAAGAACAGCTGCTTTCTGGTTAACTCAGGGTACATGTGGGCAGGGTAGAGCTGAAGAAATGAATTTCCCCAGGGTGAATTCAGCCAATAAGCTGCTCTCTGGCCAACCATGGATTATGGGCGAGTTTTGCTACTGCTCAAGACAGGGCAGACTCCTATGGTAAAGCATGAAACCCCTGGACTTTGTGTGCTTCCAGAACAGGCGCTGAGATGCCTTAACAGTGTAGTTAGTAGTAGGGGAAGTTGGCATTTTCTGAGGGCTCTCCATCCAGTGGACCAGTCGGCCTACTCTATCACCATCCACTGCCCCACAGCAGGCCCAGGAAGCAGATCACATTACAGTGAGGAGCCCACCATTTATGACACTGGTGTTCTGGGCAATCACAGAAGCCCTCAGCACACTTTACACTGGGGCTGTGCCAATCCCCCACCTGTACCCCTTGCTCACCTCTGTGAATACTTGGCACAGCCATGTGTTTACATATCTTTTAAAAGGTTATACTACCACCAAGAAAACTTTCAAGTTCCTCTTCTTGCCTTACCTGGGGATGGTCTTTTTGTTTTGTTTTTCTGGTCACTTGTAAATTACAGAAGTCATAAGAAGAGTAACTCTAATGCTAGAGCAGGCAGTCTGCTGCCAAAATGAGGGCTTCAAACAGTCAACAAAAACAGCCAATCATGATGCCAGAAGGACTCTAATCAATAGGTACCACCAACTTTCCAAAGAACCTGTGCTGTGCAGTGTTTGGAGGCCTGAATGACTGAAGACAATTTATTTCAGAAATAACAATCTACCCATGACCTTATTTTGAGAACAGAATGGCTCATAACACAGTAACTACACAAGAGTGGCACAGGCCAGCTACCCTGTACAGAACAAAATATTTGCCTTTTTATGTAGGAAAGGGTAGAAATTTCATTATGAGTGTATAAAACTCAAATAGTATGTGAATAATTTCCTAGACCAATTGCATAAGATGAGTAAGACATGATCTTGAACATCCTTTGTGCATGACAGGCTTTGGAATGCAGAGCTTATCAACAGATGCAATTTTGTTATTTTTAAGGGATTTGCCTAACAAGTCTTCCTAAGTTATCAGAGACAGGCCTTATCCGAGATGCTGGGAATCCTGAAATGCTAAGGCAGGGCTGCTCTTTCTCTGATAGGCTCTTGGTAAGGTGAAATGAGACAATGAATTGCCAGGCAAGAAAGTGCTCTGAAGAAACCATGTAGCAGATGGTGACACATGGGAGTCAGCAGGTACAAGGCAGGCTGCAGAACATGGCCTGAAAAGAGAATTTTGCAGCAGCCATGGCAGGAAGACAAGAATGGGCTGGGTTTGTGGATAGATACATAACACAGGAGCCCAACAAGCAAAGAAGGTGGCCACAGAAGGCGAAGTAAGGTAAGCTGGGCTGGTGGAATAGGCCTTGAGGAAGAGTTAGATTCCAATCAATGAACAAACAGAAGGCACAGGGCAGTGACAAACAATTTCCTGAATCTGGGACATTGCTAGAAATGTGAAGTGTTTAAGAGTTTAAAAATAAAAACCCAAATACTTTATAGTTATAGAGCCATCTCCTAAGTAGGCAATCAGAAACCCCTTCTTCAGAGAATGGTCCAGAAATCTCTTCAGTGCATATTATATGTTTAATGATTCACACAGCAAGAAAATATTTTCCTCATCATGTCTGGGCACTGTGATCAGACTGAGAAGCCATGAAATAGAAGATGTGGTGCTCACAGAGGCAAGGAGACAGATAGCCAGGCAACATACTGTCAAACACGCTCTATCAGAGAGACGAATACTCCCCACATACACAAGAGGCCCAGAGGAAAAGGTGAGAATGAAGAGGAGAAACATGAAAGGCTTTCTGAAAGAAACGATGTTTCAAAACATTGTATTCCCAGGTGGTGAGAGGAAACAGGGCAAGGTTAAGGAAGTGAAATACTTTAGTAGGGCCAAAGGAGGGTTTGAACAAAAGCTGCAGTGTCAACCAGGATGAGATCCCCAAGGCATCTTAAAGAATAAAAGGTTCATTGAGTTTATAGAAGAACCATTGGAGGCCACTGGAAATGCCAATGCTGGAGAGTAGTAATATATTCAAATTTACTTATTAGAGCCACACCACAGTATCTACACAGAATGAACAGAGCCAATGTCAGGAAGACCACTTGAACAAGCTAGGAGAAGGGTGACAGCAGAAGAGATTGGTATCAATTGGGCTGATATGACAGAGGCAGAATAGACAGTTCTTATATACTGACACTAAGATAGTGATGAGCAATGGAAGTCGGCTAGGCTTCTAGGCATCAGCTGGAGAGAGGTAGAATTCATGGAAAACAAGAAATATAGGGTGAAGAATAAATGTGGGTACAGAGGAGGGAGAAGAAATCTTCAGGATGATAGTGGATGGGAGGGGCTCAAAGACAATTGGATATGGGTGTTTAGAGCAAGCAGAAGGTCTTGGTACAGACAGACTGGCAGATCAGTCCAAAGAAAATGTAACTCGGGATGGCAGCACACACTTGCAATCCCAATGCCAGTGCTGTGGGGAGGCAGGTAATTGCGAATGTGAGTTACATACAGAGGTCCTGACCGAAACACGCGGACACAGAAACAACTAGACCCCAAGAAACAGCATTTAAGAGTGAAGGAACCCTCAAAGGATATAAAGAAGGAGAAGAAAAAAAATCGAGCAAAGGTGGTACCAACAAACAAGCAACAAGAAGGCATCAGAAAGTGAACAGTGCCTAGTGTTGACAGAAATCAAGAAAAGGACTGAGGCGGTCTTTGTGATTTAACACTGAAGTCATGGTGATCTCAGTAAGGTGACCACTACTGAGGAAGTTGAGAGGGACATAGATTAAGCAGGAAGGAGGAGAGGTAGAAGAGATGTCTGCATTTATTTTCAAAGAAGGGATCAAAAATATTCAGGCCAGGACTTCTCTCCAATGATACACTAAGGCAGGATTTACCAAACATTAGATGTATCTCCAGAATTTTTAAAAATGGGAACTAAAAAGGCCATTATGAAATAAATTACCTCAGGCAAAAATTAATAAATAAATAAACAGATAAATAAATAGATAAATAAATAATGAGACATCCAGGAGACCTCTAATATTGGTTGAAGTGGTCAACTTAACAGCTTTGAGTTGAAAACTCTAATTCCCTCTCTATGACAGGCCTCATGTCTTGGAGGTAATTCAGGAGTCCTAGGATTCCAGCCTAGATCAGTGTGTCTTCTTGGGGCAGCATTTAGGAGCAGTCATCACACTAGCAGATTAGAATGCCACACGCATGAAAAGCATTCGGTGGGCCAGGGCAGTTCCCCAAAGCTGCCATGGTCATTGTTTTCACATCAGACTTGCAACATCTCTTTTTCTTCCACCCAATAATTCCCATGTATGGCCCTAATGGCATGGAATGCACTACATGCTAGGGAGAAGTGAGACCCAGTCCTAGTCCTGAGACAACTTAAAGACAAGTGAGCAAATGAGGGACCGAAACAGCTAACACATGTCTACTTACTCCTACGATGATTTCCAGGTCTGTTGATTTATAAGCCAAGTGACCTATGCCAGAGAGATGCTCCTTCTGAGCCTTTCCACCTAAGGGAAGAAGTCCCCAATAGTCCCTTCCTGTGGAAAACTGTGAACGCATATGAACCCTCTGCTCAGGGTGTGGCATAGAAGGAATCTTTGGAACATCAGGAGCAGCTGTTGTTTAATGACACACACACACACACACACACACTATCAGTCTGTCTATTGTGATGGGGCTAAAGAGCTCATCAAATTCAGGCAAGGAAAAGGAAACTGGTGACTGACACTCAGACACAGCCCCTGGATCCTTAAGGAAATAAGACTAGGCTACTCAGAGAGGGGAAGAGCCTCAGGTAGATGGGCCCCGTAGTCTCCTACTCTCCATGCTCACACGACAAACACAATGCTGCTTTTTCTGGTGCCAATTCAACAGAAAGAGCACTGAATTTGTAATTTGAAGGTCCAGGTTCAAACAGAGGCTTCCAGGCCAACACTGTGTGCTAGAATTAACCGGCCACTGAAATCCTCTCAGTCCAATTGCTTGCACTGGCACTTGCAAGGTGTAAGATAGTTGCTCTATGCTCCTGGATCCTTCAACCCATTCCTAGTATACACTGAAAGCAGCATTATCAAATCCTGGGAAGACCATAGTAACCATAAACTGTGCACGTGCTAGTCCAGTAATCACGAGAAGGGAACAAGCAACTGTAATACAGCACAGCCAGTGCTATGACTGAGGTTAATGGCAAAATTAAGTGGAACACTCTCCACGAGTAGTTATGAAAACCAGAAGGCACTTTAAATAGATTTTGGTGGCGGTGTTATTGTTCTTGACAACAGAGCCAGTCAGATCCGAAGTCTTCCTGCAATTTCCTCAACTTCTGGCCTACTTAATTGAGACTAACCTCCAAGGGGACTGTGGGTCAATGCATGTATCAAATACAGGCACAGGCCTGCAATAGATAGGCCAGCTTCACGGGGCTCTCTGTGGTCTGTAACCAACCACAGAACAGCCTGCTAACATTGGAGAGGGAATGTTTTGGTTGGTGATCTCACAAACATTTCATGGATCTAAACCCTACAGGTGTATGTGTAGTCTCATGAACACATTCCCCATTCAACAAATAGTATAGAAAATGAGAGGCTTACTGTACAGAGACGGACAAGAATGGACCCTGGTCTGAAGAAGATCCACTTAGTTAAAAAAAAAAAAAGATACCAGGGAATTTACTACAATGAGGGACTATGACTAATGTAAGACAGTGTATAATGAGTGATTATATGCTTTATCACCAAAACTATGCATTCAAATGGTGAACAAGGAAATTTACACTAGGTCAACAGAACTAACAAGCAAGCCAAAATATATGGAATATAATTGGCAAATGATTTCTCAAATAATGACAGGTAAGTAATGGTAGAACCAACATTGTACCCTCAGTAGATGTCAGTCACTTCTTTGCTTTCCATGAAATTAGTCAATAGTTTCTTGCAATATATAATTTTCTCTGCATATTGGACCCTAAAAGCATTTGTTAACTCTAAGATTATGAGCTAAAAATTACAGGACGATAATCAGATACCTGAGTCTTCTTATGATGGCACTTGCCATTACAGCATTGGCACTTGAGCTCAATGCCAAATCTAGACTCCTTCCTAGTCCTCTGCTATTAGCCTCTACGTTAAACTCTAAAGGATAGCTTCCTCAGGCTCCACAATGAATTGTCTCTCGGGGTACTTTTAACACTAACATTTAAAGGCTCTCTCTAAGCTAGCCTACAGCTAAGCTAAATCACTTCTCATTTTTAGCTCAGCTTTTTACACGCAGTGTGAAAGGACTTCTTAAAGATTATGAATATGGGTGTGTTATTCCAAGAAGACAAACTGGAGGAGGACACAAAATCCTCTCAGAAACATTCATCTTACAGTGTTAGGGAATCACTCTTCTGCCTCAGGTGCCTCCCTGCTAGATGTTGAGGAATTTCCAAGGTGAAATTTATTTTCGAAGCAAAGCACTTCTGGTAGAATTCTGACTGTCTGCAGAGTAACTCTGCTCACAAGGATGGAACCAGCTTCCCTGAGGAGACTACACAGCAGTGCATCTAGCTTGGGTGGTGAGACTTCCCCTGTTTTCCAAGAGCAAGTGCTCTAGCTAGTCTCCAGCTCAGAGGAAGAGACAGACAGCTTAGCAAAGTCATTTTGTCTCCTTGTCACATGCTGCATTACAAATGAGGGAGTTAAAGAATGAAGGAAAATATTCAAAACTGGTTAAACAATGTCCTTAAATGCTGCTAAACCTAGAACAAGAATCACAATGACATCAAGTATTGATTTTGTAAAACACCAAAGCAGACAGATAATTCTCCCATGAATTCAACAATATCCAACA
This sequence comes from Pachyuromys duprasi, assembly GCA_028658305.1. Lineage (NCBI taxonomy): Eukaryota > Metazoa > Chordata > Mammalia > Rodentia > Muridae > Pachyuromys > Pachyuromys duprasi. The sequence goes on from CM053764.1 coordinate 5,761,893, forward strand.
GAATAAAACTTTTCAACCAAATAAAGAGTACTCTACTAGGCAGAGATGGGCATTTGTCAGCAAATCTTTTACATTTTGGTATTCATTATTCTTCAAGAGAAGAAATGTTTGGTTTTTTTGTTTGTTTGTTTTTTAGCTCTTTCCAATAAACATTAAAAATCCGGCAAAAAACAAAGCTCTTTTTCATAAAACATTCTGGAAGTATTAAAAAAGAAAGGTGCTACATTGAGACGAAGTGGAACCTGCAGCAAGACTGTGAACACATGGTCCCCCACTGTCCGCAGCTGCCACCTTCTACAGCTGGAGGCAGTCCTGCAATTGACTTATGCCTCCCAATCTACTTGCTTAGAAATTCTGCCAACTGCAAGCATGATTGCGGATTAATATCTACATTTTTACTGGTAAAAACAGTACTCTGCTTAGTCATTTGTAAGCCACCAAGAAATAAAAGTGAGTCCTGAGATCACCTCAGCAGCCTCGAAGAGAAGACAGAACAGAACTTCTCGGCATTTCCTACACAGGAAAGGGGGCCTTCGGGGAGCTGGGACAACAGATGCATTCTGAGCACATAGGGCTCATGTCAGTCTGGGATCCTTCCTGCCACTCCCTATCAAATTTGAAATGTAGTTAAATCATGGGGTTGCACTTAAGCTTGCTTATCTCTGATAATGGATTTGGACTCCTATCAAAGAACCTGCCCATGCATACTTATCAGTCTCTGACAGGTATGAGGCCGAGGAATGCACTGTAGGACTATATTGCTCACTTGTTTAGGAACTCAGAGGTTGTCTATCAGCAAATATTTGGATGAGGGCTCCAATTACTTCTGATCCTAGGTAATCCTATATTGCTACAGGGTTGCCTGGCGATAAACCATGGATTCAAAATACTCTCAGGACGGATGACTGACAACCACGGGGCAGCAGTATAAACCTGAAAATATGAAAATATCTCAACACTTTGCACTTTTGCAGGGGTGATATGTAGTTTTCTATTAATTTTTATGTTAACATATTGCTTTGGATGGCTAGTCAATGAATTTCCAAACAGTGTAAAAGCCTCGGTAGAAAAGACAAGCCTCCCCTCCTATTGATGATTCCCCAGAAGTGATGATTACTGTTGGTGAACATGCCGGCTTTTGTGTTGTCGGGTGACTTCATACACTCGCCTCTTTAGGACACCGAATGGCTCTGAGTGGAGCACAACTCTTCACCTTGCCATCCTTACCTTAGCAGCAGCACCTGGAGTCTGGATTGCTTTCCTGACTCTGCTCTGTGTCTGCAGAAGTTGCTCCTTTATGCTGTGACTGTGCACTCAGAAGGCTAAGGTGGAGAGGTGTAACCATCATGAGGGCCCTTACCAATGAACATGCTCTTAGAACACTATGCTGAAAATGCATAACCATCAATTCAAAGGGCTCCTTATCAATGAATATGTTAAGTTGTTTTTCATCTTTTGCTTTTGTCTGAAACAGAGTGTCAGAGCTGGTTAAAGGAGGGGCAGAACAAATATTGACATTGTGTCTTATTCAGTTTCTCTCTCTTAAATACTAATGTCAAAATGTGATTCAGACACTACTAGAAGATGAAGCTGCTAACCTTCTAGTCATTCTTCTCAGGACAGTAACACTTTCTTCTCTCTAAACCACCCTAAGGTCACCAAATCCCACAGCTTTGCCACAACCTGATTCCTCATGCTGAGCAGACTGCAGCATCCCCTACCCCCACACCCAAATTCTCTGAGAAGAGCTAATCTCTGAGGTTACAGAGCTTTGTATGGGGCCCAAGACTACATGGCATGACTCAGACCTTTAAACTCACTTAGGACCCACAGGCTTTGGATAAAAACATCCCAGACAGTGAGACAGTGAAACACCTCTGCATCTAGACTGTCTGGGTTCTGGGCACCACACTCACCTTCACAGGACTTAGGTTCCTGCCTGTCTGTGAAATGAGGCAAAAGGAAGATCAGCAATATTTCAGTAATGCAGAGAATAACTGTGACTTTAGTAATGGTTCAAAATAACAGTAACTATTTTTAGTCCAGTCTGGTAGTGCACCCTTATAATATATCTTAATTACTTTTTCCATCACTGTGATTGATAAGACATCATGGCCAAGTTATATAGAAGTTACAGAACTTACAGAAGAACTTATTTTGGGCTTATAGTTTGGGAGGGTGTGTCTATGACCATTACAGTGGGGAATATAGCTGCACGCAGGTATGATCTGGAGCAGTAGCTTAGAACTTATGTCCTGAACCACAAGCAAGAGGCAGACAGCTAACTGGGAATGGGGTGGGCCATTGAGACCCCAAGGCCTATTCCCAGTGACACATCTTCTTCAGCAAGGCTACACCTCCTAATCCTTCCCAAACAGTCTCACCAACATATAGGATTATGGGGCCCTTCTCACCCAAACTACCACATTCTACTCTTTGGTGCCTATAAGCTTGTAGGCACACAATAATGCAAATGTATTACTCCAGCTTCAAAAGTCCCTATGGTCTTTCATAGTCTCAACACAGTTTGAAAGTCCAAAGTCTCTTCTGAGATTCAAGGTAATCTCTTAACTGTAGCTCCTAGTAAATTTAAAACACAAATCACACACATACAACACACAATGACACAGAATATGCATTACCACTCCAAAAGGGAGGAAAGAGGATATACTGGACCAGAGTAAAACAAGCCTGGCTCTACTCCTAACGTCAAAATGCTCAGATAGCTCTGTCCTTTCAGCTTTGCCAACTGTAACACACTTTTCTCTCTTGGGCTGGTTTTAATCCCTGCAGCTCTGCTTGCAGATAACCTATAGGTTCTGTATCTCCAACATGGTGGAGTCTCTAAAATATATGGGCTTCACTTTCACAGCTTCACATAGCAGCGTGTCAGGGTCTCCATGCAGTGACCCCCACCGAGGGGGAAGAGTCTACAACCCCTTACTCCTGTATCCATCAAAACTCCAAAGCCAGGTACTCCCTGTCTGGCTGCCCCATTAAGACGGAGCCAGGCCACCTCCTTGAGTTTCATTTGCATAAGCTTTGATTTGCTGTTTCTTCTTGGGAATAGAAAATTCCTTAGCCTCTTTCCTTTCAGAAGTTGTAGAGTTAGCTGCGGGGCGGTGTCTGTACTTGAGAGCATCCCTCCTTTATCCCATTTTGCGTCAGGCCTCTCTTTACCTCATTTAGCAGAAGCCTTGACTCCAACATTAAGCTTCCTGGTGCTCTTTTTCTTTCCAAACTATACATTTTGTATTTCTTTTCTTCTCCGTTTGCTCTTTTGCTCTGTATACATGCATAAGAATAATTGCCAATAACCACACGACAGAGTCAATTTTTGATAACTCCTCCGCTAAGAAAATTAATCCATTATTTTCCAAATTGATTTCAGTTAAAATTTTAGGACAAGAGCAGAAAGTTGCCACATTTTGGGGGAGGGGGTGTCAGAAATACCACAAGAATGGTCTCTAGCTAATATTGTTCTTCCCTGAAGCTCTCATGCTAGGCCTCCACAGTCTGCACTGCTCTTAACCCTGCTGTCTTCCAGCTCCTGCGAGGATGGTCCACTAAGCCCCGCTTAGAGCATTCGACCAGTTTTCTAGGCCGGAGTTCCCAAATTTTCCACATTCCTCCAAAAATACAGCATGGTCAGCCCCATCATAAAAGTAGCCCACTTCCTGGTACCAATTTCTGTCTTAACTTTTCTATTACTGTGATAAGACACTGTGACCAAGATGATTTAGAGAAGAGTTTATTCGGGCCTTACAATTTTACAGGGTGAGTCTATGACCATCATGGTGGGGAGCATGACAGTATGCAGATAGACATGATGCAGAAATAGTAACTAAATGCTTATATCTTCATCCACAAGCATAAGGCAGACACAGAGAGAGAGAGCTAAGTGGGCATGGCGTGGGTTTTGAAGCCTCTGTTCCTGCCTCCCAGTGGCACATGTCTCCCAATAATGCTCCAGTCCCTAAACCTTCCTAAACAGTTCTACCAACGTGACCAAGCATTCAAACTACAGGAAGCTAGGGACAAAGAACTAAAAGGTCAAAGTACATTTTAGGTACATATCAAGTCCAACTTAGTGAAAATATGTCTCAAAATTAAAATAGCAAAATGGGTTTGGAGATGTATAGCACCTGCCCAGTAATTCCAACATTCAGTGTCTAGTCCTGAAGGGGGGTGGAGTTAACCATTATTAATCAAAACAACCCAAAGACACCTTGGTGATGGGAACAATTCCGTCTACCTACAGATATATCCATTATGAATTCTAGTCTGGGGCAACTGTCTAGTTTCCTGACTCTACTTCCTGTACTCCATGTTTTGTAAACACTCTATAGGAGGAAGAGGTTCTTGGTGCTCAGTAACATTCTCCTTACCAATGTTTCTGCACTTCTATTCTCCCACAGTACCACCCTTCACACAGGCACTATCTAAGATACAGCCATGGAGAAACCTAATATCCTTCCTCTGGAGCCCTTTGAGCCTGAGCCTATCTCCCTTGCAGAATTGTCTTGTTTCCCCAAAGATGTCTGGGTACCAGTCTTCCTAGGCACTGAACACTAAACTCTCATTATTGTGGTGGCACCGTATAGACACTTGGGAAGTGCATGGTGAGGTCAAGTGAGCTCCATGTAAATAAGGATTCTGGTTAGCCACATTTCTTTGATGATAGATTTATGTCTCAGTCAATCACATGGTGTCTACACTTTAAGTATCTATCACTCCTGTAATACTCAGCTTAGAAGCAGCCATTGCAGTGAGAGCTGGCTCAAAAGCAAGGCTGAGTAACTAGAGGGTGACTCTTCTGAGAGTCTCCTGGCTTGCATCTAGTACATACAACCAGGTACACACCAGGAAACAACATGCTTTCTCTAGACACTACTTAACATCACAGCCCACTGATAATCAGAACTGACAGGAGAAACAACAGTGTTTGGAGAGTCTCATTTTACTATTTGCATGAATTGCTATCAAGACGTTGCCTGGTTTGTTATTCACTAGCATTAGTATAAACCCTCTAATGACAAACTGATAAATGGGTGAATTGAACAGACAATTAAATGGTACATCCCATCGCATTTCCCCCTTTTCTTCATGGCAGCTAAGTGTACAGACAGATTTGCACTGAATTCCTCTTTTCTCTCAGCCTGCTACTCTTCACTTTTTTTTTAATTCTAAATTTACTGAGTTGTGTATATTTTTTTAAAAGAGTAACAAATGTCATGGTCCTGGATTTTGTTTGTTATCAACGATGCTCAGAACGCAGTTGTCACCAGATACCTGGCACACGTTACCCAACTGTGCTACAGTGACACACACACACACACAGAACTTGTTAGCACACAAAGACTTGAAATAGCAAACAAATGTCCGTACTTAGAATAGCTTTGCAAATCTTCAAAGTGCTGCCCCAGTTTTTGCTGGCAAGAGATGAGTGTGAATATGATGGGCAGAGTTTGAAACAAAAATGATGCTCATGCAGTAAGGCCATCCCTTATCAAGAACACTGAATTCAGTTCAGGCCTGGGGGTGCAAGGACACCAGAATTCCAAGAACTAAAGGGAAGGAAAGGGAACAAAATATAGTCCCAATTCCCAAGCCTACCATAAAATGGGAATGTGGTGAGTGGGCCCCATTAGGTTCCTACATGAGAAACAAGAGCTGGGTTCACAAGCACCCCATTTCTGCCTTGTGGGGAAGGAAGCAGTGGTAACCAGATGGTCAGTTCTTCATGGAGAGGTGTTGCTTATTTTATAGAAGAGATGGAGAAATGTGAGGGAAATCAGCATATGAGAAAACAGTTTGTGGGCTGGGGAGATAGCTCAGTCAGTAGAGTGCTTCCTGCACAAGCATGAACATTTCAACTTGGTGCCCAGCATGGTGACAAGTGCTTGTAATTCCAGCAGTTGGGGGTGGGGGTTAAATGAAGACAGACAGATTTTTGGGGCCCACTAGCTAGTAAGCCTAACTTTGCTGTGAGCTCCTGGCCACAGCAAAGACCCTGTCTATGAAACAAGTGGATGGCGCCTCAACAAAGGACACCTGAGGGTGATCTCTGTGCACCCCACACACAAACACATGCACACACATGTGTGCTTATTCACACACACATGCTCACGGGAGGTGATGGAACAACAACATGGTTTGCCTGAGAGCAGAGCTTTATGAATTCAGAGGGGAGACAAGCAACCAATTGTGGACACTAGGATCTACTAAGCTCAAGTTTTGAGGGCAGAGTGCTGTTCACTGTGTTCCTTTCTCTCCCCTCGTGTTATGACAGAAGAACAGCGCCGTTCCTCACAGGCAGAGCTGTGCTAGCCTGCTATCTGCACTTGTCAAATCTCAGGATCTGGAGCCACAACCACTGTGAAGGGGGGCATTTGCCAAGAGTCCAGGAGGACTTGTTAGGTAGAGCTACACAGACCCTACTTCAAATTCTTTCTCTGCCTCCCACCTCTGTGGCCTTGGAGAAATCATTTTGTCCCCCTTACATGCAGTCCTCCCATCAACAGAATGTGACTACTCATAACAGGTGTGCCCTTCACTGGGCTGAAGAAGACAAAGTGGCGTACATTAAATTTCTAGACTACTGCTTGGCAACAGGAGATGGTCAATAAATACAGCACATTCTCTTTCCTCCTTGGATGCCTCATTTCCTCCTTTGTTGTAGCTTATTCCAGATCTTCCCTGCGCCCCCCCCCCCCAATGCACTTCTCTTGAAATATAGTTGGTTGGCTTGTTCTTAGGCACACATCTACTGCTCACTATTCTCCATGTTCTTGCTGACTCCCCAAAGGTCCTTATTGGTTGAATCTGACAGATACCAGAAATGGAGGGTTGAGGAAAGGGAGCATGTCTGGGCTGCTTTAGAGGCTTTCTTTACATACCCAAGTTCAGTAGTTGTCATGACCAAACCATCTCGTCCCAGAAATCAAGGTGGTGACCAGGGGATCCTGGGGTGAGGCTGTGCAAATCTGTATCTATAAAGTCACTGAGCCTTCACTAAGTGAAGAATAGGGATACTGAACTCAGCCTGAATAGCCCGGGTTCTGATCCCAGCTTGTACTCTCCATGTATAAAACTCCTTGGTATTTCCTTCTATGTAAAAGAATATTAAAATAATACCTCATGGCTTATGATGATTAAGTAATTACATTCAAAGTTCCTGGCATACTAGTGCTTAGTTAATGTGTATTTAATGTCTTCAGCAACCTCTCTATGGAGGCTTGGTTTCAACTTCAGGCAGGAAAATCTGTTCTCAGACCTATGAACTAGGCACCATCCAAAAAGGTGGAATTTTCTAGCAGCTCAATGTGACCCTGGCAGGAGAATCAGTTCTTATTCAAAGGTTTTAGACAATATCACCACAGGTAGACTTCAGCCGGCTCATAAGCTGGCACTTGGCTGTCCTGGTGTTTCCGGCAGAACTCCAGACGATTCCACCACCTATCTGCCTGTTCTCAGTTTCCAGAGCTGTTGAGCCCAAAACACACTGCTCTTACATGTGAGTGGCTCTTACTGGAGAGGAGGGCCAGTCCTTTTCAGATTCTTTTCCTCTATTAATCAAATTCTAAGGTTGCAATACTATCATTAAGACTGATAGGAGCCCATCCCAGGATACCATGTTTCCCATGGGTTCTATCTAGTGATCTGTGATGGGTGCTGGAAATAAGAGCCTATTTCTGGATACTTGTTTTTTTTAAAATTTTCTTCACAATTTATTCATTATATATCCCGATTGAAGCTCCTCCCTCAGCTCCCCCAGCCCCACTCTTCCTCCCTCTTCCCCTAGTCCACTGAAAGAAGTTGTTCTTCACTACTGCCATCTGCTCATAACTTGTTAAGTCTCATCAGGACCGCCTGGATCCTTTCCCTCTGGGCCTGGCAAGGCTGCATCATTAGGGGCAAGGGATCAGAGAGCAGTCAACTGAGTTCATGATAGAGGCAGCCCTGCTCCCCTCAAAGTGATCAACTGATTCCAAGGCTAAAAGATGACAGTGCCTCAGTTTATAAAATATATTCTTGAAGGATCCAGGCATCACACTAGAAGTATATTATGCAACAACCATCTGGTCTCAAAAAAGGGACATTTTTGAGAATGTGCAAGGGACTACTGAGACATGGGGGAAGAGAGCAACAGACGTTTACTAGGATTATAAGGGCAACAGGTCCTTTACTAAGTAGGTATAAGAAGGCCCACTGTGGGTGGGTCCTCTCTCCTCTAAGGATTATCCCATCTCCATTTTTCATGACTTACATGGCATCCCTCTCCTTCCTGCCCGGTCAAAGGTGAATAGGTAACTCAAACCTAGAACAGAAGAGCATCTCACTCCTGTCAAGACACTGGCTAAGACATGGGTGTAGGTTACACACAGTTAGGTCCATGTGGTTGAGAGCCTCTACCTTTCTTTTGGACTTACACTTATTTGGAAGTTTAGTTGGTAGTGATCATCTTTGAATCAAAGGGAAAACACTTATTTCAGAGGAAGTAAAGTAGAGGGAAGCTGAGCAAAATGGCAGTAGCTGGTTCCGAAGGGCAGCAGCTGAGGCCCTGGCTATGCCATGCTGGGATACAGACATTACTGTGCTCGGCACATTTATAAGGCAGTAAGTGCCATTTCATGGTAAGCTGGTGAATTAGGTGTGCTGTTGATTATAACTAGAAATCCTCCTTGGTAAGTCTGCCCAGGCTAGCACAAAAGGGCTTGACTATCACACCTGCCTGTACATTAACAATATGCCACATTAGGGAGGTTTACACTACTGTATAGTCTCCAAAAGCCCGTGAGGAATATTCATACCTTTAGGACCCAGGAAGGTCTTAGATAGAGAGAATGCAGGCATTCCTGAGCACTGGGCTGTGGCTTCAGTAGCATGTGGTACTTTATGACTGTGTCAGCTATAGCTGAATATCTGGAATACACTCTTTCTAGTTTTCACTTATAGTTTGGGAAAGAGAATGGGTGTTACCAACTGAAATGAAAATAAAATCCAAGTGCACTTCTGCAGGTTTATCCAAGTAACTGAAGGCTAAACATAGTCATTCTGTCTGAGGAGTGAATGTAAGCAGGACTCTTCTGTGAGGCTATTTATGTTCTCCCTTCAGGAAGGTCATGATGAATCTGGCCTGCCCCAGGTGCCTCAGCATAGTGCTGGGCTCCTAGATAAACAGTCTGATTCCGAGGAAAGCAGTCCTTGGAAAAATCTTCATGTATCAGAACCACACTGATGTGCTTGGTTCGGGGTAGTAACATGGAATAAAGGGAGCAACACAGCTTCTTTTCAAACATACTTGGTTAGCTTTTGCAATACAAAACTCAAAGCAGAGTGAATGAAGGAGTATGGTGTTTTGGACGAAAATAGTCTTCCATGGGCTTGGATATTTGAATACTTGGGTCCCTGTGGGTGGTACTGTTTGGGGAGGTGGTGCAGTGTTTGTTGATGGAGGAAGTACTTCACTGGGGGTGGGCTTTGAGATTATATAGGCTTGCCTAAGTAATTTCTCTCTCCCTCTCTTCCTTCCCCCTCCCCCTGCTCCCTGATCTTGCTGTCATGCCTGCTGCTTGCTGGCATGCTTCCCTGCCAAGGTGGACTCTTATTGCTCCAGAACGTAAGCCCTAAAAAACCTCTTCCATAAGTCACTTTTGGTCATGATGTTATCACAGAAACAGAAAGGTTAACCAACACAAGGAGGGTATCACAGTACGTCATGTGACACTTACAAATGGAAACAGGCTTTTTGTGGGAGAAAATATGGGTTGAAAAAAAAATAAAACAGTTCCAGATGGTTAGACCTATTTGACTGTAGAGCAAAACTGTGATGAAAATAAAGAACATTTCAGGCAATTCAATTACATTACATAAGATAAATTAAGAGAAGATGTTATGTGAGGATCCAGATAGCATGGGATGGGAAGATAGCATTACTAGTCTCTCCTAGACTTAGTGCCTAAGAAAGGAAAGACCATCTTGACACAAGAAACAAAACAACTGGATTACTACAGATGAAAGGCTCATACATGCTCCAAGGTTGCTGTAAGCAGCTCCCTATGTATGCCCGTGTGTTCTTGCCTTCTAACCGTACACTGCTGTCCCATTTCTAAATCTAACCCACCTTTCAAGTTCAAGTGCAAGCACAAATTGACCACAAAGCCTTTGTTGATCATCCTACTGGACAGTCCTGACTGTATGTAGACTTGCCCATCTGTCTTGGTTTTAGATACTCTTTTTCTCTGTGAGTGCAGCTACCCTGTGAGTGTATGAGTGGGACTTTCCAGAACACTGGATGATGGGAAACTCCAGAGCCAGGTTCCAGCTTCGTGAACAGGAAGTACCTGTAATATCAGCCCCTGCTCTGCCCCAGACATCACTGACCAGTTTAGTAACCCAAGCACGACGAGGCCACAGGCAACTGAACTGTCAATCTCCTGCCTCAAAGCTATTGGACCATAGACTGACCACCAAGCAATGACTTGCCTCAGCAGAAAGCTGAGCTCGAGCAACCAGACTGTTTCTCAGGAAACACAGACAGGAAGCAGAGCATTCATCACAGGCTTTGGGTAAAATTCTAAGGAGAGTAAAGCTACGGGACAGCACTGCTGCCCACCACTCAGGGTGCCAGCAATACTAAGTTGTGAGAAAGCAGGGAGAGGGGGAAGAATGGACACAACAGGATGGGAAAGGTAGCCAGTGACAACGAGTATCAAGCACAGGGATGCCAAGAGGACTGACATACCAAGTAAATCCTGGTCCCTGCCTTCCTCCCAGAGGCTCTTCCTCCCTGGCGTTTCTGCTCTTCCTGGACTCAGCTGCATGGACTGAACTGTCTAACTACACTTACAGATACTGACTGTGACCTATAGATGGCCAACACAACCCAAGATGTGTAGGAGTTGTGGATGTCCTGGTTATACAGAGAGCTTAAGTGTGCATGGCCAAATGTCTAACCAGGACTAGTCTAGTCATGGTGGTGGAGGCTGTTAACCATTTTGGGAGACAGCCTCTCTTTTGACTCTGTGTCATGAAGCAGGACTCAATATTTCAGTAACCCCCCCAAAGATAACCTAATGACTTGGTTGTTGCTATGGAGTAACTGGGACCATAATTTTGTTAAGTAATTTTTATTGAGCACATATGTTCTAAAAGCTATACCGAGGGCTTTCCATGAGCTACTTCATTTAAACCTTACAACAACCTTATGAAGCAGATGCTATCATCATTTCTACTGAAAAGACGAGACATACAGAGACCAAGTAACCGGCCCCTTTCAGAACAATTGGTGAGCAACAAAGACCAGAGCCCAAGCTCTCAAAACTATGTCCTTACTGAGTAGCAGGGAGCCACTTTTTTTGTGCATGCATGTTTGAGTGTGCTCATGTGTGCCTGTGTGTATGGGGGGCAGAAGTCAGCCTCAGGGTCACTCCTCAGGATCTGTGTACACTTTGCTTCTTGGCCCTCAAGGGGACCCAGAACACTCTGAGTAGGCTAGGCTGGCTGGCCAGCAAGTCGCAGTGATCCTCCTGCCTCCATCTCATCAGCACTGGGTTATAAGCCACTGAGTCTGGGTTTTTATGTGGGTGCTGCACATTCAATAAAGTCCTCCACAGGCCTGTTTGGCAAGCACTTGACCACCTAACTTATCCTCCCAGTCCCAAAGAACCACTTTTTACTGAGAAACTTCATGAGGTGACATGTATGAAGGGTCCCCCTATAGCATGTATATGAAATCCCATAAAGCTATCTTGTAGGTATTTTTGTCCCCCCTCCTCCAGAAGTTCTTCCCTGACAAAGGATAGCTGAGGTCCCTCCCCCTCTCTCCTCCACTGTACCATGCAGTATCTCAATGCATACGTTCTCTGGGGTCGTGGTTACACCCACAGCTTTGCACAGACACTTTCATGGCTGCTGATTGGAGCCATGTCAGCCCCATAGTCACACACAGGAAAGTAATCTTCACAGAGAAACAGGGCGGTCTTCTTAAGTGGAAGAGCATGGGTCAGTGTAATTGGGTCTTTTGCTTACTTGAAACTGCTGTGTTTCTGCATGACTTTAGTGTAAAGCGAAGCATTAAGGCTCTCCAACACACCAACAGGAGTGTGCAGGAACTCACTCTGATCTCCTGTTTGGGGCCAATGCACTGATTACATATTCAGACCCTAAATGAGGGTCTTAGGTTTCTCTGAATGTTTTTGCACATAGAGATCTCATGCTTCATGGGGTGTGCCAAGTTTGGTGGCACACTACACTATGAGCTTCCTTGTGTACGGCAAACCAAAAAACAGGGCATAAGGTGGAAAGCTGGCTCAGACCATTGCAATGGGAGCATTCAGGTCACAGTTAAGCAAGCCTCCGCCCTGGTTCAGAGCTGGATGGGTTGGAAGGACCGGCTCAATGCTGGTTCTATTAAGCCTCCCTTTGTGTTGCCCCTGGAATTGGTACACAGTTGAAATGAAGAAGCTCCAGGGGCTGAAATTCCTAGAAGCGGAAGAAGAACCTGGAAAAGTCAGCCAGGCATGCAAAGAAAAACAGCAAGGAGGGTTAGTTCTACAGTAACACTGTACTCAGGAGTAGCTATGGGCACAGAATCTAATGGGTTCATGCTGAAACTCAAGGTAGAACATCAAAACTGGCTTGTGGAGAAGAGGAAATTTAACTGAGAACTTCCTCATGGACAAAGTTGAGAATAAAGTTCCTACCTCATACAGAGACCTGGTTATTGAGTGCAACATAGTGGTGAGGCTCCTGTGGACTGGTAAAATGTGTGACTCACCAAACCTTCCCTTCTGCGGAAGGTCAGAAAGCAATGCCATGCTCTGAAGTAGATACCAATTTAACAGGATGCCTGCTGTAGGGCCTTATGTAGAAAACAGATAGAGATCTTTGCCACTGCATCTATTAATAAACTGCTACTTGGAATAAATATGTAAGTATGTCATTGGAAATGTTGGGAAGAAGAGGTTTTAAACATGTCCTCTATTCAAATAATAGACTCTAGCTTTCTATTCTTCTTTTTTTATTTTTTCTTTCTTTCCACATCATTTTTAAAAATAATTTATTTTTATGTTAATCACAGGTTATGTACTTTGTATCCCAGCCATAGCCCCCTCCCTCATTCCCTCCCACTCTCCCCATCCCTCCCTCATCTCCTTCCTGCCCCTTTCCAAGTCCACTGATAGGGGAGGACCTCCTCCCCTTCCATCTGACCCTAGCTTATCATGTCTCTTCAGAGCTAGCTGCAATGTCCTCTTCTGGGGTCTAGCAAGGCTGTTCCTCCCTCAGGAGGAGGGGGTGGGAGGGTTGAAGAGCCAGCCATTGAGTTCATGGCAGAAATAGTCTTACTAGGGTACCCAGTTGGATACTGAGCTACCATGGGCCACATTCGAGCAGGGGTTCTAGGTTATATCCATACATGGACCTTGGTTGGAGAAACAGTCTCATAAAATACCCCTGTGCCCTGATATATTTGGTCCACAAGAAGCTCCTGTCCTCTCCAGGTCTTACTAACTCCCCCTTCTTTCATATGATTCCCTGCACTCTGCCAAAGGTTTGGTTGTGAGTCTTAATATCTGCTTTGCTACATTGCTAGTTAAGAGTCTTTCAGAGGCCCTCTGTTTCCACATCATTTTTAATGCAAAAAGAAAAAAAAAGGTTGAGGGTATCAGAAATATGGAAACCAATATCTGATCTTTTCTAAGCCTGTTCTGAGAATCTGTAGATTCTCTGAGGTAGGAAGCCTCTTGGTGAATGGGCTAAGAAAGTTGGACGTCAGATGAATTAGAACTCTTCTCCCAATGTGAAGCAAGCTGTAGTAAGGCACACAAGGAAAGTGTAAACAGAAGAACGGGTAGGAGATGGTTGAAGACCCTGCAAACATGAGGTACAGTTGTAAAGATGCTTCATTCAACGTGAAGGATTTCTGAGTAAATGATGAAGCTACTCTTCCTTCTGAACCGCAGCTGTCAGGTTTGTGAGTCTGATCTCGGCTTTGGGGCAAGAAAGATTTAAGCAGATAGTATAAGCTGGTTTCTTCCAGAGCCCGGATGAGAACCCCAGCAAGAGGGTCTGACAAAGGGTCTAAGCTACTGTGTGTCAGGCCTGGAGGATTCTAGGCTGGTGAGCGCTCCAGCGTGCAGTAAGAAGACAACAGGAAACACTGTTGGCGGCTCCTTCCTCTACAGGGGTAAGCAAAATGTAAATAATTATTCTATGGGATACAAACCTAGAAAGGAAAATAAGTGCAATTTGGGGATGGAGGGTTGCAATGTAGAGTGGAGGAAGAAGAGAGAGGAGAAATTCAATGTCTGCAGACTTCCAGGGGACTACACAGGGTCTAACTAGTGTCTGTGGTGATCACGTCATCCATTTCAGTCAGCAGCATGCGGATCTCGCCTTTAGTGGGTGTTGTCTTTGGGATTCCCACGGTTCTTTCTAGATTCCAACCTCCTGCCAGTTTGTTTCCACTGTGTCAACTGAACACTGTGAGTGCTGCGACAGGATGACTAGGACATAGCTCTCCTAATCCCACTTTCACACAAAGGGTCAAAGAAACATGGGAAAGAGGATGTGTGCCACCAATGGTGGAGGGACTGGCCCCAGATGCAGAGTCTGCAGTGTGAGACTCAGCCTCTGAGTGCTACAGAATGCAGGCTTCCTCGGAAATGGTGGAGCCCACCAACTTACCTCAAGAGGCCCATTTTCTGCCAACTTTCAAGCCAGGTTCTTCAAGTCAAAGCAGAAGAGTTAGTGGCCCTTACTTATCCTTTCAGTGATATGACATGAGGACATGAGGATGGACTTGTCCAGTTCATCCTGCATTCTGGCCTGCAAGTCATACCTAATCAAACCTCAGAGTGTGAGTTCATCGCTCAACAAAACAATAGGACTTTCCAACTTGCTCAGTGCCTCAGTCATGACAGAGTAATCATTTAGTGAGTAATCACAAGCGGTGCCACCTCCTTCTTACAAGAGAAGCTGAAAGGACGAAAAACTTAACAAAACGTCCTCTTTCCATTAACACTAAGCAGGTGATCTCACCGTGCTGAAGGTGGTGGATGGTGATGAGTGCAGGTTATGTGAGCAGTGTCTGAGGTTACCAGGGCAACCGCTGACTATTGTTGAGTAACTCTAAGGTGTCTGCATAAAGGTCAGGAGTGAAGGCTTTTTCCATTATATATTCAACTTCAAAGTGGAGCTCTTTAGGGGAAATTGGGTAGATACAGATGGGGAACATGCTATATATAGCTCAAGATAATTGAACTACTTGCATCTAAAAGTGTTGGCTAGGTCTTGATAGGTACTCCATGAGCACTGCCACCGTGAGACATAGCTTCTGCTTTTCTAAGTTACAGCTTCCCAGGTTTGTAGCACGAACCGAAATGGTCTTGAAGCAGTGGTCTAACTGAATGTACTCCACTTAACTGCCTGAAATAGCACTCAGTTTCTTCAATAACAGATTTCCTGTGCTGTTCCAAGCCACTGATTACCAACCTGGAGCCCTGGGTGAGCCAGGAGAGAAGTCACAAGGCCACTAAGGCCACTGGAGGAACGGATCAATGGACTGAATTTCATTTACAACCCCTTAAAGAAAGCCTTTTTGGTATGGGACGTGTTGTTCAAACTACTTGTCTCTTCGTTTAAAGGATGAAATAGAAGTATTCCTTACGATGACATACTACAAAGGTCTAAAAGAATGAATATAAGGTGATTTCAAAACTAAGTACATCTATTTTTAACTGAGTTCTTGACCAAAAATGCAATGCATGTAAAAAATAAATTTGTTCACTGTATAAGGGTGTAATTTCATTTGAGATGAAAAGTTGTTCTTCCCACCCTAAGTGTTCACCCCACCTTATTTCCCTCTGAGACAACCAGACAAATTCATTCCCTGTATCTTCCCAGAAAAATTTCAGACATGTACACATGCCTATTTACGTCTTTTCCTGTGGGTTCTTGCCTAAGTAGCATTATATAATGCACTTGAATTGTTTTCTAATCTAGCTGCACATCAAAATCATTTAAAACTCACCCAGATCAGTTAAAGGTGATGCTGCTAGAAGGGATGACTTATAAGACACAGCTATCTTGCTCTGTACCTCCTTCTGTAGGTTGTTGGGTACCAGCACACAAAGCCCTGACTCCCCCTCTTACACTGCTGGGCATATCTGCTATTTGCACAACTGTGGTGATGGCTTAGGTCACCACTCCAGAGACCTTTTCCATTCTGCTGCCTTCTCTGGGAGCAGCCCTCATAGATCTCATCAGTAGTGCTTCTGCACCTTCTGGCTTCCTGAGTTTAGCAGTAAGGTTCTCTGGAAGACTATCAGAAGAGTAAGTATAGGGCCCAAGCATGTATTCTAGTTTCTTGAAGTCATTTCCTTTCAGCTGTGGCCCTTGACATGGGTCCTTTGACACTCTCACTCTAACTTTCCCCACTTCTGAGTTCTGATACTGTATTAGCTATTTGTCAAAACTGAACTAAACTGACATTTTTATTTGACAAAATAGACAAAAAGGAGGACAGAAGGGACAGAGGAAGAGAGGAAGGGAGGGAGGGCTTATTCTGGCTCACAATTTGACTATACAGTCCATTGTGGAAGGGAAGTCACGGCAGCAGGAGCCTGAGGCAGCAGCTGACATTGCATCCAAGTCAGGAAGGTGAGAGAGACAAACAATAGTGCTCAGTTCAGGTTCTCCTTCCCATTCCTCCAGATCCCAGCGCATGGAGTGACCCCTCCCACACCCAGGGCGGATCTCCTATCTCACCTAACCTGAACTACACAGTATCTTACAGGCACTTATGTATTCTAGGGGATTCTAGATCTTGTCAAGTTGATGATTAGAATCAACCATCACAGGTACACTGTCCATCTATGTCCCCTGAGCCTCAGAGTGGTAACTGGTTGGTGGTCACTAGCCCTCGTGTTCTGTACGATCTAATGTAACTCTGCTGCAACACCACCATTATGAAGTACTCCTCCTTGAATTAAGCTGTTCTAATTATACCAGTGATCTTCTTAGGACCACCAACTTCCCCTTGGATAGACAGCTCTAGTTTTATCTGTCTATGGATGGTATCATCCCTTTTCCCTGGAGACATGGCTTTCTACATAGGGCAAGTAGAAGCAAGGGTAGTATTTAACATGTCTATTTTATCCCTCTTCCAAGCATTTTTGATACTATCCATGAAGTCACCAGACACCTTCAATTTGTAAAGAGTGTTTGGGGTACCAAGGAGGCCGTGTCTGTGAGAAGCACATTGCTTCCTTGAGAAGGGAGTTGGGAGGCACTGGAAGAGAAGCCAAAGAGCAAACGACTAAGATCTCATGTTTAGTATGGTTTTTCTTTACAAATTGTTTTGCTTTTTACCATAATGGCAGTTAAATTAACAAAGAATCAAGAGCTGCAGAGGAATTCCTGAGGCTAAATTACTCCCTGGTGAAGACTTGAGACTGCAATTAGTTTCTAACCTAATTAGTGTAGTTCCAGTTGGCTCACCCAGAGAAACCACCTGGTAGGTGGCTTGACAAGGCTCCTCCGGGAAAACACGTACATCTGCTGGCTGACTTTGTGCAAATACCTTGAAGCCTGTAATGCCATGAGTCTACAGATTCCATTGTATTTCATTATTTACATTTATTCTAGTTCTAGATATTTCATTTCACTTTTAAAGTTGTCTCAACAATTTTAATCTGGGCTGCTCTGTGTCACATCAGCAAGAGTGCAGCTGCCACAACTGAGCAAATCAATGCTTGACACTTGTTGGCAAAGACAAAGGACAAGGTTTAAAAAGCCATGTGTCAGGCTGGTAGTGGTGGCGCATGCCTACAATCCTAGTACTTGGGACATGGAAGTGGGAGGATGTACGTATACACAGATACAGAGACAGAGGATTTAATGTCAGCCTGGGAAACATGAGATCCTGCCTCAAAAAATTAAAATAACAAAAGCAAGAATTTACATATTGCTTGTCAACATGGACATGTTTTGAGAAATGTACCACTAAGTGATAGTGCTATTGTGGGGACATGCCAAGTACTACCACACAAACTAAGACAATGTATGATGTACAGTGTCACTCAGATATAATCTGGGACCACCAGATTGCCACAGATACTACCCTTCTGGCTCATGGTCTGGCATATTAATTATACCAGCTACTGATATTTATTATTTACTTTGAACTGTGGAATTTACTGTTATGATAGCCTTACCCATAATCTCATCTACCCTGAAGGTAAGTATTCTTTTTGTTTGTTTAAGACACGGTCTTTCTTTACAGATCTGGCTGTCTTGGAACTTACTATGTAGACCAGATTGGCCTCGAACTCCCAGAGATACACCTGCCTCTGCCGCCCCAATGCTGGGATTAAAAGTGTGTGCAACCATGCCAGGCCAAAGGTAGGTATTATTATCAGTTCGTAGACAATGTTTAGGTTAGAAAGGTAAATAATATGTCCAACTTTGCAGTCAGAAAATGGCAAAGCCAAGGCTTGAGAGGCAGAAGCTTCCTCCAATCTCCACCCTTTCCTGCAGTTTGGGAAACACTGACTGTTAGATTTTCTACCCGTGTTCACTGGGATCTACCCTTTCTAGTATTGTGAGAACTGTTCTGTCAAACCAGCATCTTGATGTAATCATATCATACACAGTGAAAGATCAGTGAAAAGAACTGCATAGCCTAGGACTCATCCATCCCTTCTATGATCAAGAAGCCTGCATTGGAGACTGTCTGGCTGGGCTTCCTTGGGGATTCTAAAAACACTGCACTGGTAACAAAACAGTGTTCCTCTGAAAGCATTCCTTTCCTTCCGCTACCACATAAGGTGGACTGACTTCACTAGGGCAGGGCTCTGCAAAGCTCATTACTGTCAGCCCTGCACAGGCAATGAGCCAGTGTAGGGATGATTCAGGAATAGACCCAAGAGCTTTACAATGAGCTAAACTGTGATTTTATTCTCATGGAATAAATTCTACCAACCTCGTGTCCTTTGCCACTGTACATAGTGGGTCTCAGACTTTAGCAAGGTCAAAGTTACCTGCAAGGTTTGCTAAAGGAAAGACTGCTAGTACCCTCCACAGAGAGTTTCATCCAGGTCTAGGGTTGGTGTGTGTGTGAGGATAAGCCTTTGCATTGAGCAAAGTCTGTTCCTAGAGACCGGTGTAACTAAGACCAAAATCCTTAACACAGGGAAAGGGTTATCAACAAGACCCTAGGACTGCTTAACCATCCAAAGAAGCATCCACCTCCCAGATCCACTACATATTTTTCAAAAATGCAATTTAATGTAAATTATGTTCTCAAGGTAGATTCTGGATCTACTTATGACATTTCCACATTATATATATGATGGGAGAAATAAGTCCGAATTAACCCCAAGGGGAAAAAAATCTCACTGCAGAATTCCTCCAATAGTGCTGAAAGACAGGACAATACCCTTCCCCAAAGAACCTACCAACCAGTTAAGATTGAAGATGCCTGACACCCACACACCTACAAAACACAGTGCCAGAAGGCATCCGAGGACAGCTAACTCAGAATGAAATCCATTCATTCAGACCCTTAATTATAAAGCCTGAGGCTTGAAGCATACACTGTACTGTCAAGGCAAATTTAGGAAATTATTTTAGATGACTGAATAAGATTAGTAAGTCTATAAGAAAAGACTTAGACACTTTATATATTTTAGTTTGTAAAGAGGAAAAGAAAAGAATGTGTATGAGATGAAGCATTTTTCCATTGTGATTCCCATGTTCCTGGAAAACAGGAGTGTAGGGGCCCTGGGAGGGTGCACACCTCGCCCTCCCATGCTCCTCTGCTGACAGGCGGTCAGGAACCAAATGCTGCTGACTGCCCTGGTGCATGGGGGAAAAATTCTGCTGCATTACCAAGTGTGATGGTTACTGCAAGCAATTTATGTATTATAGAAATAACGACCGGCTAATAACCAAAAATATTTATCCAATAAAATTCAGATAGGTCCAACCAGGCAGAAAGCCACACCCTAAACAATGGAAGCCAAGCAGGACTTGCAATTAGGGAGTGTGATCTTGTGGAGGAAAATGGTAAAAGCTGGCAGGAGAAAAGATGATTTGGAAAAAGACAATAGGCTACTCGAGTAATACTCTTTAGCCACGTCAGGATAAAAGGACCAGTCCATCAAGGAGCCTCAGCCTCTGCTGCCCCACAAGCTCAAGGAAGCAGAGGAGAGTTTCAGACATGTCCCAGGTACTGCAGGGAGCATGATGGAGTCACCAAGAAAAGGCTACTCTATGTGTAAGATACCCCGCATGTCTGCAGACATTTCCTGCCTGCACAGAGGTGAGTGTGGAATCTATCTAACAGCATGCTCTTTCTCTATAGAAGGAGAGTCCAACCAGAGAAAAATTCCTCGCTCCCAAGTCCACAATCCAAAATGTGGCTAATAACAGCAATTAGAGAAAATCCCAGTTATATACTCTGGTGTAACTATCTTGGCACACAACAACATTGAGGATAAAATTCTCATTTAAAAAGCCAGTGGAGAACACTTGTCTAATGAATATGACTTAGTTTGTAATGTGCACACCACCTTTCTATGGAGATCACCTTATTTTGCAGATGCAGAAACTCAGAGAGAAAGACAAAGTCACTTTCCTCCTGTCCTTCAAATCCGTCTCCTTTGTTCTTTGTGTTTTCTTCACAGAACTCATTTATATTTTTTCCCTGTCTCTATTTCCTGTGGAATATAAAATCCACAAAATCAGACATCACCTTGCTTCCTTTTTATCTCAGAGGAAGGGAGTGTTGGTTTTAAACCCAGGGCCTGATCCAAAAGCAGGCAATAGAGTCCATATTAGAAGGAGCTCTCTCCACTCACTATGTGACCACATGAAGACCAAGCTGCCCTTTGGCCACATACATATGCAGGGGTCCTAGGTCCAAACCGTGCATGCTCCTTAGTTGATGTCTCAGTCTCTGTAAGGCCTTGCGGGTCTCAGTTAGTTGTTATTGGTGGTCTTCTTGTGGGGTTACTATCCCCTACAGGTCCTTCCATCTTTCCTCCAACACTTCCACAAGATTCCCAGAGCTCCATCCCATGCTTGACTGCAAGTCCTATCATCTGTCACTGCTGGGTGGAGCCTCACAGATGACAGGCATGTTAGGCTCCTTTGACACTACATCTTTTTCCTCTCATTCCTCTTCCTGTATCCATGGCAACCACCAATCATCATTACTGACTCCATAGTTTTGTATTTTTCAGAAAGTCACACAGTTGGTATCATACTGTTGAAGCCTTTCCAGACTAATTTCTTTAGCTGAGCAATATGTGTTTAAGGTTCCTCTGTGGCTTGATCATTGACGCTATTTTTTTTTACATTCATTTATTTAGTGTGCTCTTGTGCATACACATACAGGACAACTTCTCAGAGTCAGTTCTCTTCTATGTAGGCTCCTAGGTTAGAACTCTCAGCTCTGGGAGTAATTGTCTTTCCCCACTCAGCCATTTCTCAGTTCCACTCACATCATGTTATTGTTGAATGATAAATAGTTCATGGGGCGGTGATGCTTCTACACAATTTATCCACTAACATCTCCTGACAGATATCCTCATGTTCCTCAAGCGTTGACAGTTATTAATAAGGTTGTTTAAAAACCTCTGTGGATGTCTGAGTCTGTAAGTTTTCAACTAACTTGGTGAAACACAATGAAGCCTGACTTTGGTCATATGATAAAGTATTTTTAATTTTGTAAGAAACGCAAATTTTCTTCACAAGTGACCAGGCTACTCTGCATTCCCATCAGCAAACAAGTGGAAGTTGCTGCTGCTACCATCTTCACTGCCATCATTATTCTGGGATGTGGGCTGTGTTGATGACTGCAGTATTTTCTTTAGTTTTCACCTCCCTGTGACATATGATGGAAACATTTTTCTATTTGCTTACTTGCTATCTGAATATTCATCTTTGGGGAGGTGTCTTTTCAGATTTCTTGCCCATGTTTTAACTGTGTTTGCTGTTTACTTATCCTTGAGTTTTATGAGATCTTTGTGTGTCTTGGATACCGGTCCTTTATTACAGATGTGTTTTGCAAATATTTTTTTTCCTAGTCTGTACTTTATTTTTTTGTTTTCTTAGCTTTATTTTTTTAAGTTTTAGTTTTAAAGGAACTTGTAACAATAATGTTTTCTTTCACATATCATGCCTTTGGTGTTGAATGGGAAAAGTCATCAGCAGAGCCAATGTTATCTAGGTTCCCTTTACGCTGTGTAGCTTAGCATTTTATATTCAGAGCTATAATCCTCTTGTAGTTAATATAGGTAAAAGTAGAAGATTTGTCTCTAGATTAATGTTTTGTCTTCAATACCCATTCCCAAAATGAAATCTGTATTTTTATATAAAGTGTGTTGATTTTGAAGGTTGGCTAAGCGCCTCCCCCAATGCAGCAATTCCCCACAGCACACCTGTCAGTAGGCTGTGTCAATTGATGCTGGAGCGTTGTCCCATCCACCTAGATCTTTCTAGCACCCACCTAGCTCACACTTTTTCTACTTCACTTTTCTCACTGATTTCATTGGGTGAATGTGACCAGACACTCAGTTAGCACTGACTCTGAGTGTATTTATGAGTTGAAAGTATGGTCTTGTATTCAGCTCTGGCCATGTGCCACCGTCTACCCATCTTAGCCAGAGTGTAAATTCAGAGAGGGCACGAATTCTGCTCTTCTGGTTTATCCTAAGTAGCTTTACAGAGGTCCAGCTACAAAATATGCTCAATAAGAGTTGCTGATATCACAGGCCAGCTAGACTTTGGTGCCAGATTATTGTCTGCCCTTTGGTCCCCAGGAGAAACCTGGCTACTGCAGGAAGCTTGGTGAAGAATTGCCTAAGAATGATACACAGCAGCCTTAGCATGGCAAGGGTAAAAATGCTGGCAACTCTGACTTTGTTGTTCAATATAGTTTTATGCTCATACCAACAAGAGGGCCTCAATGTCCCAGGAGAAGTAGATGCATCATCAGAGTAAGAGTAGATCATGAGTAATAAAAATGTTTTTTTCATTATGATTTCTACATGGTCATGGTGATCAACTAGTGCGTTATGAGAAATAGGAAGAAAAAATGAAAAAATTAAAAAGAACAGGTAATTTCCTAATGATTTGATCCTCATATTATGTCCAAATAATAAGCAAAGGAATAATAATCTTCCACCCTAACTCTGGCCACATTTTTGTTTCCGTTGTATCAAATGTTTCTAAACATCTCAAAATGAACAAGGATGGGAGAAGTGAAATGGCGGCTTGTGACCCAGCCCAAACACCACAGCATGAAGTGCTGACAGATATCTGAAAACCACATTTACTCAAGGAAAGCAGTGACTTCCATTTGTCAGGACTGCTTCCATCTGTGGTCCACCCAGGCAAATTCTAGGCAGGAAAAACTGGAAAGGCAGGAATCAAGGACATGCTTCAGGCTTAGGAAATGGCAGTGAACCTGTTGCAGAGTTTCTAAAGACTTTGGCATGGCCTTCACAGAGGGATGAGCAAACACAGGTACCCTGTGGGCAGCACCTGTCCTTCCTAACCTCTGTATCCATAGGAATCAGCCAGCAACTCACTCAGCCTTGGGAACAGCAAGCAGTCTTGTGGGAAACAGCCAGGGTTCTACTCTAGTCTCCTCTAAAGACAAACAGGTACAACTATTCCTGATGTCAGCCCTGAATCTGAACTAGGGAAAAAAACAAACAAACCAACCAACCCCTGGATTTCATGAAGCAGGCTAAATGATCTCAATAAATGATGAAAACCAAATCATATACAGATACTTTAAAAATTATCCCAAGGCCTAGTTTAAAAGACATATCCCCTTTGCATTTAGCTACTAAACAATCTCTTGGTTCACAATGTACTTAGTGGTGACTCAGGCGTCCAAGCTACCACCTGCTAAAAGCAAAGATTAAAGATCACTGGTTGGCATTGGTTGGTAAAATCAGCAGAGTATTAAGCAACCTGGGACAGAAATTCAACTTTGCTCATGCTGTGAAAGGGAATAGTAGTATCATATGCTAGGCTCACTGCTTTAAACGAAGGGGAGAGGAGAGGGCTGAGGAAGGAGTAGGGTTCAAGGAAGAGGAGGGAAAGGGAGTTGGATGGCGACGGGGGAGAAAGGAGGTAGAAGAGGAGCTTAATAGCTTCTAAGGAACAGGCGCACAGGAGCTCGAGAAAGCTCTGCAAGGCCAGAAGACTCCCTGTGCAGTCCAACCATGGAGAACCAGAGGGGACTCTGTGTCCACAAGCTGGAGAAATGCAACTTCTTTGAGCTCTGGAGCCTCTGTCGCTTTTAGGTGAACAGACAGACTATGCAGCAGATAGCACGTCAGTAATTAAACTTCACAAGTGTTATGATTTAAAGGTGCAGACAAACAAAAAAAGCCCTACCTTGCTTAGTTTTATATTTCACCTCAGGCTCTAGTTACATTTCATTATCAGTAAGTATACTTTGCAGTTGTTTTTCTTCTTAAGCATTTAATAACCCTTACCTTGTTCTAAAACAAATATTGGACCCATTTTGTAGATGACAAATATCTGAAATGGAGGAAGACCTTAGGATGCTATCACAGAACACACCACACTGAGGGATGGGGAAAAGGTGTTGCTGTCCTCTATCACCCTCAAGTTGGTGTCTCACCAAGAGAAACAACCACCTACAGATAGCTTGGGGCTGAGCCTCAATTTGTTCTCACTAGAGAAAAGTGAAGTCAGCTGTTTCCTGAGTCTTCTACATCTGGTGGCTGAGTGTCTAGCTGCTCTGGTCAGAGTTCACATTCTTTCTGCAAAGACCCTAGTTGACATGATTTATAGGGTGGTCTAAGAAGCATGCTGAGCAGTGTGGGCTGAAGTCACAAGACAGAACTTTCTAGCCATGGCTGAATAGTTTCTGGGAGGACTGGACAACTAGCCCAATACTTGACCTTGGCTACAAACACTCAAAGCCCCAGATGGAATGAAAAATAAAATGGCTCTTTCCTTTTATAGTCTGCAGTGAGAGGTCACAATTACATGAATGTCTGATAAGGGGAAAACACAAAGGGCTACTCCATACCAAGTACTCCATGGAAGCAGACACGGAATTAGCATCAAACGTTGCCAGTGTGGTCAGAGGAAGGGGAACTGACACAACTGAATGAGCAAAACAGACTCAGTGACTCATCTACTAGGTTCCTTGATGTTGTAACACCGAAGAAAATCGCTTTTCATGCCCAGGAGCCAGCACAGGCAACAGCCATCAGCAAAGCCATCTCAGCAGGACAGCGCATCACAGACCAAGGCTAGGAAGTGGTGTGTTAACACTCTCCTTTGTGATGATGATGCTTAAGAAAAATTCACAGCAAAATCAGCCAAGTTTCAAGTTCAGGGAGAAGGTTGAAACTAGGTCCATGGAACAGTGACCCAAAGTCAGGTTGAGCCAGAGAAATTCTGGTGGGATGGATATTGGAAGGCCGTGGGTAGCAGATGGGGGCTACCATACTTACAGTGAATTGGGCCGGGTAGGTTTGACCACATCCAGGTTTGGGTCACTGGAGTTCATATTGGGCTGCAGGCTGCTACTAGAATTAAGGATGCTGTTAGCACTCGAAGAGACTGATTCCAAACTGGAGTTGATGGTGCTGTTCCTTTGCTCCTCTGAAGAGAAAAAAAAAAAAGACAAAAGCCTCATATGAATGCTAATAGAATAGGGATTGACTCCTCCCACACACATAAAACTTTACAAATAAGGAGACTAAATTGAAATATCTGAAGCTTTGGAAAAGAACAGAGGAGCCAGGCACAATAGTACATGGCTGTATTCTTAATAATTAGAAGACAGAGGCAGGAGGATATAGGAATAAGACTCTGTCTCAAAAAAAAAATGGGACATAGGGGAAGGGTGTGATTTATTACTGTAATGGGAGAGGGGTGTGGAAAGGCAACTCAGTGAGTAAAAGCACTTGCCATCAAGTTCCAGTCCTTGGGACCACATGGTGAATGGACAGAGCATGCTGTGCACTCATACAAAGACACACAGATATACCCTACCTCTCTCAATTAAATATAAAAGGAAACAAAGAAAGAGTAGGACAGGAAAGGTCAGAGGGAACAGGTCACATGGCCCTTCCTCATGGTGAATGTAACAGGACCTCTAGTGTGATCCAGGCTCTTTCCTTATCACAGACCTCTCAGATCACTTCATCTTGTACCGTCTTTTGACTCATAGATGGTAAGGACACAGAGAGGAGCTCTCTGTGAGGTGTGTGAGTTCAGCCACACTTTCCCCCCAAATCCCGGCCTCTGACGTTGTCCTGAGTGCTGAGCCTGTGTCACACCTCTAGATCTACATCACACCACCATAGAATATCAATTTAGCCATCAATTTCCAGACTAACTTGATAGTCACACCCTAGAAATATCTGTCCACTTCTGCAGCCATACATCTGAGGGTTAACTTCAAGTTAATTCTTTAATAAACAGAGATGTAAGAGCTGCACAGCTGTCTGCAAATGCAATACAAAAACTTAAACCCAAAGTCCAAGCCACTGCATTTGGAAATTACTAACTACTACCAACCCAGAAAACAGAAACCCAAAATCTCTCTAAGAGTTTGCCTCTGGCAATGTGACCTCAGGGACATCCCATGTGACCTCAGATTATTTTTCAAGTTAAGACTTTGTTTGTTTTTGCTTTTCAAGACAGGGTTCCTCTGTGTAGCCCTGGCTGTCCTGGACTCACTTTGTAGACCAAGCTGGCCTCAGACTCAGAGAGAACCGCCTGCCTCTGCCTCTCCATGTGCTGGGATTATAGGTATGCACAGCTGCATCTGGTGATATTTATTTTATGTGTATCGGTGTTTTGCCTGTATGTATGCCTATGCACCACGTGCATGTCCTGATGGATTCCTGGAACCTCATGTGTGTGCTGGAATTGAACCTTGAATCTCTATGAGAGCGGCCAGTGCTGGTTACCACTGAGCAATTGCTTCAGCCTGACCTCAGAGTACAAATAAATCTATGAAATGGGAGAATGAGAACTGCCCTGCACAGCTCTTGGGCTGTCATGAGGATCAAGTGGGATCATATGCAGGAATGTGTTTTATAAACATTGGGATACTGCTCAAAGAGAAAAGCTTTCTGTTTCTTCTCATCTTAAAAACCTTGGAAACAAGAATTGAAAGATCTGGGGAGGATGATGCAGTTAAATGCCATGGGTACTGCTGGTGGGACAGCCTGTTACAGACCTGGAATGTCTGTCCCGTCCCTCATTCCAGACACACTCAATCAACTGATTTTGCTGGCAATTATTTCATTTGTCAAGAAATAAGTGGGCAAACTCTTCTGGAACCTTCACATATGAGCTAGAGGCATGACATATATGTATATATATATATATCAAAGGACAGATTCAATTCACTGACATACTCATTTATAGATGAACATTTGAACTTTGGTCTCTTTTAGTCAATAAAGGAATAAGAGCATAAAAAACACTGTTCTTGGGAGCTGGAGAGGTGGCTCAATGCTGAGGGAAGGAGAAGGGAAGGAGGGGAAGAGAAGTTGGGAGTGGGAGGGAAAAGGGAAACGGGGATCGCAGCAGGAAGACTGAAGGAGACAGTGAACAGGAACTTACTATCTAGAAGGAAAATAACTGCTTCACACACTAGTGACCACTGAGAACACGGCTTCGACACTAGGAGGGTGATAAGCCCCATTACCCTGAAAGCACATAAGACAAGGCTGAAAATTTATAGGTAGAATTTTTTCTGATACGCTGTCTTGACCAAGGGTAAGTAGGAAAGTGGGTAGGAAAATAAAGGTGACTCCAGAGAAAGGGTTTGCTTTTGAGTAAAATCAAAAGCAAATTGAATGTTTCAGTGGTTCCAGCAAACTACAACAAGACAAACTCCAAAGCATTTGGAATAAATTAGGAACTAGGGGAAAATGACTCAGTCTTGTCACTTAAGACAGTAAGCTCCGCCCCCTGTTGGCAAATGAATACCTGCTAGCAAAGCAGAAGGCTAGAAGACTTCCTCCAATGAAAAGGAACCCCCTCACCACACAGGGAGCTGGACACCTGAACCCAGGAGGATTCAGACTAGCTTTGGCAGCCCCATCAGAAGCTAGAATGGGGATGTCTAGATTGCTGGAGGGAAAGGGATTATATGCCAGTGGACTTTGAGAGAGAATAGCAACCAGTTACCAAGCCAACAGGACCACAGAGGACCATGTGGATGACAAAAAGAGAAAGGATGCAGCTCCCAGGCGTGCTCCTAAGCAGGCTAGAGTTGGTAAGAATGTTCTCCTTCCTCAGATTTGTTGTCACAGAATGCCACTTTGTTCATTGACCACCAAAACCCAGAGCACAGGAATAAGGAAATGGCGGAATAAACTGCCACTAAGACACATTCATCAGGAACACGCTGGATGGATTTCTGAAAACGTGTTTTAAAGCATTGACAGCAGACACAAACTACTCAAGTGCAAGCATAGGCTATCAAGCTACAGAGTATCTTAAAAATGACCTATGAGATCAGAGACCACCACACTTTTCTGGTGAAAAGCTCATGCACTCTGCACACCAAAGCCCCACTAAGTAACAAATAGAAGAGAATAATAAACAATCAAAATTTATTTTGCTGGAAAGGTGAGAGGTAGTTTTGTGGGACTGACTGTTGCAGGTGCCTCTGGCAGGGACCTTGAAACCAAAGCCTTGGCGAATGTGGGCAGCATTTATGTTTTCTGTACAAACGAGGAGTGGAAAATGCAAGGATGTGACCAAATCACTGCAACTAAAAAAGGAAAGCCACAGAGTAATTTTGGTGATGTTGTACTTGTTCAGGGGTTGCCATGGATATGTGGAAACTAAGCTCCTGCACTTTTCATATTTACTAAGTGACTCCAACTCACTCTAATGGCAACCCCATCCAACACAGGAGGCAGGATCTGTTTATCACAGAGCCCACAGGCGAAGGCTGGGAAACACAGAGCCAAGCCAAATGCATAGGTCTTGGCAGGCTTGAACTTGCCTGGTCCTCTAAACACACAGAACTGAAGCGTAAACATGAAACATAGATCCTTGTCACTTTAAGGGATATTTCCCACTCTGCAAAGGCCTGTCAAATTTTGGGCTAATATGCTATTTTTCCACAACAGCAATAACAACAAAAAAACCTAGATATTAAAAAGAACTCATGATTTCTCACAGAGACAAACCTACCCCCTGATCACACCCCTTCCTGGGTCCACACTCAAACATGAGGAGAAAAGGGAGTTACCAGTCAGAGTCTTTGCAAAGTCCCAGAGTTTTACACAGAGAACAGGGAGGCACAAGCCAAACCCCCAGAGGCATTCTCGTGCTGGGGCGGGGAGAGGTGCACTGTCCTCTGCTGGTTAGAGTTTTGCAATGAAGTCTGCAATGCATCATCTTGACAAGATAGGATGATAATAGCATGGCAGCTTAATGAATTTTGCAATAAAAATGATGAATGCACAGCAGTTTCTGAATTTGCCATCTCTGGGAAACACCCAAGTACATGGGAAGCTTACACTCAGACTCTGCGACTATGCAATGCAGATTCTTTTTGCACTATAGCATTCCTCCCTGATAACAGAGCAGAGCAAACCAGAAGGAAAGCCAAGGTAGTCAGTCCGCTTTCCTGCTGACTTGGTCAGTGCCATGATAAAAAATGGCACAAACAGTTTGTGTTATATGTCTGGGCCTACGGAACAGCAGCTCAGGCATGAATTGGAGTAAACAAGGGTCTGATGAGTGAAAGAGCGTGGTCGGCGTACGGCTTGATCATGTGTGTAGCACCCGATACAACTCTTGCCACGTTGCCTTCAGTGAACAGCCTCTAGTTTGGTCCAGAGTGGACTGGCTACCTTATGCACCTCTTTCTGTAGTGCTCATTATAACTTTTTCCTTTGCTAAAAAAGAAAATATCAATAAAGGTGGATCTTGTGAGGGAGTGGAGAAGGCACAGTGGCTGGCCCAGGAGTGAACTGACTCCTAGAGATGAGGCATGGAGGCACACTAGAGAAGCCTGGTTCCCAGGTGCCACACTCCCATACTGAAGGCTGCAAAGGCTCCACTTAATGGCTCCCCACTAGGACCTGAATGATTAGAGGTAAGTGGACTCTACCACTTACCTACCACAGCCAACCTGCTGCCTACCCTGCTGTGGACTGTTGGTAAGGAACTATGTACTACTTATTTCTATACAACGAATCATTCTCAATTGGCTTGAGACAGTGCATAAATGATACAACTAGGGAACTCTGTAATAAGGAAGAGTCAATACATCGTAAATAGGCATTCCTCTCCAATATAGAAAATATAGGAAAGCATATATATATATATATAGACTGATACCAATATATGCTACCTTCTAGCTGCATTCATTTTGGCAATTAAACATTCGGTTATTGTGTTATATATGGACAAATGACACACACACACAGACTAGTTGTCTTTTTAATGGAAAGTTCACATCACACCTAATGTTATATTATCTGCTCTGTTCTTGTAATGATAATGCAAAGATGTAAGCCTAGAATATCCTTTTCTCTATTTAATGACCTATTTTAAACTTTCCTTATTGTCATTTGTCTTCTACATATCAGTTTTAATGGCAGCATCAACTATTTGGTTTTCAGCCACACACAGAAACCACACACAATTAAACAAAAAGCTACATTACACCTTTTGGAGCTTCTGTGACAAGAGGAATCATGTGGACAAACTTATCATCTGCCAAAGCAAACATGTGCACCCAGAGCAGTCAGGATCTCCAAAGGCAACCTGAGAAAGGGCACATGCTGCAGCTTTGACTGATCGGAGAAAGACATTACATAAGCCTCTCAAACTGTGTGAATTCCCAGTCACTTTTCAACAACACACATATGAGAGGTATATAAGCTAAATTCTTAGCCTCTCACTGAGCCTGTCTGGGAGAGGGTCCAGGGTGCATTAGCTGAGCTAAAAGAATTAATCAGAGCTGTGATCCCAGCAGCTAGTTAACATGATCCATATGAAACAATGCCCAAGAATCCGTCCTGTCCCTAATCTACCCCTACCAACCCGAACATCATATGCCAAGGTGTCTGATGTATTTGTACTTGAGCATTAAGGGAGCTGTTTCTGGAGTCAGGGCAGATACATTTCTGTGATGAATGCCTCTCCTTTGGAATCTGAAGGATTAGAGGGGGACTACATTCCTATTCAACAGTAAGGTGAGACTATAGCCTGGTGATAATTACCATAATCACAGACAACAGTTATTAGGTGCTTAGTGTGTTCTAGGCCTCATGTCATGAACTTGACATACACTGGCTCATTTAATTTTGGTAATTACCCTCCAGGACAACTATTA
Source organism: Pachyuromys duprasi (assembly GCA_028658305.1). Classification (NCBI taxonomy): domain Eukaryota; kingdom Metazoa; phylum Chordata; class Mammalia; order Rodentia; family Muridae; genus Pachyuromys; species Pachyuromys duprasi. Next base: position 5,793,280 of record CM053764.1, read on the forward strand.
TTAGTGATCATGTTTACAGATGAGAAAACAGTATAGAAAGAGAGAGTAATACCTTCCAGGTGTCAGAACTACTCAAGTCTGACTACAGGTTCCCTCGTTTCAATCACTCCTTTACTCCCTGACAGGAAGCCCAAAAGGTGGTCTTGTGATGACAAAGCATCAGCAGTCTTCAAGGTTCCCACTCCACTAAGCCACTGTTGGTCTACTTTGAGTTATTGTAGCCACCAGTGTCTGGATGTTCTGCATGACAGTCCTGAGAAGATGAAGCATATCCATATTGTTACTAAGCTCCCTACTATTTAATGCATGCTCATGTCTAAGAACCATTGTTCCAAGAACCTCATTTCAACATCTTTGTGTAAATACTAAAAATTGGGGACAACATCACTCTTTGCTGTTAATCTGCAGCCTTTTGGAAGATATCACAGAGGTGTAAGATCTTGCTGCAGGCTCTTTCCAGCCCTCTGGCTCTACTTTCCATAGCTGTCCTGAAAAGTACAGCTTGGTATTAGTGTTCTTCACTAGGATATACCAGTTCTGCTGAGCTGTGATTGGTGTGGAAACCTGGGGGTTAAACAGTGATCCCCCTTGCTACCCTCCGTCTGGTAGCACAGTTGAAAAAGCTCCTTCCATCTGTTTAGAGGTGATCACAAATGAGAGTGCCTCGGCCCAGGATGTTAAAACCATCAGTGAATGCATACTGCTTCTAGCAGCACTGGTGCTAGGTCTGGAGGGAAGGATGCCACCTGGCTATAGATAGTCAGTTTGCATATTAAAGAACCATTCAATATGGCTCAGCTGCCCCTGAAGTATCCCTGGAAGCAGGGACAGATGGCTTTTACTGCTTCCGAATCTCAGCTTAGTAATTTTTTCACTTCTATGGCACAAAAACTGAAGAAGATCCCCTTGTAAAGAGAAAATGGCATAGGGAAGAAAGGACACCTGGGTGGTAAACTCTAGCCATCTGCTCAAAGCCTCCAGTCTCAGTTTATCCGCCTAGAAACTGCAGTTGAGTGCCTACCTCAGAGGATTACCATCTAGGGGAGTGAGCAGAAATAACGATGGGCTTAGCATGATGGCTGGCACATTACTTGAGCTATAATGCTTTTACCACTGTTACTGAGTAAGACTCAAATAGTTTGGTCTCAAGGGTTCTTTATTAAATGTATCCATTTATTCTTCTATACTGGATCCTCAGCCTAATACAATTTAACTTGCAGGTTCACAAGAAGAAGTGAAGATATTTGGTCTTCCAGAGTAGCCCACAACAGTCATCCTTAACCAAATCATGTCTCCCTCCAGGATCTATCCCATACATTGAAACTGGACATCTGGGTCATGAGTCGTTAATAGTGTAACTTTGAGGAACAGTGACTGGGTACAAATTTCCTACCTTTTTATTTTTCTGGATGACCCTGAGTGCATCATTGAATATAAATTTTATTTCCTTACAGCTGGAAAATAGGGACATTACCTGGGTCACATAATTATGATGTTACGCACAGAGCCTAGCATGGGAAAGAAAGCAACAACCCTAAAAAGCTATATATTGCTAATCAGTAGACATAGATAAAGGAAAGTAGGTTTCAATGGATAAGTGAGTGTCTATTAAGCTCGACACAGAGCAACTATCTTTCCACAGCTCCCAGGTCTTACAGCCCTGTGCAGGCTGTTCTGTCTCAAGGACATCCTCTGTAGCCTCTGCCAGATTGGAACCCTCATTTCCTTCAGTATCTTTCTCAAAATTCCCCCCTTCAGAAAACACTCCTTGACCAACTACAGATAACTCTGCTACCTAGTCCTTCCCCTCCTCACTACAACATTCAGTGGTTTTCTGATGATTTGCATGCATCGCTACAATGGCTTCTAAGTTTCATCACTCCCTTAGCTCCTTTCCAGAATTTTCATCTCAGGGTCTATTTCCATATCATTACCAGCCCTACTTCCACTACATATTGCCTAAGCCTTCAGACAGACCTAGATCAGAGCAGAGGAAACTTTCTGGCTTCTCATCCTGCAAAGAGATCACTAGCATCATAAATGCAGCTTTCTGGAAAAAGGGAAAGGCAAGATGGAGAAGACTTCACTCACTCCAAAAATGGAAGCTCAAAGTCATGTGTAGGTGGCTGGTATGCACCTGGTCCCCCCATGCAGAGGGAAACATTCCTCCTAGAAAATGAGGTGTATGTCTATAAGCTCTATCTAGTACCCTGGACACTTCTGTGAGTCAGAAATGAAGGCGCAAGGACAGGACCAGGCTTATGAACTCTCAAGATGACCGTCAGGTCTGTACTCTCAGAAAAGGAGGCCGATGACAACAGGAGGCTACAGACATGGCACAGATTTACCTCCAAGAGAAAGGAATGGGCCTCAACTCATGTAAACCAGGGCCCGTGACAAGGGGTGATAGTCTACTGAAAATAACAACAGGAACCTCAGAGAAAGCTTCTTCAACCTTCCTGCAAAGTATTTTACCTCTGGACAGCATACAATGGTATTAAACTATAGGCACTGCAGAGCAGAAACAGGAGCATAGTGGGACTCAAAAAAGATCAGACAGACAGAAAAGTAGATGAACTCCAAAAGAGCAGTATTTTCCCAGTGTGAAAACAAAGCAGAGGTATGTATGTATATGCACAACCTAGCACAAGCCTTCAAAGAGCATAGGCGCTGAGGTAGACAGGACAGTTAGGGTTCCTATCAAATCTAGACAGGTTTCACAGCAAACATCTTACTGTCAGTGAGCGTCCACCATCAATATCTCAGCTCCATGTTAGCCAAGTGAGCACATTAAGAGGACAGACTGGAGTAGAACAAAACTGAGAACTAGGTCCGCTGACTGGACACATTCCACAGGTGGTCCACAAGAAAATCTGAGATGAAATGTGGAAGAATGTCTTTAACTTAGTAGCTAGGCATTTATTTTAATGAATGGTACAGAATAATGTAATGAGTACATCAAAATCCATGTTTTCAGGCACTTGAAATACCAAAATTGAGGCCATGCAGAGAAGTGAATTGCTTTAAGATCATTCTAAAATGTGTTAAACTAGCACACATACATAATGTGGTTGCAGCCCAGAGAGTGAGAGGAGGTTGGTGTAAGGGATTAAAATAAGGTGCTGGGCGGGGTTTGTGAAGAGGCCTTATTTGAAGGGCACTATTCTATGGAAATGTGCAATTTGCTTTCACAGATTATCTGTACACCCCTTCCCTGTGCTTACATTCCAAAGGTTGCTTTTACAAAGCTTTCTGCCTTTGTCCAGAAAATGAACAAAAAGAGATGTGAAGTGTACAAAAACTTCACAGTGCACTGTCACCTACTGGTGACGGCGACCATGGGGCATGATTAAATCAAAGCTTTCCATCTCCTGGCCCAGTCATCCTTGCACCACCCCTCCTTAGCCCCTGCTAGCATGCTTTCCACACCAGACTGCATTCTCATTTCTCAGAAGAAAATAAGGACTCAAACTGTACTTGTTTTTATTATAAAATACACATAGTTTTATATTCACATACACTGTTTAAACATACACAGACATAGGTACACATATACACAAAGCACACAGACATAGGTACACATATACACAAAGCACATGCAGATTTTTCTACTGAAATTCCTCCTACACAAACTAGATCCTCAGTTAAAATCCACACAGATGGAGACTGCAGCCCTGCTTCCTGTCCCTGGGAGGAAGCTGTACTGCTTCATCGTAGGCACCCAGAACACAGCAGCCTGTTCTGCAACTTAGACAGACCTTCTTTCACATGTCCTTAACTTTCAGCCACGGCCTCCTGTGATGAACGCTAATTGCGGCCCAAGAGCTAACTGATTTTCTCATCTCCCTCTTCTCCTCTCAGTGCTCTAATATGTGCTTCAGGACCAGGCCCAAGGCTGCTGCTGCTCCAGGGTGACCACGAGACAGCACCACCTGGAACCTGGGGACGATCGACACAGGCTGCCCTGTCCTCATCTGCACCGCACACCGCTTAGCAGGAAACCTTAGGTGACCGGGCGCCTGGAAACCTGAGACCCGATTACCCTGTAGCCTGATGCCGTACCCCTCAGCAGATGGGGATGAGGTCAGTCCTGTTCCAAGTGTTCTCTGGTACACACAGAAGCGCCCATGTTCTGAGCAGACTATGGAGAAAACGACCTTTACCAGATGTTTAAGAAGAACACGGGCTACTGTTAGAAGGGAAGCTAATGCCAGGGAAGAGTCCAGCATGCCCATGGTCTAGGAACTCTTCTAGGAACTGATATGAAGGAAGTGATCTGAGTAGACATGAACAGATTTAAATATGAGAACGGTAACAGTAGCTTTCCTTATGAAAGCAATCCAAATGCTGCTCGCTTCCAAGGTATGGCCTTACCATGGCAAATCAAAACACCTTTAAATGCAGTGGGGTTTGGAGGGCAGAGAAAGTTTGATTTCATGAGTTATGGTAAGAAAGAGGCCTTTATTTTTCACTAAAGAAGGATATAAAACCTTGAGGGGGAAAAACAAAACTAAAACAATACAATGCAGATATGAACCCTTTTCCTACAGATCAGCCTTTGCCATCTTCACAGTCATGGTCATCCTTGTCACCATCCAAGTGTCTACTGAGGACTGACTCTGTCACTGGCATATCCAACACATTTTAATTTTCACAATAGCCAAAGGCTGCCTAGCAGCGCTCAGGGCCTCAGTTCCTACATTGTGTGAGTCTCCTGTTATAGGAACTCAGGCTCAGTCCCAGATCTCTGTAGAGATCTGAGGTTCTGGAAAACCACCATCTGGAACTGTCAAGAACAGGAGACAGAGGCCCACCGTCGCTATCCATAGAGGCAGAATCCCCACTGGGGCCATCTGGAGCTTTCTGCCAGGACATTGTACGGCGGCTTCCCTAATGCACATTCCTCTATGGAAGTAGTTGTAAGCAGTGCACTCATTCTTTCACTCAAGAATGAGCTCCTTCCAGACAGGCCTTATTTTCATATTCCTAGACCGTGAAGGCACCATGTAAATGTCAGCTGCCTGCTGGAAATGGTCTGGGTGTCTATCTGTAGCAGCCTCATGCCAGATGCTGTAATGAATAATTTTGTTAATCCGCAAAATGTAGTAAGGGGTGGGCACTATTATGCCTCCTACCGATAAACAAAATTAGGATGAAAAAAAAATGAGGACGAGAGGTAAAAGCTTTCTCCTGTGGCAAAGCTGCTATACAACCCAATACTGCTGACCTCCAGTAGATCATGAGGCCTTCACTCCAATGACCAACTTATTATTTGTTTTGAGGCAGGCTTGTCCTATGTAGCATTGGCTAGCCTGGTCCTTTCTACATAGACCAGGCTAGCTTCAGACTTGCAGAAATCTTCCTCTGTTGCCCCTGCCTCCCAACTGTTGGGACACAAGTTTCTTGTCACAAAAACTGAAATATGACTGCATACTTTAGGACCTTGTGCCCAATTATTGCAAAGATCTCAGAAGTCCTGAGAGGAAAAGATCTGATACATCTGTGCTAATATTGCTCTTCTTGGAATAGAGAGAAATTATGCTCTAGTTCAGTAATTCATCCAAATATTTTAAAGCATCAATACATAGAAGAGTGAAAGAGTAAGCAGAGGCCCTCTTTACACAGGGACATTCAAGTGGGACAAGTGACTTCCTCCAATAATAATGCCAAACCGAGTCAGTGAAGAACTGTTTCTATGAGACCTGGCAACAAAGGAGGGACTTAGGGAAAGCCATAGGCAGGCTCCTGCTGTGCAGCAGACAGAAGAACATCTCCTGCTCAGCAATGGAACCAGCAGGACACAATGAGAACAGAGCCTTCAGGACACCGAAGGCTAGCAGCACATAACAAGGCTAACAATGTCCATAGCAAGCCATGGAGGCAACAAGGATGTCTCCACATACCACCCTGGCCCTGGCCAGCAGAGACTCACGTTTTTCTGTGGATGGTACAGCATGGAAGAGCGTCAGAGGCCTCTCACTGCAGGAGGGGGGTTTGGAGTCGCTGCTTTTCTTCCGGGACAGATGTAGCTGGGCGTTGGTGAGGGGCACATCAGGCACAGTGTTGAATATCTACACATCAGGGTGACAAAAAGTTACACAGTTCTGTGAACTAGGTAGAAAGCACAGGCCTGAGTCATTATGATTGGGAGCATGGTGGAAACTTAGACTAGGGGAGAAAAACTGGGAAAGGCCTCCAGCATCTGTAGGCCTCCACAGAGATGCCCCTAGGAACTGGCCCTAGAGTTCACTTCTCTTTTTAGTCCTCATGCTCTCCTCTGATCATACAAGGGAAAGGAAACAACAAAAATAATCTAACTACTGTGCACAGACAGTGAAGGTTTTTTACTACCTTTGTCTAGAACCAATCACTCCTTTCTCCCCTGTGTCCTGTCCCAGTTATTTACTACTACTTCAGAATTTTATTTCAGATCATAAAACATATTTAAATTATGTTCCCAAACTGACACAGGATAGGGAACATTTTTCCTCCTCTCCAACTATACTCAGTGAGAACAGCCTCACTCTTTCAGTAGCTCTATGTTATCTGAAGGTAAGTGTATCTTATTTCAAAGGGGGAGGGTGACCCTGATAAAACACACATACATGCACATGCACACATGTGCCAATCTGGAAAATGTAGAAAAGTCTAAAGAAAACAGCAAACCTCTTACAGTTCTGTTATTTACAGAGAATAATTTTGGGACTTAGGTTTTGTGTCTTAAGTTTTTAAAAATCATTTTGTTATTATATTTAAGACCATGTGTAGTAGTTACTCTTAACTGTTATGATAAATGCCAGGTAAGAAGCAACTTAAGGGAGCTTGGCTTGTGATATAAGGGTGCATTCTATCATAGAGTAGGCTTGAGGTAAGGGTGCAATCTACATTAGTGTGGACACGAGGTAAGGGTGCCGTCTATAGCAGTGTGGGTGTGAGTTAAGGGTGCTGTCTGTCACAGTGTGGACATGAGATAGGGTGTCATCTGTCACAGTGTGGACAGCATGATGGTGTGAGTGGCCTGCAGCTGTGGCAGCAGTAGAATGTGAGATTGCTCATATCTCAATGGATCATATCTCAATGGATCAAAAATCCAAGATAGAGACTGCAAGAAAGGGTCATGGGGCTATAATCCCCAAGTCTGGCCCCAGTGACCATTTCCTCATGGTCTACATCCAAAAGTGCCATGGACCCCCCCAAACAAGAGTTTTGAATGAAAGCCTGTGAAGAACATTACACAATCAGATCACAACAAGATTAAAAAAAATAGTGAGACAAAAATCTTTCCAATTCTTGCTTGCCTTACTACATTCGTGTTCCTGTGGTAAGAGGAGGTACAGCACAGGAGCTATGAAGTGCTCAGTGTCTGTCACACCAGGCACGGAGCTGAGTGCTTTGTATGAGGTCTCATTTAATGCTAAACACACATTTCTACAGATGACATTATATTCTTCACATAGTTTTAGATCCTACTTGTCTCATATAACTTTATATTGCAGCCTTCTCCCTTCAATACAAAACATCTTCAAAGATGATTCAAAGATGGGTTATATAACCTCCTCAACTTTACTGAGATACTAGAGTTGACTGACCCTCTTGTTCTAATCCCCCACACTGTGACACTAGGCTCCCGGCATCCTCCTTCCAACAGTCAGAGTCACAGGAGGATGGCAGTGGTCATCCCCATCCCCACCCCCACCCCGTCCCCACTACTTCCGTTATGGCTCTAGGTTGTGGCCTTCTCCGTGTGTATTTTAAAGCAATCCCCAAAAGTTGATATGCAGAAAGCTAAGTCACAAGAATTATGTGAGTTTCAGCTGAAACAGCTGCTTTCCCCAGTTTGGCAGGTCCTTGGCTCCGAGGATGCCAGCTAGCCAGTGAAGTCAGTCTCAGTCCCAAAAACAGCTGTTGAAAGAAAGGCAGCATTATTGCATTTTTCCCTAGTAGACTCAAACTTGAAACAAGATAGACTGAGTAACTGTAGAGAGCTGAGATTACCTGCGGCAAGGGGCAGGAAAAGGAGAAAAAAATACATCTGCAGGACAGCCAGAAGCCCTAGTAATAAACTGACTGATGCTACTCACTTCTGCAATCTCTTGAAGCAAGCCTTTATAATGTGACAAAAATAGAAGGGCTGTGGTTACTGTTGAGCCTGAGAGCTGCCGCCTCTACGAAGTTTTCTTCCCCTTGACTTTGTCCCACCAACCATGCTGAGTCTTGGCTACTCGGAGGTGGCATCTCAATGAGCACTATCACTGACAGTTTAAAATGGCTCCTAGGTATGTATGCTCATGCCTACTGAGCTCTGAGTTGGGCATCTCACATGACTCCTCTCGAAGCTACAGGTCAACATGGCATGACCATTTTACAAGCATACTCTCCTATCCTGTCCTGTGACTAGGTGAGACAGCAGGGACCAGCAGTGAGGGACTGTGGCTGCAGCAGCCATCCAGCCAGTTCATCCTCTCTGGCCAAACTTCATACAGAGACACTGTCCCAATCCCACAAGAATGGATTGCTAACAAGTAATGGTGTCTCTTAGCACTCTTCTGCCTCTGGCCCAGAATGCAGTCCCTTCAGCAATCCCTTGCTGAGAATATCTAGAAATGAATCCAAAGTTAGGGACAGGACAAGTTCTAGTAGTCTATCATGACTCTTTGCTTCTGGCATCAAAATGTTATCTTTCTTCCCAATGAAGGAAGATATATCCACTAGCAACTACACTGCGGTGAGAGAAGACAGAAGGTGTGCACTTTAACTTCAAATGTCAATGCCAAGGAAAACATCTATTCTTTCTAAGAACTGTAGCAGATGCTAATTTAGACACAGACTAAGTTTTGAGTAAGACTTATAGACACATGCATGGGAAACCTCCCCACAAACACACCAGGAAGTGACGTGGGAACACAAGAAGGAGAATCTTTGATCATTAATTATTTTCTCAAAAACTTCTATGAGGAGAATAGAATTGGTTCTACAAGGAAACTTTCACCATGGATAGGCACTATAACCCCAAAGGCTAGTTCCCTGGGTCTGCTTATGAGCCGGGCACAGGCATCTAAAGGATTCTATCAGGCCGTTCTTGGGATAAATACAGAATAACATACACAAGAGCACATGGCAAAATATAAAGTGTTAGGCATAGGACTAACACATTATTATTACAAGAGCTTTCTTAAATTCAAGGGCACCTTTGTAAATGAAACCACCGTGACACGAACATTCAATAAGAAGTCGGATTGCCCTCACTCACAGGACAGACATTGGAAGAAGGAGAAAACAGGAAACAGGACAGAAGCCTACCACAGAGGGCCTCTGAAAGACTCTACTCAGCAGTGTATCAAAACAGATGCTGAGACTCTTAATCAAACTTTGGGCAGACTGAAGGGAATCCTATGAAAGAAGGGGGAGATAGTGGGACCTGGAGAGTTCAGGAGCTCTACAAGGAGAGCAACAGAACCAAAATATCTGGGCACAGGGGTCTTTTCTGAGACTGATACTCCAACCAACGACCATCCATGGAGATAATCTAGAAACCCTGCACAGATGTAGCCCATGGCAGTTCAGTGTCCAAGTGGGTTCCATAGTAATGGGAATAGGGACTGTCTCTAACGCAAACTCAGTAGCTGGCTCTTCAACCGCCACCCTCACACCCCTTCCCCCCCCTCCCCAGGGGGAAGCAGCCTTGTCAGGCCACAGAGGAGGACAATGTAGCCAGTCCTTATGAGACCTGATAAACTAGGGTCAGATGGAAGGGGAGGAGGACCTCCTCTATCAGTGGCTTGGAGAGGGGCATGGGAGGAGATGAGGGAGGGAGGCTTAGATTGGGAGGGAATGAAGGAGGAGGCTACAGGGATACAAAGTGAATAAACTGTAATTAATATAAAAAATAAAAATTTAACAAAAGTTGGGGCTGGCATGGTGGTATAGGACTAATCTGCATAATCAGGAGGTTAAAGCAGGAGGATTGCTACACGTTCCAGTCACGGCTCGGCTACATAATGAGTTCAAGGCCAAGAATACATAACAAGAATGTGGAAATTATTGTCTACATGGCTGTTGCTCATTTAACTTGAACATTTCAACACATGCCTGTTGATTTCCCAGCTACCCTCTGCCCATGCCAAGGGTTTGTCTGTGCTAAAAGTTTAAGTTGGAACTCTTGTGAGTCTGGATTATATACACTCAGTTGGTTACTCCAGTTCTGTTGCACACAGGAAGTTGTCTTTGGACTGTGAAGGCTACTGCACAAAGGACCCTGTAATCTATAAGCATTAACTCATAGAATCTACAAGCTCTACCACGTGGTGGGAACAAGTACTCAGTCCACAGAGACTTTCCAAATTAACACAAAGAGGAAAGCTTTACTCTGTGCCCAAGTATCCTGTTCACAGTGTCGGACTTATAAACTAATTCCAACTTAATCAGGAGTGTCTTATGCATAAAAGGTAGGAAGACTGTGACCCTACTGGGAGCCACTAGAGAATAAAATTATAAAATAAAAATACAAGCTGCTAGGAACCTTTCCAAGTATCCCCAATTTCAAGTTCCCTGAGAATGGAATTAACACACCCATAAACACCAGGGTACTTTTTCTCCTTAAGCCAGGCAGGAGAGTGTTAGGATTGGCTTCTGCGGTCAGCCAGCTTTGAGTGAACACTAGGCCTTGACACTAGTCATACACCACCACCAGGCCTTACTGTCCATGATAGCTACCTAACTGCTGAATCATGCTGTCAAATAAAAGAAGAAAATTTATAGAACTGAATGGGTAAAAAGCCAACAAGGTTCAAAGCTAGAAAGACCTGAAATCAAATCCTGGCTTTGCCACCTACTAGCTATATTACTTTAGACAAAGTCACTAACCCCTTTGAGTCCATTTCCCTTATAAAAATGAACATAATATAATAGCTGTATGCAGAACTTTTGAAAAGATAAAGAATATAAAATGAGTATATACTAGTACATTACATTGGTAAAGCATAGGCAAGAAATGTGGTAGCACAAATGACAGCAAAGTAACTAAAATTCTGAGCTGCCGCAAGGGCTGTCTCTGACATGAACGCAGTGGCTGGCTCTCTGACTGCCTCCCCCGATTGGGGAACAGCCTTACCAGGCCACAGGGTAGGACAATGCAGCCAGTTCCGATGAGACATGATAGGCTAGAGTCAGATAGAAGGAGAAGAGGACCTCCCCTATCTGTGGACTTGTAGAGGGGCATAAGAGGACATGAGGGAGGGAGGGTGGGATTGGGAGGAGATGAGGGAGAGGGCTACAGCTGGGATACAAAGTGAATAAACTGTAATTAATATAAAAACTAAAAATTTTTTAAAAATTAAAAATTAAAGAATAACTAAAATTCATTGAGTATTATGCGGTTATATTTACATCAATTAAAATTATGAATCATTTCCTTCACAATAACTATGAGGGAAATGCAGTTATTGACATCTTGTAGAAGAGGAAATTGAATCTCACTAAAATGAACTATTTGTCCAAGGTTACACAGCTGGCTAAGAACCTAGACTTAGACTGCCTGGCTACCTGAGGCTTAGTTAGCTAAGTCTTCTTGTGTGTTATTGAGAAACAAATGTCAGAACATAAAGATAACTTTGCAGTCTGTCAGATCGGATTTTAGGCTTTTGTAAGGTCTATGACCTTGGGTAAATTATGTAAGCTTCTAACCTCCAAAGGTCTCATCGACAAAAAGGCCCAGGACCCTGGTGAGGGCTAAGGCACCTAGTGGTTTGGCTTTTGATATGCAAAATACATTCCTGTATTCAATATGAGAGAGAGTCAGAGACAGAGAGACAGAGAGAGGAGGGAGATGAGAAGGAGATAGTGGATGTTGAAGATAAATTATTTGTACTCAAGGCACAAGAATTCAATCTTTAAGCGTAAATTTCATTACATCCCTGTCAGCCTTACCTACCTGCAGCAATGTTAGCACGTGGCGTTCTTTTTCCGTGTGCCACCTACAGAGCTTGGGGGTCTGGGCTCCTTTCTGGCCCATCTTTATGTCCTGGAGCCCTGACACTTGCGGAATTTGTTCTTAGCTGTGTTGCACACACATTTTTACACCTTTTCTAATCCCAGCTGTCACACACATTTGCAATTTAAAAGGATTAGGAGTCTCTCTGCAAAGTGTGCCCTGTTCTCTTTATTAAGTGCTTTGGTTTTTACAGGAGGAGAATTGGGTCATGATGTGGAGCTTCGGAGTCTAGAGCTGCAGACTTGCTGGGAAGACATTAAACCACACCCAAGACTCAGTCTAGTTAACAGCAGTCTAGTTAACAACTGATAAGGAGAACTGTTTTTGAGACACAAATCCATCAGGGTCTCAGGAAACAAGGGACTAGCTGAGGAATACTTTCCTGTGAAAGGGAAGGACATAACTCCTCTGCTCACTGGATCTGATGAGGGTGCTCTGCACAGGGTATGTGGAGCCTGAAGCCCTGAAACTTCAAGCCTGTGACTCAGGCACACAACCGCAGGGCTCATTTGTCAGTAACTGTGAAGAAGCCAAATCCAGAGGCTGTAGCTACAGAAAGGTTTTTAAAGGAAAGTTGAAAATCCTAAATCCTGTTGCTACCAGCACTTAGGAGGGTGGGTGAAGAGATCAATAATTTGGAAAGTACTTTGGGGAATTTTATTTAAAATCTCTCTAAAGGAGCTATAATCTCTAGTAACTTTGGGAGTGTGTATGTTGGGGGGGGGGAGATGCTATTATTTCTTTTTCCTGTTTCCAAGAAGAGCCTATTTCTTGCCACCTCTGTTAGTAGAGAGGAATTATATAAAATGCAACATCAAACTACAGCCCCATTCCAGGGACATTAAAGGCGCTTTCCCAATATCAATGACTGTTAGTTTACCTGGAGTTAAACAGGGGCAACTATGTACTCAGATTAACAAACCCACTACATTAACAGAGTATCCTACACAACACTGGCCATCAAGAAGGAAAATATTCTAGGGAAGAGAAGAAGCAATGAGTTCCAATGTACAAGTCACATGGGTCACTTCCTCAGGGTTACAAAGACAGGATCAACAAATAAACAAGCAAAACAGAAAAGAAACCCCCCCCCAAACAATAACAACAACTAAAACAAAAAATGAACCTACAACAGTAGGATGGTTTCAGTGAAGCTGGGCACATATTACCATTCTTAGTGTTAATTTTGCATATCAACAATGTCAGATATTAAGAAAAGGAAAGGCAAAGGCAAGTGTCAAACACCTACCAGCTGCACGTTAATCAATGCATATACATTAATATAAAATGTGTATGCAGTCAAACAGAAGAGCGATGAATTTGGTGCCATCTACATTTTTATAAGGGCAAATGAAAGCAATTTAGTGGGCCCAAATCAACTCTAACTGCACCTCAGAGGGTGAGTATTATTTCACTGGGGACACGAGGTTGTATGGAACTGTGTTCAGGTATTCAGTAAGGTCATCTATGGCTGCTAGCTCATCTCTTTGGCTCATGCAGTAAAAAGGATGCATTGCTGAGAGTCAACAGTTTAACAATTTACTTTCTTATCTTCCCGAGAGCGCCCAGACAGACTGTAAGGAATCCCATATTTTACAGATACTAACAGGTCTTGGGGCTGAAGATGCCACACCATACCACACACAGGCAGATCTACACAGACATCCTGCTGTTTCTCCAGAAACCTCCAGAGCCACAGCCAAAAGAAATGCCATAAGCTGTCACAGGACCCAAGGCATCGATCCTCCAATTAAGTGTTGGAACTTAACAGCGCAGCACAGCAAACACAGCCAGCCTGAAGCTTCAGGTTTCACGGAAAGCACAGGAAGAAAGAAGGCAGTGTGTTTTCTTGGCAAGACTGTTTTTCCTGGACATATAAAATTTAAATGTCATCAGTAGAATAGCCTTCCCAAAGGGACTAGAAGAAAAACTTTGTAAGAAATTGTTAAATTTCTGGAACTTAGGGTAATGTTTTTTTATTCCTACCTAGAAACATGAATATTATTTCTACCATAATCCTAAGTATTTGTCTACTTGATAGTTTAAGCCTTACAGTAATTGCACTATGAGTTAATGGGGAATTCTCATACAGAATTGAAAACTTTAGAGAAATGGCCGTTACGGTAAAGTAAGCACAGTGAGAGCCAAACATGCTTTGGCTCTCATCTCAAATGCTTTCAATTCTGCTCTTCTCTAATGCAAGTGGAGTTCCAGGTATGCAGTCCTTGGTGGAAATTATAGTCACTTTAGGCATTTGAGCAGATTACCTACTGATTTCCAAACCGGCTGTACCAGTGTACATGTCTATCAGCAGTCTATAATAGTGTTTCTTCCCCCACATCCTCGACAGCATTTCTTGTCATTTGTTTTCTTGATGACAGTCATCCTGGCTTGGGGAAATGCAATCTCAAACCAATCTTAATTTGCATTTTCTTGATGGATAAAGATGTTGAATTTTTTTTTTAATACTGCTAGGAAAATTAAGTGAGATGGTAACTATAAAGTTGCTTAGTACAGTATCTTCTGAAGAAGTTGTAAGTTATTTTTATCAAATTACATTTCTGGACTTTGTTTATTAAAAATATTCATTGATACAATGGAATTTTAAAAATCAGTACACATTACCTACAGGGACTAGGAAAAAACAGGAGTACTCAGACATTACTGTATCTTCTGGATTTTTCTACTCTAGCTCTTCCTATTCTAGGACATTTGCTTCCAAATAACTTTGCAGAACACTGGCTCCTCCCAGATCAGGTGGAACAAGGACTCTGGACTGCTGAGAAACAGGAAGTGTGTGGCTCATATGCTTTCCCAAGCCAGTCTGAAGGTGTTCACTAAGACTCCTGTGAAGGACACAGGAGGGTTCTCAGTAAAAAAAAAAAAAAAAGAACAGCTCAGGAAGAAGGAAGTTTCTAACCTTACAGGTACTGTCTGGAACATGTGTAGACGGCATCAGCACATTTTATATTACTAGAGTAGAAGATCAAAGGCTACAGAAAGAAAAAGGCAAGGTAGAAGTAAAAGGGAATACTGAGGGGTTGGGGCTATAACATTTTAAGTACAGAGGTCTGGTCCTGCTTAGGACACTTGAAGGTGTTGAAGAAACATGCTCTGTGGATTTTGAGGAGTAAGGGTGCTCCATCCAGGTGGTGGGAACAACGATTGCAAAGGATTCAAAAGAGAAGTGTATCTGATACATCCAAAGAACCACACAGCAGTCTAAGTCAACACAGGCGATATAAAAGAGAGAAGATAATGACTCATTGGGACTCCTAGGGTCCTATCAAGAATGACCTTCAAACCCAGCGATGAGGAGACTCACTGAATGGCTTGGCATCACACAACTATTGTGAGCTAACTTGGCAAGCCAAAAGTCTCATTCTGGTGGGTGATATCAGAACAAACAGGCCAAAGTGGAAGCAAGGAAGCAAATTAGGGGTTGCTTGTCAAAATTTAGATCAGAGGTGGCAGGTGGCTTATATTATTGTTATTTATAATATTGTTGTGTGCAGGTAGTGGTCAGAATCTACATTTGTCAGGCGTGCTTTTCTCATTCTAGGCAAAGTTTTTTTTTTTATTTAGGAAGAGAAACATGTGTTACTATTATTTTTAAAATCAGATTCCAGAGTTATGTCTGTCAAATACTCACCTGGGGAAAAAACTGCATAGGTTCTGAGAGGCTTGGTAAGGGTTTGCTGCTAAGAGCAATGACATTTCTCAGGTGTCAAACTGTGTTAAAGCATTTTATGATGAATAGGCCAGGAGGGTGGGGTGGGGATTTCTTGCATGCTATTTGATCACATTGTGAACCCAGAGATCATGCACTGGAAAAACCTGTTTCTAGTTGTGGTGTGGTTCAGCCCTAGCACACACCTTTACTCCAAGAGCTTTCTGTAAACAGGATTAAATAAAGTCAACCAAAGGTCAAGAGGCAGAGCAAGCAACCAGATGACAGGAAGTGAACATTAAAAAACAAAAACAAACAAACAAACCCATAGACAGTGAGAGGAAGCACAGTGGACAGATACAGAGATGCACAGGATACAGAAGGAGGAAGATTCAGTGGGAGGGGTCTTTAAGACAGCGAGGAGAAGGAGCAGGGGCTTTTTCTAGGCTGTCACCTCTACCAGTGCTCTAATGTTTATTACCACTGTGACCATGACAATCTGCAATGCCCCTATCACCATGGTTGAAGAACCATTAGCAATGCAAACCTAAGCAATTCTGAAGGTTCCAGAGCAGCCCCACACAGCTAAATAACCCAATTCTTCTTTTTCTCCTTTCCTTCTTTATTTAATCACTTTACAGCCTGATCCCAGCCCCCCACTCTCCTTCCAGCCCCACCTTTATGCTCCCTCCCCCCAATTCTCCCTTTCCTTCTTCTCAGAGAGGGAGAGGCTCCCAAGAGGTACCAACCAACTTTGTCATCTCAAATTACAGGAAGAATAAAAGTATCCTCTTCCACTGAGGCATGACAAGATAGCCTAGCTAGGGCAAAGGGATCCAAAAGCAGGCAACAGAGTCAGAGGCTTCTACTCATTGTTAGCGGATCCACAGCCTGTGCATGCTCTTTGGTCTTTGGTTCACGATTTCTGAGCCCCAATGGGCTCAGACTAGTTTACTCTATGGCTCTTCTTCTGGTGTCCTTGACCCCTCCAACTCCCTCTATCCTTCCTCCCACTCTTCCACAAGACTCAAGTTTGGCCTATTACACAATGGAATACTACTTGGCTATTAGAAACAAAGACATCATGCAGTTTGCAGGCAAATGAATGGAAGTAGAAGTGATCCTACTGAGTGAGGTAACTGAGACCCAGAAAGACACACATAATTTATAAGTGGATATTAGCCATAAAGTACAGGATAACCATGCTACATTCCACAGACCCAGAAAAACCAAGGAGGGCCCAAGTGAAGATGCTTGAATTTTACTCAGAAGAGGAAATAAAAATAGACATCTGAAGTATAAGAAGGGAGGGAACTGGATGGAAGAAAGGGTGAAAAGGGTAACAGGGGTGGGGTCCAGGGGTGGGGAGAACAAGGGTGGTGTTGGGACTGGGAGAGAGAATGGAAATCAGTGTAGGGGCATCTCTGGGACAGGAGAGGCTCCCAGGGTGAATCTAGCTAATACTCCAAGCAGTGCTGGTTAAGGAGCCTAAAGTAGCCACCTCCTGTAGCAAAGGGGAACTTCCTGTGGAGGGAGGGTGACATCAACCTATCCATAAACTTTGACCCAAAATTTATTTTGCCTACAAGAAGTGTAGGAATAAAGATAAAACAGAGATTGTGGGAATGGCAAACCAATGGCTAGCCCAACTTGGGACCCATTCCATGGGAGAGAGCTAAATCCTGTCACTGTTAATGATACTGTGCTATGCTTGCAGACAGGACCCTACCATGTCTACTCAGAGACCCTATCCAGCAGCTGATGGAAACAAATGCAGAGACTCACAGCCACACAACTCAATTCTTTTGTGTGTGTGTGTGTTATTATAATCTTTATTTTGTAGATAAGCAAATATACAAATGTTAAGTAAATTAAAAAGATATAGGTAGTGGGTAATAGAGTCATAATCACATTTCGGGCAGTCTGACTTCAGAGTTCATTTATGTAATTATTGAGGGCTACACCCCCCCACCCCCAAACATTAGAGCAATGCCAAGCCATCCAGAGGGTTGGGCCAGAAAAGTAGTTAGGTGTAGAAATGCAGATGTATTTCAAGAAGGATGCATCCCTGAAGAAAATATAGACACAGTGTGCTATAAAGGTTAAAGACTCAGGCTTTGGCAATAGACACTACACTTAGTATGTGACCTGGGCATATCACATACTTTAGCCAGGCATTGGTTTTCCCATTACAAAAGTGGGGAAAATGGTGGTTCTCATAAGACAGGATCATAACGTGTAAGGGAGCCTGATGTGTGTGGTGTTAAGCCTTAAATCTAATCACAACTCAATTCTGTAAGGGCCCACTTATCCGTTACCTTTTCATGGTTCTCTATTAAGATCTCGATGACAATGTTCTGGAACTTGATGTCCATGATGGCTGCCACTGTTTCTTCCTGAGGTCGCAGCAATGTGGGTCCAAACACTACTCCAAGGTTTGCCACCGTCATCAAATTCTGCTTGTGATTGCTAGCAACACTGGAAAGGGAGAAAAGAAGGAGTAAAAGAAGTTGTGCATGTGGAGACAGCTGACCTCTATGGCT
Source organism: Pachyuromys duprasi (assembly GCA_028658305.1). Lineage (NCBI taxonomy): Eukaryota > Metazoa > Chordata > Mammalia > Rodentia > Muridae > Pachyuromys > Pachyuromys duprasi. Next base: position 5,811,482 of record CM053764.1, read on the forward strand.
ACTTCTGGCCTTCCTGCCTGCATGTATAGGAGACAAAACTTGAGACATCCTTGGAGGCCATGAATCAAAGAACAATTTTTTTTTTTTGTATCTTCAACTACAGTGTTCACAGATCTTCACTCAGTATACCCTTCAGGATATGATTTCTATTTTGCCTAAAACCACCAGCCAGCCAACTAGTCAAGGCCATCTGCCAGGTGATGAGTTTGGGCACTCTGAGTCACTATTCTCTAAGTCCAGGAAACTGCCTGTCCCTCTTGGTTGTAACTTCTGTACCTGTCTACTGCTTAAGCCACTGAGGGTTTTCCTCTACATTGTCTCTGATGCAGATCAAGAAGCTTCTGGTTTTAAATCATTTGCAAACATAAGCACAAAACAGACACTGTTTTTCAAAAGGATAGAGCTTGCGTTTAAGCCACGTCAGAAAATTCAGTACTCTAAACACCAAGTATTAAAAGCGCATTTGATTAAACATGTGGTTTACATTAAGTGAAACGTGGCATCAACAGAAATAAAAAATGCACTACTGTATATTCATGTGTTTATACTGCACTTACACTCAAATTTTAAAGAAGAAATGAAGTCAGTAATGGCTAAGTCAGAGTAATCTGCTAACTACACATGCATATTTTATAGGTAAACAACTATTCAAAATATGTGTATCTGAACTCCATGATTAAGCTATAAAACTCAATGGTTCACAGGCAGTCCCTTGAATAAAAACTTAGGAATGATTTACTGGCAATAAACAAGTTTATTCCATTCAACACTGCTAGAAAATACTAGAAGCTTCCTCAATCACCCACCTGTTGGAAGAAGGAAGCTATTCATTACTAACTGGCATCTAGAAAGAAATCTGGGCAGAGACAGTTTTCATAGACTGACCTCCCCAGCGCTAGGTGCTATTCACACTTAGTATCTTTCATACAATCCCATCCATATCTACACTGTTTCTCCTGTGACTTCCATTATGTAGAAGAGACTCACCAACCTTAAACACTTGTCTTTAAACTGAGTCTTTAATGAAATTCTACTTCAACCAATTTTATCATCTGATTTACACTGTTCCTCAAGTTTTTGAGGCTGACACACCAAATTAACTTCCTTCTTTGGGCAAAAAGTAAGGAGTAAGGGGATTTGCTTATTGCCTGCAGACAACACTCACAGCAGGGAGAGTTGCCACAGGAGCTTGTCCTGTTTCTGGTCCATTTAGGACATTCTCCAAGTACTTTGCTAGCTCTACCTTAGTCCTCTTAGCTTACTCATGTTTTTCCATTATGCCCAGAACTGCATCACACTGTCCATGTGAAGGCGTTAATGAGATGGTCAAATGGGGTTATGGCAAAGAAGACAGCCTTTGGCCAGCACCTGGGCCCATCAGCTAAACTCACACACTCTCAAACTGCTTCTCCATCCTTACTTTCCCCACCAGATCATGAATGAGAAAGGAATTCAGGGTTGACACATCTCCTAGATGAATTACTGGACTTATCCCTGTCTGCATGAAAGTCACTTGGGAAAATGAAATCAACTAGCTACTTATGTTTGAAAACATTTTCAAATTGCAACCAATATAAAAAACAGTTTGAATTGTGATCTTTTTCTACAATCAGGCCTTTCTGCTGTCTCCGTGACTGCAGAAAAAGATTCCTCATCGGCCCTCCTATCTACCTGTACCCAGCCTTTCCTGATAGCTACCATCAGTTAAGGTGATTAAGTCTACTCCTATGATCCTCCTTTGTTAAGAAGATCATTACCACATCTCTGCTGGTCTTGGAGAGAGCAAACCACATCTCTGCTGGTCTTGGAGAGAGCAAAGTTACATCTCTAAAGTGTTTAGCAAGTCTTCTCTTTTTACTGTTCTGACAATGAAAGCTAATGGTTGGTTCCTTTTATTTTGCTTGGCTTTTGGGAGCTGAGGATACAATACAAGGCCTTGGATACGCTAAACAAGTACTCTTTGGGGCTGTACCCAAAGTTGAATACTCATATAAGAACCATACCCTCCCCCAACTCATGTATAAGTTTCTGCTACTTTCCAGCTGTGGCTCACTGGACAAGTAACTTACTTCATCAAACATAAAGGTGTTTGGTCCCTCCTCTTTTTAAAAGGAGTAATAAGGGTGGACAGCACATCCACTTCATGGCACATGGTTCAGGTTGATGAGGATACTGCCCATCCTACTCTGCTCCTACCTTTCTGCTCTTGTTCATGTCACCCCTTGGGCTAGAACGTTCTTATTTCTGTACTTGACAAACCTTCTCCCTAAGGCTCATCTCATATGGTCCCCTTGCTTTCTGCCCCTGCCCTGCTCTCTTCTTAGTCCTCCATCCCAGACTCAGACAGACAAGTTGGCCTGCCTGTGAGGTTCTCACTCAGTGTTTATGTTTCCACCACTAGACTGAACACAGAGACGGAAGTAATGAACTTTATAGAGCCAGTGACAACAGGATCACAGTCAGTGAAACTTAAAGTATGACAGGAGCTTCTTGGTAGATGTAAGAGTAATATTCTCAGCCCAACTGAAAACTTTCTAATTATTATCACAAATATGGAGATAACTGTATCTGAACTATTCCAACCTCCCTTTTCAAAGTCTCAAGCTGTGTTCCACTTTTTACATTTAATTAATGAGTAATAATTACTCTGATTTGCAGGCCCTCAGGCCCAAAGGAATCTGGAAAAACAGTACAGTAATTCTGAGTTGGCAACTCTGAATGTAAATAGGCTTGAGGCTACCCAACAAATTCATTTCCTGTTTAATGATCTATTTTATTCTGGAACTTAAAACACATTGATCTAAATCTTAACTTTTCAGTGACAGGCTTGTACCTTCTCATTGCTACCATTATATCTGGGCACTGCCGTAATAAATTGCTCTGTCACTTGATTACTTCAGCTCACAACTTGGTAAAGCTTTGTTCATTATTCCAGAGTGAATTATTAATGACTTGAGAGCTCTGTGTATTCCAAAGAGAAAGGCCTAGACCGCAGTCTCTGCTGGTACCAGCCATGAATTAGAGCTTGATGGATTTACAGGTGTGTGGGAAGCACGCTGGCAGGGCTCTGGGAAGCCACGGGACTCATTCATTAGCGAGATCCATAAAGCACTGCGCCTGCCTTCTGTTCTCTTAATTGTACTGCCTGGGCTCTTCCTCACACAGTTCAGAATGTCGTGTTGAGTCTTGTCTTAAAATCCACACAGAGATGCTTCTTATCGCATGTCTTTCAGCCCTTGTGTCCACATGGGCTACTCTGCTGAGATGCCTTCCACAAACACTACAAGCACAGCTGCCTTTCTGCAAGCTTGCCTTCCAGGGTGCAGACGAGGAGCGTCACCTGTGCTGGTAGGGAAGGAACTCCTTGTTCTTCTGCGGCTCTGCAGATGGGCTACAAACAGTGAGTGTCAGTGTGCTCCTAAGGCGCATGTATCAGAGAAGTTGCTGGGGATATTCACTTACAATTAGCAATTGAAGAGCATGTTTCATGAGAATGGGCATGCTAGAGGGGCTCCTGCCATCTTTGTTTCACGGGAAAGTGCCTACACGGTCTGGATGGGATGCCCTTTGGGAGAGAGAAAGGGGAAAATTTCTTCCAGACGATGACTGTGGTTGAAATAGGGAGAGCATCAAGAGGGGTGAGACAGTAGCTTTTTTTAGGGCCTATTAAGAAAGACCCTGATACTGCACAGGGATCACATCTCTTCTCCTTAAGTTGAAATGAGGATCAAGGCTCTGTAAGTGTTGTGCTCTTTACGACCACAGACTACCAGGAAGTAAGCCTACAGCAGGATTTGTAGCCTGGCTGTCTTTGAGGCCTGGGGTGGTATATTAAGAAAAGAAAGTTAAAGCTGAGCCTCATTCTGCTGGACATGCTGTGGCAGTGTGCTGTAAAGGCTGTGGTGACAGCCCACAGCCTTGCCCTGCCTTCCCCCCTCCAGCCTCTAGCAGCAACTCACAGGGTTCCTCAGACTTACAGGACGAAGGAGGCCTTACAAAAAGTCCTAGAATGGTTTGTGTACATTTGGCTTTTATAATAACTCTAGAATAGTAGTTTGAAACTTCTGACAATAAAATAGGAAACGTGTTCACACGACATACATTCTAAGTACTTTGCTAGCTCTACCTAGCATGTACACACACAAAACAACTGGGATGCACCTGATATTTTACATTCTTTCAAAATTCCATTATATTGTTTTTACAACTCACTTTTGATACAAGAACTAGAATTTGAAAAACACCACCATAAGAACATGGTATGCAAATACTACCCAATTTTTACATACAGGAAATAAGGCTAAGTTGAGATGGTTACCCAGTGGTTAGAGTCAGAGAAAGAACCAGACAAAAAGTAGGTCACAGAGTCTCCTCACATAAGAAACAGGAGCAAACACACCTACCATATAATATTGGAAGGCTGATAAAACATAATTAACTATGTCCTGGCTTATCTGCCTGGTATATCAACTTAATAGAGGACAGTTGCTACTGTCATGGTACTAGGGCACAGGAGTGGGTCACTGCAGGTACCAGTTAAAAGCCACACTACAGAAATGTTCAAAGAACCACATATTCCTTCACTTCCTCATCAGCATCTCTAGCACCACAGGCTGGAGAGAGGCAAAGCTCACTCTGCCTCATGACACCAACAGCTTCATGCCCCAAGCTCTATCAAACTCTCCCCGCTAAGCAGCCAGAGTTTGTGCCCTGTAAAGCCAACTCTGGATAACAAATGCCTACTGTAGCGATAGCAAGCTCATTCCTTTAAACCATGTGTCCCAACCCACCCCTTAGGGGCATCTCTACATTGATTAGTCCCTGTTCACAAGTGTTACAAAACTAAAAGTTGGATGATGACCTTGAAGTGCCTCCTGGAGAGGATGCAGATGGTACTGGGCAAGCCTAAGGCTAACAGTCCTGAAAGTGAGAGAGCAGGTGGGAGAGCGAGCAACAGTAAATATCACGTTGGTTGCTAACACCTTCTTGGGGAAGCCCCCAAGGCTAGGCTGAGGATTCACTAGAAATGAATCCTGTTATTTTGTGGTTAACCAGCTAAGTGTTAAGTTTCCAGGGCTGTTAATTTGGTTGCTTTCACCAATTTCAAATCTCTTAGTGTGTGTTGCCTAGATGCCACTTGGACTTTCTGAGGTGGAACTAGCATGGAGGTGCTGTGGAGGCTGTCAAGAAAGCCCGTCAGTGTCAGTGTCATAAATACAGCTTTTCTGTGCTGTCCCCAAATGAAAGAGGAACATAAGCAGCTCTGCATGCTCTCTGTGGTCACATTCATTCCTGGGAGTGGTTATCTAGCAAACGGCCAGACTTCCAGCTTTGAATGATTAATGAAATATTAATTCTGAAGGGTACTTTTTATAGTCTCGCTTACCTTTCATGAAAGCCCTTTCAAGCAGGCACTCTATTTGCCACTGTTATAAAGTTCAGGCCACAGAGAAATGACGAAGCCCACCTGTGCTCACACAGCCAGGATGGATCTGGATCAGCTCAGACTGTCCTCTTAGCCATGGCTCTCAGCTGTTCCCACACAACCAATGACAAGAGGTATTCTTGTTCCTCAGAAAACCATGAAAATGAACACACAGAGGATTCAGGGAGTCAGCCAGGGAGAAGCACGGGCTACAGTGGAGGGATGAAAGGGAAAGGGATAAAAGAAGAAGGGTTGGTCCTTCATCCATGACATAGACTGCTGAGCTGGAATAGGAAGGAAGGAATGAGCTACCTCTGTGACTACCTCTGAAAGTCTGAAAGCAGTGCCAGACCCCACCACTTCTTCCCCCTTCCTGCCAAAAGATGGCCGTCTACTTGACAAAAATCACAAACTGATCCTTGAATATGACAGAATACTATTTATGGCTGGCTGGCACAGACAGAGAGCTGCTTCCTAATGGTGGAAGAATGAAGCTATCAGAGAGAGAAATTAAAAGACAGAAGAGGGAGAAATGGTTTTTAGAGTATCAGAAAGATAAAATGCTATGGGGTGGTAACACAGGCTACACCACTTTACAGTGTTTCAAGGTTCTGAATATGAGTAACTTCTCTTTGCTTCCGGTGGCATAGATGACCATGTTCCAACTGCTGAGATATTACTATTGGCAAGAACAACTTATGCCACTTTGGACCCACTTATAGAGATCCCTCAGTCCTAAACATTCTTTAGAGAAAGAGAGGAGAACTATGGGGGAAGCAGAGACAAGAGGCTCTGTGTTCACAGCTTGCACCCTTCACAGAGGTGGTTCTGAGGCCCAAGTACACAGCCAGCTCCACTTATACTCAGCCTAGTATGACTCAATTTAAAATCTATTAAAGGTCCCCTGGATGTTTCAAATTGAAAACTGAAAACTGTTAGTAGGCTGCATGGTGGGTTCTCGAAAATTGGACTCAAAATTGTCATCTGACCCAGCAATTCTAATTCTGGGCATACATACAAAAGATCTACAAGCAAGATCTGCACATCCACCTTCATGACTGCTCTATTCACAACTGTTATCATAACTGCTAACACACTTGGGTAGATGGATGCCTCAGCAAGATGTGATCTACACCCACAGTGGAAATCTACAAAAGACATGGAATTCCAGCAAACACCTCATGGCTGGACCTGTGGACATGACAGTGGGTAAACAAGCCAGTCACAGGGCAAATGCTGTCTCGGTAATCAGACTCAGGGACGGAACCGTGAGCAGCTCTGCTGGGGAAGACAGAAGGCACTTATTGTTCCTAGGTGCAGAGTTTCAGCTCTGCAAGATAAAACACTGTCAGATGGACAGGGGTGACAGCTGTATGCCATAAATGTATTTAATGCCACTCGACTATAGTCTTAAAAATGGAAATCATGGTAAAAAAATTGTTACACATATTTTGTAATAATGTTGATGATCAAAAGTTAAGAGAAAAGGGTTTTTAAGAAACCTTTGTCAAGTCCTATGAATCAGTGACCTCAAGACCCTTCTTCAACACATTTCCCTTTGCTCTTTGACTTCTGTGCCCTGTATCTTTCTTCCTAATTCTGATCCTAGATGCCTTAAGAATCCTACAGCCCTCTTTACCTCTCTCTTAGACTACTCTCACTTCCTCAGAGGAGTCTTTCTAGCCATCCATCATAGGTCAAGTCTTGCACTAAACTTCTTCCTCCCCAGTTATCCCTTGTCAACACTTACTAAACAACAAATGTGTCTCCATTCATGGAGGTGCCCATGTCTGTTTCTCCCACTTACCAAAAGTTTCAAGAGTATAGGGATGATGGAATCCTCCTTCCTACTACCCACCCCAGTATCTAGCACAGAGTGACATATAACCTGTTGAGGGCAAAGAACAAAATAACATGCGGATGCTGTGAAGGCCACCATCTTAAAAATGCACAGAAGACCAGGGGCACCAAGTTCCTTCTTCAAAACTTCATGGACCTTATTATGGTCTCAGACCTTTGGTCATGCCAGGGGCAGTGAAGAGGTAGCCAGGGCAGCTCTCCTGACAGCCATGGTACATGACAAACTTGGTATCACTGTTGGATACACTAGTCTGCAAGGTATGAGACTATAAAATATTTATAGGATATAATAACCATTATTATATGAATTACCTAACATGTATTATATAATATAGCATAATGCACAAAATATTATGCTAGTCTCCTTCCAAACATTCTTCTAGGATAGAGTATCCTATGTTAATTTTTCATTTTATCTGTTACTCAAATCCCTTTCTATTCTGCTTGCCTTTAATTATTACTGTAATTTCCATCAAAAACTAATAGCAGTATTAATCAAATATTTTCTGGGAGGTAAACATTAAGTAGAACTTCATCAATTACCTCATTTGGATTTTACAATTATGCCATGGATTAGGTTCTAATATAGTTCAGCATGAGAAAGTTATAACTCTGACAAATTCAGAAATCTGCCTAAGTTACATAACTAATAAGTGGTAGCTGTAGAAGCAGAGACCAAGTGATCTGCAGTCTGACCAAGCAGCTGCTGGTCCTCAGGGGTGGGGTGGAGAGGCACGGCCACGGTACAGATCTCACTGGCTGCTCTTCCTATCTATGTGGCCTAGGTAAGGAGATCATGTGGCAAAGGAAAACCGGATTGGGTAGTTCTGTCTGAAAGTTGTTAAAAGCAATCAAGGAAGGGTATTAGCTCATCTATGACCATTAACAGTGTAGAACATCCCAGAGTTTCTCTACTGAAAAAAAAGGCCATTAGAATTACTGCCTTCCGTGAAGAAAGCTCATCTCAACCAGGATAAGAATTGGAATTTGCCACTTGGAAGTCAGGCATGGTCTTTAGAGTCCCCAAATTGGTTAAGTTGGGTTTTTGTATTTCTCTTATTTCTTTCCTACACAAAGAAAGTACATTGTTTGGATCTAGGGATCTGGATCTAAGAGGTTAAGGTAGCTACTTTTCTTGAATAGGCTTTAACCAAAGTAGGTATGCTCTTAGGCCCAGGCTGCAGGACCTAGTGGTGACCAGGAGAAAAACACAGAGGCAACCCCATATTTTTGGAAAACAATGTGACTATTTCAAGTCACCTGACAATTGATTCTAAGGCCCAGTATAATTAACTCTTGGAAAGCACTTTATAAAATGCTTCCACATTCATTATCACACCATTAAAAAATTAGTTCTCATATTTAGAGAGAAATGCTAAAAGGAAAACAAGGAAGGGACAGCAGCTGTATATGTATTTGTGAAAATGACAGCATCAAGGGGAGCAGCACACCAGTTCCTGATGGTGTGATGCTTCCTCAGTGGTGAAGACCATTGCCTTTAAATCACCACCATCCAAACCTGCAGGCCAAGGACTGTGTTGCTCCCTGATCTAGCAGAGAAGTCTCAGTGCCTCACCTATTCTTCCATTATCAAGTGATTCCCAGTGTCTGCCATGTTTCAGGGACTGCTTTAAGAACTGGAGATACTACCATGAACAAAACAGACCTTTCCCCCTGGCCCCTGGTTCTTTGCCATAGATAAATTTTAATTTTGTATGGTACAGCACATAATAAATAAAGTATATGGTTCTATGGTAAAAGAGAACACTGGGAAAGAAGACAGGGGATAATGGGGACATGTTACAACTTTGAAAGGTGATCTGGGAAGTATGGCTAGAAGGAGGCATGAAGAAACAAACTGGAGGAAGTAAGGACACGGTAGATGTGAACACACTAAGGTCAAAAGGTGCATGGCATGCTCGCCCTGTGCACCTGGTGCAGAGTGAGCAGAGGGGAAAGGAGCAAAAGTCAGACTGGCAATGGACCTGGCAAATCCTGGAGGGCTTTGCAGGCCACTGTGAGCACTTTGTTCTTTCCTAAGTGAGATGAAAGCAATTAGAAAATTCTCACCAGAGGGAGAAACCCAGTACAGCAGTGCCTCTCTTCAACTTGAGAAAGGCCTCAGCTACCAAGACTCAGATGCACAAATTCTGTGGGTCTCTCATCTTCTAGAGACAGACAGAGACAGAGAGAAACGCTGAGAGATGGAGGGGGGAGGGAGGAGGGGAGAGAAACAAGGAAACAAAGAAGGAGGAGGAGGAAGAAGATGACTACAACTGGTCCCCCCAACCCCCAGAACCCATCAGCCCTAAACAGCAGGGAAAAGCAAAGGGCTCGGTGCTGCCTCTCCCACCAACCCTCTCTCACCTAGGGTTGGGGGATTGCAAGGGAGAGGCCTTAAGCAACCTGAAGTAAAATAGAGTTTTAAAAAGAGCACAGCAGAAGGGTTCCACTAGGGGAAAGAACTGGCCTAAACTGGTGGTCTAGTGGAACAGGGTGGGGGTGGGGAAGGCACTTCTAGGTTCTGGCTACCAGGAATAGATCCAATATTAAAAATTTCAAAGAAACATTTGTAGGAGCTATTTAACTTAATCAGTGCAACCATCCTAATTACTTGAAAGAAAAATCAGTCTTCTGAAGACAGCCCCTTATAGCTAGTCCTATTTCACAGATAAAGCAACAGAGACAAAAAAACTAAATCAAAGAAGGCAGCTTGAGGCCCAGCACTTAGAGCTTATTTCCAATACACATTCCCGCTTAAGGGAATGAAAACCACCCTTTCGGAGGGATGACCAAGATTCTAAATCAATACGCCTGAGAGAAAGGCTGGCAGGCTGTTAGCAAAAAGCAGAAATACGTTAACACAGGCACTCATTCTGGGGGAACAGAACTCGTTCAAGAAGACAACACAATCTTCACAGCCCATTGACATCAGAGGAAGTGTATGGATCATCCCTCATACGCCATACAATGCTCAATTTCTGCATCAACATCTCCCAGCCCCAGGTCCACTCAGCTGCCAAGTGCCTTGAATTTTAATTCAAGTCCACATTCAAGGGAAATAACAGCTTCTCTTATTTATTTAAATATAGAGCAAATAGCTGGAAACAAATTTTAAAGTACAGTATCGACGAGCAGGAAGTAAAGATCGAAGATGAGAAAATGGACCTTTCTCTAGGCAGGGAATAGCAGGTAGTGTTTGGTAACAGACATCAAGTGATTCACAGAGAGAAGCCGAGATCTGGGACTCTGTTCCAACAGTCAGGCTCTCGGCAAGTGTCATTCTCAAAGCCCAAATCAAACAGATTGCTTTCAAAGGGGAAATCAAAGTGTTTAATAACAAAACACTAAAATGTTTTCAACACACAAGCATCAAAGCCTGACACTTTAGCTGTTGTTATCTTACTTCAACTGATCCATAGGCAAGGTGGCTGAAGCAAGCCACATTGATGGCAGCAAAGATGGGGAAGTGAAGTATAATGCGGGCCATAGCATGTTAAGAACCATGCTATGCATGTTTTCTAGGAGAAAATCTTCAGTTGCCTGCTTCAACAGACCACTCTAGGTATGTGTCAATCCACAGAGCTGAAAAAATGTAAAGAACAGCAGATCCTCAGTAAACCCAGCTCTTTACTACAGACCCCAGGGCCTGACCCTTGACTAGCATGACCTTATGCCATGCCACTGAGAAATGACACAGGACCAAAACCGGTGAGGAGGACCAACTTGGGTAAGGCAGAAGACAGGCTTCTACAGGGAAGGGATGAGAGTGCTGTGCCCAAATACAAAGGGCAGAGTAGAAACTCATAGCCTGGAAAGGAACAAGGGACCAAACTGCAGTAATGAGTTGGATCTCTAACCACAAGCATTGGCAATGCCTTCCTGGTGATCTCCTAATAATGAACTCAAACCAATTACATTCCAGACAAGTTCCATGGGAATTCTGAAGGCAGTGTCAACAGCTGCTGAGGACTGGAAGCCTGGGAATCTTTGTCACCCCTGTGGTTTCCCATATGATGAGAACACCCTGTGGCTTCCAGAAGGTCCTGTTTCCCAAATCTGTGGTCTCCACACATTTAGGAAGAGGCTCCTCCCAAAACATGTCACTGATAGATCCCACGGATTAGTCTTACACACAGAAAGAACCTTCAGACACTTCTATACCAGGAGAGAGCAGCACTGGAAATCTATTACATTAAGTCACATTCACTTGGGCTATGCTAAAAGCTAAGAAATCATTAAACAGAGGTAGAAAACAGAGCAAATAGAAAGTAAAACTTGAAAAAGATTCCTAGAGCTGATCCTTAGCTTGAGGGGAGAGAAGAAGCAAAAGGCTAGCATTTGGAGAAAAAACTCTGATGGAGTAGCTGTCAAAGCCTCCTTATCAGCTCTTCAGATTGTTCCCAATGCTTAATCACCCCCAAAACACTGCAGCAGAACTCCAGCTGCATAAATACTGACACATATTTTTCTCCAGAATAAATTCATGGAAACAGAATTTAGTGTAAGGTTTATTAAACATACTGCCAATGTGTCACCCGGAAGACCTATATCTGGTTATACTTCCACATACTACATCTTAGGGTACCTGTCTTAAGTCCTTTATTTTTGTCCTTGCACTAAAATAAGTCATTACTATTTCCAAAGTTGTTATAAGTAGTGGATAATTTTGTGTCTGTCTCTTTTTAAGACACATTTTTTGATTAGTCATGACAGTGAATCATTTCCAAATGTTCCATGATGCAGGATTTTCCCCAAATGTACAATGACTTCTTAAAGGCCACACATATAACACTCAGCAGAGATGACTAAAAGTAACAGGTAAATAATAAGATTTGTTGGGTAAGGCTGTATCTTAATTCTACACAATGAAAATCAAACAACTTTAAAACTGCTACAGTATTTCTATCTTAGAATCCACATATCCTTTATATAATTTAATACACATGTTAAAACCAGCTGTTTCTGATCCCTGCATCTGATGCTGGGTAAGGCTGGCTCTCCGTGTCGGTGTGCAGCGTTGAAATCCTCTGAGGTCTACTCACAAGAACCGTGTCTGTTTTGTTTGTCACTGGGTACCTAGGATCTAGCACAATGGGACTGAAAGGGCATGGGCTTTAAAATTTTAGATCAAACAGGCCAAAAATATCCCAGCTGGCTCCAGTGAGTACCACAGCACTTAGGAAGTATTGCACACACATTTGCTGTTGTTACAGAGGCCGGGGCTACTTCCCTGGTAGGTGAGCTCACTGAAAGGTCAAGTAGAAGATGGATGCTCATGAGAATTCAGGAAACTCTGAAGTGCTCTACAAGTTGGGATAGTGAAGAGGAAGAAGATGACGATGCAGGATTCATGATTTCAGCAGGAGCAGCCCTCAGAAACAAGAGGCTAGTCAAGAAATCAAGCTCTCTGGGTTGGTATTGAAAAGCATGAGAGTGCCTCCTTGAAGCCTGATGGGCAATGGAATAAGCAGGCTACTTTTTGTGCTGTGTCCCACAGAAAGTCCGTGGTCAGCAGAAGGCAGCACAAGTGCTGTTAGAATCTCCGGTCTGAGCTGCGAGAAGAACAGAGAAAGATCTGCGGTAAGACCTTATTGTGGGGAACAGTCATGTATAGCACCCACTATCTGCATTCTTGCAGGCAACTCTGAAGTACTTGGGTGAAAGTGAACTTCTGTAAGCAACTGAAATGACAGTTCTAGGAAGTCCTCCTAGGTGAGATCCAGCATTCTGTCATTGCCAATGAAGCCAACTGGAGTATCAGGAGGGAGCCCCAGCCCGAAAGACAGGGAGTGGAGAAGACAGGAAGGATGCAGGGTCATCCACAGGGTGGGGCAGAGAAGGCTCCCTGATGAGTTCTCCATGAGGGATGGGGTAGGCCTCAGGCCCACCCACAGCTCTCACCCTGCTACCTCACAAACAGAACAACCAGCACTCCACAATCCATGCATAATCTACAGCTTTGATCAGACAAATGGTAGGGACCACTATGAGTGTGCACACAGGAAGTCACTGCTACTCCCTTTCCATTCCACAATTTCTAGACCCTAGCCTCCCAGCACTACAACACACACACACACACACACACACACACATGAACCTGTTGCTATGGCAGATATTTGTCCCCTCCCTTGGGAAGGGAACATTCCATACTACTACAAAAAGAAAATGTTTTCATGTTGCATGCCAGATCCTGTCCTGCTTTTCCACTAAAAGATGACAAAAAAAAAAACCTTTATAATCTAGTTTTTAAACAAAATTGTAGGAAGCAACTTTTCAAAGTAACACTGTATATTATAGGTTGAGGAAATGTAAAGAAAAAATAAAAGGATGAAAGTAATAGAGGAGACTCTCTGAAGAACATAACTTCTGACGGATGTCAAAACAATGTGTGGTCAAATGCTCAGGAAAAGAGGGAACAATCAACGATCCTAAAAAGAAGAGAGACTAGGGTCCCATAGTCCCATGAGGGCGCATCTCCAATGACCTTCCACTTGTCTTACTTTGAAGGTTTCACAGCACTTTCTGATAGTATACTGTGGGGCTGAAGAGTCAACACTATGATGGAAATGAAGGACTGTCTGAAGACCCAGGGAAGACTTGGTACACAATCCTTCCCCCTAGGAAGGATAGAAAAGGTGCACGCAAAGTCACAAGAAACTGACTGGGACTGAACACCAAACACAAAACAGAAATAGTGAAAAGTCAGAGTATGTCTGAGGGCCAGAGCAATTTTCTGCACCATCCTCATCTGTAAATGTGCACTCCCTCCCATACACACTCATCCTCATATCCCATCTCTCTGTGCTCATAGTCCACAAGTGAGGGGTCCTGGTATACACATCTCACTCCCAGGCACAGTTCCTAACTGAGGGATTGGTTCAGACCTACGTTGACATCCCGAAGATGCAGAGATCGTGTCTGT
>CM053764.1:5825791-5838651 GCA_028658305.1 Pachyuromys duprasi
GGAGGGAGGGAGGGAGGAAGAGAGGAAGGAAGGGAGGGAGAGAACAAAGTCCTCAAACTCAGATCACTGGATGTTATTAAGCCTGAAATGAGAGATGATAATGAGTGTAGGGGATGATGTCCAGCTGTAAATGCTACACCCAAGGGGTCAGCAGACTAAAATTGCTTCACAGCAAAGAAGCTGAAGGAGGGGGAAAAGGCTTTGTATTATGTAACATGCTGGCACCAGCAGGGCTCTAAGAACAAGGCAAGTGATACAACACCCGCTTCCTACTTACTAACATTGTAGGCCGCAAGGCTTCGGCTCTAGTGAGTTAAACTATTCTTTGTGAAATTTCCCTTTGTCTATCATGTTCTGCAGCTTCTTTCAGGTGAATGTTTGTGGACGTGACCTCTTTCCTTTTAAGTGGCTATGACTACTGTCTCTAATGCTCTATACCTGTGGACTACAGAAAATCCTCAACCATTCTCTTAAAAAATTAGTGCTGCTGTTTGAGTATGGTGTTCACCAGGAGGCCACTGTAATTAGAGCGTGGTCCTTATGATATACTATCAGAAAGTACTGTGAAACCTTTACAGAGTGAGACACAGTGGAAAGTCCTTAGGTCACTGAAGATGTGCCCTCAAGGGACTTCTTTTCAAGCTATGACCATTTGCTCCTATTTGTATTCCTGCCATGATGAGTCATCTTCTTCTTCCTCACCAGAGGTCAAGCTAATGATCTTGACCTTTGAACCTCCAAAACTGTAAACTGAATACACACCCTTTTCTTTATAAGTAGCCTGCTTCAAGCACACACACACAAAACTACTTAGCATAACTAACTGTGTTCATAATTAATTGTGTTTTGTAGTCTCAACCATATGGCAGACCATCTTTGAGTCTTATTTTGAGCTTTCTGTTTATTTTCTGTTGCCGTGAATAGACCCCAGGCGTTCATGCATGCTGTATAAGTGCTATAGGTGGAATTCAAGGGTTCACATATACTGTACAAGTGCCGTCGATGGTACCCAGGCTTTCATCATGCTGTACAAGTGTCCTATCACTAAACTAGGTCCCCATGCCTCTTTCCAAATATTTGTCATTTTTATTATTTTCCTGTACCATGCTGTGGTAATTTTCCAACATTTATCTTCCTGTGTTTTCTCAGATTTGTTTATTTATTTCTTGAACACAATTTTAAACTTCAATGATCATTTCTATTTCTATGATCACTCCAAACTTCCTTCAAATATGACCTTTTGGTTTAAATCCCTTCTTTATATTTTTAGTTACTTTAAACAATTAGTTTTTTGGTCTCTGTTAAAATTTTTTTGTTGTCTTATTATATCAAGTTTCAGGGTCTTAATATTCCCATATGTTACCTGCAATGACTCTAATTGATAGATTACTTGTTTGATTTTAATACTGAATTTATCTTCAGAGTCACGTTAGTTGTAAAAATCCTAGGTGATATAAGTTGATTGCTTAGTCTTCATTTTAGTTAAGAGACATTACTGAGTAATACTTCCAGGATAAATTTGATTGTGGTTATCAATTTCTTTATTGATCCCAGGCTGAGATAAGAAAATAGATTCCCTATGGTATATGTACGCTAAGATTTTTCTTAATTTGTGGCTTAAATATTAGGGAAACTGTCAAGATTCCTTGACAGTATGTCAGTCTGCACTCTTTCCATCCTCTACTGGTCTCTCCCACTACAGCATGGTCAGGGAACCCACTTCAGCAACACTGGCAACTTTCGTTCCTTGAGGCACATCTCCAGCTACACCGTCAACTCATGTCCTTAGTATCTAGAAATATGATTTTCTCAGGCTTTATGACTCTTTCTTCACTCTCATACTTAATACCACTGAGGTATATGTGCTGTAAAGACAGATATAAGTTTGCATTGATTTTGTTAACTTTTTAAATTGTTTCTGACTAGCAAAAATATAATCTTCAAAGTTAAGGGTTAATTGCCCTGTTAAGTATGTCAGGTTTGAATATAAGATATCTATTTTGTAGAGTACAAATGAGTCTTTTCTACCTTCTTTTATATTTCTTGTTGAAGTCTCTCAAAATGCTGACATGTGCTCATCTACACTTTTATAGAACTATGTTTAAAAAGTATTTGGGCTGTCAGGCAGTGGTGATGCACACCTTTAATTCCAGCGAAGACAAGCAGATTTCTATGAGTTCAAGGCCAGCCTGGTCTGTAGAGCTGGTTCCAGGACAGCCAAGGACACACACACACAATAAATAAATAAATAAATAAATAAATAAATAAATAAATAAATAAATAAATAAATAAATAAAATAGGATAGACAGACAGATAGATAGATAGAATAGACAGACAGATAGATAGAATAAAATAAAAATGAATTGGAGGGCCGGAGAGATGGCTCAGCATGTGAGCATGCTCGCTGCCTTGACTGACGACCTGAGTTTGACCTCCAGGACTCACACAGTAGAAGAGAACCAACTCTCAAAAGTCGTTCTTTGGCCTCTACATGCATGATGAATGTAAACACACATGCACGCATGCACACACACAATAAAGGTAATAAAAGGTTAAAATAAAACCATTTAAAAGTGATACTTTATTATCAAGCCTACCGTGTGCCTATCAAAACAATACAGCCATGTTTGCCCCTTTCTCTGCTGTACTGCTTTCATGTCTTCTAGCAAGTGGTCATTGTTTTCTCTTTTTAAATAAAATAATCAAAAAATACAGGTTAAAACCATTCTAGCTTTTAAAAGCAAGAACTGTATAGCCAATTAAAACCCCCTACTAATTACTGACAGGACTTGGTTTTAAGCTAAGTTTGAACTCATCAGGAGCAAAACTGTTAATGTGGATTGAGGAGGGTTGCTAGAGCCCCTCCCCCTCCCAGCTCAGGGGTGTGGGTCAATGACACTGACCTGGCTGGGGTGAGAGGCTCTGCCAGGTTCTCCTTACCCCAGCCAGTGACCCACACCCATGCACACATAGACAGTGCTAACTGAACTCAGTCAGTTAAAATAAATAAATTAATATGGAAGGACAGGAAGTTGGGAGGGAGATGGGAAGGGAATCCTGGGGAAGTTGGAGGGAGGAACAATGGGTCGATGTGCTTAAAAGTCACTGTATGCTTGCATGGAATCTTCAAGGAATAAACGAAATACTTTTTATAAAGTAAAATGTTAACAATTCTAAAATAATCTATTGGTATGATTTAAGTGATATATTAGAAACTATATGTTTGAAAGCAATGAACATCAGAAAAATACATCAGTTATTCTATACAATATAAAAAGAAAAAATGCATTTCCGGACTTCTGACAGTATAAATTATGACAAAAAGCATCAAGCTTAGTTGTAGAAAAAGGGGAATTAAAAGAGCCCCTCAAATGAGGATTCTAAACTTTTAGTTAGATTCTCAAGTAGAGCTAGTTTCAAAAGTAAAAGAAAAAAAAAGCAGGAATCCGAATTTGAACATTTTTGTTTGTTTTATCTTCTCTTTTGGAGACAGGGTCTCATATAGTATAGACTGGTCTCAAACTCATTATGCATTTGAGGATAACCTTGAATTCCTGATTTTCCAGCCTCCATTCCCTAAGTGCTGGAATAACAGGTGTATATTGTCATGCCTGGCTGAAGCATAATTTTTTTAAACTTAGATTTAGACACAGACACACATAAATAAAATAAAAATGTCTAGCTTTTCATAATTCATTCAAAATACATTCTAGTAACTTTTCAATCAAATCAAACATATTAAAGGGATTGGAATCACAAATGTGAGGGTTTTTTTTGTTGTTGTTGTTTTTTGGGCACATGACAAAGGAGCCACTCACTCTCAGGTTAGCTCTACTATGACAGAATCTCTCAAATTCTCAAGAGTGGACATAAGTATTTCTGTAGAATCAAGTGTGTTGTAATAAAACTGTCTTCTGTCTTGCCAGGTATCCTTTATGAGGTAGATTGAATGAGCACACTGTGAAGCTATTTGTGTTTCCTTCTTTACTTACTCCTACCTAGGATAGCAGTTCTCAAAGTGTTGGTCCATGGACTTGTGAGAGGTCAGTGAGGCCTGCCCAGGTCTTCTTCGAGTAATGGAAGCAATAGCTAGAACTGGTGCTGCCACAGTGGAGCCGACAGCGGACACTGTACATCGCCGGCAGGGCGTGTTCCTCAGTCACACACTCACAGCCTTAAGACTAAAGTCAAAGAAGCCCAGTTGGAAAGTCCGTTAATGAAGCAGCAAGTTACTGATTTTATTAAGTCTTGATTTGACCAGGTTACTTAGAGTGGCATGCAACTGAAAGCTCATAAGTAGTTCAATCCGAAGATTCCCACAGTTGATCAACCACAGGAACTGGAGGACAGGTGATGAGTGTGGAGGCCACTGCAGACTAAACGGGCTCAGAAGACCATTTGCTCGGTTGTCTTCTTCTAAGTCAGATATCAAGAATTGTTTAACATAAAATAATATTGATGAATGTACAGATAAATCTTTAAACAGGTTTTCGGCTTTCATTTCTAATCCTGTAAATATCAACAGATGTCATTTAAATAAACCAAGATGATGACAATCTTAGGTACTGAGACAAAATGCTTAGGAATTCTGGCTAAGAGCACAGTGCCTCAGGCAATGCTTCCACTAGGAGTCAAAAAAATGGCTTGGAATTAAGTAAGGGTAAAGTTTGTGTTAAATGCCACTGGGCTGTACATTTCAAAATGGTTCATTTAACTTATATGTTTTTTTTTTCTTCAAGAAAAAAAAGGTTTAAAAAAGAACCTGGTGCCTTGGTACCCTCACATCAAGACCAATAACCTGACATGATTCCATTTCCAGAATGAAGGCACTGTCCACCAGAGATAGTGCTTTTTCCACCATTAAGATTGTATTTGTATTTGTTGTTAGATGACTATGAACAATTTTTTAAGATTACAATTTGGCTCAAGTCTTTGAGCTTTAAAATACTCCATAATACCTCAGTCTCAACTACTTAACCATTCTGCTAATGTCCAATACATGACATCAATTGTGACACCATACTGTGTCAGGTCCTGTTAATGAAAAGGGTGAACCCAAGCTCTACCTACGAAATCACAGTGCTCAGGACAGCTTACATCAAGATGAGTGCAAGTGCCAGGCAGTGGTGGTGCATATCTTTAATCCCAGCACTCAGAAAGCAGAGGCATTGGGATCTCTGAGTTCGAGGCCAGCCTGGTCTACAAAGAGAGCCCAGGACAGCCAGGCATCTATTAAACAGAGAAGCCCTTTCTTGTAAAACCAAACCAACCAACCAACCAAACAAACAAAAAACCAAGAACAAAAAAAGTGCAAACCTAAACTAGGCCAAATACTAACATAGAGAGGAGAGTTGGGCATGAAGCTCCACTTTTAGGCAAGGAGCAATTGTGAATTCTTAGCTGGTAGGAGAGGATGGGTCAGTTTTCTCCTAAGTGGCCCTTGATGAGTTGACTAGACACTGGTAGAAGGCCACAGATCCAAGAATACTTAAGCACCACAGATTGTCCTTGATGAGGAAAAAAGGAACACAAAGTTAGGTGAGAAAGGAAAGGGAAGTGAATATGGTCAAGACAAACTGTAGGAAATTCTCAAGGACTAATACAAAATTTTTAAAGAGTGAGACCAAACAGTAGGAGGTCTCTATACTTACTCCCAGTACATAAAACATAGATGAGACTGTCAGGAATCAATAAAACAGGAATAAATAAAACATGAATTTGTGAAATGTGGTTGCTGTAAGACGCACACTAAATACAAGACTCTGAGCTAGGAATTAGAAAAGGGTTTCTCAGGGGACTGTGATATCAACTTCTACAGGAAACCTGTTAGGAATAGCAGGACCCCCTAAAGGTCCTGCTGGCCCCTAAGTTTCCCAGGGGATTAGTACTGAGAAGCACTAACTGTTTTTACAGAACCACAGAGGTTTATCACATGGAGGAGGAAACAGTCATCTGCTGGCCCAGAGGAGGGACAGAGAACTTGAAGTCACAGAGAGGTAGGCATTTCTGAGGAAGTCAGGAATTGGCTATGACTGCAATTCAAAGGCTCTCAAGAAACGTGGTGTCAGAGGTGTTAGGCTCTGGCAAATGCTAAATTTGGCCATGAGGAAACAGAAAGGTTAGGAGATCCTCTTGTTACCTGAATTCTACCAGACCTTGAAGTACATGGCACCCAACACCCTTGATAGCAAACACAGGTCCTGAAGCTAATGACCCTTCTAAATACCTTCTTCAGTGCTTGAGAAATTTACTGGAACATGACCTGGCTTGTAAAATTCAGCAGACAGCACTGAAGCAGCTGCACTAAGGAGACAATGTCAATAAATATTGGCGAGAAAGGATGTGGAATCCAAAACTCTAACATGGCTCCAGGCATTCATGGTTGTCTGAGTGTAGGAAAAGCCATTCATGCCGGGCAACCCCTTGTATAGAGACTGAAATGAGCTTTGTAACAACAGCACGCCTCACTAAGAGGGAAGAATCATGGTATGAATTTAGGCTTAACAAGATAATTTAAACTTGGAGCATCACACTGCAGTGGAAAAGTGCTAGAAAGGGCAAAAACACATTCAGGAAGACCAGCTCAGTCTCTAGGCAATTGGCCCTAGACCAGTAAGCATTCACTCTTGAAATTAATGTGAAAACATGAAGGGAATCCAGTATTAGGAGTTACGGCACTCTGATTTCTTTCTCATAGCTTCAGAGACCTGCATATGTTGGCTTATTTTTATATGATGCAGTAAAAATCAAAATGGAGGCCCAAGAGTTTTCTCCCATAGTCAAGATTCTGGACATATCACCAACAATGGGTTTTTATCACTTAGTAAAGCCAAAAGGAACAGTTTTGTTTTGTTTTGTTTTTAAGTCGCACATATGGCTATATCCATCTTCAGAATTCTTTTTCCAGATACTCTGAAGAGAAAACATTTTTTAACCAAAAACACAGTCAACTTCTTGGTCCTTTAGAAGTCTCAGCCAGCACAGGATCCTCTTTGAACCACTTACAGAGAGTGAGTGAGAGGTGTAGAACAAATGATGTAACAGACCCTGACTTACCATTAAGAAGCCTGTACAGTAACAGGAAGGAAGGAAAACAAATAAACCAGTGTCTCCAGGGCCAGGGCCAGAGCATGCACAGTACACACCGCTGGAGCCTTTGTGATAGAGACACTACTAGCATACGCAAGGTCAGAAAGGCATGTGTAGGGACACCGCATGTGGCTGTTGATCCCCAGAATTGCATGCTTAGGGTATGAGGTTGGAGATGAGGCAGCGGCCAGTTCACAACAGGTGTTTGTATGTGATGCTGAAGAGAAGAGTCTTCTGCTTTGATGAAGGCAAGCAAAGGGCAAGACTCCCCTAAAATCATGCCTCCTTCCAAATCTGTAGAAACTTATGCCATAAGCCTTTCTCTGCTCTTGCCAAATTTCATATAAACACTCCCTGCATTTTGAAAAGAGTGAGCAGCTTTTTCATGCATTCCAAGTACATTTGCATGAGCCATCACAAATCAATCAGTATAGGGCGATGAGAATCCAGAACTCACTGCCATGCACAGACAGTGGAATCTGGTTCCTGCTCACTTCTTTTCTTTTTCTACTTTAATGGCATATTATGAGAAATAAATTAAAAACTTAAAATTTTTTAGAGTAGAATTAAGCATTAATGATAAAGAATATTGTGGTCATGGTATGATCCTAAGTCTCCCAGAAAAGTAAGCCATCTCCTACAGTTAGGTCATTAACAACACTTCATTCGACCTGTGGAATTCCCACCCTATAGGAGTTTTCATTGTTCTCTGAAAGTCTCCCAGTGGGCTAGACTGACAGTATGATAGATGGAAACATTAATGAGACAGACACTGGATATTTCATGGACAACAGTTCAATAAAGAAGAGACAGCCTCATTTCGTCTTTACCAATATTTTCTGTAAAGACAGGCCTTAGTGTTCCTGTATGTAATGACTTAAAACTGGTGCTTTGCATATAAAGTATCTGAGGGACTTCTTATGAGGGACAAAAGTCCCAAGATAAAAGACAAGATAAACTGATGCTGAATCTGAGCTAAGAAGTAAGAGAATATAGCCATACCCATTTATATGGTGAACAGAGTTCCTGCTGGGGATACACAGAAGAGTAAGATCCAGTCGCCCATATCAGAGAAAACAACAAACAACAACAAAACAGCAGAGTGGATACATGACAAAAGGCAGCAAGGGTTTCACTAGAATAAAACTGATCGTAATTGAAGTTATTACATAAGGCAGAAACGAGGCCGGGATTTTAGTACATCTAACTGGCGATGTAGCTTCCACAGGAAGGTGGATCACTAATAAACTGATCATGTTTAGAAAGCAATGCATCATCTAAGGGGAGAAACAAAAAAATTACAGTTTCAATTTTACTTCCCCAAGTACATCAAGGCTGCCATCAACTGTTTAATATATTCTGCTACAATTCATAGGAACTGCATCTAATTGGTGTGACCAATACAATATATACTCCACAAAAGATCTTTTTCATAAGGAATATGATAAAATACTTAGTTGTTAATGTCCAAATATGGCAAGTAACCTGAACCTCTACTCTTATGCTTAAGAACTTACATAGGATCCTGTAGCCTGTAGAACACCTGTTCTATACCTCCCTTCTAGCACCCCTCCTAAGCACACCCTTCTCAGGAGACCCAACTCGTGCTGATAACTCTGTACCTGCCTGAGGATCCTTGCTTCCTAGCCAAGCCCCTATGCCTAGGCAGGAAATCTAACTCCTTCCACCGACTCTGACCAACCCAACCATCTCCATCCATCTCCACTGTGTATGCTTGGTCCCTTCTCTAGATAGACACTACCAACTCCACTTATCTGGATGACTAAGAACTGCCTCTGGACAGATTGGTCACTAGACAACACTACTAACCATCCCTATGTACTTTCCTGAGGGCCACACGACCTGGGCCTCCCTTCCAACCCAGCTACCTTCTGCCCTCATTCAAGTAGGGATCCTAAACTCTTATCACCTACTCATCCAGCACCCTTTGCTGGAGGAAAATTTCTGAGCACCTCCCCCAAGACTTCTGAACATCAGCTGTAAAACTCTTAAAGCTCTACTGAAGGTCTGATCTTGGGCTTAGAAACTTCACTTAGCTAGAGTAGAGCCAGAACTACTTCTGATACTCCATTTGAACATCAACACTAAGTTGTCCAAAGACTGAACCCTAAGTCCCATGCAGCTGTCAGTCACCGACAAATTGAGTTAACAGAAAACTAAACTTCAAACCAGAGTTCGGACATGTTTGAGTCTTGGGTTGTTTTGTTTTAATTGTGTTCTGTGTTTTATAGACCTGACATTTTCTTTGATTGAGTGATTCAATGCTTCTACCTTGACTTCAAGATTTGATATTCTTTCTTCCCCTTGATCCACTCTGTTGGTGATGTTTTTCTCTGAATTTATGTTTCAAAGTTTTATTTCATTTTTTTATTTTCTTCAGAGATTTTTTTATTAATTTCTATTTTCATTTATTGAGAAGTTGAATTAAGTCAGAATTTGTTTTCAATATCCTCATTTTTCATTTATTCATATCTTCTTTGAGTTCTTTGATAGTGTTTGTTAATACTATTTTGAATTCATAGTCATTTTTCTTGGGGATGCATTACTATGGAAGCATGAATTTTTGGTGGAAATGTATTGTTTTGGTTACTCATGACTGTATTTTCAATGGAATCTAGGCATCCAGAATTAGATCACTGGTGGCATTTTTAGGTATGGCAATCATGTGTTTCTTTTGTTGGGCAGGTGTTTTTATAGAAGCTGATGGGCCTGACTTTGTGTGGGACTTGATCTTTCTTGTCACTTTCAGTATCTATTTTTCATTCTGTTCATTCAATGTTTCAACTGTTATATGACATGGGGAGTTTCTTTTCTGGTCCTGTCTATTTGGTGTTCTGCATGCCTCTTAAACCTTTGTAAGTACCTCTTCTTTTAGATTAGGAAAGATTTTCTTCATGATTTCATTGAAAATATTTTTCATGCTATAGACTTGGATTTCTTTTCCTTCTATGTTTATTATACATACTTAGAGATATATAGACATAAATATAGATATATTTCCTGTATCCCTTTCAGTATTATTCTTCTTGATTAAGCTGAAACTTACTTCAAGCTCTACATTTGCCATGCATGGCCAGGAGGTCATGAGCTTCTTTGAGATAGAAATGCCATGAACATTTAGAGGCTCCTTTTAAAGCACCTGCTTTATCAACAGAACATCAGTAAAGCACTCAATGACAAGAATAGATGGAAAAAAGCCAGAGATGCTTTTTTTGGTTCCTAAGCAAATGAACCTACCTGCTCCTATTTTGCCACAGTGCAACACTGAGCCAGCTTTGGACTACTGAGCTTAATGGAGGGGATGATTTCCGATTATACAAACTAAATGACAACAGAGACATTCCTGAAGATACCAAAATCACAACCCTGTATCTGAAACCCTTTTCTCCAGTAACTACCATACAATTCCAGTTGTAGTCTAAAATGAAAAGACAGACCAAACAACCCATATTCTATAACTCTCAACCACTGCACACAGCTGGAAGGAGCTCAGACTCAAATGCTGACCAAAGACTGAGTATGGAAATTTCAACTAGCAGGGTATAGGCTAGGTTGAGGTAAGAGACACTGCCAAGATGCAGAATTCAAGGGACTCCTACCTCTTGGGTGTGTCAGGATTATTGTCCTCTTGAATTATATACTCAGGCATCTCCTTTGCTTCACCCAAGTTTCCACTCTAGGAATATACATCTTTGTGTATAGACAGGCTTTACTTACAGCTAAACTGTAGTTTTGCACTTTGGCAGTAGAATGCAAAGCTTTAAAAGCAGACTAGGCACACATGATATCACTGAACTGCACCCTTTTTATTTAGTTACTACGATATGATAAGCTAGGTAACATGAGCTTGACTATTGCTAAGACTTTCCTTTTGGGAGACACAATCAAGATGGCGGCCCCGGGAAGACACCATGTCTGAGGAGTAGGACAGCAGTGTCGGCGCAGCGACCAGGAGACTGAAATCTGGGACCTAAAACACCAGCATTTGTGATTGCCAGGTGAGCAGAATTCCTACGGTGAGGAAATCAAGTGGGAAAGTCCTAGAGACACCTAGTTAATCCCTGAAAAATTCCGGGCAACCTGCTGCGCAGAGCCCTGATCTGAATGCACAGCTTCGCTCAGTGCCGCCAGCCGCCAGGACCTGGACACACACAGTCTCCCAGCCAGGCTGAGGCACCCTAGAGACCACTCCAGTCTGGGTGCATCAGCTGTGCACATCCGCTAACCCTGATCTGACCTTGCAGCTTCCTACCACCCCACCAGACGCCCTCCACTCCCCCAGACGCCATCTTTGACAGGGGCTCAGAGTTCCTGGTCTAGACTGATACCAGCCCAGACCTGGGAGAAACGGTGGGCGCACATCTGCTGGCCCTGAGCAGAACATGTGCCTCCCATGATGCCTGTGCAACCAGGCGCCACCCCGGAGAAGGACACATAGTAACCGGTCCACACTAAGGTATCCCCTGATACCATCCCACACTGGGGTGCACAGCCCCTAGCTCAGAAGGAGGCAACTACAGCGCCACCCACTGATCTCAGAGTCCAGCCTGCAGAACCCGCCACAGTGTAAAGAACACTGGGAATACAGGAAACCTGCCTAGGCTCTTGCCCGCAGTCTGTGGTTGCTAAAAGCACTAGCGCCCTCATCCCCTCCTGCGCTTAGTCCCAAACACCATAGCTCAAACTTATATACTCCCCTAGCACTCCCCTTTAAGACACCTTGCTAGCACACGCGCGCGCACGCGCGCACACACACACACACACACACACACACACACTTATTCCCCTTCCCCAACAACGAAACTGCAGCAGTGACCTTTCCTCCCACAGGGACAACTGAGGCAAACGCACACACTATCAAACCACTGGAACTCCCTGATCTTCTTGAAGAATACTCCAGACACCGGAGACTGACAGTTCCAGTCTGAAGTTCAGCTTCAAGGAACAAACAGCTCCTTGAGTATATATAAACAAATGCCCAGAAGTCGACGTAAGAACTGACCCAACAAAAATCAGAACACCATGACCCCACCAGAAACACCCAAAAGCAATGGAGATTTTAATTCAGCGGAGACGCAGGAAAATTATGTTAAAGCTATGATTATGCATATATTAGAGGAACAAAAAGAGGGACAAAAAGAGGAAATGAACAAGGCCTTCAAAGAAATTCAGAGGAATATAACTGCCCACATAGAGGAACAATTAAACATATACAGAGAAGACACAAACAAAAAATAGGAGCCATGGTCAAACTGATGAAGGAAACGATACAAAGCATGAAAAGAGAATTAGAATCTATAAAGAAGACACAAACAGAAAATAACCTGGAACTGGAGAAAAGATCAGGAACCACAAAGGTAAGCATCACCAATAGAATGTAAGAGATGGAAGAGAGAATCTCAGGAGGTGAAGATACGCTGGCTGAATGGATTCCTCACTCAAGGAAAAAATAAAAACGAAAAAGTCCCAAACACAAAACATCCAAGAAATCAAGGACGCAATGAAAAGATGAAACCTAAGAATAATAGGAATAGATGAAAAAGAAGACTTCAGGCTCCAAGGACCGGAAAATATTTTTAAGAAAATCATAGAAGAAAATTTTCCCAACTTAAAAAAAGAAATGTCCATCAACATACAAGAAGCCTACAGAACACCAAATAGACTAGACCAGAAAAGAAATACCTCTTGTCACATCATAGTCAAAACACTAAACCTACAAAACAAAGAAAAAATATTAAAGGCAGCAAGG
>CM053764.1:5839151-5922868 GCA_028658305.1 Pachyuromys duprasi
TTCCCTAGGGTTTTCCCACTTGATTTTCTCACCGTAGGAGTTCCGCTCACCTGGCACTCACAATGCTGGCGTTTTAGGTCCCAGAGTTCAGTCTCCTGGTCGCTGCGTTGTTTCTGCTTTCCTACTCCTCAGACACAGTGTTCTCTCGTGGCAGCCATCTTGGATCTCCCAAGAATCCTTCTTTTTATTGCTGAAGAAACTGATGTATTGATAAACTAGCTCAAAACTATGCATAAAATGAGTTTGAAAAAAAAAACAGGAGGAAAAAGGCAGTAAGGCCAAATTTCTTCCTATTACCATCAAGTAGAAATAAACACTTAGCAACTTGCCTTATCCTCAGCAGATGCTATAATAGTATCTAATACACACTGAAGTGAATCAGAAGGTGAACTCTTCCACTCTAGCTCCAATCAGGCCTCCTTTATCAGAGATGATTTAGTCATCAGTAACCCTGGACAACATGGTTGTCAGTGGGCTGGCAAATCCCAGAGAATGAGGTGATATGGGGCAGCCATTTAACAATACCGAGTATGCAGCAGAGACTTAGCACTTATAAATAGCAGTGCTCTACTTGGAACTTCTAGCTTTTTCTGTGTAAAAAGCGCCTTTACTGGAAAGCTAGAAACTGGGTTTTATATTCCATTCACAGCTCAAAGGAGCACCTACATGGGAGGAAGGCACCAGACTTCCACATAAGGTTTACCTTACATTTCATGAGTAAACAATTTCTGATGTGCCGTTCATGTCAAGGGTCACAACAAACTGATGTCACAGAGAGACAGCTATTACATTGGGCCCCTTTGCTTTGATTTGCTAACCATCTGGTAGGGCTGGAGAGAGTGACACCATAATAAATCAGGAACAATTTAGGGAAAGAAGCTCATAAGTAGATAGTATGCAAAGTGCTTTACACGACAGCTCTACTTAGAAAGAGCATGTACTTCTTAAAGTAGCAAAATGACAACTTGGAGGATGAGAGCCTGACCAGGTAGCTAGTCAGGAAGACATGTGAGGCCCCGATTTTCCTAGTGACTTATGCAAATATATAATTAAGTGTGTCCAGTTCTAAAGGACTGGCGAACTAAGCTAGCATCTTCATTCTATCAAATATTGCTGGAGATGGTTCTGGGTCCAGGGTATGCCCAGAGATAACTAGAGAAGGGAGGCTAGGGCCTTGTGCATGGCCAGCTAATGTAAAACCAGAACCAATCATTCTGGGGAACTAAGACATATGCCAAGGCATTAGAAGAATAAAAAAGGTTGTGTTATATATATTTTTTATCATTATGATGCTCTCTTCTCATAATATTGCTTACCACAGTTGCTCAGATCCCCCAAACATGTAATATTAGGGCCAGGCCCTGAAGCTTCTAATGTAAACTAGATTCTTTATGGTAAAGAATGGAAACTTAAGTTGCTGAATACCTGATACTTTTTCCTTACCAAGCATCCTTTGTGGATGGCAAGTATGGCATCTTTGTAAATTTCCAGTTGGGTGCCTTTTCTCATTACATATGCTTAGCCTACTACTACTGACTTGCCCACTATGACAACTCTGCTAAAAATGATAACTTGTAGCAGAATCACAGAGAAGAACAGTGGCTGTGGCTGAACTCTTCAAAGTCAGCTCTCCAACAGGTGAACCCTGACACTTTCCCTTGATACTTTTTTACTCTTTCTTTCACTTATTTATTTAACAAATTATCACAGAGTACCTACATTGTGGACAAAGCATTGTCTAAATGGCAGGAACACAGTAGTGCAGTGCTGTTAACTCACAATGTTCATAGTTCAAGAGAAGCTGACAATAATAAATAACCAAGTAGGTCACACATGGAGCACACTGGATGGTGACACATGCTGTGTGGGGGAGGCGGTAAGTAAAGCCATGGGTGGGGAATGCCTGGACAGAAGAACGCAATTCTCAGATCAGCTGAGGAAGACATCTTGGAAGAGGGGGACAGAGTAAGGGGGATGCGGGGCTGAAAGGCTCTGTCCTGTGTACAGGAAGCCTGAGAAGCAGCAGTTGAGAGAAGCATGAAGTGTGATGTCCTAGAAACTTTCTCGTAAAAAAGCCTTTCAGGGCAGAAGAGAAAGAAAGTAGCAAAGTTTGAAGCTGATCTGGCTACATGAACTCATGGAGACTCTTTACAAGGTGCTTCCCTGGAGTACTGGAGAGAAAAGTGGGAGCTCTTCAAGAAGAGCAAACAGGAAGATGGGATTTGTGAGAAGTATACACAGATAACTGCTTGAGAAGCTTTAAGAACACAGAGAAATGGGACGCTGTTCACAGAAGGTATGGAGTTGGGGAGGCTCTTTTAAGTTCTTGTTGTCTTAGTTTTTAAGGAATTGAGGAAATTACACGAATGTGTGGCAATGTGAAAGATTCAAGGACAGGAGGAAGAGAGGAAATACTAGAGCTGAGCCTGAACAAATGCAGTCCCAATGGGTTGGCTCTACAGGCACAGGTAGGAGAGACATACTGCCTCTAGATGGGAACACAGGACAGTTGCACAAACACAGGCATAGGTGCTAATCTGGTGGCAAAAGCTTGGGGAAGTTCTGAATGAATGTACTTTTTTTCTGTCAAATAAGAAGTAAAACCTAAGATAATCATCCAGAAGAGAAAAGGCAGGGGCTGAGAAAAAAAAATGCAGAACGATGCCAGATAGCGCGAGGAGCCTCAAGACCATGTCACAATACCTGGTGGTTCAACTCTGCTTTCCATTACCTCACTGCCCCAGGAACCTCCCTATAAACTTCCTTCTTTTACATATACTTTAAATTACTGAAAGCTAACTTTTGTTCCTTACAGACAAACAAACAAACAAACAAACAAACAAAAACTCCTAACATGCCACCTCTACATTGAGGCCCAGGGTGTTCTATTTCCTCACCAAAATCCTGAATTTAATAAAGTTGGACCCAGTCTTGTGTGCCTTCAAGTATCCAGGAAGACCTTACAGTATACCGGCCAAGACCAATGATTTTGGGTTACTTTCCGACCCATTGAGTAGGATGAGGAAAAACAGGCTATATTACAGAGTTGGAAACACAAGATCAGGATACTGAGATACTCAGAGAAAAATGTCCCTTCTCAAAGCAGAGGGGCGGCGAACAGAGCAGGTCACAGTAGCTTAACTTTCTTCTAACCTTGTATTACTTAAACTGGGAAAACAACAAAGTATCTAAGGGAGAATGAAACTGCATGTGTGCACAGTCTTCCATGTAAACATATGCAAATTTTAGTGACTATGTAAAGACTGTCCATTGTGGTAGGCTGGGCAGCAGAGAGAATGCTCTTCACAGCAGACAACAATGTTTAATAGAGACATATATCTGAGAGGGCAGTGAAGCTGAATTACACAGAAAGGAAGTCAGTCTCCCACAAACAGAGGCATTTCAAATATCACAGAGAAGGGTGGAAATTTCCAAATCATGCAGACTAAGATGAGTCTTCATGATATGTGTCTCCCTTCAGGAAATTAAGAATTATTAAACTGCAGTAAACACAGCTGCTTTTGAGATGAAATCAGCCTTGTGACACTAAAAGGCAAGAGGGGGGAGGAGGAGAATGAGTAAGAGCCATCATGGAAATCAGCTCTGCTGGGCTTGCTCTGATGAACAGGTGCTTAGCTCCCTGGCACTGAATCCTGGAGGCCTGAAATCTTCACACAAACATGTGAGGTCTGGTATAAGGTGGGACCTGAAACCAGATATAACAGCTCTTTCTTCCAGCTGGCCCTGGGCTAGCTCATCTTTCGACAGGAAGAGTGAGATGCTTAGCCCTCTGTCCCAAATACACACCAGGAATCAAGGAAAAAAAAAAAAAAAACAGAGCAAATTATACTCACAGAAGTCTCTCAAGCAGGAGCCTTGTGCACTGATTTCAGCATCTACCCCAAAGTCTTCTCTTACAACATAAATATGAAGAAAGTTCCATCCGCTCAGAAACAGTCGGGTTTGATTGCTTAAGTAATTGTCCCATCTTCCTCCCGTCTCTTCACTTCTCAGACTGTAGGAGCTGACGTCTACAGAAGATGCCCCACATGTTCAGCACTCTTCTAAGGGCTTTATATGCATTTAATTCTCACAACTCCAGGGCAGTGCATGCCATCATCCTCTTACTTTGGTTTTCCCAATTAAGAAGGAACTATTTTACTAGAAGATTCTTAGGCAGAATGAAGCAGAGACAGCAGGAGTTAAACACATAGGTTCTACAACCAACATCTGCCCAAACTCTTGAACTTATTTCATTTTTAAAATTTTTATTTGTTTATTATTTATTATTTTATTTTTTTAGATTTTTATTTATTTATTATTTATTACAATTTATTTACTTTGTAGCCTGGCTATAGTCTCCTCCCTTGTTTGCTCCCAGTCCTACCTTCCCTCCCTCCCTATTCTCCCCCTATGCCCCTCCCCTAGTCCACTAATAGGGAAGGTCCTCCTCCCCTTCCATTTAACTCTAGCCTATCAGGTCTCACCAGGACTGGTTGCATTGTCTTCCTCTGTGCATCCCCCAGGGGGAAGTGATCTAAGAGCCAGCCACTGAGTTCATGTCAGAGACTGCTCCTGGTTCCTTTGATAGGGAACCCACATGAAGACTAAGCTGCTTATAAGCTACATCTGAACAGGGGTCTAGGTCCTCTTCATGCATGGTCCTTGGTTGGAGTATCGGTCTCTGCAGTTCCCCCTTGGCCTAGATTTTTTTGGCTCTGTTGCTCTCCTTGTGGAACCCCTATCCCCTCCCTGTTTTTCTATCTCCTCCATTCTTCCGAAGGTTCCCTGCATTCTTGAACCTATTTTAATTTCCTGAAGGGAGGCATATTGGGATTACTCTGCCCACCCATGCACCACCTCCTGTGGCCTCTAGGCTTTCCCACTGAAGCATATTAACTGGTTTCAGAGCTTGTGTGTTTGTTGACAACATTTTAGCTTGTGCTTCTCTGTGTTGGCTGTTAGAGGTTATAATGGTCTGGGACTGTGATCAGGAAGTTATAAGCTCTCAAACTATCGTTATGCAACATGAGTTAGATGTTCTAATTTAAGTGTTTATGATACAATAATGACATATGGATCTGGGCATAGAGTTTAGTAGTAAAACACTTGCATAGCATATATGAAGCCCACGTTCTGTCCTTAGCACCACCATATAATCATTTCATACACACAGAGAGGTTTAGGGAAGCAATTGATTCCTGCAAGATTATAGGAGAGAACAGATCCAAATCAGGTACCCTGGCTCCAGTATGTTCTCTGTTAATCACTGTGCCCTCAGAAGCTATAGACAATTTCAAATTCCTACAAGTCTGCTTTACCATATATGAACCACAACTAATTAAAGAATTGGTGAGAAGAACCAGTCGGTGTAAAAAAATTTATATATATATATATATGTATATGTATATATATATGTGTATATGTATATATATATATGTGTGTATATATATATATATATATATATCTTATGTGGTTGGGCTGTAGCTCAGTTGGTAGCATGCTTGCTTAGCACACACAGTATCATGTGATCTCATACAACCTCAGCACCCAGGAGGTGGCGACAGTGGGGCTGGGAGTTCCAGGTCATCTCTGGCCAGTCTGGATTCCGTAAGAAGCTGTCTTGACCATCCCTCGCCTGCCCTCACCACTCTCCTCCAAAGAGTTCAAGGTCATTCTTAGGAACACAGAAAACTTAAAAGAACGTAGCTAAACAAACAGACAAAGCTCAAAAAATATTCAGCATGCAATGAAGACAGGATGTACTGCTCCAGCTGCTCGAAAGACTTTTCATCACTGCTTCCAGGGTCGATACAGAACTCCAGGTTTTGAAACTAGATCTAGCAAAGAAGGAACTAAGGTAACAAGTTCTTGCTATTCTTGCTTTCACAACACCACAGGCACAAACTAAGAAGGAAAGAGAGAGGGGCCCCTTTCCAAACTGTGAGGGCAATTCCAAAACTGACTCCTTGAGTTCAAAAAGGATAAACTGTAAAAACAGAAAAGTAGCTAAAAAATAAATCCAAATGTGAGTGGAACAACTAAAAACTAACAGAAGGCCTGAATCAAAGGAGCACACACTACAAGAACTAGTAGCTCAAGCTCAAGCATTCTCTCTTGGAGGATGGGTGCACTATGAGATGAGAAAGGTGAATTCAGAAAGTTTGTTTATTTTTATTTTTAAAGACAAAAAAAAAAGACTT
Organism: Pachyuromys duprasi; assembly: GCA_028658305.1. Lineage (NCBI taxonomy): Eukaryota > Metazoa > Chordata > Mammalia > Rodentia > Muridae > Pachyuromys > Pachyuromys duprasi. Next base: position 5,845,355 of record CM053764.1, read on the forward strand.
AACATGTATCTTTCTTTTACTCTAATCCTGAAGGCTGCAGACCACAAAATAGTTAGGCTGAAAGTGTTTGACAAGGGGGCTAAATAAGGGTTGATCTCTGATTAGTCCCTCATTTCCATTGATTTAAAGTGATAGCTAGCTGTTTGTTTGCTTTAAAATAAATGGCCATCCTCTTTGCTGTATCCATTCAAAGAGGTTTTTCTTCTGGCTCTACCAAAAATAGCTGGACAGGATCTTTTGAGAATCATTAGTATTAAACAAAAGAGAACAGAACAGTGTCTTCCTGCCTTGTAGGCATGAAAATGACTGAAAGCAGCCTGGCCTGGTTCTTCCAGGGCCCTTCAGCCTATCACAGACAGCAGGTCATTCACGAGAAAAGAAGAGGCAGACAGGGCAGCACTGTTCCTAGCGCATTTCTGCTCCTTCACTTACGGCTCATCAAATCCTATCTGTGGAGTCAAGCAGACTGTCTTGTGTAAACCTAAACACCTGCAGTATGACCAGGCTGGGATGAGGAAAAGAACTGGGTGAGGCTCAAGAGACAACGGGGCTGTGGAAAACTATGGAAAACTGGAGAAACACACCCTGGTGGGTAGTGTGGCTTCTACGCAGTGAAAGCCAACTGATAACAGCGATGTTAGACTTTTTCAAGTAACCTTACACTCTTTAAAAATCCCTGAAACCTGTTTAGACTTTTAAGCCAGCAATGTGTGGCAGCACCACACAACAGAACACAGGAGGGCTGCTCCAGCAGGAAGCCAGCTTGAAGCTCATAGGTAAGAAAGAGTGGCAAGAACGATGGACTGTCTACCCCCTGGAAGCTTCTGATGGTAGGATGAGAAAGGTGTTTAGCAAACTGTGCCACAGGCAGAAAGTGATACATATAAAAAGGGAAACAGAGGAGGCAACTTGAGCTCAGAAAAGTGCGAGGCATGTAAAGCAGGAGGATCTTGTAGACCAAACGATGTGATCTGTACTGAAGCTAGAATGAGGTAGCTTTGGGCAGCAGCCATTTCAAAAGAGAGAAAATGACTACCAAAGGAAAAAGATGGTGCAGGGAAGATGCTTGAGAAATGATCCAGAAGACTACTCATGTTTCAGCTCAACCAATATCCTGTGAGACTGTCTACTATAAATCCCAGAATAGAAAGACAAGGGTGATTATAAAAGACACAGACAGGGCTACAAAGTCCAAAGGGGCTGAAGACTTTATGGAAGGTTTTGTTAAAACAGCAATGGAGAAATTGCTTTTGAAGTTTTTATCATTTTAGGCTTCTGTTTCGTTTTTGCTTGTTTGTTCTAAGCAGATGAATCACATGTGGAAATATCCTGTGCTCCAAGCTCTCTACCTACAGGGCCTGATCTCTGTGGACTGGGGGGGCCTTCGTGCAGTCAAGGAGGAGGCTTTGTAAGCAGCTTGGGAAAGACTGGCAACTTGGGGGGTTAGTAATAGAAACAGAAAGAAGTACATGGATTGGGAAATAAAGAGAGGTTCAGTCAAAACAAACTAGGCCTGGTGGTGCTTGCTTGTAAAGCTAACACTTCTGAGGCTGAGGCAGGATTGCAAGTGTGAGATCAACTTGGCACTAGCGGCTGAAACACTGCCCCATGGGGTATCAAGCCACGACCACCAGCGGCCCAGGAGCCATGAAATTCCATATTGGTGGCAATAATGTATCTACTGGCTGCTAGAGAGAACATAGGTTTGGGAGATGGGGTACAATGGCTGATGGACAGCAGTCTGAGAAGCTATAGGAGCATCCATCTCTGATAGCCACTGTAACTGCAGTGAATGCGACTGTAAATTCTCCCAGCTATTTGGTCTCAGATGGCAAAGAAAGCACTAGCATTTCTCACACAGTCAGTAGCTCATTCTGAATTTTATCTTTGAAGCTTTAGACAGAGAAAGCATGGTAGCGTTATATGTAAAATATGTGCCAGTGCTTCCTCTTTTTGTTCTGACCCTCTAAGAATATCATGGAATGCTATTGAGCCATTAGGGTCTCCCCTTTTTGGAGCCAAGGCCTACTTTGGCTTCTAACCACAAGTATTTCTACATGAACTGAACCCACTGTTTGTAGTGTGCCTAAAAGAAATATGGTTACTGTACTCAGGCTTTAGTCACAGGATTGAGGAAGAAAAAAAAACCTAAGCCACCATAACCTAAGAAAGTCTTTCGTACTTCCATGCCAAGCATTTGTCCCACATTATTCTTTCATGATCCCTGTAATCATATTGTCCTTTTGGAGAGTCACAACATGACAGATGATCAAAATAAATACCAGATAATAGAGTGACAAAAAGAACCAGGAAGTGGGGAAGAAGGCATAAGCACAGAGTTAATTTTGCCTTCTTTATTACTGTCTTACCCCAAAATCTCATAATTTGGTACATATAAGCCCAAGCCACAGATATTGGCCACTCAATCCTACATGTCCTGATAAGTTATCACACCACAGAAAGATTGCTAGTAAACATAACATCTGCTGAAGGTTATTTTGCTAAGGCTACCTGGAGAAGACACTATGAGCAGCCTACATGAGACTGCCTACACAAAGCTTTCATTCTGCTTTCATTCAAATGTCTGTGCCTCTCACCGAAGCTCAGGTAAATTCTGTCTGCTGTTCCGTAATCATGATAATTCCCTTCTTGCTGATAATTGCTTTGGAACAAGAAAAACAAACAAACAAACAAATAAACAAACAAAAGTTGGCAAGTCTGTGAACAGCATCTTCAGAAGCATCATTGTAACTCCCAAAGAGGCTCAAGAAGAAATAAGGTTTCTTCTGCCCTGCCAGCCGCTGATATTTAGGGACACACTGTAACATCTCACTACCCCAAGAGGAGACTGGCTGAGCAGGAAATAACCTAGGTCCTTCAAAAGCCACAAATTAACCAGCTCTCAAAACTGACTTTTTTGTGATAATATAACAGATCCTTTTATTAAGCCATTTTGAATTAGGTTTTCTCTTTATTGAAGCCCAAAACATCTTGAGCAAGATGAGTTCTGCCTCTGTGTGCCTCACCACACTGAGGTAACTGCATCAAAAAGGAAGAGTAAGATTTATTTCTCAGCAAGTGTTTTTGGAAAACCAGCTATGAAGAGATATTTTTCAATAGTGACCCCTGATGTATATAGAAAGTGCTTTGAAATCCTCCTACAGAGAACAGACACTGTAATAAAGTTAAAGATGAGCCACTGTGAATGATATGTGTGGGGATAGCCAACATACTTGGAGTCTTCAAATATGTAAACATCAGGAAACTACCATGAGATTTGTCTTTCTTACTCATCCACTGTTCTTTTATTCCACAATTACAAGATCAGGAATTTACTTTCTTGTTTCTCTTATGAGCCATACCTGCCCCCATGTCTACCTAGTAAACACAGATTCTCTCTCCTTCTACCTGCTCCCCCAAATCAGAAAACGGAGACTTAAGAAGCAGAGATCCAAAGCTAGCCTGGTATGATTTCCTTCATAATGAAAATGTTTTAAAATAAATTCATGTGCTTAGAGCTCAACTTAATGCAAAATCTGGAGAAATCAAACCAGACTGAAAAAACAAATAAACAATAACAATAGTATCTTCTGCATTTTAAGATTCAATTTTCTTCTTCTAGCATTAATATTCTCCAAAATTCCAACATAGTCCATTTTAATACCATCTTCCTTTCCTCAAAAATATTTAAATACGGCCCCTCCTGCAAGCCAGTAGCTCTCAAAGGTCTGTCTGTAATATTAGCTATCTGGAAGACAACACAGAAGGACAGCTGCTGACAGAGTCACAGCACGGCACAGAAGTCAGCGTAAGCGAGCACCGAGGGCGACTCCAACCACACTTGCATGTGAGGAACTGCAGCCTGCATCCTAGATCCCAAGACTCAAAGAGAGAACAACTACCTGCCATGGCAGATTTAAGCTGGATCAATACAAGCATGCCCATGGTTGCCTGTAATTTTGATGTTCCCTCTGAGTTCTGGAAGAAACCCAACCTCTCTGTGACCTGGATACATATTAGTCATCATTTTGCTTTAGAGGTCAGGAGTTTTATCTTTTCCTTACAAGCCCCTACCAGTTCCCCAAATGTATTTTTCTTGAGATTAAATATAAATTTGATATAAATATAAAACTTTATAAATTACAAAACAAACCAAAAAAGGCACAATACATAATATTTGACTTTGAACCAGAGGCTGCGTTACACAGGCAAAGAGTAGGTAAGAAGAGAAGTAAACACTGTGTTTCTAGCGGTCAACCCTGAAATCAAAACTTAGGAAGGAAGCTGACCATTAAGCAAGTGTCCAGGGAACAATAGCTCAGGCCACTCCTAGGCTAAGTCTGAATCTGAGAACACTGGAATTAAACAAAGCTCCTACCCCAAGTCCAGTTTCCCTCACTGCTGGGCTCTAAAATAAGGACAGCAGTGTATGCCAGAACACAGTTTAGGTATGATCTGATAACGCCCCTAAGCACTAAAGAAACTCCCAAGCAAGTCTCCTCCATCCATCTCTCTCAGGGACATTTTAAATCTCGAAACTCTGTGGATTGTGGGCACAGAGCACAGCTGAGAGGGCAAGTCTGTTCCACCTCAGGAGCTCTAACCCACCAAAGGTACAGGAGCCAGGCGATTGGCAGAGCTCTTGACGCTTAAAGGAACAAAGAAAGCCCAGACAACCATTACCAAATGACACAAAAGGCTCCAGATATGCAATGGAATAAACAACCACAGGGAGCAGGGGCAACAACTTGGTATAAACTGATCAGAACGCAAGAAGTCAGGAACACAGGCACAATTTGTATATTCTCTAGTTGTATTATGTCTTAAGTTGGAAAGAGGCTGGACTGTTTTTTGTTTTGTTTTTGTTTTGTTTTTTTAATTGCTTTCTTCTTTGAAGAGTCTTAACCCTTTGGGCAATTTACAAACAGAAAAATTTCAGTATGGGTTCTGATGGACCGCCTCTAACTCTTGATCCGATTATGCTCATTCCAATTACACTGCATGGAAAGAACCACTGCTTTCAGCTGGTTTCCAGACCTTCTCTCTTCCACTTGTTCCCAGCAGACCTCCCAGCTTCCTGAGGGTTGAGAGGCCATCACCAGTCACAAGCACTGCACTAAGCAGAGCATGCACGAAACCTCCCACTTCAGTGTTCTGTTAGTAATGGTAGAAACCAGCTTTCTAAGGCAGCAAATGCCTGACTTTGGGTTGTAGGGGAACAAGCACCGAATTCCTCTCAGAGCATCAAGAACTGCTTTCTGAAACCATGTTTTAAGCAAACATCATCGGAGTTCTCAACACTTTGGGGGCATTCTTCCAGGAAACTCACATGGCCTTCTTAATTATTTCTGAATATATAGTTCAGATACAGCATCACAAAAAAGAAAAAAAAAGTGATCAATAATGGAAAATTCCTTGACTCTGACCACTTGTTTCTCACAAGACACAAAATATCCTTGATTCTCAAAACATCCTTGATTCTTTATGATAGCCTTGTAAATCTTTACGGTTGACATATGTATACCCCCCATAAACGGTAGAATCAAGTCTTAACAGATGATAGAAAATGAATCATAACCACCTCCTATATATGAGTATCAGCCTACCCCAAAGGATTGACTTAACGGCATGAACAAAGCACTGCTCAAGGGTAGATTTGTAGCACATCAGTTCAGTGAGTTTGGGACTTAATGGATTGAGTAAACTATGCATTCACACCTAACACCACTACTGTTCTTCAATAAAGAACACTCCATCGAAGGGCGGTCTGAACATAGCAGACATGTAACGACTAGCACAAAGCAACTCCGCCGGTTATTCAGAAACAGGTGAGGCAACAGTGTCCACAAAATTAAAAAGCATCACAACCACACCACAACCACACCCACAACACTGTTAAAACTCCCAGCACAGAAACCAGGCCCATGCTCAGTGCTTTAGTGATGCTGCAGGGCGAGAGACATTTGCCTCTTGTTCCCCAGGCTTCTCCAAAGGGTTAATAAGTTAACTTTAGAAACCAGTGGCCTTACAGATGAAGATACTCTATTGTCCACACTTGATGAATAAGAGAGCTAAGGAGTGGGTGGACCTGTGTTTTGTCCGATGATGGCTAAGTGGTTTAAGAACAGACACCTCTCAAATGCAGGCCCTCTTGCCCCAAATCCAAGTTCTGTAACTATACAACATATTGCTTTTCCTCTGTCATCAAAAGGAACATCTAAACCCTGAAAAGTCCATGGTGACCTGGAATGATGGCTGGTATACTCTGGATTGCAGAATCTCCCTGCAACCTCTGGTGATTAGCACTGTGGCCCTTGGCAGGCTCCTTAGCAAAGGCTGCCTGGTACTAAGTCCGTTCTCTGCAGATACCACAGCACATACTTCTCTCCTGAGCCTCCACCCTACCTGACGAAACAGTGGGAGAGAGACACATGACCTCACTGTGAAGGTCAGATCGCTGAGGTGAGGGAAGGGCAGTAGTTGGAGAGGAACCTACTTTGCCAGGTGGTTCATGAGCAGCTGCAACATCTGCCGATTCTTCTCTGGGAGCCGATGAACAAGGCTATGGATTTCAGAGACTCGAGTCTCTTGGTTTTCAAGCTCTGTGAAGGAAAGGGTTAAGGCTTTATTGGAGTCCCAGCTAAATTACTGGACAAGACAAGACCAAGGGGAATGAAACCCTCAGTACTAACACAAGGAAAATATTCTCGAGGATTTACGACCCTGTCTTGTGTGCATGCTTGGGACCTGCGTGGCTGGCTCTGGAAGGCTTGTCAATGTGCTTTTCATATCACAGTTCATCCAAATAATGAGCATGATGAAACAGAGCTGGTCAGCCCCACACCCAGGGAAGGAACAAACACGGGAGCAGCTGGCTCCCTAGAGGGCCAACTTCATTTCAAGGAAAGAAGGAACTTTACGCACTTGTCAAGTGGTAAACAGATCTTACGCGAACATTACAGAGATCTCAAATTTCAAAATAATGTATCCAGATTCAACAACGAAAAACCACTGTGCTTAAGTTATGTATAACACTCCAGCCTAGTATGAAGAGAGCAGTGGCAGATAAAATATTTAAATTTTTCTGTCAATCTACAACCTCTAACATAGCCTGTAACCTTTTGATTAAACTTGGGGAAGTGGCTTCATTTCTCTGGGAAATAGAGTGTCAATACTCATCATACCTATTTATAGAACTGATATAAAGTTTAATTAGAGAATGGTTTGGAATTTCTCTTGAGAAAGAATTCACATAAACACCATCTTCACTCCCAGCTTTCTTCCATATCTTTCCATTCCTTGTTGAAGAGGACGAGCTCAAGTATATAAATAAGGCTAGCGGAACACTGGGTACTAAAAAATTAGGCCAGTAGTAGTTACCAGGGTAAACAAATCCTAAAGGCTAAAAGGAACCAGCAGAGACACATCTATGGGCATCATAATACCAAGAGCAGTCCTGTCAGGTTTAAATCTGATAGAGAATCTAACTGCCCATTACCTCTGGTCTGCCCCACGTAGACAGATTCCAGTATACTTAGGGTAGCTTGAACCTAATCCTGATGTACTTTAATACCAGTAATATGAACTAGGAACCCAGATGATAGAGCCAAGAATGAGCAGAAGCTGTACAGGGAAGACACAGTGGAAAAAGGACTGTGAAGTTACATAAACGGTGTCATACTCGGGGAATCCTTTCATTTCTCAATTTAGGAAATGTACAATGTCTGGTTCATTTTGTAGAATGCTACTTTAAGGGTGGGGGCGAGGAACTACAAGAAGTTACACTTCAATAATCAAAACTGGAAAGGCCAAACTGCTTTTCTGTCTCATCTCTCCTTCCTCCTACTGCTCTCCCTTCCAGCCAAGAAAAATACCTCTGAAATTTTTCTTTTCCACTGTAAAGTCTAAGTGTGAGTAAGGCCCCTGGCAGTCTTGATTCCATTTCATTTTTATTCTGTGACAGAGTCTCCTAAGTTTGTATGCAGACATTTTGCATGTAGACTGTGACGGGCTACATAGCATTTATTTTGGGATTCTGAATGTTCCTCATATAGAAAAAAAATCTATTATTTTCTCCTTAAAACATCAACCAAAAGATGCTTACTTGCTGCTTTGATGAAACTTCTTTGAAATTGGTACATCATGAGTGGTCCTGGAAGCATTCTAGAATTAAAATATACAGGCATAGACAAGTCAGTTTTACAGTAAGACAACTCCTCTTGCTGAATACTGCCAGACAGCATTGCACACCTCAAACACACAGAGTGCAGAGAAACAACAGCAGCTCCCTGTAGCAGTGTGCCGGAAAGCAGGTGACATTTCAGGTTCATGTTTTTCCTCACCTCTTCCCTACCAACTGCATCTTGTTACGGCACCAAGGCTGAACTGGACCTCATGACCTTTCTTCCACCTCCCAGGTGCTGGGGCCACAGCTGTGTGCACTGTTCTGTCTCTCCTCCTCCTCCTCTTCCTCCTCCTCCTCCTCTTCTTCTTCTTCTAAAGGGGCAGCTCTAACTATACACCAGTCACAGAGCGATGAGAGCTAATGCCAAACTGCAGCACAAACCAAAAGTCCTCCTTTCATCAGCCACTGAGTCATCCATGAACAAGAGCACTTAAGGACATATCTGAGAAACATGCAACCAGTTACATATCTGCACCAGCTGGCCTTAGACTCTCATTTCTCCAGAAGTTTGGTGTTGAAATCAGTACTTCTAGAAACACCATAAAAGTAGGTCTTTCACTTCCAAGAGGAATATTTCCTCCTCTTGGGCTACAGGTCATTGTCCCAGCAGTTAATCATGGAAACATGATTAACTACAAATGAGCTTTTGTCGATAATCCAGATAGAACCAAACAGACTCTTCATCACTTGGCTCAAATGTCATTCTAGCAGCTTCCCTAGATTCCCACATTCATCTCCTAGTCCCCTTTTGCATTGCCTCTCATTTGTTACAATGTCCCAAATAAAGTTGGCATCAGCAACTCCTTTTCTGTGACCTCCTTAGCTACCTAACCACATGAATCTTCATGAAATCTGTATACAGGCTTATTCAACACATGATTTCAGTTCTCTTCTGTTTAAGACTATAACCCATTCTCAAATATAACTATAGCACAGAATTACAGTCTTCCTACCAAGTATAAGTTGCGGGATTTTTGGGGGGGGAGAGGTAGGGAGGTGGTAAGCATTGAGCCTATAGTCCGAATAAGAGATAGACAGGCGCAATAATTCTGTATACAATAGTACAAGGCAATATTTTCTTTCTCCCTCTCCTTCTCTCCATTTTTACTTAGTTAACCATACCAGCAGAGACCAAATGGCAATTTCCAAAAGGCAGTTTTCCCACATCTACCTTCTCATTTTTAAGGAACAATATAAGCAATATATTCTATGTAAAACTCAAAACAGACACAATAACTGGGTATGTGAACAAGCCTGCTTCATGGAGTGACGTATGAGTTCTTATTTTCATAACAGATCATTCAGTGAAGGCCAGAGTTTAGGGGATGTCTAAGGCTAATCATCTCAATGTCTTTCATTAAGATCACTCTCGGCACCACTGTACAGTGACAGCCCGTCAACTCTGGGCAATTCCCGATCAGCCTGACGAGCTGAACTTAATGCTCCCACAAAGAAGGAGCTTCCACATCTCAAACGCCCACCCAGCAGCTCTCTTGGAGGCTGCAAATAAAACTGCTTTCTTCCTGACAGCATGCTAGCTACGTGGCTTGCTGCTCACAAGTGGAAATCCCCACCTCAGGTAGGTCTTCAGAGCACTCGTGACGGTCTTTATCTCCCATTCTGCGCAGATATCAGTTTCTGTCTCAGAAGCTGCTTTGGGGTCTAAAAGGGAAAAGACAATGAACAAAACAAAGCATGAAACATGATAGCAGCAAATGTTCATATACGAAAGTACTCAACTTCATAATTTACTAGAAAAATAAAAATTACACTTAAAAAATAATGCCAGGCATGTGTTGGTACATGCCTGCAATCCCAGCACTCAAGGAGGCAGAGGAGGGCACACCTCTGTGAGTTTGAGGCCAGCCTGGTCTACAAAGAGAGTTAAGGACAGCTAAGGCTACGCAGAGAAACCCTGTCTCGAAAAAAAAAAAAAAACAGGAAAAAAAGTTAAAAATAAGACATTTATTTTGCCAAATGTACCAGAGAAACTTTAAAAATTCACTCATTTCACCAGGACTTTCTCTTTTATTGTTCCTTCTAGGGTTGAGAAGTAGAGTCAAGATAGACAGCTCAAAGGCACAACTCACTGAATCATGTGAATCAATTCAGGGATGGTTCAGGACCTGCCTGACTCTAGTGATCACAAAGTTCTTTTCTAGGATATATAAGCTGCTGTTTGATTTGTCTCCTGCTCAAAGGTTATATAAGTGTCAAGAGCTACCATTAAGAGTCTCAGAGAAAGCTTCCAGGACAAAGCCGGAAAAAGAGACAGTGGGTCTGGATGGTAGGCTCAGCACTTGAACCTAGGCATGCCTTTTCAGTCAAACAAGCCAGTGCCCCCTCCCCTTGTCTCTTAGAAAAGTCCTTAAGGTCACAGTGGCTGGACAGGCTCAGATCATGAGCCATCCCTGAACCAGTCACAAGGACATCGGAGAAGTTGGGTGCCTTTAATTAGTTGTCCCTAGTTCATATTCCCCATCTTTTGAAAGAGTAAGAAAAGATAAATGGTGATTTAGATCTGGTTTTCCAGTTTGATATTTAAATGACATGCCAGGTAAATAGAGACTGAAACCAGACTACCTCTTTCTCAATAGTTCCAAAGACTGAACTTCAAGCAAGAGTTTCTGCCTACGGGGCTAAGTGCACTTCCACTGGGAAAGGAGCTGAGTCACTAGGCATATTTTTCTGTCTGATGAGAAAGAACCCACATTCATCCTAGTGGGATGAGGTCAAATACTTGTGAATTGCTTAAGGATTTAACCTATAATTCTCCAGAGAAAGCACACAATTCTACCTGGTCCCTACTGCACAGGGTGTTCCACTGACATATATTTACAGATGAAGCAGAGAAGGGCTGTAGCTCACAAACTTTGCAGCTCCTAAAGGCAAGACACTTGTGCAGTGTTCACACATGACCATGGGCAATAAGACTTACTTGTCACACGAAACAAACAACAAAGAACCATTTTCATAAAATGATGAAGCCCACTTAGTTCTATTATAGCAAGTGTTTAGAAATGTGATTTTCCTACTATCCTGATCTCTGAGACTTTACCTCTTTTACTTTTCTGTCACCTGAGGCTTCCTGTTTGCCTCCTGCAGACAGACACAGACTGCTGAAGCCCAAGGCATCCAGGCACTGTGCTTGGCATGATGCCTCCATAACCCACTCTGTCCCCAAGGCACATGAGCCTTGCTCACTTCTTGGTTTCTGGGGTCAAAACAAATGTTACTGTACATTTTTCTGAGGATGAATCCAACTTGTACCCCAGAAGAGGAAACATGAATCAACATCAGCCACAGCTGGCAGATCTTGGAGTTGTGAACTGTTCCATGAACCACATTTAGCAAACTAATCATTAGCTTCCACTTTTGGGGTCTATGCAACCATAGGACTATTGTGTAACATTACAGGGAGGAGAGTCAGATTACAGTCTGGCTGAAAGGCTTTTTATAGCACAGATGAGGCAAGCCTCATAACTTAAATGTGTCCACTTTAATTCATTTAATAGCCAAACTAAATTGAATAGAACCACCCAAGTGACTACATTTCCAGAAAGAGTGGCTTGTTACTACACCTCCTTTTTGAGGCTCCCTTTGCTGAGCGGGATGTCTGGGTGACATCTGAGCATCTCTGAAGAACTCAGACCTTTCTCCCCACCAGGCACCTCAACCACTGCCGAGCTTAGTGAGATGAACATCCACTGAGAGGAATAGGGCATGCAAGCGACAAGCAGTGACTAGTAACTCTCTACTGCCCACCACCATGTGAATCCAGAAAATCAGGGGACACAGAGCAGAAGATGTGCTGCTAACAGGAAGCTGTCTTAGGTCCCACCAAACCAGCTTCTAAGAACGATTCGGAACATCAAGAGAAAAGGAACCTCTAGGCATGAAGGTGTAAGCCTGTAATCTGCTGGGGAAGCAGAGGCAGGAGGATGACTGGAGTTCACAGACCACGCAGTCTAGTGGAATCAGTGAGCTGCAGGTTCAATGAGAGTCCCTGCCCCAAAATAAGGTGCAAAGCGACAGCGGAAGACACCCAGCATCAACTTCTGGCCTATCCGCACACATGCAAGAGAATATATATACAGCTTGCACATACACATAACAGCAAAGAGAAAGAAATGAAAATGTATATACACATGAAACAGTAAATCTTTTCTACAGTAGAGGCAACTGCTAACCTCACTTTACATATATGTGTGTGTGTGTGTGTGTGTGTGTGTGTGTATGTCCCATCCAGTCTATTCGTCTGTGTGTGTGTGTTTCCTTTTAGAGAACAAATGACCCTGGGTTTGATCCTCCGTTCCACAAAACTGAATTGAAGCACAAAAATTATCGCACACCCACACATGAACATGTGGACCCCCCAGTACTTCACTTCAATATACTCCATTCTTGATTTAGTCCTCTTTTAACGGAAATTGTGCTTGTAACCATGTTGCTATGATAAGGAGAGCATAACAGTTTTTCTGAAGACCTTCCTTGCAGAAACAATTCCTGAAAGTGGACTTTCTGGATCAAAAATCTGTGTCTTTCAAGTTTCTGAAAATACTATTCAAGTTGTCCTTTGGGGGGGTTAATCTTCAGTGACTACTCCCACCCTCAAAACAACACACAGATTTTGATCTTTACCAGTCAAACATGGTATTTTTCAAAGTTATCTCAATGTTTTAATTTGCATTTTTTGACAAGGAAGACAAATGCAGAACACTTTTCGGCGTGTGAGTGTTAAAAGTGAACAGTCCTGAAGTGTACTTGATTGTTCTACACCTGACAGTTGCATAGTTTCTGAAAGGCATACCCAGTCAGGGACCTACCCCACCAGCCAGGACTCCAACAGCTCAGAACTCCAGATGCCATTGCATTCAGTCCTTTCCTGCTACCTTCATGCCCTGGAAACAGGTGCACATGGCATAATACTTCCAAAATCCATCCACACTGTTACATGTACAGTTGTTTAATCCTTTTTTACTGAGTTGTATTCAGTGTTCTAGATATGTCATAATTTGTTTACCCATTCCCTAGATGACGAACATCTGGGTGCTTTCTAGTTGAGGCTGCTATGAATAAAGCTACTACAAACATTTGCACAGAGGCTTTCTATGGACTATATTTTTATCTCTTAGGTAAATGCTGCATCAACAAGCAGGGATAAGTCAAAATCTACAAGAATAGATCAAATGATAAGAATGTTTTCCTTAAATGAAATGGTCAAATTGTCTTCAAAAATGTTAAGGCCGTTGGCATACCCACCAACAGACTGTGACAGCTCTGGCTGCTTCACGTCATCTCACAGAGGATGCGGTCAGCATTCACTTTGATTTCAGCCATCCTAGGAGTACATCACTTTTCAAGTTAGAGCACCACTGACTGCTGATGCCAGCTGTCTTCAGTGTGGGTCATCTTTACACACAGCAATTGTTCTTAGTGTATTTAATCAACTGGGTTTTTTTTTCCAATATTTTTGTCTATTTTAAGAACTGGGATGGCTGTCTTAAGAATCAAGAGTCTTTAAGATATATTTTAGATACAAAATACTGATTATATACACATTTTTATAAATACTTTCTTCAGATCTTAAAACTTAAATTTCCTTTTTGAAAAAAATTTCTACAGTACCATGGATTGAATTTTGGCCTTCATGCATGTTAGGCATATATATATCTCATGGAGTCACATCTTCCAACTTGTATTTTATCTTAAAGCAGGGTCATAGTAAGTTGCACAGGAGGGTAGCTCTGAACTTACTCTGTGACCTAGACTGGCCTTGAACTTGTCATTTTCCTCTTCAGCCTTCCAAGGAGCTGGGGTTACAGGCTGCACTAGTAGGTCCACAATGGATAAGATCTTTTTAGAGAAAAAGTTTCATATTTAACTTAACATATTTTCCTTTAATGGTTATTTCTTGTGTTCTAGTTAAGGAAGCTCTTTAAAGACAAAATCACAGAGATATTTCTTCTTCTGTGTTTTCTATTAGAAGGTATACAGTGTCAGCTCTTAGGATACATTTCAAGATACTATTCACATATGGTGTCAAATGAGACCTCATTTCAACCTCCCTCATATGGATGGCAAATTGTACTATGGTATTTGTTTAAAAGACTCCATTTTCCAGTTAATTATCCTGACCCCTTTATCCAAGATCCAAGTATGTGCTGGTCCTGTTTGCGGGCTCTTATGTTTGTTGCATTGATCTACATATTTACCCTTCCAAAATACCACCCAGTCTTAGTCTAAAAGTGAATCCTGTTTTGTTGCCTATAAACTGTAAACTATAAATTCCTTTGCTAAACTTTTCTTAAGCCTTTTATGCCATCTATCTCCATAATAATTTACAGAAAAACACAGCTTCTACCTGTATACTACCCTCTATGTATATCAGACATCATTTATCCCACATGTCATTCCCCAAGGCTAGATTTAATACTTGGCAATTTGAAAAGCAGAGCTGGCTACTCTGTTTTCTGATTATAAAAATCACAAAACTTAAAGAGCTTAGCAACTACCCACATGTAGTGTCTAAGAATTCAGACACCCTCAACCACTTGTGTTCTGGGACCTAAAAAGCTCTTACTGTCTGTCTTAGAGCTTCTTGAAGTATCCTAATAGGCAAGGATGGTGACAGATGAAAAAGTGGGGGAAGCTGAACCTCCATCTGTGGTCTCCCCTCTCTGGGAACTCAAGATCATGGAAAACAAGCCCCTGCCTGGCTCCCAGAACCATCCTTATCTCAAGTCTGTCACCATTTGTCTGATCCCTTCATTGGGGGTGGCTGAGGTCTGTTTCCTCAGTCCTCTACTTTCCCTTAGATACAGCCTTCAGTTACAGTGTAAGCTTCGGGTCTCAGAAGTCATCCTAAAGATTTACCTTGTCCTTGTGGAACTCTTCAGAAAGAAGTCCTCGATTGATTTTATTTATGGCAACGTGTGAAAATGTGTGGGGAATAAAGGCACAGAAGAAAGGAATGCAGACCTTCAAGATTTCAGGGGGATGGGGCAGGCTGGTTCACGGCTGGAGATGGGACGAACACTGTCCATAGCCTGGTGATTTAAGCACCGCTGTTTGGCACCTCTCTGTGCTCTCTGTAACTTTAACCTAGAGGGAAGTTATGGCATGGGAGGGGAAAAACACCAATTGCTGAATTTGCATTTCTTTGCCATCATAGTTAAACATTAATAATGACACACAGAAGAGATAGGAAGCTTCAACACCACTGTAAAGAAGCCTCTTTTTTTTTTTAATCTAACATTCTCCTGTTGCCAGAGGTGGGGCTCATGTAAAGGCCCAGAGAAAGCCTTTGAGAGCACCATGTGGTAGGTGATGGGCCTCGGCATAGCAAGTTATCCTGGGTAAGGAAATGAAGCCACACTCCTTTCCTGCACACCTGGAGGGAGGCTGCTTTCAACAGGCCTACAGAAGCCCTGAGAACAGGTTATAGACAGCGAAGCAAGGCTGGGCAGCAACGTGCAAGAATGCCTTTACAACATGAGGCATAAACTCTGAAGGGAAAAGTCAGCAGGATGTGGTGGTGATACCTGAAATCCCAACACTCCAGAAGTGGAGGACAAGAGATCAGGTGTTCAAGGCCATCTTTAGCTTGGCAAAACATATACATATAATGTGTGCCTATGAGTTTCTGCATATGTGTACTAATGTGTGTGTACATGTAGGAAGTCTGACATCAACCTGACTACATGAGAGATCCAATCACAAAACAAGATGAAACACAAAAAAGAGGCAGGAGATAGTCCTTGAAGAATCAGCAAAGAAACAGAGAAAACCCACAAGCTTTGGGTTCACAGAGAGATACTTCAGCTCTTCCAAGATCTTAAGCAGAGTGGGGCCAGGAGTAATTATTCATGTCTACAGAGCCACACAAAATGAAAGATTTACAACTGACTGAGATTTGGCTAGCATCTCATAAAACAGCCCTCCGATGTCATAGAAGAAAGTGACTCTGAAATAGGATTCAGGAAAGTGACTGCAGACCAAGGAGAATCTATTCAGAGCGAAGTCCATAGCAAACAGCTTTAATCTTCCTGTGAAAGCCTGCCAGTGTTTGCTGGTATAGAATACAGAGAGCAAAGTGCTGAAAGCACCTACTCTGTAATACAGATGAAATCCACAAAAGAAGTGAAACAAGTAAAGGCGACGGCTGAAGGAGCAGGACACAGAGCCAAGGGTCCCCGCTAAGGACATGGGAAATTCAACCACAAAATCATGTTCCTGGTAACAAGAACACAGCAGTAACCAATAGAGGGTAAATAAGTGATCCAGATTTGGGGGCAACCCTGGGGACATCAAGAATACATCAAGCAAAGACTGGGGACCATGTGTTCCTAGGACTTAGGTCTCAGGAACAAGAACCAAGAAGGAATCTGTTCTTTAGAAAATCTACCAATAAAAGCTCCCTCACGGACCCTGTAACTATCACACATGCTCACACGTGATATTTAAAGTCGGTGACAGCGGAAAGATTTCTTGTGTACTTATTAGTGTATACATCTGAGGAAAAGGAGAGTTTATAGTTTGTGTGAATATAACCTAAACGAACTTTAAAAATTTACATTCATTCATTAATTCACTTATTTCTTTTGGAAAGTGTGTACGTGTGTATGTGTGTGTATGTGTGTGTGTGTGTGTGTGTGTGTGTGTGTGTGTGCGCGCAGGCATGAGTGGTGCTGAACTGGTATAAGGTTCAGAAGACAACTCATAGGAGATGATTCTTTCTTTCTACCATGTTTGGGGGGATCAATTTCAGGTCATCAGACTTGGCAACAAGTACCTTTACTTGCTGAGCTGTATTGCCAGTTCTTAAATGAATTTTAAGAAAAACAAAATGTTTTGTATAGTCCTGGAATGAGGAGAGTCTCTTAATGTATAATTCTTATCAAAGTCAAGGATAAAGAATGAGAGATTGGTTTCATAAAAATTTCAAATGCAGGACAATAAAAGGGGGAAACGAACTTGGGACATGAATATTTGGATAAAAATGCTGTGAATACGGCTTCCAAATTTAAAGCTTACATCAAACAGTGAAAACAGAAATTAGGAAAATACTGAGAATAAAAGCAGGCAAGAAACTTCTTCTGTCGGCACCATAAACATGTTCAAAATATTCAATGAATTCCAAAACCAAAGAATGCAAGCTTAAATAAGAGGAAAACACATTGTTTACATGTTTTATTTATATGAAAAAACAAGCACTATAGAGCATGGCTGTTCTGGGAGCTAGGTCTCTCCTTATGCTGGCTGACAGTGAGCTTGGAAACAGTAGGTAATGAGGCTGAAGCCATATTCAGAGCCTGACCTAGCAACTCAACATTGTAAGGTAAACTGTAAGGAGTAAGACGTATGAGCATTTCATAACATGCAGGCTCTGACTCAGCAACGCTCCTGCATCTTTTTCATCTCCTCCTCCCATTTCTATGCAGGCCAGGCTATTACATGCATCAGAAGACAGGAGAACAGGCCTTTGAAATCGTTTGTCTAAAGTGAAAAGGATAAGCAGTGTGCTAACTTCCAGAGTGCATGCTCTTCGCCTCTGTTCCTTGCCTCACAGGGTGCCCATATGATTGGCACTAGGGCAGGAGACTGATGGAGGGGCACTGGTGTACGTACAGGAAGTGTACCACAAGAGCAATGCCGAGGGAGGACTTGACCGGGAAAGCAGACACTAGTGTTGTGTGCATGCATCCTGTTAAGCAGCATGTGTGCCGCAGGCTGCAGCCATATTAATACTATGCAATACTGGCTTGCCTACTTCATGCTGCTCTGCATGGTTTAAAGGAGGCATGATTAAAAGGTCTCGTATACAATAAAACAGTCAATAAATGTTGTCTCTGGCCTAAAGGATTCTTATTTTCTTCTTTATGATTTTTGTATTTTTTCTGACATCTCATCAATGACTACTCATAATTTTTAATTGGAGAAAGGAATTACTTAGAAAATACTGAAGGGGCTGGAGGTCAGCAAGACGGCTCAGTGTACTGCACTAGCCTCCAAGCCTGACAACATGAGTTCCCACATAGTAGAAGAAAACTGACACAAGTTGTCCCCTTTGTAGCTTAATTTTAAAAATATGCATACACAGAAAGGAAGAGAAACAGACATGTAATGAGCAAGAACATAGCTGGTGTGTGTGTACGTGTGTAAGAAAATTTATAAATATTTATCCATTTAATAGTTTGGAGGGCGGCAGGGACAGTGCACGCATTCTGTCTCAGGACATCTGAAGGTCTTCCTGGGTCTTTTTCAGTACTCACAGACCACTGCCCCCTGTTGGTAGGAAGTGACCAGGGTGGCTCTCGGCAGGACACCAGCGTGCCTTGCAGTGGACACTGCAGTGCTATGAGGAGTTCTAACAAGCTGTCTTAAGGAATGCTAATCAGCAAAACAAAGGCATTCTCGAACACTGGCCCTCATTCCCCATCCCACCTACAGTCCCCCAGTGACGTACGAATACAAAACATGAACTACTGATTAAAGTTAGTGTCTGGTTTATCTGTAGTAACGAAAACCCACTCAGCGTATTGGAACAAGTAAAAGCAATGTATCTGCACGTAGCTGGGTAGGAAAATGGTGAGAAGGGAGGAGAGTGAGTATGTGCTTCACACTGAGCCCTGAAGGGTTGGCAGCCTACAGTAGAATTTACTCTATGCCAGTGTCTAGCCCAGAACAGTAGGTGGTACCAAGAACTGGTGATGATACAAGAGCATGCTCAAAAAGGGGAAGGGGAAAACCTGGACCTAGTGCCCTGGCCTGACAACTGCAAGAGGAGGAGATACCTTTGATGGGGAGACCCAGAGGCCCCATTCTCAGCATTAGGTTACACACTGCACTCTGGTCAGCTCTACCCCTGGTAGGATCATTTATACCCCAGTCTAGCTGGAATGTCCTCCTGGCAGAGGCAGCTGGCCTTGTGACTGTCAGCTGCTGGTTATCACTCTTCCATGACTGTCTTCAGATGGTCATGATTACTTTTCTTTATACCTAGGATGGCTAAGGAAGAGAGCCAGTGTCAGGCTTGCCAGGGGGCTGCTGAGAGCAGTGATGCGAGCCACCGCCTTTCAGAACATCTCTTTGCCCAAAGTGGATCTCTATAGATGAGCAGTCTTCTAAAAAATTGCATTTCTTTTCAGTACTGTTGCCTCACACTGACACCTCTGAATTCTAACTGAAGCCTTGTCTTGGTGTAGCCCTAGATGGGGGATTCTCTGCCCCACCTATTGCCATCTTCTAGGGCCCATCCATGATCACACACATGTGCCATGTTTTCTCATGTTGTTCACCTTATGCTAAAAGCTGATGTTGCTCCTGCTCTGTTGGACACACTTCATTAGTACAGTAACGATCACTACTACAGGAAAGGACTCCTCCCTTTCTCATCAGTGAGCCTGTACGGTGAATGGGCTTCCATGGACTAAGCCTCATCCTGGCTCTCCGGCCCACACATAGGCACAGGCTCCAGGCCATCTGTGTCCATCTGTTGAGGATAATTTGATTGGCTCCAAATTGAAATTTTTATCATGAGAATGGCCCACACTGGCCAATCAAAGTCCTCCCTATGGCCTTCTGCCAAAACTGTCACCCAAAAGCCATTCTTCTGAGTGATGCAAGCTCCAAGGACTGCAGTGCCTGGGTCTATCTGGGACACTCCCAGAGCGAGCAAAGCCAAGGCTAGGGACAGCAGAGGACACAGATAATGAGAAACTAGAAGACAGAAAGGGAAAGAGACAGGGCTCGTGGTAAAGACGGCATGAGAGTCCCTCAACCCTGCATGTGGCTCTCATCTTGGATGCACCAGACACATAAGCAAATGCCTTTCTGTGAACTATTCTAATTGTATATCCCGACTCTTACCATGATGCATGCACCTCTACCACTTAGAACTCTTAACAATGCAGTGTTTCCTCCGAGCAATTAAAAAGAAAATCCCAAACTCCTCAACACAGTGCTTAGGTTTGTCAGCAATCCAGGCCCCCTTAGCTGTTCAGTGTTCACTGTCCTCTTTTACCCTCAGATATAAAGAATAACCCCACACCATCCACAGCCTCCGCTTTTACCCAGCACAGCCTGCCTCTGCCCGTGCTGTTGCTCATGTTTGCTCAATCTGAATTCCTCTCTCTTTCAGTATTCTATCTCCAGACTCAGGTCGCATAAGGTGCTAACACCACATGTGTGCATAACAGCTTTCAGGTGCATGCAGACCTTTCTCTGCCAGAACTCTGTTAATACCACTGTCACCCAGCAATCTATTCCAGATGCTAAGCAAAAATGAAAGCCTGAAGGCCGAAAGCTTCTAAGCTCTTAATTCTTCCTTACATTAGAATTTCTCAAAGTTAAGCCACATCAGCACATGGCCTAACAGTAGCACTCTTGGTCGCTGATTTTATGAGAACAAATGTATGCTCACATAAAAATTCTCTGTTCAAGCATATACAGCAGCTCTATTCATGAGAGTCTAAAAAAGGAAACACCCCAGAAGCCCTGCAGCAAATGAATGGCTGGACTGTGGCATGTCCATACAGTGGAATAATACTTGGTAGTTAAGAAGAAATTAACAAGCAATGATACATACAAGTCGTTTAATTCTAGAAATAATTAAGCTTACTAAGAAAGAGACTCAACCCCCCAAAACTTGCATATTCTCTTATTCCATTTATATAACAAGTAATTTCAAAGTGACAAAATTAAAAGAAAAAAAAAGAATACACTATTGGTCACCAGGGTTAGGGATTGTGTGTGTGAGGAGGTAAGGCAGGAAACAGACATAAAAGGGTATCACAAGGTCATTATGGGCATGGAAACACTGCATTTTGACTGCAGCAAGGCCAGGAGCTTGGCTGTCATATTGAAATCCAGCCTCGTAAGACGCTATCAATGGAGGAAGTTGGGCAAAGGGTACAAAAGACCCCTTGTTTCTTACAATGCATGTGTACCTCACAATTATCTCAAAACTTAAAAAATTAATTTAAAAAACCTTACTGTATGCCACATCTGAACTTAAAAGTAGAATATAAGTGTAGAAGAGCCTCACAGATACTGTGGTTTCAAACAGCAGGCCTCAGCGTAACTCATAATACTGTAGGGTTTTGACAACAGCAGTGGGTAGCTCATTCTGGCCCATATAAAGGGATAGGCTTCTGCACATATGAAAGCTATTTTCAGAAAGTAGAATAACAGAAGAAGTGACAAATACAAGAGAAAGGCCCTTGCCTAAAATGCCAAGTAAGAGGCCTGAATGAGAGTTAATCTTCCCAAGTACCAGGCTAGGGTTTTTGTGGACATGGACAACGGCCATTGATGTATGAAATTTGATCTGTTTGCCATTTAGATCCATGTGACTCACTGAAGCTGGCTGCATAGCTAAAAATACAGGATATCTGCAGCCTAGGCAACTTCGTCTCATGAATTTTGATTCAAACGCTGCACATTTGGAGGTAGTGGCTTTCTATTTATACATCAGCCAGGGAAAGAGGATCAAGTGAAGGCTTGAAATCTAGAAGCAAGAGGGATCTTGCATATATACATTTTATCTGAGAGTTATATGACACCCTCAGTATTAGGAACATGAGGCCCTAAGGTCCTCCTGGGCTAAAAAGATACCCTTTCTTGGACATGGGGTGTGTCCTACCGAAGACCAACCTCAAAAGAGGACAGAAAGAATCATGAGCTGTTAATGACAGAGCATGGTGTGACAGTCAAATGAGCGACCAATCGGCACTTGGACCAGGGCACAGAGTCTGAGAACTGGGTGTCGTGCTTGGCCCTGCCATTTTATTTTATTCTTACAGAGGCCTCCTCAGAGCCTCTCCTCTTAATGCCCACAGCTACAATAAGCAAGCAGGGCAGATTTCTGGGCATTGGCACTTCCATATCCTGATTCCTATCCCAGAGGCTACCTAGAAACCAGGAAACCTTGGGTTAGGCTGCCCAAGGGAACTGCCTGGGGAAGCCACTGCTGCACTCACCCATCAGGACGCTCAGCAACTTCTGCACTCTGGAGTTGACCCCCACGATCCGGTACAGTCCTTGTTCATTGATCCCTGAGAAGAGAGAGGATGATTTAATTAGATGAGCATCAGAACACGAGTCAGGCCAATGAGGCCAAATACTCCTCTATTTTTCCCTCATTTTCTCTGTCCTTCTAAAAGCTGCTGTAATGGAAGTCTCCTGCCACTCAGCTCAGCTCTTAGCAAAGGAGTAGGATCTGGCACTGCTGTCCAGGACTGATGGACGTGCTGAAGACTCCAGTCCTCACCTTAGCCAGGTCGTCTCGGGGAGAGAAACTTCCCTCCTCTCTTGCCAAAAGTGGAAGATGAAGATTTTTAAAGATGCAAAATGCATTATTTGAAAGATGTAGTTTTTAACCATTTCTTATATTCAAAAGTCCAAAGTAGAATGACTAAAAGAAAAAAATCATTCACAGAAGATAAATAACTTTCCATCTATTTTTACACATAGCATAAAAATACTGAAGTGTAAGAATGTTTTCCATCTTAGGGAATGTTGGTCAAGATTGAGAAATCAGAAAATCTAGCACAGTTAGAGCAAAGGTGTTCACTGGGAAATACTAAACAAAGATGGAACTCAAACTACAGAACTCTTCACTGAAATGTGTGGATCAGAGTGCCGCTACACCAGCGATGCCACTTACAATAGGAGACAATCTGTATGCATGTGTGAACACATGTGGTTTATGCCTGTCCATGCATGGGGGTGCACATGTGTGCACATGCACATGGTGGCCAGAGGACAACCTCAGATTCTCAGGAATACCATCTACCTCCTTTGGGACAGGCTCGCTCCTTGGGCTAGAGCTCAGAAATGTGGCTTCCCTTGGCGGCCAGTGATCCCCATGGATCTTCCTGCTTCTGCTTTTCCAGTACTGAGATTACAAGTGTGTGTCACCCTGCCCAGCATTTTTACTGGGTTTTGAGGATCAAACTCAAGGCCTCATGCTTTATCTATCTATCTATCTATCTATCTATCTATCTATCTATCTATCTATCTATCTATCTATCTCTTCAACTCCAAGAGGGAACAATTTAGACTGAGTGAATGAAAATGACTTTCCTCTTGTTAGCCCCAAGGCTATCACATCTGGTATCTCTAAGGAACTGGTGTGCTTCCTCTCCAGTTTCTCTGTGAATGTCTTAATGTGAAAGTGAGTTCATAGGATTTATCTTAATGCCTTCCAGTGGGTTCCTGGGTGTACACAATATTTACTCAGAACTTTCTACGGTGGCCTACAAGGTTTACAAGCTATTGTTTACAGTGGCCACAGACCCTGAAAGAGTTTTGGAGAATAGGTTTTCCTCTTAGTTTGGGCTGCTCAAATGGTCAGACACTCAGCCCACCTTAAGCAAGTGCGCTTACCTGTATGTGTGTGCTTCTGCCTTTGCCTGCCCTAACTATTCTCCTCCCCTCTCCTTTTCCCCTCATTTTAAGACAGCGCCTCATTCTGTCACTCAGCTGCCTTTCAGCTCCCAGCTGTCTAATCTCCACCTGCTGAGAAGCAGGGTTACAGATGAACACACTTATTTTATCCTTTTCTTTTAAAATAATAAAACAAACTTAAACTCTTTAAAAGTTCTTTAGAAACATACTCTTTAAAAATACTCATCTTTAAATATAAATATTAAAACAAGACAAACAGAAGAGCAAAGGAGGCACGTAAGAGAGAGCAGAGCGGCACTATCAGAGGCGGACCTCTCGGGGACGAGAGAGCGCTCAGGCAGGATGGCTGGCTGCCTTGCCGTGTGCTTTCCGCTTAATGCACGTCAGTGCAGGCTCTCACAAAAGATTTCTATTTTCAGTGACTCACAAGCTTTATACTGCACAAGTAAACCACCCTTGATTTGACCACATTTTAAGGCATTTGATTGGTTCCTGATTTTGCATTTTAACTGCATTACCATGTATACGTTCTTTTGACTCAACATGACCGACATCCTTATTTTCAAAGATTAATTTCCAATTATGTCTATTTGACATTTTTTGGGTATATAGTTGTGGGGGTTTTTTTGCAAATTTATTTATTTGTTTGTTTGTTTGTTATGTATACAGGGTTCTGCTTGTAGGCCAGAAGAGGGTACCAGATCTCATTATAGATGGTTGTGAGCCACTTTGTGGTGGCCGGGAATTGAACTCAGGACCTTTGGAAGAATAGCCAGTGCTCTTAACCTCTGAGCCATCTCTCCAGCCATTCTGGGTATATTTTATATACACTTGTTGTCAACCTGTCTTAATTTTTCTTGCTGAAGGAAATCGAGGAGAAATAATCAAACATTAAAAAACAAAACAAAATACAAACCTGCTTCTACATGTTAAAGTAAGTTCTTTGGAAATAGAACCCTCACAGGACACATAGGCATAGGAACTCAAGACGTTCTGTTGACTACCCCCAACCTGTATACTGTGTGTGTGTGTGTCCCTCTCCACTAGTAAGGTTACAACTGTGCTTTAAGACAGAATTTCTTTCAAACAAATAAAAAGTGCAAGTAGGTAGAACACTGAGGCATAAATAGGCTTGGTCTCTTGCTTTTGATCACCCTCAGTGGAAAGATGGTCAGCAGGTTGTCTCAGGGCCATAATGGATCAGGCACTTAGAACTCTACAGTGCCAGAACTAAGGACTCTGGTTTGTGATAGTCTGTGGCAAATCAGCCTCCCCTACCTCATGCCCTGCTCCAATAGACCTGGGAAATGTCAACATGGAGGAGGCGCCTAACCCCTTCCTTCTCTGTCCTTGGTGATTCTCGGATCCAGGTCTGCCTTACCTGTGATCCACAGACTATAAGATAATCCCTGGAGAGAGTCCAGGGATCTGTGAACTAGGCAGAAAAGAGCCACTTCCTTCCCTTACGAATGCCAAATCACCGTGGTCTTAGTAACACCTGAAGCATGGTTCAAAACTCAGTCTTCATAACTCTTTACACTGTTACGGAATGCTTACAATGCTTCATTTTCCAGATTAGACCAGGATGAGGCCTTCTACCTCAAGATGTGAACAAACTTGTTAACACAGAAGCATAGCTACCACTCCATTTCAGCTGTGTTTTCAATTATTTCAATAATAGTCGAGTTTCAGACTGGTTTCCATAAGCCTAAGAATTCTATTTGTATACATGTAAGACATTCTTGTGATCACCCAGAGATGTGGGTGACACGAAACAGGTAGAGAACTCCTGCTTCACACCAATGTGACCTGTAGGGACACTGACAGTGGCCCCAACGGAAGTAATGAGTTATGTAAAATCAGAAGCAGCAGGCAGCAGGTCTGCTACCTCACAGATATGTGATATTCCATGAGAAAATGCCATCTGTCCATCTGGTAGACTTTACCTCTGGTTTCCACCGCATGGATGCATTTCCTTATTATGCTGAAGCCAATGCTGTCCAACTGTGCGGCTGTAAGAACAAGAAAAGTAGGGTCAAGCCTTCATGCAAATCAACTCACTGTGAAGCTTCCACACTGGAAACCAACCACACCATGTGCGCACAGGCCTCTTCCCTTCCCCATGCGAAGATAAAGAAATACAAGTAAAACAATAATTTAGAAATAGGTGATACTGAGAAAGAGCCTGCCCTATGAATGTATTAGCTTAGTTCTCAAAGTGACTTTGGCACTATCCTTACTTTCCAACAAGAAATGGCAGCACAGTGATGGACCCCTTACTGTTGGAGCCACAGAAATAGCTTCTTGCGGTTATCTACATAAAGCTTTGAAAATACTAGGTAAGTGCTTTACCTAGATTAAATCTTGTACTCCCAGAAAATCCTCTTGAATGATAGTAGTATTAGCCTCACATTACAGGTGGAAAAACTGAGGCTTGGAAAAGCTAAATATGACCAAAGTTGCCAAGTTAACATGTGGAGACTTGCTAACGTGGCCAGATCACCAACTGCTATAAATATGACCTTGAATTAAAAAAAAAAATTCTGTTCTGGTGACTAGAAAAACCAGAAAATTGAGGGGGAAATGAAGGAAAGAAACATGACCAGAGGAACATTGAACCAGCTGAGAACAAAGAAGCTACCTGAGCTAGAGCCCCAGAAGCAGCAGAGGCCTTCTCTGCAGCACATCAGAGGGGCCAGCAGATCCTCCGTCTGTCCCAGTACCAACCAGGCCAATCAGTACACGAAACAACCCACAGGAACAATTTCCTCTCAGGGGAAAACTACTTTCTAAGTAGCAATAAAGAGGTCAGACGTCCACAAAACCTCAACCCCAAGCTTTGCTTATCCACCAATACAATGCGCGGAGCTTGCAGGATCGAAATCAGTTTGATCAGTCTGGACATCCTGTCCATGTTAGTTATCATCTCTCTCCATTACAGCCATTTCAGTGGTGTCAGAGCTTTCTTGTTGGGTTTGTTTGCATCCGATGATTAAGAACACTGGGCATCTTTTCATGTTCGGGGGACAACTCTCATTCTTTCATGAAACATTCAGAATGCAGCCAGCCACTGGGGAAGTATTTGTCAGGCAGAGAATTATCTTTTTGTGCTTAAGAAACTTTCCAAACTATTTACTACTGTCACCCTGTAGTCATCAGAACCCTTTACTTGGTTTTTTAGAGAAGTGCTTGCGAGTCGCTTTTCAAAGGCATGGTGCTGAGAAGTCTGGGGACCCGTCATTGTGCACTGAACTCTGGGAACTGTTGAGATGGATTCCCAACATGGATGTTTTAAGAGCAGGCTTGTGAATACTGTTTCCTTCTAAACATAGATGAACTTCATCTCAGACAAAAACCACTTCCTCACCCCAGAAACATCAACAAAAGTTTTGGAAATTTGGAAAGAACTTGGCAACCGAGAGAGAAAGCCCTAGTGCTTAAAGGCCAACTAGGAAGTGAGAGTCGTTCCTAGGCAAATGGTACAAGGAAGAAAAAAATGCCATGGAATTTTCCAGATGTATCAGAAAAAATTAAATTCTACCAACTTACATTTTATATATATGTATTAATGGCAAAGAACCCACTCAATGTTCAGATTGGTTTTTCCCTGTGCTGGTACAATATCTCCAGTTTCTTAAAAGCAAACAAATCTCCTTTATACTGATGTCAAACTAAAAAGCCTTACAGTTCATGTAGGTAATGCTCTTTTTATCAGTGTATCTTAGTTGTCAAATGTACATAGCATTTACATGCTGCAGAGCCAAATGAGAGCTCAAGGTAACTCTGCTAAGCCTAATTTATTACAGTTGTATGTTGTGTTAACTACCTAGTTCTATAAACAGATGAAATTATGTTAAGAAATGGAATCCACATCAAACAAGATTCCTGAGAGCTCATAAATACAGTTTAGCAAGCGCTGTTCTAAACCTCTAAACTAGAGCTGATACACATTAGTGCACGGCAGCTTCCTGACTTCCATCTGTCGATTTGTCCTCTGTCTCTCCTTTACACACATTTACGTGCACACACACAAACATAAACATGCACACACAGTTTGGCTTCTACTTCATCAACTTGAATTTCCTGCTGACATCATGATGGGGTTGCTAATAATTAACAACTACATACTATTTAACTTGAACTAACTGTCACTAATGTGACAGGGACTCTACTGTATACATAAGCAGAACATTACTTCTGATTTTGGCCCAGTGGGTTCATAATCTAAGCAACTGAGATCTAGTCTGCAAAGCAAATTCCCATTAAAAGGCCTGGAACACTATCCCCAGGGAGCAGAGTTTGCAAATGACTGAGAAAGTAGCCTGCCAGATGGATGTGGCTGTCCTTAATCCCCATGAGCAGGTGATGCAGCTCATTCACTGAGCCAAGGCTCAGAAAAGGTCAGGGATTTATTTGCAATTTCTGTATCCTTATAATCTCCAGAAATAATCTCTCATTAAATATCTACTAGGTTTGTATTATTCCCTTAATTTGACTTGCAATGAGTTGATGTAGGACCTGTGGCTCCCAGGCTCAGCATCCTGTGATGCAGTTAAAACTTGGCTTCTCTGCAGCCAGTCCTGAGGAGACCTGATAGGCTAGGGTCAAATGGAAGGGGAATAACACTTCTCTTCTCAGTGGACTGGGGAAGGGGCATGGAAGGAGAAAAGGGAGGGGGGAGGGAGGGAACCAGGGAGGGGACTACACCTGGGGTACAAAGTGAATACATTGTAATAAATTTTTAAAAATTAAAGAATATTTTAAAAAGTTAAAAAAAAAACTTGGCTTCTCATCCTCCCTCAGCCTCAAGTTCCCTGGGCCCAGGTTTATATCAGCAGCCAACATTGAAGCATTATAATTAATGTTCACAGAGTGTACACAGAAGACCTAGGCTGACCTTCAAAGTTAGAAAGGGGCCGCCATCACAATCTTTGAAGCCTTACTTCTGTCTTTCCTTTCAGAAAGAAAA
Organism: Pachyuromys duprasi; assembly: GCA_028658305.1. Taxonomy (NCBI): domain Eukaryota; kingdom Metazoa; phylum Chordata; class Mammalia; order Rodentia; family Muridae; genus Pachyuromys; species Pachyuromys duprasi. The sequence continues at coordinate 5,873,920 of CM053764.1, forward strand.
GGCCCAGGGTCACACAACTCCACTCTATCGAAGCACGGTGAGAATAGGAAAAAAGGGAGAGGTGAGCATAAGCTCAGTCAACTTGGAGCATCTTAGGGCAAACCCAGTCAGGTACCTGACGATGGTTGTGGATTTGGGTTACTGTGCCAATATGAACTCCAGGAGAAGGAGGAGGTGACTCAGAATTGTTTTCCTACAGTACAATGATAAAAACAACACCAAATAAGGAACAACCAATTCCTTTTCTTGCTTACAAGGTAGAAACTGGTAGTGCAAAAGACTAGCACAGTTCTACCATAGCTACCGCTTTTGTACTGTGAATTAAAAAAAATAAATTAATTAAAATTAAAAGCACTGAAGTAAGTTTCTGGCACCTCACCTGAAATAACTTCCTCTCGTCTTTAAAAGAAGTGTGTAGGTGGTGGTAGTGGTGGTTTGTGTGCATGCATGAATGTATGTGACAACTCTTAACAAAACCATGAACATCTTTCTTCCTTTCGCCTTCCTTTCACATTCAAAGCATCACTAACTTTCCATCATTCTCTCTTAATGTTTCTCAATTTGGTCTAGCTCCCTCCATCACTACTGTCTTGGCTCTGGTACAATGAAAAGGAATGGTAAGGTTAAAACACTGAGTAAATAAGAGGGCTTTCTAGGGAATATGAGATACCCAAGCTAACCTGATAAGAGGAAGTACGGGGGTAGGGAAATCAACAAAGATGGTCTCAGCAGGCTACTCTGGAAGAACCTTCAGGAGCATGTACACTCTTGTCCTTTCTCCTAGTAATCTTCTCAACTTTGAGTAGCTACATCTTTAAACATATTCTAGCATCTAATACGTCTAACAGAATGAACTGTAGGAAAGGACAGAGTCTAAGAAAGCCTCTGCCTACTAGGAGACTAGCCCACACCACACCAGGGGTGGCTAAGAGAAGGGGAAATGGTAGACCAAGACTTGTAACTTCAGGCACTAGAGGCAGCCCTTTGAGGCCGCTTATGCAGATGGGTGTGTTCGTCACTCTGGAGGGAAGTATTCTAATTTTGCTTTCTTAAGGACTGAAATAAAACTTGATTACTTATTTACTCAGCCTGCATACCAATGTGAATTCTTCTCCTTTGAGAGCCGAAAGAAAGAAAGAAAAAAAGAAAGAAAGAAAGGAAGGAAGGAAGGAAGGAAGGAAGGAAGGAAGGAAGGAAGGAAGGAAGGAAGGAAGGAAGGAAGAAGAGAAATAAAGAAATCACCACTGTGTTTGGGACCGGAGAGCATACAGGGGCAGCAGCTTATCTCTTCTCATCCAAATCCACCTCTGCCCTCTGTGCTGCCAGGGCGGCTGCAGTGGCCACTGAGCTAGGCTTTTCAAATTTCTTCTTGCTTCCTACTATCTTTCTACTACCTTATTGTCCCCATTTGTAAAAACAACAACACCAAAAAAAAAATGTTGCCCATGTATCAATAGCATACTCCATCAACCTAGCTTCCTCATCTAAACCTTGTCTTGTCCAGTTAATACTAATACAAAAAATATCCACTCGTTCTCTAAAAGGATGTACCTGATCTCTTACACTTACATCATTAATCATTACTGAGCCAACACACCCACTACATTTGATGACAAATCCTTCTACCTAGTAACTCAACTCCATTAAAAATTATGGCTATCCATCTATGAGCTAGACCCCATTGATTTAGGCTTTCAACAATAACAACAAACCAAAGCATCTTTGGCCCATTTCTTGTTTTAAGGAGCTGCTATCACTCTTATTCTTATGCTTCAATGATAACAAAACTTATTTATTTATCTATTTATTTACTTATGGCTTACGTATCCAATCTATAGTGTTAACATTGTTCAGAAGGCAACCCGAATCCTGAACATGACCAGCGGAGCCTTGCTTCTCAAGCCTCCACAAGTGCCATTCCCCTAGCTCTTAGCATCTTACCACACTGACTTCCTTTGGACATCTCCTTAACCATACTCTCCAGCTTCTGCAGAAGCAATGAGTCTAACCTAAGTTGGTTGGCCCAGTTAATACAGAATTCTCCTTAAGTATAAAGTCCTCCAAAAAGTCTTCTTCAGCTCCCCTCCTAGCTTAACAGCCCATTGTATCTCATCAACCCCTTTGAGAATAGACAGCACAGCTGTCAAGCTTATAGTATTTGTGTGACACTGTGAAAAATAATGGAAAGTACCAAATAAAGACAATGGTTCATAAGTATCTCTACTTATTCATTTCATTTATTACTTTATATCTGTTATTGTGCACTATAGTCCTGAACATGAAATGAGAAAGGAGGAGAGAATCTTTTTACCTTGGATTCACAGTTAGGTAAATTAGCAACTGAATCATGGGAGTTGCTGTGGGGCAGAATAGCATAGTCAAAATGAATTTTTACTTTCCAAGTTATAAACCTAATCACAGCAGAGGGTTATGTAAGCTTTTTGTCTTTGGCTTTTTCATCCTTTGAAAGGATACAAAGGTTAATTTTTTTAAGTGGCCTGATCTAACCATTTCTTTCCTGTATCAATACAGACCCCACTCCCTTAAAAAAAATGAGTCCAAGGGAAATGAAAAATAAAGCTGGTGTTGGTCAAACTATGCAAAAGAGAGGACAACTATGTCTGAGGGAACACCCACACACTCTGAGAGAGGGTCAATGAGGTTCATGCCCCTCTGAAATCATCTGAAGACCCAGTGCCCAGAGCTCCCTGGGCTGTTGCCCCCTGAGAGCAGCTATCAGAATCTTCTAGTGAAACCTAGGGATCACTGGTAAAATCTTTCTCAATCATCTATATATGAACTCTCAGTTTGGGGAATTTCCTATACTTCCAAGCAAGTCACCACGACTCCTTCCTGTTCCCCTGCCCCCATATTCAAAGTTAGACTTTTCTCTGCTCCCTGTCCAGCATGCATTCAAACACTGCAAACCAGCTCCAACACTGACCAAATCACATACACTGAAGCAGTGTAGAGCTCAAAGAGAATGAAGTACTTTAATGCCAAACAGACCTAGGTCGAAATTTTATTTCCATGAGCTTCCATGAGGTAGTTCATCCCTATACCATTCACATTCCTGTCTGTACAGTGGGGACAACTCACCAAGTCTCATGAGGGTCATGTGAAATGGATAGCACCTGGGATTTGCTTGAGGCCCAATAAATCAATCAATAAGCTGATGATTTCCAATACCATCAACATTAGTTGATGCTATCAGTTCAATCAAAATTAGCAGCAGGCAAAAGTTTTTGTGCCCAAATTCATGTGACTCTTACGATAATCCCATGGGGTAAATATTGCTGCTCTTCCCACTAATAACTGCTTGCTGTGCTTTCACACTAATGAGAGATAATACATTACAGTTTTAGAAAATAAGTTAATAAACTACAGCTGATTTGATTTCCCCAACATCTCTGCTAAACTTTAATGATGAGAAAAAGCAGGCTCGTGAGGCTAAGCGGTAGTAACAATGCTAACAGTATCCAACGCTTACCAAGACAGACTTCACTGCTCCAGGGCTATGCAGTAAACATATCACAACATCATCTTCATCTTCATCTTACTCCTCACACAGGAGACTTGGGCTCAGTTGGTTAAGGTCTTTTTGTAAGGTCACTGAGTCAGCAAGAATGGGGATCGTGACTTAACCCAGTCAGACTCTGAAGATCATTCTCTTCTAAACTGTTTTCTGGTTGGATTCACCCAACAGCCAAAAAGGGTGGAGAGATGGTGGTGTCTGGATCCTGCTCTTTCCCTTCTAGTAATAGTTCCAATCCCAGGGGTCAAGAGAACAAATCCTGAACCCTCCCTTAAATGCCCTGTTGTGGGAAATGGAAGAACCTTTTGGAAAGCACCCAACACCTCAAACTATCATGGCCAGAGACAAAAAGGATTACTAACCCAGCCAACTATTAGCATCCACACTACTACCTTCCCTGTGGGACAGGAAACAGCCACCAGTGACATGTATTGATACGTAATATGAGCTTCTGTCGCTGAGGTATATGGAATGATTCCAAGAAGTTTGCAAATATTTCTTAGAGCTAGGTACCTACATATATGAGTATTAGAGATCTGTTTCACATAAAACATACTGCATGAATATTTACATCTTAAGTAGAGGTTAAAAAAGAAATTGATTTAAATAAAAATGATGACAGTGAAGGTGATATATGTGTATGCAAACATAAGCAGTAAAGATGATGCACGAGGAGCAAATGTCTCATGTGCCCCAAGCTGCTGCTAAATTCAAACTAGCTTAAAGGACAAGATGGTAGATAGCATCTTCTAACACCAAGAAGTTCTATTCTAGTAACATTATCCTTGCTTGCTTCCATAGCCCATATCCACTAGCCGAGCTATGCGTAATAACTTAACCTCCCCCCATCCCCAGGAGGAGCAGCCTTGCTAGATCCCAGAAGAGGACATTGCAGCCAGCCCTGAAAAGACCTGATAAGCTAGGGTCAGATGGAAGGGGAGGAGGTCCTCCCCTATCAGTGGACTTGGAAGGGTGCAGGGAGGAGATGAGGGAGGGATGGGGAGAGTGGGAGGGAATGAGGGAGGGGGCTATAGCTGGGATACAAAGTACATAACCTGTGATTGATATAAAAATAAATAAAATTTTTGAAAAAGATTTAAAAAATACATCTAGAAACCAGCTGCTTCTTCCTATACTTACAGCTAATACCAAGACCCAAGCCTTTAGAGGCATCTTCCTGGACTGCTATAATCATCTCCGACATGTTTCTACTTTTGTCCCCGAGATTCTATTCTTTGCCAAATTTCAGGGTCATCATTTTAAATGAAATCATCACAGGCCATCCACCTCATCTCCTCACAGTGCGCTAGGGGCTTCTCCAACACTATGAAGACAATCTTATCTTACGAGCTCACTAACCTAAAGCTTAGCCTAGCTGGCTGCTCCCCTCCAAATCTCTTTCCATCCAGTCCCAGTGCCCCTTTTTAATACCCCTAGAACTCCATTCATTTCCCTGCTCCTTGGGCTGTTTGTGTGTAGTTAGCCCTTTTGTCAGCAGTATTTATCTGCCAGCTTCTCACATGCATCTTTCCCTCAGAAGTCACCTTTTAGGAGGCTCTAGCCATCTGACCTAAGGGCCTCTTTAATTCTCTGGCCCCTTATTATATTTTTTCAGGGGATTTGTTTCTACCAGAAAGCATACCCTGATCTATTTGTTTATAGTTTGTTGTCAAGATCTCTAGAGTACAGCCTCCATATTATACAATGTATACAAACATCAAAACTTCATGTTAGCCCACTCAATATGCACACTTTGTATTTTTTATATATCAGTTAAACTTTTTCAATTAAAAATTTAAAAATAGTACCAGCTTTATGAGGACATAGGCTCAATCAGCCTACTTGTGATTTTATTTTCATAAATGTTTCGTGAGTGAAAAAAGAAGTAAATTCGTAATTTTCCAGCCCAAAGAACAAGAACCAATAGAGAAAAGGTTCTCAATGCTCCAAAGACCCTTAAGGCGTGAGCACCTGACTTAACACAACCTCTGTATATGAAGAATGGATCCTGTGCATGTGGGTGCATGGGAGCGTCCACAGGGGGCAGTGGGTGCCCACTGGGTGCCTGCCATTCACGACCTGACCTCTAAGCAGCAACCCTGACAATCAAAACTTTCCTTCCCTGCCTGCCAGACACACAGCCACTGACCCTCCTTTCCACAGTGTCTGGAGAACTGAAAGAGAGATACGGTGATGAAAAGAACATAAATGGAAGGAAAAGAGAAACCAATGCCTGCCTGGAATAAACCTCTCAGCTCCTTGCCTGCATCAAGGAGGGCCTAGGACAGCTGCAGAAAGAAGCCCATGTCAACAAGTGTCAGGAGGTCCAGGCAGCACACGTCAGCTGCTGCAGAGCAGGGCTGAGGGTTGCTCATCTGCCATGGGAAAGAGTGCTTCTCAGGACAGCGCCACTGGAGGAACAAGGTTTGATCAGTGTCCCGGGATCATCAGAACCAGCATCTCCTGCCAGTGGATCTGGTATCCCAAGGTATCTTAGTCCACGGGCCTTGATTCCGTTTATTAAGTGCACTAACTTTGGAACCAATAAAAATCCATGAAGACAGAAGTTTTTCAAACAGGGCTAAATGCCCCTGCCTATCAAGGCCCTTTGCCCTGCCTTTTTCTTCTCTTTCTTTTTTAAACCTACCTGCTACTTCCAGATGCCCCAGAAATTGTTGATTTTTTTTTTGTCACAATAAATTATGAGACAGCAAAGGTGAAGAAAAAGATAAAAGATGACATTCGGACTCAAAAGCCTCAGATTTGAGCTCTGGTGCCACCACACACTGTGATGGACAGCCTTCATCTATCCACCCTCCTCTCATTTAAGATGAAGGCTTTCAGGAAACCAAATGAGGCAATGCTTGTGAAGACCCTCTAAGGAGCCTGAGCAATGGGCTCAAGCTTAGGATAAAAATGATGCTACTGATAATAATAAGAGCAAATAGTGATGCTTAATGACAGTGTCTATCACGAGCTACTACCAAGCAAAGGGTATCTTCCCCAGTTTTATTTCATTGAACTAGTAAGTCAAGATACATGTATTGAAGCCAGCCCCTCCTGAAAATAAACTGAGGTCTGGAGTTTCCCAAGGTCACACATTACAGAAATGGCATTGGGATTCCAATCCATGTAGTATTTCAGAGTGAAAACTTCTATATATGACTCAACACTACCCCCAACTAAAGCCCTACAGCCTCTGTACACATGCATGGTAAGAAGTACAATCTGCAATCTTTGATAAAGGTGTAAAGAAATGACTTGAGTGACCATATGCATGCACCTAGACAGGCACCTCCAATATCTGTAAATGAGGTCAGTAATACTACCTCCCTTATATGGTTCTTATAGTAATTATCAAGTGATACATTTATATCTCAGACACTTAGTACACTGTACCATGTGTAGCATGAACTCAATAGGCATTAACTATAATACTTAAAGCCTGGACTTGTTGACAGTAGGGACAATCTTTCAACCTCTATCTCAGCTATCCTTTGATTTAAGGATTAGAGAGGTATCCAAAGTCCTGTACCATGCTGCCTGCCTAAGGCCTGACATGGGGTGTCAGGAGGTAGTTCTTACCAGTCCAGATTGTACCTTTGTCAATACAGAGTCACATCACAAGGGAAAGGTGAACATTAGGCCATTGGCAACATTACATGATGGCTGCCTCTGTCTATCTAAAGCTAGGAATGGATTTCTGAAATGTCTCCCAGGATAAGCAACAAGGCTTCTGACTGCCTGAACAAATTCAAGAAGCCCTGTTGGCAAGTTTGAGGAGCCATGTTGGCAATACTGTCCTTGAAAGATGGTCTCATCACACAAAACAGCTGGGAACCTAAAGTATCTAAGGAGTATTTCCCCCGCTCTCTCCAGACTCTGCCCATAGCTAAGACACTCTTGAGACATGCTGATTTACTTAATATAATTCTAGCCCAATGCAGTCACAGCAACCATGTCACAGCAGGATTCCTAGTGAAAGGCAAAATGCAGGAAGCCAGCATCTGCCCAGCCTCTTGCCTGACTCCGAGCCTCAGAAGACAAAAGGGATTGCCACAGAAACCTGTGTGTACCAGGAGGAAGAAGAAGGGCCAAGAGGGCACAGGGGAGCAGGAAGCATGGAGAATTCTCTGTCTCGGGCCATCCCTGGCAGGCAGGATGGAAAGCTGGAGGGGAAGGAGCACTCAGCTGATCGCCTCGTGGACCTGTGCACAGAGGCTGGGCATTGTGCCCATTGATGCCTCCACCCTTCTCAGGTTTAAAAGGGGGAAATGTTCTATTTATAAGCTACCCAACAGGGGAGACCTGGCAGCCTTTGGATGGCTCTGATCCCAAAGGGATCCTTGTTACCAATGGCTGCCTCCTCCTGCCTCTCTGCCCTGGGTGTTCTAACAGCAAAAGGCCGAAGGTGACTGTAAGCAAGGGGGAGGGGGAATCCCCCTGTCCTGCCCTTTGGTGTTTTCATGAGAATGTAAACCTTTGATAGTGAAGGCAGACAGCTTTAGATCCATTTTAAAAATAGTGGCCATGCTATCCCACTAAGGTTTCCACAGTGATCTTCCAGAATAAATGTCTTTTCTGTCTGGCAGATCAAGGGAAACCAAGGCACAGTGATGAAGAGAACTGAGAACCAAAGGGAAAAAACCAGACAAATACAGAGAGATGGCATGCATCCCTGCCCATCTCCTTTCCTGGTCTCAGTCTTGTGTCATAAATGAAGACAACCCTTAATAAAGCAACATCATGATTTGAGTGACAGCCTAAAGAATGAGAACACATAAACAAGGGAAACAACAGAAAGCAGGTCTCTGTGGTAAACGATGCCATTTACATGATCTCCTCTTACTTCTGACCTGGGCTGCTTGCAATTCTCTCAGTCTTTGGAGAATACATCTCACAACTGCAGCCAAAGGTCAGGTGTGGAGCAAGACTGACCAACCATCAAGGTGGCAAAGGAGCCAGGAAGAGTGAAGGAGAGTAGTTCTGGCCTAGAGCAGAGCCCTGCTGTTTGCAATAGGGAAGGGGGATCTAGAGACTAAATCATTGATGCCTATAATGGTTGCCTTGTCAACAAGCAGCTCTGGAAGCGGGAAACCGAGTTCTTCTCTGCCAGCTGTAACTCCCCTCTCCCTTCCTTTCTCTGCCGGTGGAACTGAGCACCTGGATTGCTCCATGCTTCTGACGTCTACTAACAACCAAAGGAACACGTTGTATTGAGTGACAAACACAGCATATTGCTTTCTGCTCTTTAGTATTTCATGGGAAATTCAACCAGGAACACACAAGACCTCTAGGCAGAAAACTAAAACCAAAATAAAAGGATGTCAGTCTGAATGCTAGAAAGTGTTCAGAGTTCTTAGAGAAGATGATGAGATTACAGATAAAAGTGTTCATTTTCTTCAAAATCAATCTATTTAATTAGCATAATCCTAAATGCAAGTGAAACTTTTATGTTTTAGGAACTTACCAAATCTATTCTCAAGGAATGACAGTCTACAGGTAACCATGTCAACCCCTAAAATGACAGTAAAGGGAGAGAGGAAGGGAGGAAGGGTGGGAGGGTAAGAAGGTGGGAGGAGAAAGAGCAGGAAGAGATGATGGTAAAGTGATTCAAGTGCACAACATTGGGTCAAAAAAAAAAGCCGCCTTCAAAATACAGTTTGAAAATCTGGAGCCAGAAAGGAAAGCAGAGACAAAGTTTAAAAGATGATATGACTGTATAAAGAATACAGCTCTCTAGCATGTACAAGGTCCTAGGTTCAATCCCCAGCATCAAGGAAGAACAGCGTGAATAACATCAGAAGGTATCAATATGGGGAAGTGTGTTTTGCGTGTCTAAAACTAGTCTGGGAATTTACTTCAGTGGCTTGCCAAGCACATGCAAAGCCCTGGTTCAATCCCCACCACCACCACAAAGAGAGAGAGAGAGAGAGAGAGAGAGAGAGAAACCATCTAAAATGAATAAGGATTACTATCTAGATAAAAATAATTTTACAAATACATGGAGAAAAGACAGCAACTGTCACTGAAAAATGGGCAAAGAACATGAACAGGCCATTAAGAGAAGAGGACCCCCAGAGGGCTGGTAGGCAGTATGAGTAGACACTCAGAACTCTTTGCTTATCAGAGAAAAAGATGTATCAAGGTGGGGGCCGGAGCCAAGTGGTAAGTGTCTGCCTTGCATACTCAAGGCTCTGGGTTCAATTTCTAAATAGGAGGCAGGTCAGGAATGATATGATAATGCAAAGGCTATTAATACCAAGAAAGGAAGGCAACACCAACCCAGACCACTAATCCATTGCCAGCCTGAAAGTCAGTAAATAGTAAAACAAAATGAAGCAGTCCTGAAGCAGGGCCCACTATTTTTCACCCCATCATTTTCTCTCCTTCTTGCTACGCGGAGGGGTATTCCACTACTAACACAAGCAGATCTCCTCAGTCTGTGAATAATATGAGAAAAATGTTGCAGCAGAGTCTGCACTCTTCACATGGGACTCTTTGCACAGTTTTTTGTTCAAGAGAAGTAGAATAAGCTTGCCTTGTGTTCAGGAATACAGCCATTGAGACTGGGTAAAATTGTATCCTCAAAGGCTATTAGCCTCAATTTCTTCATCTACAAGTTAAGTCCAAGGTTCTCAACAAACTTAATCTAATAAATCTCTAGTACCTAGCACATATTAGGTGGTTACTTAACAGCTATTGCTGTAAAATACTTAACAGTAAACAATATAGCTTACATAAAAACATACTAGAAACCGGACTTCCCCCAGCAAGCCACTCTCTGTGCTGGTTTAATATTTGATGATCAATGTAGCTCAAAATATTTTCTCATCAAACACCTATATGAGTTCCATGTTTTTTTTCCTTTAATAGTTCCACTGCCCACTTATTTTAAAAATTCAATTAATGACCTACTGCAGACACCCAATACAGGAAAATGTCCTGTTCCCCTTTTTCCTTCTTTTCACATATTTGTGTGTGTGTGTGTGTGGTGTGTGTGTGTGTGTTATGTTTGCATGTATGTGCATTTGCATGTGTGTGGGGTGTGCACACACAAAGAAGCCCAATTTCTGGGAATATTCCTGGATCTTCTACAATTCATCAGTACAGTTCCCTACCTTTCCCTCTGAAGTAGAAACTATTAGGCAAATCCGGAGCTTTCCAGCTAACCTCGCCTCGCTAGCCAGCTTGCTCAGGGGTCCTTTGTTTCTGCCTTCACGGGCTGGAGCGCCCACTGGCATGTCTGTGCCATAGCCTTTCTGTCTCAGTTTGTCTCCTTGTCGCTGTGACAAAATACTCTGAGATAAAAGCAACTTAAGCAACAAGGTTTTATTTGGCTCATAATTTCGGGTTATAGTTCAGCATTGTGGGAAAGTCTAGATACCATATACTTGAAATAGCTAGTAACATTACATTCACAGAGTAGAGAGCAAGGAGTGAAAGCATCATGGTACTCTCAGTTCTTTTTCTTCTTTTCATTCAGTCCAGGCCTAGCCCACAAAATGGTGCTGCCGCATTCAGAAGGGGTCTCCCCAACCTCAATTAATCCAATCACATTTTCTCCAGTCATACCCACAGGCGAACCTAACCTAGACCTTTCTTTCAGAGGCCCCTTCCCGGTGACTTTACACATTCTGACACCTGAAGCTGCTACCATGCTTCCTTGCTTTTATTAAAAGTTGTATTCTACTCCTTAAGTTGCTCCATTTGATAGATTATTTAACTTCTCTGTTGCATTTTAAACATTTCTGCACTTTAGAAAATACTGTTACATCAAAAGGAAGCCACTTTTTGAAGGCTTCTGAACATACTCCTGAAATGCTTGTGGACCAGCAGGACTGACAGGCATACCTACCAATAAAATCATTTCAAATAGAATGTTTTCAACCGGTTTTCGACACTTATACACAGAAGCAGGTTCATAAGGTCAATAGATGCAAGTGAGCATGAGGCAAAGGACTCTATGTATAGCATCTCCATAGATCTTGGGGTCTCTTAGAGTCTTTATTAAGAAGCTCTATGTCCCTGCCTGGGTCTAGGTGTGGGAAGCTGTTCATTCAGTCTGCTAGGTATCCATACTTCCTATCCTGGCGGCTTTCCTAACATCCCCTTGAGAAGCTTTTCTGCTCCCATTTCATACAATATTCTAGAAACCATCTATGTGTTGTTTTCCCTGGGTGAGTCTAAGTTATATTCGATGGATGGTATCTTTCCTGGAAATCTGACTCTTCTGGAGAGTGAGCAAAGACAGCTTTGTATCCTACAAACAGCATCCAGAAGACCCTCTTTGTTGGTGCCTGTGTCTCCAGGGCTGGTTTGTCTGCCAGCCTGTGCTCTCATTTCTGCATCACTAAGTTACACTTCATCCTTCCATGCTTCTTCACTGTTACACTGTGAGGTTTGCTCCCTACCCCTTAGCCAAAGTTAGCCTCAGACACTCTGATCCATCTATTTAAATCAGGGTAGGAAAGAAAGCTACTACTTTGTTTCCTTGACTTTTTACTTAAAATGCTTTTCTTACTCGATTTTTGAAGAGAAAACCAAACCAAACCTGGTTTTCCTCTCATAAAAACTTGTCAACTCTAGCCATTACAAATCCCTTAATATTTTATCTGCATCTTCTGGCAACGGCTGAAGATATATAGCTCAGTTGGTACTATGCTTGTTCCTCATCTATGAGGTACTGGGTTCAAGCTTTAGCACTGCATAACTGGGCATCACAGTGTACAGCTGTTATCCCAGCTTCAAGAGGGAGGTAGAAGGGTCAGAAGTTCATCCTTGGCTAGGTATTTCTCCAGCCTGGGCTAAAAACTGTCTTGTGTATCTGTTTGTTTGTTGTTTTAATCTTTTAGCAAAATGTTTCAAAGAGAAACATCTGTTCCATAATGGCTTTCACATACACACACAAATGAAGAAATGTGCAAAGACTCACTCTCTTGCCCACTCTGCTACACTACTCCACTGATCTCTCACGCTCGTCTCCTTTGTTGCTCTGCTCCACTGATCTCTCTCTATTGCCTACTCTGCTGGTCTACTCCACTGATCTCCTAACACTACTGCCTCCTTGGCAGGGTCACCTCTCAGTTTTTTCAAGTAGATTTTCTGGAGCAAAGCTGACGCCAGAGTCAAGGTTTCCTCTGTCCTCTGTGGCACCCTGAAAGGAATGCGCTTTTTGTCTAATGCACCAAGGAGATAATCAGGTGGAAGCACTTCCCAGCAGGGGTTCCTTTTAATCCCCTTGCCTTTGCAGTTCCTGGTGCCCTTGGAAGAGGTGGTGAACTGGCCCATGGAGGGAAAGTGCTATGTTCCACGAGGCTAGGGGCACTTCCATTAAAGAACAGTATCTCCTCCCCTTTCCACTATTTCCTCTCGAAGAGCCACAAAGAAAACAGAATTAGCAAGCCATTTTCACCTTGGCTACTGCCTTTCCAGGGCTGGAAGACTGTGCCGGCAGCCTTCTGGCAGCATTGGACTCTTGGGTTGCTGGGTATTAAACAACTTATAAGTCGTGACTGGAGCTACCATCTTAATAAGACCTGGGACCACATGAGATAATTCATATAAGAATACCATAGAAATCATGAAGGGTTGTTTAAATGCAAGAGGTCAGGACAGTCTTGCTAATCTTGTTCAGGGAACAGTCCTCCAAAGTCCAGCTGACCCAGCATGCCCATGGCACCTCCTGGTGGCTCAGCCCTGGCATGGCAACCTCTCAAAGCCTCCCCACCCCCCTTTGACTATAGAAAATTACCCAAGTATCATACTTACTCCCTTCACTCTGGCTGTCTTTGTTTGAGTTGTAGACCTGAAAAATAGAAATAGAAATTTACTTTGTGTGCTTTTTACAGCAAATTCACTGTAGAAAATTCTAAGGTGGAAGGCAATTTCTGCCATCACTCCCCCATAAAAATCCCCTCTGTAATGATTTACTGCCCAGCATGGACTTAGCTGTTCTCAAATAAGCATGGATCAGAACCACATGTGGAACTGTATAGTGTATGGGGGAGAGGAGTGGAGAGGGGGGTTATCCTGTCTTTTTTGAAAGGGAAATAAGTTGATTTGTATATATAAATTTAAAGAAGAGAATTGAAAGTTAGTTACAGATTGATTAAGCATTAAGTGCACACATGCCAATGCTCTCAGCATTTCACAAGCGTTATCTTCATCTACACAACAGCCATGCTTGGCAAGGGCAGTTGCTGTCACTGTTACACTGCTGGAAAATGTGAGGCTTATGAAGGTGAAATGCGGTTTCACAGCTAGTTAATGGGAAACTGTGGGCAAAGGCACATTATAAACTGTTGCGTGCTAACCCTGAGGGTGAGACCAGTCCCCTTTTACTCTATATATAGATTACAATGTTATACTGAGAATGTATCATATTTATAACAAACACCTTAAATGCTTGATAGAAATCATGAAAGAGAAAGTAGTCTGGTGGTAAAAAGGGGGGTTTCTTACTATAAAGCATGCATGCTGCAAGAGTCAGCAAGCTGCTGACTATAGGTCAAGACAAGAAAGGCTTTGAGTACAAGAAGCAAAAATCAGTATTATATTGGTACTTAAATATCAAAAGAGTAAACAAGGTCTCACAAAATTAAAAATGCAACTTTTTTAAATGTCTAATTAGCAGAACCAATAGTCTTTGCCTATTCTGCAAAGGGAGGCTGGCACTCCACCTCTCTGGGAGCCAGGGACGGGTCTCTATCACTTTTCAATTGCAAAAAGTATTCTGTCAACATCATGTGTGGCCCATGGTCCCCAAAACAACAACGAACGGGCTGAGCTTGGCTATTGATCACAGACTGCCTATTTCTGAAGTACTGTTGCTATCATGAGAAATACAGTGAAATTCCTGCTTAAGAAAAGAAAACGATCGTAGTGCCAAATCCTCCTGTGTAGGTATGGAAAGGCCTGAGATGAAGCCGACCTTTATGACTTAAATATCTATTTATCTGTTCAACCATCGCTAGGAATTCTGATGGCCACTCTCCCGTGAGAAATATTTGCTTAACCCCTAAAAGAATTGAGCCAAGCATTTCTGAAAACTTAGCATTAAACCCCAAAAGTGAGTTTCCCACTGAAAATTGTAGGTGGGAATGGCTAGTCAAGAGTTGGGCAATGGGTTCAACTTGCCAAAGCTGGTCTGACCTTCTCTGGGCCTTTATGGCTCTACCTGGAAACTAAAGGTAATCCCAACTGCAAGAGATCATTCTGCCTTGTTAACATATTTCTCACATCTATTATTATATTTATTCTCTAAAGAAGACTGAAGCCACACAGTCACTTAACAGTGATCATAGAACAAGCATAAAAGAAACTGCAGAACTTACAAAGGATGCACAGATGCCTAAATCACCATCAGTACACACACTTAAAAGTCCAAGAGTCAAGGCATCAAAAGACTGATTTTGTCTTGGACTTCCCCACAAATCACTTCATTTGGATTGATTCTCATTTCTTTATCTGAGAAATGGGGTGATAACAGCTCTCTGGCAAACATTTCCACAGTTCACTGTGATCATCCAGTGAGATTATGTCAAGAGGAATAGACTGAAATAACATAAGACAAAAGGAGGGTGCTTTGACCTGTGTTTCTGGCAAAAAAAAAATGGTTCAACCTTCACAGAATTTGGGGGAGACAAAGACCACAAGTCTAGGTGAAGGCCCCCACTGAGGTGGTGCCTACTGGTATCTTAAACTAAGCTGGAAGTGGCTCCCTGAGCCCTGAGCAGCATGAGCTACTGGGATAAATTGAGTGCCTGGACTTGATCAGCATTTGCTAATGTGTCTCCATGGCACTGCACCAAGGTGACAAAGGGAACTTGGACAGCAGCAAGGACTTCAGGTAATAAAATCCAAAGTCCTTTGGCTTCAATGGGTTTTATTCATGTGACTATCAAACAAAGAATACAGGCTCTGAAACTTTTCCAGTCTTCTGCAATTCCTTTTCTTGCTTTACATGTCCCTGCAAGAGCCAGGCAATGACTTAGGTTGCGGATAAGCTAGGCAGCAGCTATGAAGCTCTATGCACATGAAACCTTCCTACCAGTGAAGAAGACAGTTTTACAAATATGAACCCTTCAGTATTGACAAGCGCAATGGAGGTGGTAAAAGGATGCATGGGGGGCCTGGTGTAGGGAATGCTCTCCTGAAGAGAAGATATTTATATGCGTTTAAGTGATAAAAAGGAAGCTCCTTGGGACAATCTAGGTACTCATGTCCAGCAGGTCCTGAGACTGGAAAAAGACCTGCCTTAGGGAGAAGGAAGGTAGGTGTGTTAGCAATCACTGCAAGGCAGGAAAGCAGAGACATAAGGAAAAGGCTATGAAGTATAACCAGGTCCCACCAGGGCCTTGTTCAGTGAGTGAAACAGGTGATCAGGTACCTTACAGAACCAGCAACCCACCGTGACTACACTCAGTAACCTTGGAAAGCAGAGGGAGGGCAACGCAGGAGGAGGCAGCATGTTGGCAAATGTGCTTTCCCTTCTAGACCCTCCCCAATCACTGCATTGCTCCAATTCAATCCAAACAGTCTATCCAAGAGAAACTTGCTCAAAGTGTAAATGGCAAAATCCAGAAGGAATAGTGAAACACAGGACTTTCAGCAAATCTATGCCAAATTACTTTGCTTCCAGGTTTCCTGAGTCTCAGGAGACCCCTGTCTGGAACACCCAGGCACTCTGAGTTGGAGAGGTGTGATCAAGAAGCCAAAGACACCAGAAGTATGCACTACCCCATCGTCCAAGGCAAAACCACAAATCACTGTCTGTCTGGGTAAATGAGTCAAAGACAATGATTTCTTAAATAAACCTAACAGTCAATCCTGCCTAGACTATGTGACCACATGGCTGAACAAGGCAGACCAGGGCAGGCAGCAACCTTACCATCATAGGGACCAGATAATGGCTTGGAAATAGCACCTATCAAATGGCTTTGCATCCCAAGTAGTTACAAAGTGCCAATCATGACAGCATCTAATTCTTGAAACACCAAATGCAGATAAGCTAGGCAGCAGCTGTGAAGCTCTATTATGTCACTATCTTAGTGTTACTATCACTGCACATGTATGGAACCTGAGGCTCATAGTGTGTCTGAGTCACAAAGCTGGTCACAGTGGTCAGCACTGTGGTTCATATAATAGCAGAAGAATAAAAGCTCCATGGTACCCTTAAAAATGTTCAACCAGCTCTGCCTCATCCTTCTTCTACCTGTCTCATGACTGCCTACCAACATCACACTGAGGCTCACAGGCCAGGAGAACGTCCTGAGGGAAAAGATCATTTGCTCATGGCTTTTGTCTTGTGACTAACAGTTATATTGGATGTTTGTGCTTTCAGGGGTGCCTCTTAAGAATTCTGCCTTCACAAGAGAGAGCCCAGCTCAACTCAAGGGAAAAGAGGTCACTAGATAAGGCTTGAATTATGGCTCACAGGACAGAAACAATGTATCTTTTCAACAACATAGGCGAAGTTCAAGTCTAATCTGTCCAAGCTGGCCAGAGTACTCCAAGACCTCACCACAACAGCCTGAACCCTGCGGCACCAGTGACCCTGAGGCAGGCATACACTAGCTTCTGCTGACTACTGAACCTGAGGACTTGGTAGACAGCCATGCCAATGAATATCTATTTTTACACACATGCTTCTAGAGAATAGAAACTGCATGTGTTTGTCTTATCAGAGTCCTCTGTGAGTCATTAGGAACAATCCGACAGACAAATAGTTGATGACAAAGGCCCTCGTGTGTGTTAGGCATAGGTATTCTACAGGCACTGTCTGATTCTGCCCTCATGCCACCCTAGTCATTCCCTGTGCAGAACATGAAAACGAGAATATAGGCACTGAGGGAAGTCATTTGCTTGAGGTAAGGAATCTAGAACTGGGAAAAGTCCTGACTAGAACTTCGAAGTCTGTCTTCCCAGCCCAGGCACTTCCACACAAAGCCCACGACACAGAAGGCGGATGATGATGATGATGATGAAGTAGAGGAGGAGGGGGAGAAGAAAGGAGGAAAGGAGGATATGGGTAAAGTGATACCAAGGGCGGCCAGAACAAGAGAGTCAGGACAGTTTACCAGGAGTCAGAGAAAAAATGAAACTGGGAGTGGTCTTCAGATTCCAGCTTGATCTACCCACCAGCCTATGCCACCCTCTGGCAGCTAACGCATGTCCTCTCAGAACCAGCAAACTCCATCTGGAGATACACCTGCAAGGCAGAACTTTCACGCAGACACAGGGCCCTGCAGGTGCCTATGTCCCTAACTAGCAACTACAATGGGAGAACAATTTAATAAACCAGAAGATGCAGAAAAGCCTTCATATGCTTTCTGTGCAACAAATGTGATTTTGCAATAAATTCTCTAAATTGCTGAGCCGATTCAATTTACATGTCCCTAGAGAATTAAAAGAAAATGCACATAGTCATTTGGATTCTCAGAATTTTTCTGTGGTTAACCTTTTAGTACCATTATCTAGGCCAAACTGAGAAAGCAGAGATAAGTACTTCTTTAAAAATATACTAATGAAGGCATATGTAAAACAACAATTTGATGAATCTATCTGACTTTCCGTTTGCACACATAACTGTATTAGTACTTGGCTACACATTTCAGAACAAAATCTATACAAATGAAAGCATTGGAGAAATAGGTTCATGGGCAAACTTATTTAAAACTATTGTTCCTACATAAACTACACTGTTTTACTTGAAATCACCCCAAACTGATTCCCTGAGGCCTCTTCCAAGTAACCTAACATATGTAAGCTAACCCCACCTGGCTGTTCCCCTGATGTACCAATGTGGGGACACAACAAGAAAAGTTATGAGTCAAAAACCTTAGAATGCTGCTCAGAAAGATTCTATACCACTAGACACCATCATGTCTTTACCTATGTGACACAAGGAGTCCACAGGTCTGTTTGTCTGAGATAGGGTCTCTCTGTAGTCCAGGCTAGCCTAGAACTGTTACTCCTTCTGCCTCAGCTTCCCAAATACTGCAATTACAGGAATGCACTGCCACACCTGGCCTTGAACCTGCACTTTTGTATTATTTCCCCACCATGGGTAACAAGTTCACAGTAATCTGTTGCTCAAATTCAAAGTCTAACTTTACCACTTACACATCTATCACTTTGTATTCCTAGGCAGTAGTCTTGTCATCTATAAAAGGGGAATACTAGGGGGATGAAGAGGTGACTCAGCAGTAAAAGCACTTCCTGCTCTTGCAGAGGTCCTGGGTTCAGTTCTAAGCACCTGTTAAAGTGGACCACAATGTCTGTAAATCCAGTTCTAGGGGATCTAACACCCTCTTCTGACTCCTGCAGGCATCAGACATGCATGTGGTACACAGACATATATGCAGACAAAATACTGATGCACATAAAATTAAATAAAAATAAATAACTTTTGGAGGTGAATACTAATCTTACCAATCTCTTAGGGTTTTATAAAAATTAAATGGAACAGGACAGGAGCCTATCACAGAGGGCCTCTGAAAGACTCTACCCAACAGGGTATCAAAACATATCCTGAGACTCATAGCCAAACTTTGGGCAGAGTGCAGGGAATCTTATGAAAGAGGGGGAGATAGAAAGACATGGAGGGGGCAGGAGCTCCACAAGGTAAGCAACAGAACCAAAAAATCTGGGTGCAGGGGTCTTTTCTGAGACTGATACTCCAACCAAAGGCCATGCATGGAGATAACCTAGAACCCCTGCATAGAGGTAGCCCATGGCAGCTCAGTGTCCAAGTGGGTTTCCCAGTAATAAGAACAGGGACTGTCTCTGACATAAACTCAGTGGCTGGCTCTTTAAGCATCTTCCCCTGGTGGGGGAGCAGCCTTACCTGTCCACAGAGGAGGACAATGCAGCCAGTCCTGATGAGACCTGATAGGCTTGGGTCAGATGGAAGGGAGGAGGACCTCCCCTATCATTGGACTGGGGAAGGGTCATAGAAGAAGAAGAGGGAGGGAGGGTAGGGTTAGGGTGGGTAAGAGAGGACTTCAGCTGGGATACAAAGTGAATAAATGATAATTAATAAAAATAAAATAAAATAAATTTTAAATTAAATGGAATAATGGTTAAAGTTTACTTTACCCCCCCCCCATACAAATTTGATGGGCCATAAAGCCTTCTACAAAGAACACTGCCAGCAGTGGTGTTATCCTTATTCTCTTTACATGTTTTGCTTAAAACAGACACGCAAACATGAACCGTTGTTCCTGTTAGAGAAGTTATCATGTAAGGGATAAATGGATAAGAACAGGGTGCAGTTTAGTTACTTAGTGCTACTGAGCTCGTTAACAAAGTTATACACCTAACAGACACTAATTTAAAATATGAAGAGAAAAAAAGAGACCATCTAAGGCCAACTTTCACAGGAACTATTCTTAATTCTTCCACATAGTTTTCCAAAATAAAATAACTGCAGTCAGCATTTGTATGATTTGATTTACTTCACCCATCAGTGCATGGGGTACCACCACCACAGCTATTTCACAGACTCACACAGGCTCCTTACCTGCCCAAGATAATCTAGCCAGGAAGATACAGGACCAGAATAAAATAGGCCGGGCCTTCTACACTAACGTCTACATTTAGCTGGCCACAACTTCAACACTCAGTCCAGCTTGGCAAACAGCTCGGAGATTAACAAAGGAGGGGGAAAGCTTTGTAGTAATTTAAAGGACAACAATGCAACCATTATGTAAACGCACAATTTCCACCCATTTAAACATAATGGTAGTTTTACAAACTTCTGCTTAATGCAAGTGTGTCAGTAAATAATGAAGACCACAACCAACCTGAGACAATCTAGGATGCCTCCTAAGAAAATCCTTCCTAAAAACAATGAGCACACAAAGAAAGATGGCCAGCAACACCAAGAGGAGGGAAGCAGAGGGACTCGCAGAAGACTGCCATACTATCATGCTCAGCACAGCACATTGGTCAGCACTGAGTACAGACCAACGCAGAGACGTGTAATATCACCCATGAGAGGCAGCCAATCAGGCTCCATGAATCTTTGGAATGCCATCCATACCGTCCATAAACACTGGGATTATTTGGACCAGGAAGACTTCTCTTTATAGGGGTGGCCACATGGAGAAATGTTTAAGAAGTAGCCACGGCTGAAGCCGGGATAGATAAAGCCGGTTTGCACAACTTAGAATAAGGTAGGTTGACCAGCTACTAGAGAAGACAGAGCACTTAGAAATGGGAAGTATTCATGCCCTAATCCTATCACAAATGTGCTTCTCATACTTTCAGGCTGAGCGACAGACATACGCAAAAAGCAGAAATGGCTCTTTCTACTTTTCCATTTCTCATCCAGCAAACTCAACTTGACTTTCCCATTCCAGAGCTACAGTGTTGCACTTGCTGTCTTAGGGAGGCTCTCTTAAGAGTAAAGCCAATAAAAACATATTTGACAGTACTCTGCAAGAATCTATCCCTGAACAAACATCAGATCTGACTCTTGCCCTGCAGAACTACACATAAACAGAGTCCAGGAAATAGCGTGCAGTAGGCAGCTCAAAAGCATTGATTAGGATTTTAAGTCTAAGGAGTGAAAGAAATTCATTTTTTTCCCTTGATTCCTGTGTTAGAGTTGATGAGGACAGAATTTAGTGTAGACCTAAAAAGTAAGCCAAGTCTACTATTTCCCAGGGACTATGCCTCATTATTTTGTTAAAAAAAAAAAACAACTTTAAGAATCTTTACTTGACAGGGGAATGTAAATATAGAACTCAGTCCTTATGATAAGAAAATAGAAAACAGGCTTTTCTTATTTGGCTTAACTCAAGGTTATCCAAACCCTTCACAAAGCTATTTACTCTCTCTGGCCCATTGCTTCATGTTGGCTCTACACTCTGCAGGTGACAACAAAGGCAGCAGAGTGTTTCAGAGTCCAGAGGGCCCCTGGGGGGTCTGGGATGAGGGCTGAGAAGAGGGCTGTCTGCATGATGGCATCAAGTCCCCTCTCCTATGCAATCACAAGCAACTTGGGACTCGGGCAATCTCATAAAAGGGGCTCAGCAAAAGGCGACCAGATGACTGGACTCCTACAGCCATAGCCTGTTGACAGCCCCCAAGGCCTTTTTGTACACCAACACAATGGCATGTTACACATAAAAATTTCTGCTATTCACAATGACTATGACAGGGATGATGGGTAGAAAAAGAAACTTAGCTTCCCACTAATTCAAGCATTACCAGCTATTTTGTACCTTTAGGCTTATATCTTTGAATTACTCTTCAGCCACATAGAAGAAAACAAACAGCACCCATACCTCCCACTGCTGCTTAATATTCACATTCCTTTTTTACTGGGGCTCATCTTTACATCCTTAAAGGAACCACAGCCCCAAGTCCATATGGTTTGAATGGGACAAAACCTGACGGCATTTTCAGGTCATACGACACAGACTCTAAAATCTAGTGTATGGGATTCATGCCAAGTGGAAACCCAGCCACTAGTATTTGATCTTACTATTTAAACACTAATACTAATAACCATTGAAAGAAGGCATGCTGTATTGCTAAGGGGGTGAGATACATATCTAAAGCTTTATGGACAACTCCAACATTGCGGAAGTAGAGCCTAAATGAAACAGGCCAGACAAATCAAAGAAGAGCCACAATATGAAGAGACACTGGATTCCAGTACCATTTAAGCCTATTCATCTAAACATGCACACTGCTTATCCTTGATCTTCCTATAGTGAGCCAGTAACATCTTAGTTCTTTTTAAAATTGTGACCCAGTGGCTTACAGTCAAGAGTTGTGGGAAAACAAAACATAAAAACCCACAAAAGAAAAATGTTCCATTGCTATCACTTAAATGGAGCTAATTCTTTACCTCATTTCGTTCTCTATTGCCCTAGGTCAGATTTTCTTTGCCTTCTTACCTGGACCTGCACAGTGGCTTTCCCTCTGGACTTACTGGCTCTATTGTCTCTGTTTCTACTCTAATCTGAGGTTCATATCACTCTTTCCCTAATCTACAGCTTTGGTTGAAGAAAAATCTTCAAGATGTCACAGTATCAACGTTCAATTCCCAACGGCTGTCATGTGGAAGAAAGAGAATACTCACTTTCCCAAATAAAATGAAGGTCAAGGGGAGTCCCAGGAAGGCAGAGTGCAAGCAGCTACACCTCCCTGGTGGTGCAGAGCTCTCCGTGTCCCCTGTGGCACCGGGGCTAACGTGGTGTCACTGTTACAGGCCTGGGCTTGTCTTCATCTAGAAGGCAGCCCTTGGTATTCCCAGGCTGGTACATGTTGCTGCATTTGGAGGTTGTTATATAGGCCTTGGGAATGTTCTAGAACAGGAGGATTAGCTTTGGCAAGGCAGTCAGGTTGGAGATGTGAACTGTGGGCTTAAGAGACTTCCCAGTAATTCCTGGCTCTTCCAGTTTTGAGCTCTGTGCCCTCAGATGGTCATCTAACATTTCTGAGTCTCTTTTCTCACTGTAAAGTAAAGCTAAGCAACAACACTTTATGAGAGCATTGTGAGAATTAAAAATAGCACTCCTGGTGCCTGAAGCCACTCCAAAATGTTATTTGCCTTTCCCTACTCCACAAGGCTTCCTGGCTCCTTTGACTGTCACAGACCACCCTAATGGCTTCCATCTTTGACCTCTTACTGCCCTTACAGTCAGTCCAGTGGAACTTAACACTTCCTAGCACAGCTTTTCATTCTTCATTATTTCCATTCTCCCTTGAGGAGTTCGTTCTCTATTTCTGTGTGTATGGGGAGTGGGGTGGGAGAAAACATCATCAAACACATTGTCAAGCATAGAATTGATGTCCAAGAAATCACTTGTAAATACAGGATGGGGGCTTAAGACAGAAGGTGACCTTCTCTCTTGGGGTTCTTCTCTTTTACTCAGAAGCAAGATGTAAAAAGTTTGGTGAGTGAAATGTCTGTACATTAATGCCTTCTCACTTTGAATGCTTGCAGTAGGGCTTCTCGGTGTGAGAAAGCGCCATGTAATTTCCAAGGGGAAGGTGGGACAGTGCCCCCTGGAGCATATAGGCAGGTAGGCAGTTAAGTGACAACCAGAGCCTTGGGGTAAGATAGACCTTTCCTCTAGTTTAAACATGAACAGAAGGTCTCTGGGTTATTTACACTGATTGTTGTGGGTACACCTCTTCTCCCCAGGCGTTGATCTGTGTACTGTGTAAACGCTATCAGCATAGATACAATTCAGGAAGCTTTGTTGTTTGACCTCAAGAAAAACTTGATCTCAAATCAGGGTAACACCACAGCAGACCATCAGGGGGTAGGATCTGCCCAATTCCTTCAAGGTTCTAGAAGGAACTACTATATTTTAAGCAACGAGCAGAGGAAACACTGCACTGCAATGTTATGCAATTTCCTCACATTTCATATTCAGAGATCCTAAAAACCCCTTAACAAGCAACTTCCCTAACTTTCGACTGAAGATCAGTATCATAGCCAATATAAATAGAAACTTTGCAAAGGAGGAAAACAGAAATCTGTGTTCAAGTCAAGAAAGGATTTCCGTGACAATTTAAATGCAGCAAGAAAAAGCATGAGCTGAGACCACGTCCACCCCCATGCGGTATGAAGGGAGTGGATTCAGCCCAGGACTTCCACACAATTGCCAATAAACCACCCAGCCACTGGAAATACACCCAGTTCCCTGGCCGTCCAGCCTTTATTCATTTTTCTTTTGGCAACCATACTCTCTCTTCTCCCTCCACAAACCAACCTCCTCCACCATATACTGAGTATGTACAGTCAGTGTGGCCAGGAATGGGCCACCATTAGATCCCAACAACCAACTCTGGGAGTGTTCAATCACACAGGAAAGACTGGAGAAGTGAGAGAGAACACTCTCTCTCCCAACATGGCAGTTGTTCATGTTCTGACTTATTTGCTTCGTTCCGTCACTATCACACAGCTACAGATTATCTGATAAGCACTGAGGTCAGTAATTGGCGCTAAAATATTCCAGTGCATATATTATTTACCAAAGTTTAATATTTGTCAATCTCTTAAGTAAAATTTACAAATCATGAAATTCACATTTCTTAAGCACACCAATTACAAATTGTGACAATTTTATAGACCCATGTAAGCTAAGCCACTACCAAGATAAAAATATTTTCATCATCTCAAACAGTTCTTTAATGACAATACAAAAAAAAACCCTATGTCCCTAAGTTAGCAGATCATTCTTTCACACACATGCACACATGCGGTGTGTTGTTTTGTTCCGTCATAATAGTGAAACTACACATCATATGTTCTTTTAAGTTATTTTGTTTCACTTTGTATAATTTTTCTGAGATTTATCCATGCTGTGGTATCAATTGATATTTTATTTCCTTCTTACTTCTGAATATTTTATTATTGAATATGTCATGGTTTTGTTTATGGTGTTGCTGTGCACTGTCTTTGGCTATCATAAATAAAGCCACTCCAAAAATTTCTGTGCAAGTCTTTTTGAGAGCACACATGTTCATTTCTCCTGAGTACCTAGAAGTAGAACTGATGAATTACAAGTTAGAGTATTGTTTGTTATTATCAAATAGAAAACTTTCTCAAGTGTGGTTGATGCTAGCATATCGGCAACCTACTTTTGAGCTGCCTAGGAACCTTTGATTTCATCATGTGTCACACCAGGCGTGTGGCAGACGCACCTGGCAGATGCGGTTCAGCTGCATAGGAGCTATAAAAGGACCCCTTTGTCTCTCTCTTGTTCTCATGCCCTTGCTGTTTCTGTTTCGTTCTCTACCCTTTCTGTGTTGGAGTGCCCCCCATCTCTGTCTCTCTCTCTGACCTCACGGCTCACTCAAGCCCTCTCTTCTGCTTCTTTTCCTCCCAATAAATCTTCTTTCGTATTTGAAAAAAAAAAAGCACAGCATCATTTTTACATAAATCCTAGTGGTACCACTATCCCCAACAGCTGGGAGTCAGTGTCAATGTTAGGCTCCTGGCGTCTGAGGCAAAAGCCTCACCAGTCATTTCCCTGTTGTTCGTGTTCAGTACCTTTTCATGTGCTTTTTCGGCATTGTTAGCTTTCCCTGATGCTGTGTCTTTTCAAATCTTCTCTCTGTTAGGTTGTTCTCTTTACTTCTGAGCTTTTGAACTCTCTATATACTCTGGATGTGACATTTGTCTAGTGTATGTTTTGCCAATATTTTTCTGTCATCCCGCAGGATAGCCTATGACTTCCTTAAAGTTGCCTTCTGATAGATACAGTTTTTAAGTTTAATAAAGCCAACTTTTGGCAGGGTCCCTGTCTTCTGTGTCCTATGAAGAAACCTTTAGCAATCTAAGATTGCAGAGATCTTGCCTATATTTTCTTTCTGAAGATTTTATAGTTTTAGCCTTTATACTTAAGATTCATCTTGAATTAAATGCCCCCTTAGTTACTTAAGTTTGTAAACATAATTTAATCAGCTCACATTTGAAATTCACCAGCTTAAAATAAAACTTCAGGTTGGGAGCAGTATGTACACCTTTAATCTTAGCACTTGGGGGGGCAGAGGCAGGTGGAGCTCTGTGAGTCCCAGGCTAGCCAGGGCTACATAGTGAGATCCTGTCTCAAAAAGCTAAAAATATAATAATAATAATAATAATAATAATTTTAGAGATAAGAACTACCCTATCTAGCTTCTCTTCTCCTTTTCCCTCCTGCCTCTCCTTCCATGTCTCCCAGAAAGTTATATGACTCTAGAATACATTCATACTATGTAGCAATGAATGTACTGACAGTAGCTCCCACAGCATTAGCAGTGCTCGCGGCTACTCTCTACTGCCTCAACTCACAAAACAAGTACCCATTAAGCACACAGGTGCTTGAGGCTAATTTTCAGGATACCCTTTTGACTACATGGCTACCTGTGGTTGTGGTCTGCATAGGGAGGGAGTTGTGAAAATTGGCATGTTTGGTGGTCTTGATTACTAAGTCACTGACTGGCTAGGTGGCCCTGATGAAGTGTCTCTGTCTCTGAAGCTTATTTTACTGATGTATCAAAAAGGGCCTTAAAATGGACTAACTCTGATACTCTAAACTATCATTTCCTGTCATATTTAATATCCCATCATCAAGAATGGATCTCTTTAAGTCTTAGAGGGCTCTCTGTGTACTTTAAGAGTTTTATATTGCACTGGGAAGGCGAAACCTTCAATCTCACCAGCCAACAGGTAAATTGGGATTTTTCTAACAACTGGTTAGGAAAGAAGAAGAACAAGGAAGAAGAAGAAGAAAGAGAGGATGGGTAGGGATACGGCTGACCAAAGATCACTCAACTTATCAAGTCATGTGGATCAACACAGACCTGGAGGATGGGACTGCAAACTTGTACAGTCGCTATTTGACAGTGCAGCAGTTCCTCAGGATGATGGGAATCAATCTATCTCAAGATCCAGCTATATAACTCTTGAGCATATATCCAAAAGACACTTCATCCTGCTACAAAGACAACTGTTCAACCATGTTTATCACTGCACTATTTAAAATAGCCAAAAACGGAAAACAACCTAGATGTCTGTCAACAGATGAATGGATTAAAAAAATGTGCTACATTTACACAGTGGAATAGTACTCAGCCAGTAAAAATGGAATTATGAAACTTTAAGGTAAATGTGTGGAACAAGAATATCATCATAAGTGAGGTAACCCAGGCCCAGAAAGACAATTATGGTACGTACTCACTTGTAAATGCATATTGGCTGCTAAGCCAATGATAAGTAAGCTACAATCCCTAGAGGTTAGGTATATGTAAGGGACTATGGAAAAAGGGATAGATGTGCCTTGGAAGAGGAAATAGAATAGATAGTTATGAATGGATAGGGTAGGGGACTGTAATGGGAGGATCAAGCAGGGATAGGGAATGAAGACAAGATGAGGGAAGGAATATAAGAAGAGACAGCTAAAATCAAGGACCAGTCCAGTGGTAGTACACAAACCTAAAACAGTAAAAGCTTCCTAAAATACATACATATATGAAGGCGATCTAAATGTACTAGCCAAATAATAGGGGAGACAGAGCCCCAACTGGACATCTCTAGTCACCAGCTGAAGCTTCCACTACTGGGAATGGGTCACATCCAATTGAGCCATTGGCCAAAGGGGTCCCATGGAAACCCCCAAACAACCTGGGCTGTTGCTGAGGCTATAGGTTGCTTTCTACAAACTGATAGCAAAGCCCTGTTGTTGAAGAAATACCTAAATAACTCCTTGAACATAGAGAAGTTGAGCTGGCACCTAAACAGAGCCTTTGCCCCTATGGGCTAGTGTTCTTGGTACTGGAAGATACTCTGCATGTTACCAAAGGAGAAATGTAAACAACAATGCAGCTAAAATCCTTCCAATCTACAATGACATCCTGCCTGCAAGATATGCTAGTGCAATGGTGGCACACAGCTTATGGGAGTAATCAACCAATATCTGATTTGATTTAAAGTCCACTATATGAGATAGAACCCATCCCTGACACTGCTTGGGTAACCAAGAGCCTGAGACTAGAGAGATAACCCAGGAACCTAGGAGAAAATCAAATGCTACCGTTCTAAAGAATGAGAAAGGAGAGGGAGGAGAGGGAAAGGAGGAAGGGAGAGAGAGGGAAGGGGAGAGGGAGGGAGAGAGGGAGGAGAGGGAGAGAGAGAGAAAAAAGGAAATGTAGCAATAAAATGACTCCTAATGATTTTCTGCTGTACTCATAGAGCAGTGCCTTGCTCAGCCATCTTCAGAGAAGTTTCCTACTGCAACAGATGGAAATATGTACAGAGACCCACAGACAGCCCTAAATAGGATGTCTCTACCAAATCCCTCCCCTCAAGACTCAGAGAACCACCATACCCAAGTAAGAGGAGGTGGAAAGAGTGTAATAGCCAGAGGGAATGAAGGACACCAAGAAATCAAGGCCTTCTCAATACAACAGGACAGACATACATGTGAATTCAGAGAATGTGTCAGAGTACATAGGGTTTGCAAGGGTCTGTACCAGATGGGATCCTAGAGCTTAAAGAAGAAGTGGATACATGCTCCCTTCCCTACGCCAGAACCTATCTCCAAACAATAACCACTTCCAAATGTAAATTTAGTTTTCTCATTGTGAAACAAACTACTTTTAAAGGTAGGCCCCATTTTCATCAATAGATGACCAACAGAAAAAGGACTCTGACATCTTTGGAGGTTCCTTATAAGGTCAGAATTTTTTCTTTATTTTTTAAAGTTAACTTCATACTTAGTTATTGTTGTTATTATTTCTTTTACCCTACAAGGTCCTTTTGTATATATTATGGCTTCTGGTTTTACATTACTGTGGGATTTCTAAGTATATGAATGGATATGTTTTTGTGTCTATATCTGTTTTTTGTGCCTTTTCGTGGGCTCTTTCTGTTTGTTTTGTCCTATTCTGATTCATCTATTTTGCTTTGTTTTATTGCATTATATTTTATTTTATTATCATCCCTTAGATGCTTGTTTGTTTTCTAAAGGGAGACAGAAAGGGGTTGTATCTGGATGGTAGGGGGTATGGGGAGGAACTGGGAGGAGTAGAAAGAGGGGAAACTGTAATCAGAATATATTATATGAAAAAAATTATTTTCAATAAAAGAAAAATAAATAGTGACCTGGATGGAAGAGGCCTCTACAATGTTCACATTGAAAGTACAAAGTAGGGACTCCTAAAATGGCTCAGCACATGAAAGCATTTGCCACATCACCCTGGCCACCTAAGTTCAAACCCTGGAACTCACCTGGAAGGGGTGACTCAAACCCACAAATTTGTCTTCTGACCACCACATGTCCACCCACATGCACCACTCACATATGGGGCAGGGACAATATATATTTTTAAGCACAAAGCTCCTAAACCAAATCTCTCTTGCATCTTCTCTGTACTGCACAGAGATCACAATGACCACTAGGAAAACTAAGCCCAGAGGGGAGGCCTGAGGTTAGATTAGGATATGTCTTTCTACTTGTCTGAATTTGAGAGCACAACAGGTAAACACAGATGTCCAAAGATGGCTTCTGTGTCCTTGGCTATCACACTGGATATGTGAATCACCTGCATCTTTGAAATGTCTGCCTCTTCTGACTCCTGTTGCCCAGCCGTGCCTTCTCTCTACTCCTCTGCTCTGTGCAACCTTTATAACTTAAATGTATGTAATGTAACTACAGTAGGTGTATGAGTGGCCTATCTTGTTCTGGTGACAAAATACCTGATAGGAGTAAACTAAGAAAGGAAGGGTTCATTCTGACTCAATTTAATTAAGAGGAGAGGCCATCATGGTGGAAGACCATGCTGTCTAGAGCCTGGGATGCTGGTCACACTGAGTGCACAGTCAGGAAGCAGACAGATGAATGCTCATACTCAGATTGTGTGTTCTTTGTTCATTTAGTCAGGACCAAAGCCTAGGGAAAGGTGCCTCTCATAATTAGGGTGGGTCTTCTCACCTCAACTAACCTAATCTAGATAATCTTTCAGAGGCATATCCAGAGGCTAACCTAATCTAAACAGTCCCTCAGAGGTAGGCCTAGGAGTTTGTCCCCTAGGTAATTCTACATCTTTAAGCTGACAATATTAACACACACATTCACACACACAGTGAGAGAGACAGAGATCTTGATTCGGCAGCACTCATGTCCTCTGAGTACATGCACACAGACTAAGTTATCAAAAAAAAAAAAAAAAAAAAAAGAAAGAAAGAATAGTAGATCATTGTTCCTAAGACCCAGGAGCCTCTGGTAAAAATATTTTCATTAACTGATCAATACAAAACCTTGTTCTGTGTGTATTTCTATTTAAAGACCTACTTAATATATGTTTTCAGTTCATTAATGTCAAACTCCCAGGCAACAGCATACTAATTCCCAAGCAAAGCTCATCCAAGGTGTACTTGCCTACAATATCAAAAGCCTCAAAACAGCTTTCTTCCACTTAAGGACACAAGAGCACTTGAACACTATGCTTAGGACACAGATTTAAACTAAAAAATCACCAAAAGAAAACATGAACATTTGTCTAAGTGGCACTAAGTAAACCAGGAAAAGAACAATTATCTCTAGGTAGAGGGCTGAAAGCAGAAAGTAGAGCATCATCTTATATAAGATGGTGACACACCCACTTGAGAAACAACATCTCATCAATCTACACATGCCTACCAGTGAGATAGCTCAAAAGAACTGACTTCAGAGTCATAAATAATGAGAAGCAACTGTGCATATGTGTGGACATAGACATGTAACAGACATATGGCATTACATATGCTCATTAATACACACATGTTAACATATATATATATATATATATATATTTATAAAGGTTTTGAGAAGACAGCTACATTCATACAAACACTATGTGTGTCTATGTTTGTAGGACCATAGCAGAGCCAAGTAGCTCCAGCAGACTGCTACAGGATAACATGTATACTCCTCCATTTTCTAGATGGTTGTACCAATCATGCTCCAAACAGAGAAGTATTATGAGAGTTACATTGACTCCTTAAAATTCCCAAAGCTTCTTCTTTGGACCTCTTATCTCTCACTTCCTAGAAAGATCTGGACATTTTACAGATTCTCGAAGCTTCCACCAGGGGTGCCTGTATGTAGATGGTATCTCACTTCTAGACCTGTAACCCTAAACTCCTCCTGCTCACCTCAGGACACTGGTATCCTGCTCACCTCAGCACACTGGTAATTTCCCAAAGTTTCAAACTCGACCTCCATTTCTCTATCACCAAGAATAGCATGCTGCATCTCGTATGTCAGCACCTCGTAACCCCATGCATAAGATGCAGATTGTATCATCTAAGCAAAGGTCTTAGACAGTGGAAACAGAGTGGCGAGCACTGTGCCTGGTACTTAATAAGTGTCCTGGGAAGACACTAATCATCCCATCCCATCCACAGCACCGCTTTTGTCCCAGTAACCTGAACCTAAAATTGTAAAGTCCTACATCTTTATTTCCACATCAGACTGGCCGACCACAACTAGATTTTCCCTTTAACACGATAGTCAAAAGCTCTTAGTCTGAAATCCCAGGCCTCCCATGTGAAGGGAAGCATCAAGGGCCTGACATGCCACCATAATGGTTTACTTTCTGGCCCCTCCTGGTCTTCATGATCCTCATGTGATCACAACTCTGAAATCACTTCTGTTCAAAAACTTTCCTAGCCTTATCACTCCTTATAGCACAACATCCAGACTTTTCCATGAGGTCTCTGGCAAGTTGGCCTGAACCTGTCTGACCTGGCTTCAGTTTCACCTTAAAAACAGAATTGGGTAACTACTGGCTATTTTTTTAGGCTTGTTCCATGCTTTCCTACATATCCTCATTCCCACCATCTTGCCGAGAAAAGCCCTTCCATCCTCTGCTGCCTGAACACATCCATCCAGCACCCTGTTTATATGTGTTTCTTCTGCCTCTGACTCTCCCAGGCTCACACCATCCCTCATTTCATTAGTACTGTGTGCATGTCTAACAATGATCTTCCACTTTGAAATAATAGCAAAGCAGTAAGTAGGTCATCCTTGCAGACCCCAGAACGCCTTGCACATAGTAGGTATTTATCAGATACAGTGAGCCAAGGACCCAGAAAGTGCTTAATTCATACATCCCAGGATCTGCTTACATTAATTTTAAAAGGTGCCAACCCAAAGAGGTTATGTAATTAAAAATGAACTTAGGACTTAAAGCAGTACTTCAAATCTGGGAAGAGCAAATTGCCATCTGCCTACTAGCATTTTAAGTACCAGCCTGCTCACTTATAGCTGTGCTCACACCAAGCAAATTAAGCAGTCAGCAGCAGGACCAAGCCCAGAACGGAATTCCAGCAGTGCTAGCCCCCTGTCAGTGTAAGGAGAGCAGGACCTCTCATAGTGCGACCACTCGCCCACAGGGTTCTGCGATGCAGAGGCTGTCACATGCCCCAGGAGTGCGGTAACTTACTCTGACCTCACTCGGGGTGCACTTCAAGCCACAGGAAATAATGAATAATTCAAAAGATAGCATTGTGATCACAGCAATCATTTGACGGGGGAGTAAATCCCCACCTTTATACTCTGATACCAAAACAGATCCCAGGTGCACATTAATTTTAGAATGGGGACTCATTCAAGGACAGACAGAATAAATGAAGTACCTCCCAGCTTTACAGGAAATACTCTGATAATAAATATGAGAAATGAAAATGAACCCCAAAAGAAAATATAGACAAATGGTGATCTATTGCACAGGAATACTCATTAAACACTAAAACATCCACAGTCAACACAGAAATCAAATTATAACACTGGTGATAGTTTTCCCTTTTGAAAAATAAATTATTTTTAAAAAATAGTAGCATCTGGCATAGATGTGGGCTCAGAGTAATGGACTGTCCATGCGAGGCTTTAAACAGTAGAAACTGGTATACTCTCTATGCAGATGAGAGCACACATGCACAGCAAATTAACATGAATTCATGCTATACAACGGACCATGGACGGAGGCTACTAAGAGATAGTGTTAGATATAAAAGTCCCCTGCAGAGGAGATGTAGAGTCCTCTGAGACATGTCACTCGATGCATAAGTCCCTGCATTAGGTGCTGCAGTTGCCCTCAGTTTTCCCCAGTTGTTAACAAAGGAACCAACCTCAGAGCCATTCAAAAACGGGTTGGAGAAAAGCACCTGGCTTCTTCTCCATTTTGCAGTTTTGAAAATAGGAGCAAAGGATTTACACCTCAGAGGTTACCCACCTTGCTGTAGCACAGGAAGATCAGCCTCCAGCATCAACACATCCATTATTCCCCCTCAGGTGTGTCACCACAGCAGGTCACTCTAGTCCACCAACCACCAATGGAGCAGGTGGTGCAAACTCTCTGAGGCTGCTCTGTGGGGAGGACCCAACAACTAAAGACAGCCCTCTGGTGACCTGGTCAAATAAGACACCAATGTTCCATGCATTTGTCACAATGTACAGCAGTAATCTTAGCCCTACCTGGACCACACACAGGGAGAATCAGAGCCTGGAATGGTCACCCTCTGAGCCACACCATGGCAGCCCAGACAGGTTCCAGAGCCTCACTGAGTATGCAAGTCCATCATCTTCCTCCTCACATTGAAATGGCAGGTTTAACTGTGGTGTGGAGATAGACCACGTAGCTGTAGCTAGGCAGGGTCTCAAAGCCGAGGAAATGATAGCATTCTAAACCTCTGGGTAACTGTACAACAAAGAGTAAGATGGGATGCAGAACAGACAGAAGAGTGAGGTGGGAGTGCAGTGTATTCGGAAGAGCCTGTGTCTGATCCTTCCTCTCCTAATTCCTTCCCATCCTCCACGACGGCTTCACAGACTGCCAGGCTGGACAAGAGTCTCATTCCTGCTCGGCAACCCCACCCATACTTCCCTGCTCTGTAAAGTTCAAAGAAAAGACAGACACTCTCCCACCTCTATACATCCCACATCTAGCCTGAACAAAGTCAGGGGCCGTGTGTAGGGATCACAGCCCTGATCTTACTCCACTATTCTGAGTCACAGGGTTAAGAAAAATGATTGCCCTCATTAAGAAGGAGCCCACACTTTCCTGCCAGTGCGGCACTCCCAAGAGCGCCGGATCTGAGCAGGCCTGGGCGGGTGGCCAGCCATCTGCTCCAGTAACTTATATAACTTGCTGGGGTTTCCACCTTCGCCTTGAGGGAAGAAGAGACATCCAAGGCAGGAAACATACCCAGCTACCAATCCACCAGGCCTGAACAGCCTGCTAAGCGTTTGATCATGAGTCTTTTTCAGCCTTCAAGAATGGCAGAAAGTGAACAAGAACAGGCTGCTTACATGCAGAGCTGGGGAAAAGCAGCTTATGGCCAAATAGGCTGGAAAAATATTACTGAATGGCTAAGAGTTCCTTGCCTGTCAGCAAACTACCCAGTAACATGCTGGCAGCCCAGGATAGAAAGTGGGAGCCGCCTTCTTAGTCAGGAACTGCTGATGTTGAAGGGGAGGAGGAGGATAGAAAGGGCCAGGCTGGATGGGCTAGTGCCATGGGTGAATGATATACACCTTCTCTTCACACAGGGACAAAACATCTCCAGACTGATTGGGGATAGTTCTGATCAAGAGACGAGAAATCAGGAAGGAAGAAGCAAGAGTCCTTCTAAATAGAAAGACTATGGAAAGATGACTTGATTTAGGACAATCCTGACCTTGACGGAGGAGATTTGCAATAATGATTATCAGGAGCACACTCGAACCTTCAAAACACTCGGCAAGCATTTACTTACATCTTAGGCTTGGTAGATTGGGGGAGGGAGCATGTCAAGCACATGCCCTGCTTCACCACATAGGTGCATGCCCTTGTGAAGGAAGGCTGAATTAGACTATGTCTGTGCTTTAAAGTCCTGTAAACCTGGCCAGGCAGCCAATTACATGAAAAGAAAGTATTTGCACCCAAGTTCAGACATTGCACCTAACAAAATCAATGATAATTCCTCAATATTCTCTGGTAGAACATTCACACTCATGTTTCCAAAACTGCCTTAAAGTTATCTTTCTGTAACTGGCTTGTTCAGTTCTAGTCCCCGCCTGGGTGGTGTAAACATGACATTTGCTTCGCCTCCCTTCTTCTGCCTTGCTTTCACAGCACCAGTTTATCAAAAGACAGAACTGTGTCGTGTTGTCAATCCTTAGGAAGGAAGGAAGGAAGGAAGGAAGGAAGGAAGGAAGGAAGGAAGGAAGGAAGGAAGGAAGGAAGGAAGGAAGGAAGGAAGGAAGGAAGGAAGGAAGGAAGGAAGGTCCAAGGCAGTGTGTTAGAACCATGAGATTTGGTGGTGCTGACTGGCGAGACTTGACTATTCATTCTATCTCTCACCAGCTTCTTTGCACAGCCCTCCTCCTTGGACTTTTACTTAGAAAACTGTCCATGGTTACATTAACAGCAAACTTCCTTTGGGATACAGAGTTCCAGAATTAACACTGCAGTGCTAATATTTGTTTACTGCCCAATGTGTCACCAGCAAGGACTGCACCAGGTGGCCTCACAGGTCATCTCTTGGAACTATTCTGAGAACTCTACAAAATCAGTGTCAAAGCCATCCCATTCCACAGATAAGAATCCAGGTCAAGAGCTGATTTGAGTTCTCGGGGATAAAGCCTGAATTTAAACCGGGTAGCCTGATAGCAGGTTACGGTTCTTGGCCAGCATTCCACACAAGTGTTTCTGGCCTGGTTTAAAGTAGATCAATGACAGGAAGAGATACTGGGTAGCCCTGACTGTGTGTTTTATAGATGGGGATACAAGGAGAAATGCACTGTGTACCTTTTTCCACAAGGAGCCAAGATATTCTCAGACATGACCCATAATTCCTTATCAATGGAGAAAAAGGTGCAACAATGGAATGACAAATTTGGGGTGGCAATGCCGTATGCAAAAGGACACCCTTTTATCAAGACATACCATACCCCATGGTCCAGGGCATATCCTGAAATTTCCTCTGAGGATGCCTGGGACTCAGCAAGACAAAAGCTGAGCCTATCCTAATTCATGCAGATAGTAAAAACTTTAAGACTGAAAATGGGAAAATTGACAAGAATCCAGGAACAAAAAGGAAAATATTTTCAAGATTTTTGGGATCACTGACAGTAAGCCCAAGTGGTCCAGAAGTATGAGGCTATGACCCAGTAACTCCGTGGGTGGTCTGTCCACTGGGACAGCTATGGGCTGAGGCCAGCTTTCAAGGTGTTGCCTGCTTCTTCATGCTGTGGACACAGCAGGACACCCAGCACCAGGAGACTGGCTGAGAGGCATGGGTGACTGCAGCTCCTACAGCTCCCGACAGCTGACTCACTGACTTCCTCAGTGAATTTCTGTGCTCAAGAGAGGCTGCGAGCATCTGTCTTCAGGGAAGCAGAGTGTGAAACACTTTTGCTTCCTCTCCAGACCACCTTCCCTTTTATGTCCCAACCCAAGGATCACTGTGGATATCTAGAGACAGCAGCTGTACAGGGAACAGAGCAGGCAAGGGATGGTTATCAGCTAGGAAATGCTGGGGTCAGCAGAGAAACGTGAGACAAACATCTGAAAAGCCACATCCTGTTGCTCCACTGCTACCCCAGGACCTCTGTCAACCTGCTCCAGCATACGGAGAAACCAAAACAGGACATTTTCTCTGCCTTCTTTCTTTTCAAATTAAGGTTCATGCATGATGCCCTGGGTAGTGATAAAGTGCTTAATATGTAGCTGAAGTTAATGACCCAGTAACTTCATAAAACAAAGGACAATTGTGAAATAAGATAAATGAAAACCTCAATGAAAGAACTGACCTATAATTTTACATAATTTTCTTTACCCACCACCACCAGGTACCCTCTCTGAAACTTGTCTGTATGGTTCTTTTCAATGCCCTGGTATGAAACAATCTGTTGTTTCTGTCTGCCAAGAATCCAGTTCCTTCCCTTTCTACTATCTACTACCTATTCCTCAATCTCCCTTAGAATGTGACCCATGACTTCATCTCTGCCTATGTAGACTGCAACTACCCCTAGAGCCAGCATATGACTCCAGTGTGACCTCAGACACAAAGACCTGAAGCCATTTTTCTAAGCTGTGCAATTTAGTGGTGGCATTGTATCCATTAGATCCCTTGGTCCGGTCTGCCTTATTTCTATTCCTGAACTGTATCCCCATCTACCCATCACCCAGGATGTAAGATGTGATCTTTCAAAACTATGTGGCAGGAACTAACAGAGACTTGAACTGATCAGAGATGGATTTACAAAACAGGAAAACGAATGGACTCTAAAAGCATGCTGGAAAAATAGAGAAAGATCAGGAAGACTTCCGGGAAGAGGAGAGGCTGGATGTAGAGGAAAAGCAAATAAGGAATGTATCAATGGGAATGGTTGCTTCCCATTTTTCAGATAAAGCAGAAGCATGAGAACTGAAAGTATGAGTGGAGTAGAAAGGGGGTAAGCAGAATTCAGTAGACGGTCTAGAAAGTATACTGGGTAATGGAGATGGAGAAACAGAAAAGAAGGGAACACCAGTGAGGCTATGTAGCCAAGGGGAAGTGATTTCCAACAAGAGCATCACCTGCCATGGACTTCCTGTCAGTGAAGCAGTGTGGTGACGGAGCGAGCACGCCAAGGGGGAGCCTGTAGTTAGCAGGCCTGCATCTAGAGGAGGCTGTCAGCTTCCTTGTCCTCAAACAACAGAAGCAGCTATAGTCAAGATATTATGACTTAAGTTCTGGGGGGAAAAACATACTCTATAAAAAAATCCTTAATCAGTATGTAAAGATTTTAACCTTTGAAAGATGAACCATTACATACATGACTGGTGGTTTTCTGAGCACCCTTTCCTCTTGCAGCCCTCATGCTTAGCCTGTATTAAAATGTTTTTAATAAATCTCAACTCTGCTTAAAACATTAAAGCATTAAGCAACAGCTATACAAAAATGCCTCTGCTCCCATGAAAAGTGGGAGTAGGGCTTTTGTCTGGGCATTTCACACCTTCCAAGGAGGCTTATAGGCATCACCCACTCAAGATGGAAATGTCAGAACACTCCTGCTCAATGGGTCTTAGTTATATCATCTCAAATACTATAAACAGGAAGGTTAAGAAAAGCTCCATTCATTATATGGGTTAAAGACACTAAATTATCTTGATATCTGAACAACCTCTACAGTATAGAGATAAGAGAAATGACTGGAACAGGAGAGGAAGGACAAGTCCAAGATCAGCATGCACACAAATCAACAGCAGCAGCAACCAGGGAGAGGGCCAGTGTGATGCTAGACATAAGATTTATTGCAATAGACCAAATGAAATGAAAATAAGAAAATGAATGGACTCTAAAAGCCTGCTGGAAAAAAATAGAGAAAGCAAAAGCTAAAAGGGTTATGCCATTATCTATTCTAGAATAAATTCTTCTACATATATGTGAAAAGTAGGAGAGGGATGTGTAGGAGACAGAACCAAATAAACAAAAGAGACAGAGGGAGGCAAGGAAGCAAAGTTTCACACACATACACACACACACACACACACACACACACACACACTCACTTAGAGAGAGAGAAAGAACTCAACTAACAGAGAGGTGCTTTTTTGTTTACTCCTGACCTACTTTTTGAACGTCCATGGAATAACTACCTGTAGTTTCTGAAAGCTCAGAAGAAGAGAGAGAGAAGAAAAGACATTCTCTATGTCTCAAGAGCACATAACAACTTCCTAGAAGCACAGTCATGGTTTCACTTTAACTGAGGATTGATGTTTTCTTTCCCCAGTGGCTGTAGGTATTTTGGGTATCACTCCAAGAAATTATTTATGTAGTAGAAAGAGCACTTGCACAGACCTCATCAACATCCTCTTTAAATTAGCTCACACCTCTCAGAACTCTTTGGCTGTCCCCAGTGTCCCAGTGCTTTTCCTGTTGAAATCCACAGTTTTGCATAATGTGATATGTAATACATATCTGATGTCAGATGGCACTGGTCTAAGTAACCAGAAGAACACTACTTGAAATACCTTTTTATCTATCTATTCATGATCTACCTTTCGATCAGCAATGCAATGTACATAAAAGTAACAAAAATGGCTTAGAAATATTACATAATGTGTTCATCATCTTTAGCAATTAGGGAAATGCAAATTAAAACAACTCTGAGATTTCATCTTACCTCAGTCAGAATAGCTTAAATCAACAAAACAACCAACAATAAATGCTGGTGAAGATGTAGGGAAAGGGAACCCCAGATTCATTGTTGGTGAGACTGCAAATCAGTGTAGCCCCCTTCCTAGGATGCTCTGAACACTCAGGGTCTGTAGTAGTGACCTCCATACAGGAAGAGCTAGAATACACTGTTAAAGAGATGCCAAACCAGTACCTGGTATCAGCTGAAAGTACTGAAATGTGATATAAAATAAAAGGAAATTTTACTTATGTCTAATTTTTGTGTCTAATACATACAAATCCTTTTTAAATAACTATACAAATGTCTGCGACCATGCCTCTAAGGCCCAGAAGACTAACCGTCTTTTAAAGCAATGTTTCACCATTGTCTCTCAGGTTCCCTCCTGGGCTGAGCTTTCTTTGCCGCAATAGAAGGAAACTAATGGAGCTGGAGATACGGTTGAGCACTTAAGGGCACTTGCTGCCCTTGCAGATTTGGTTTTAGTTCCCAGTACCCACTCAATGGCTCACACACACTTGTAACTCCGGTTTTAGGTGATCAGATGCCCTGTTCTGGCATCGCTAGGCAGTTCCACACATGTAGTATTCATACATGCACATACACATGAAGTAAAAATAAAAGAAAATAAAAAATTGTAGGTAAGTTAATGGACATTAGGTGCCTTGGGACAAAATGAAACATAGACACTTGGGAGTATTTACTGGGTACCATTCTTTCAGCCCAGAATCTATCACATGCGATTGAGCATGGTTCGATGAGGTAAGTACAAGTATTGTTCCACCTTAGCAGCTGTGACCACTCAAAACTCAAAGAAATAATATCTTGAACCCAGATGGCACATCAGCAGGAAGTGAAATTCACCTCTTCCTTGCCCCTGCCCCATGTCAGAGCAGGCCCCATACCGCCTGGACTAACTTGATGCTAAACTGAAAGCAACCTACATCACCAGCCTCGGTCTGAAAAAGAGCTTTCTTCATATTGTTGCTGCTCTGTTGAAATCAGGCTTCTGAGGAAGGAGGGAATCATTGGTAACTGTCTCTACTGGATGTGCACAGCATCGGTCAGCAAACACCCTGATGCGTGGAAAATAATGTTTCCTCTTCACCCTGCTAAGAGCTTCCCAGCACACAAGGGTTCCTCACAAATGCCTAGCATAGGCTGGGTGTAGGTACACAACTTAATCCTAGTACTCTGGAGGCTAAAGCAAACAAATAAGTTATAGGTCAGCTTGGGATGATGAGACCCTGGC
This sequence comes from Pachyuromys duprasi, assembly GCA_028658305.1. Taxonomy (NCBI): domain Eukaryota; kingdom Metazoa; phylum Chordata; class Mammalia; order Rodentia; family Muridae; genus Pachyuromys; species Pachyuromys duprasi. The sequence goes on from CM053764.1 coordinate 5,914,367, forward strand.
TCAAATAAAGAAAAAAAAAAGGCCAGCCCATATGAAATAAGGGAATAGTGCTGTTTAAAATTGTGTACACCATGGCGAACAGAGTGCTTATTAAAAAGATGACAATTTAAGATGCCTCAAGATGAGGGAATCAGCAGGACTCATGAAACATTTGCTAAGGAGCTATTATGTGGCAGAGGTCTTGACAGAAAACTGAGGCCTAAAGGCAAATCAAAGAGATGTAGTTCTATGTAGTTCTTACTGCCAGGAGAAGACCTCTCTGATAGTGATGTAGAAGGTTCTAAAAGCAAAGACTATGTGGAAGAGTTTCATTAGCACACATGCATACACACACATACATGGATGTACATGAACACAACCTGTGCATATGCACATACACACATGCATACACACAAACACAAATGCATAAACCACATCTGTGTGCCAGCTTTGTAAAAACAACAGACAAGAAGTAAACACCAACAATGAAGGTGTGCAATCCTATTAACATGCATACACGCATACACAAAGACACAGAGAGAGAGAGAGAGAGAGAACATGGCCCCTAGAACATTTCCTGTGCTTATCACTGATAGTATAAATTTGGGTAGCTAGCCTCTATCCTATTGCTGTTACGGCATTTGTCTCTGTGGAGTATACATTCCTATGTTACAAACTTTTTGAAATATAGACAAATCCTAGAATTCCAATCTGTTCTTTTTTTTTGAGAGAGAGGGAAGATGATGTTGATATTTGCTTTCAATAATGGAATTGTGATTGTGCTTGTACAAATATTTGGAAGTTTAACAATGGATAAGAGCACTGACTCTCAAACTACAGGGTCTGGATTCAAAGTCTACCTCTGCCTATTAGCTGTGTAACGTTAGGTAAACTACATAGTCCCCATTAGCCCCAGTTTCCAAACCCACAAACTAGAGAAGATAAGGCCTACCTTAGAGTCATGATGATTAACTAATCTAAAAATAAAGACAATGGTGGAGAAAGAGGAAGAACAGGAAGATCAAGCAACTACACAACATGTGCTACCCACCATCAAGAAACCTTATCTGAAAACACTCAAGCTCATGTTTGTCTTAAACCTTTTGAATCCATTTCAGTAGCAGCAACAGGCCCACCTGTCCAGACATTAGGAGCTTTCACCAAACTCTGGCTCAATCTGCCCACCTCCCAGTCAATATATTCCAATCCATGTCCCACGTTCTACAGACCCTTAAGATGCTGCTTACCTACCCATGGCAGTGCCTAGATTGGACTGTGAAATATACTGAAACTATCTAAAACTCTCCTTTGGATTTGTGTTCGTAGGAAGCCATTTATCTGTACTCCTAACTAAAGCTCATTTATCCTTAAAGAATGACAAAAAGCTAGGCATTAGCTAGGAGGCAGGCCAGGCAGCTGTGCCTGAGGTCAGAAAAGCATTACCAATTGAAACTTTATGTGCCTTCTATAGCCTTGAAATCAACAGGCCTTGTTTATAGTCACATTTATTTGATTTCTCTCGACAACTGGAGTTCATTTTATTTTATTGTCATTTGTTTCTACACAGGGCTGGTTCTTATTTTTCTATTTTCCTTGTTCTGTATCTGCATTTTATTTCTAACAAAATATTTTCCAAATACTTGTTAATTACACAAACATTAAGATTAAAAAGAATCACAACCTGGCATCAGCTGCTTTATTGTCTTGTAGATGGGTAGATGATGTATGTAGTACATGCAATTCACTCTGTATACATATTTATACAAACAAAGTATTGTAACCATAAGATGCATACATTCTCATATTACTTTCTCCATGGATGAAGTAAGCATTTTTTAATCCAGTATTTTGTTGTAATAGCAAGAAAACATTCAGAGTGGTGTTTCATCAAACTTGTCCTACTGGTAAAAGTACATATTACTTCTAATTTAAAATATACCTCATTAATGGATGGCCTTTTATACCTTTTCATTAGAAACATGAAATAATTTTTGAGCAATGAGGTTATCGAGCCAAAGCTATGAAAAAATAGTATTTTAGTGGTCAGATGGCTATTATAAAAGTTTCAAGACTAAAACACAAACACAATCAATATTTTATTACTCACACCTGTGGAAAGAGCTGCTCAAAACCAAGCCAAGCTAATTTCTCTGCAACTAGGAGGCTAACACTACTTCCACAAACTCTTTTTTTTTCCTTTTTCTTCTTTTTTTATTATTACCATTTATTACAATTTATTCAATTTGTATTTTGTCTGTGGCCTCTCCCTCATCTCCTCCCAATCCCACCCTCCCTCACTCCCCTCCCCATACTCCTCCCCTAGTCCACTCATAGGGGAGGTCCTCCTCCCCTTCTTTTTGACCCTAGCCTATCAGGTCTCATTAGAACTGGCTGCATTGTCTTCCTCTGTGGCCTGGTAAGGCTACACCCCTCAAGGGGAGGTGATCAGAGAGCCTGTCACTGAGTTCATGCCAGAGAAAGCCCCTGCTCCCCTTACTAGGGACCCCACTTGGATACTGAGTCCATGGGCTACATCTGAGCTAGGTTTTAGGTCCTCTCCATGCATTGTCCTTGGTTGGGGTATCAGTCTCTGCAGGGTTCCCAGGGCTCAGGTTTTTTTTGGCTCTGTTGGTCTCCTTTTGGAGCTCCTGTCCTCTCCAGGTATTTCTATCTCCCCCTTCTTTCATGCCTTCTGCCCAAAGTTTGGCTATGAGTCTCAGCCTCTGCTTTGATACCTTGATCAGTAGAGTCTTTCAGAGGCCATCTGTGGTAGGCTCCTGTCCTATTCCATCTTCCTCTGCTTCCAATGTCTATCGTGTTTGTCCTTCTGAATGAGGACTGAGCTTCTTCCCTAGGGTCTTCCTTTTTGTTTAGCTTCTTTAGGACTATAGATTTTAATATGTTTATCCTATATTATATGGCTAATATCCACTTAGGAGTGAGTATATACCATGTGTGTCTTTCTGCTTTTGGGATACCTCACTCAAGATGATCCTTTCCAGTTCCCACCATTTGCCTGCAAATGTCATGATTTCCTTGTTTTTAATAGCTGAGTAGTATTCCATTGTGTAAATGTATTACAATTTCTGTATTCATTCCTCTATTGAGGGACATCTAGGTTGTTTCCAGATTCTGGTTATTACAAATAGAGCTGCTGCGAACATAGTTGAGCAAATGTCCTTGTTGTGTACTTGAGCATCTTTTGGATATATACCTAGGAGTGGTATAGCTGGATCTTGAGGTAGCACTATTCCTAATTGTCTGAGAAATAGCCAGATTGATTTCCAAAGTGGTTGTACAAGTTTACATTCCCACCAGCAATGGAGGAGGGTTCCCCTTTCTCTACATACTCTCCAGCATATATTGCCACTTGAGTTTTTGATCTGGTGGGTGTAAGGTGAAATCTCAGGGTTGTTTTGATTTGCATCTCCCTGATGGCTAAGGATGTTGAACATTTCTTTAAGTGTTTCTCTGCCATTCAATATTCCTCTATTGAGAATTCTCTGTTTAGCTCTGTACCTCATTTTTTAATTAGATTACTTGGTTTGTTTCTTTTTAACTTCTTGAGTTCTTTATATATACTGGATATTAGCCCTCTGTCAGATGTAGGGTTGGTGAAGATCCTTTCCCAATCTTCAGGCTGTCATTTTTTTTCTGATGACAGTGTCCTTTGCTTTATAGAGCTTTTCAGTTTCATGAGGTCCCACTTATTGATTGTTGATCTTAGAGCCTGTGCTGTTGGTGTTCTGTTCAGGAAGTTGTCTCCTGTGCCAATGAGTTCAAGGCTCTTCCCCACTTTTTCTTCTAACAGGTTTAGTGTGTCTGGTTTTATGTTGAGGTTTTTGATCCACCTGGACTTTAGTTTTGTGCAGGCTGATAAGTATGGATCTATTTGCATTTTACTACATGTAGACATCCAGTTAGAGCATTCCACAAACTCTTAAGTAGTATTTCTCTTCATTAAATTTCCCACCATAAAAGACTAATGAATAGACAGAGATTGGGTGTGTTAAATGTACTCTTTAGGGGCTCAGAGGTTAACAGTATGCACTGCTTCTGTAGATTACCCAACTTCTGTAGATTACCCAAAATAGGGGCTTACAGCCTCCTGTAACTTCAGCTCCAGGGGATTTCTTTTGTTTATGTGCACATACCCACAGACAGATAGATAGACAGACAGACACAGGCAAGCACAATTAAAAATAGAATAAATCTCTTAAAAACGAAGTATTATTAAACAAATATGAACCCTACTCAGGAGTGGGAACAGGTTGGAATTCCACAGAGGCCAAAAGTCATTCCCACAAAGATCCATGACAGTTTTCTGCACAGATACCCATGCTTGATCCTATAGCTCATGCTGCTCCTATAGATCCCCATGCCTCTCATATAGATCCTATGCCTGCAGCTACATTATAAGTACCATTACAACAGTTTTCCTACATGTGCCTCCACTTGAAGCTCAGTCCTTACAAAGAAAAGCACATGCATGCCAGTATTTGACTTCCTGTGTGCTCTTTCCTCCACTATCCCAATCTTATAATTCTAAATTAGGGTTGGGGCTGGGGGCAAACCAGAAATCAGACTATCCTTAAATACAAGAAGAAGGAGAGAGGAAATAAAAGGCTTATATTAGCAGTATCTGAGAACAGAGCAGAGGCTTTGTTCTGTGACAGTGGACTTACAAAGCATGCACAAGACCATAAGTTCAGTACTTAGTAGAGCACTAAAAATAAATCAACATTAAAGATTACACCACATACGTTTTACCAGCCTGTGGAAAGCTGAAATGCTGGAAGGGGGAGACTGTTCAAGTTTCTGGCCGGACAGGCTTTCCAAACCAATGACCTTCAAAGTCAGTAAGACCCTACCTCAAAAATTAGGTAAAGAGCAATTAATGAAGACATTCTAGGCCAACCCTGGCCTCCATGCATACTCACAAACATGCACATTTGCACACACACAGAATACAGTTTTATTTGAATCACTCAATCATGCTCCACTTATTCATACAAACATAGCTTTCAATGGTTTAGCTATATATCTAGCATCTAAGACAGAAAACAACACTAAGGACTTCAGCAGCATTCTGCTAAGGCTGTACCCCAAAATACCATACAAGATGACCCCAGACAACCCTGGGATATACACTGGATTGGGTATCATAACCAAAGAAAAATATCCTAATCAAAGTTTTGTGATACATTCTATAAGTAGTCCCACTTGATATTAACATGTGTCTAGTGCTGAACAATTGCTAGCATTCGGGGCTCAAAAAAGAAGGCAAAATGAGAGTGCCTGTGCATGGCACTCGGCGAATGGAGGGGTGAGCTTTCCCTGGAGACTTCTTACCTACAGAAAGGCCAAGTCTTTGGCTAGAGCAGTGACTCTCAGCCATCCTAATCCTATGACTCTTTAATACAGTTCCTCAAATTGTGATAACCCCCAACCATAAAATTATCTCATTGCTACTAAGGAAATGAAATTCACATTGCAGAGGAAGAGACAAACCCTCAAACACCTCACCCAGAGCCCAAAGGAACTTTGTCCCCCACTACTGTTTGTTTTTCAAATATCCCTTCTCCTCTAAGACTTATTTATATTCATCCCCTCTAAGACTGACACACACACACAGGCCTACAACCCCCACTTCTCTCTCTCCTAAGAAGAAACTCATTCAAGCCTCAACTGTTTGGCCCTTATTTGAGTTTCACACTTTGAGGACCTTGCACACACATGCCTGGTGATAAATTTGTGACCTTCTCTCTGGTTACTGTTAACTGTCAGGTTATTTCAGCAGACTCACTTACATAACCCTCAGAACAAAAGTTTAAGCTTCTGAACACTAAGACAGAAGAAAGCAGGACGTAACTTCAAAGACTTTAGTAAGCAAAGGCACCAAGTTACAACTTAAAAAAAATAGTCTTGCTAGGTGGGGGATATGGGCTCAGTCAGTAAAGTGCTAAAATGCAAGCATGAGGACCAGAGCTCAGATCCCTCCCACCCCCACTTAAAGGCTGCGCATGGAAGGACGATGACCCCAGAGCTGGGGAAATAGAGACAGGCAAATCAGTGAAGCTCCCTGCCCAGACACCCTAGTCATTACCAATGAGTTCCAGGTTCCCTGAGACCCTACCTCAAAAAAAATAAAATGAAGAGCAATAATGGAAGATCCCCCATGTCAACCTCGGCCTCCACGTGCAAACTCACACACATGCATATGTGCACACACCACAAATATAGTTTTCTTTGACTTTATTTGTTGTTAGGGATTACTTACCTAGCAATTGAAACTGACTTATGCAGCAAAATATGCACTTATTTCTAAAGTAATTTTTTCAGTAAAGTAAATCAGTGAAAATATTTAGCAAACTATACACTTGCTATAGGGAAATAATCAAAATCAAAAAGGCTGTAGGAAGAAATCTGGAACCTGTTGACATTCATCCCAGTATGTTCTAATGGTCTTGATTTCCTCAGCTTGACCTCTGCATTTTTATGGGGGAAAGGTAAATTTTTAATATATTTTATTTCATTTGCCATATATCTTGTATGAAGAGGAAGTTAACTCTTCAGATTTCTGGCCATTAAATAAAACATTTAGATACATTAAATCACCAAGATAGAATTTCATATTTGCTCTATCTTGAACACCCTTATTGATCTGTGCATCCATTAAAAAGTCATCATGACTTAACTTTGTCTTGACTTCCAATTGCTTTTTAATCCCTAACGACTCAGAACAATCGAGCCTTTGGTTCCTGACTGTTAAGTATTTAATGGTCTGTAAAGTGTATGGCAGATGTTTAATACTGGAACAATAGCAATCCCTTTTCTAATCCAGGCATAAGAACACTCACTCTGACTCAAATTATCTTACCCTAAATACCCTGTCTGTAAGGTACCCAACTATTCAGAGGCAACTACCTTGAGTGCAAACATAGAGGACTCCTTCTGTTCTGCAGGGGGTCTGGCTGGCTGTTCTAGGCTCACAATCATTCTCACAGATGAAGGAAAAGCAATTGTACATAGAAATTTATCACCAGAGTCTTCAAACCCAACCAAAAACAAACAACAACAAATTGTCACTATTTACAGCTGGGTGAAAAATAAGAAAGACCTGTGGGCTTCAGGCTAGCCAGAGTTGGAAAAGGCTGACAGCTAGTATTAGCCAGCATATTTCAATGTGACCATGCAGATGGCATAAATATTTGACAAAAGGAGTACTGACTTCACTTGTTCTTTTCTGCCCCAGTTCATCCTTTGTTGTTTTGCATCAATTAATAAAAGCCAGAAGCAACTCCAGCTAGATAATGTATCAAGACTCCTATGTCCTCAAGACAACTCTAGCTTGAGATTGAAGAAAGGAGCTTAACATGTAAGAAACACATACCAACAACAGTATGCAGTGCAGTTTTGCATTGATTACAATAAGATTCAGATGGATTCTACCCAATGAAGCAAGCCAAGTTTGAATTTCAATAAAGAATGAAACATCTGTTACCATCTATAGGAGATAAGCCCAGAACAAGCACTCTTCTGGAAATCATTTGCTACACTTGCCTTCACTCACTTCACTGATGCCTTAACCTTTGGAGCTTCTCATTAATTCAATCCTGATAACACCTATCAGGAACTTCAAAGATCAACGGTGTGGTTTTTTTTTTTTTTTTTTGTGAACAAGCACTGTATACATGGAAAGGTATATGCCCATGTGTGTGCATGTGGAGCCAAAAAATTGACGTGCGAGTCTTCCACTTTAATTCTTCACTTTTTTTTTTTGACAGGGACTCTCACTAAACCTCTAGAACTCACCATTTTGGTAGGCTGAAAGGCCAACAAGCCCCTAAAATTTCTGTCTTTACTCCATTCCACCCTCCAGGGCTGGGGTTTCAGATGTATGGCACCATGTCCAGATTTGAGGTGTGTGCTGGGGACTCAAATTCAGGTCTCTTGTTTGCATGGCAACCGCTTTACCCACTGAGCCATCTTCCTAGCCCATTAATGATATTTTAACACAACCAAAATGCTGAGGGTTCAGACTACTGATCAGAATTAAAATGATATGCAGATTATACCAGGATATGAGTCTGACATCACTTTTGATACTGGAAAAAAGTTTTAAAAAATATTGCAGCAGAATTTACATGCAAAGAAATATGAAGTGCAAAGACTAACTGGAAATAGTTAAAATCAGAAGAATATCATTTACTTCATTTTATTTTTAAAAGCCAAGAACACTAAAAGTTGGATATTTTCCACAAAGACCAATTCCTTATGAGAGAATGGCTAAACATACCCAGTGATGAGGGAGCTAATGTTATTTCTTAATGAGATTAACTGTTTGACCTTGAACTAGTCATCAAGCCACTCTTAACCCAACTGCCAAGCTGGCAATCAGGAGAACCAATCACTCAAAGGACAGGCTAAAGTTTCTTAAAACTCAGTGATACTTTCTGAGATGATATGGTTACCCTTTGTAACAACAGACCATTCAACCTATCTGGACCTCTTTTTTAAAAA
>CM053764.1:5923368-5939388 GCA_028658305.1 Pachyuromys duprasi
TTGATCTCCTTTAGTTGCCTTATTGCTCTAGCTAGGACTTCAAGTACTATGTTGGAGAGATATGGAGACAATGGGCAGCCTTGCCTAGTCCCTGATTTCAGTGGGATTGATTTGAGTTTCTCTTCTGAACCTCTTTTTAAATATCCAACAGGTAGTGCTCCTGTGCCCTGCCCTGCCCTCAACACTGCAAGTTACAGACAGCACTGGTTCGAATAGTCACAGCCTAAAAAAAGGAAAGAAAACAAGATAAACTGCAGAGAAGACCAGAAAGTGATCAGAAGTGGCCATCACAGGTAGGGATAACATGATAAAAAAGAGCAACCAGGAGAAGGCTGAGACCATGATATTTAGGTTGAGATGTGATGAAAAAGTGAACTGTGTGGGAACTAGAGCTGAAGAAAGAGCATTTCAGATTGACTGACTGGTGTATGCAAAGGTCACGAAGTGGAAAGATCCTGCATGCTGGGGAATAGAAGCAGATGATAAGGCTGGCCTTCCTAGCCATACTAGGGTTTGCACTTCTTATATGATGAGACCATATTGGACTACTATTCTAATTAATCTTAGCTTTGGTAAGTGCTAATGTGATAAGCTATTTTCAAGAAGTTCTTTTTTTCATGTTGTCATATATTTCCTCTTCTGAAGCTGAATACATAGAACTTTTATTTAATTAAAATATAATTATACTATTTATCCGCTCTGTTATGCTCCTCCCATGTCACTGTTCTTACCTCTACTCTCTCCCAAATTCATGGCTTCCTCTTTTTTCACGACTGTTGTTATGTACACATATAAATACAACTTGGTTCAGTGTTGCCTGCACGTGTATGTTTTTAGAGTTGACAACTTGGTATTAGGTAACAAATCAGGGAGCTCATTCCTGGGGAAAGCTAATTCTCACTCTCTCAGCAATTGTTAATTGTCTATAGTTAGCTCTTCCTCTAATACAGCAACCTGTTTCTTTTCATCCTTCTATCAGCAATCCCTCTTACCACAGGATGTATCCTGTGGTAATGTATCCATTACCAAACTGCAGACATGGCCACCATGTCTGAGAACTAACTTTCCACACAGTCAGGTATAAGGGTTCTGGAACAGATATTACTGTACAGAAGCAACTTCCATAACGAGGTTCATAGAAACCAAAAACGATCAGCCTTCTAGACTAAGGGTCAATAAACAGAGGTTGTTGTAAGCTGATATTTTATCTGTAATTTGTTGCATTTTGTCAACTTGACAAAAACCTAGACACTTCTGGAAAAGAGGTCTCAATTGAGCAAATGTCTCCTTCAGATTGCCTGTATGCAAGGCCTTGGGACCTTTATCTTGATTGGTAATTGAGTGAAAGGGCTTATCCACTGTGGTTGGTGTCACTCCTGAGCAGGTGATCTTAGGGTATGCAAGAAAGCAAGCTGGGCAAGCTGGGAGGTACAAGCTAGTAGGCTGTGTACCTCCAGGGCCTCTGCTTTGGCTCCTGCCTTCAGGTCTCTGTCCTGCATGAGCTCTTATTTAGTGTTCCCTCAATGACTGTGATTAGAAAGTGTAAGCCAAATCATCTCTTTCCTCCCCACGCTGCTTTCTGTCATGGTCTTGACCATAGAGACTGAAACCTAAGACACTGAATGGGGTGAAAGACTACCTAATAGTGAGATGATCTGTTACCTGGGTAGAAAACAACTTGTACACAAGCTGAAATGGGCATTGAGTAAGCCTGTCACGTGACAATAAGTGCACAAATGAGCATTTACTACCTCATTCTGTCCATGTCCACACAATGTCACATCTTAAAGAAAAAACAAAAAAGCATAACATTGGAAGTAAAGAATCCTGGCTTTGTGCCTGCAGCTACATGTGTGACTTAGGAGATTCTTTTGTTCTGTGTGACCTTATTCCTATAAATCAGCAACATGTTCATGGTTGCTAAGGCTTCTTCCAGCGCTCCTTGTACGTGAGTTTAAGCATTTCTGTTATATTAGGAGGGTGGAATAAAAGCAGGCATGCACAGACTTTTCACTGTTTAATTTTCCAGTGTCACTCACTCTGCCCTGCACCCAAGCACACCTGTATTTCAAGGTCATGATATTTAAGGATAGCTTCTGGAAAGAAAGAGAGAGAAAGAGAAAGAAAGAATGAAAGAATGAAAGAAAGAAAGAAAGAAAGAAAGAAAGAAAGAAAGAAAGAAAGAAAGAAAGAAAGAAAGAAAGAAAAAAGAAAGGAAGAAAGAAAGGAAGGGAGGGAAAAAGAAAGAAAGAAAGAAAGAAAGAAAGAAAGAAAGAAAGAAAGAAAGAAAGAAAGAAAGAAAGAAAGAAAGAGAAAGGAAGGAAGGAAGGAAGGAAGGAAGGAAGGAAAGAAGGAAGGAAGAAATTGCTGGTCTTGCTTATTTTAAATATAGTCACTATGTGGTTGGTGCATTTATTTATGGTTCTAGTTATAACAGCACCTCCAAGGCTTTCAATCTTGCACTTAACCATTTAGGCATTTTAGAATTTATCACTACACTGCTGGGTATGGTGATGCATACCTTTAATCCCAACATTTAGGAGGCAGAGGCACATGGATCTCTGAGTTTGAAGCCAGTGCGGTTGGTCTACAGAGCAAAATCCAGGACAGCCAGGGATACACAGAGATTTGTCTCAAAAACCTAGGGAAAAAATGTTTATCACTATATATATAAAAAAAGCTAAGTCCACACAATCTTAAAATGTGTTTAAAACAACCTGAGGGTCATATCATGGAGGAAGGAGGCATGGCTCAAAACACCTTCAGCCCCTAAACAGTTCCTTGACTACACATATTTGGATTCCTCTTTTGAAAATTGCATACTTGTCCATTGAATTTTTCACTACTGATTTAGATTTTTTAATAAACAGAGGAAAAGGATCTTATATACATTCGCCTCCTATTTCAAGTGTGTATGAGCTACATTTAAGTTGCATACTTCATTCTTAAGTCATGAAGAAACCTGATGGACTCAAAAAATCTCTCTAGAAAAGGGGCCAGACGTATATTCCAAAGGCTCAGGTCGCTCAGGACTTTTGAAGATGAAGAACTCAAGCTTCTATAAGGGCAAGGTGAACATTTAGGAACCTGGAGGAAATGAGGGAAGAGGGTAGAGAGACATGGGAGAGAAGGACATGGACAGAAAGGAATGGGGGTAGGGAAAAAAAGACAGAAGGAGAAAGAAAGGAAACTGGAAGCATGTGGCTGGTGGTGTCTTGACAGGCACAAATCTCCCTCATCTGCTCAATTCCCTGTGCTTAGGCTGAACTCTGAGTCACAGCACAGAGTGCTGAGCAAGGCCTATAAAAAGCAGCACATACAGCAATGTGAGAGGGGGCAGCAGGAAATAAGAGTAAAGTATATAAGATAGAGATTAAAGCTGAAAAGAGACTCCACAGGGAGGAGGTTCTAGAAATCTATATTAAAACTAGCTGCCTTGCATGAATTCTCCATATGCAGCCTAGGAAAGGGTCAGACTCTGCATCCTCCAGCTTCTGTCTCTTGCAGACATGCACCACCTAATTGAATCCCTTAACATGATGGCCAGGCAATTTGTAGCTAAATGCTAGCCTTGGAATAAGGCTGAAAACCTGAATAGGACAAAAAGAAGTCATCAAAAATAAATAATCAAAATAAGTTCCCCCTAAATCTGTGTAAACTTTGTTATTGCAACTGTGCACAAAATCTTGAATGAGGAAGTGGATGAGATACAATTTTTCGTGGAGAATGTAATAGTAATGTTATAAAAACAATCTTTAAATTTGACCTCCATAGCACCATTTGGGGGAGAAAAGATGTTAACTTTTTGAAAACTAAAGAGCCTTGTCTGCTTTCCCAGTGTCTGCCCCAAACCAGAAGTCCAAGTCACATGTCTTCCCCTGCTTATGAGTTCTGGGCCTTGGTATCTCCTGGCAACTATGAGCTACTCTGGTGTGAGTAGGTCATCCTCTGTCAGCCGAGACAAGCACCTTTAGCATCTCTAATCCCACTCTAATACCACTGCTGCTCACACCCACATCTTCTGCAAGATTTACCTTTGCTGCTCCTTGCCCTGCCCTGGATCCTCGACTTGCCACCTAAAGATACATGAGCACAGAAGCCATCCCAAGGAAGGCAGAACAGTGTTGAGCAAGGGGGACTGATGGAGCTGGGATGCTACCCAGACTGCAGCTCAGCAGGACGTCTGCTTCAGTAGGTGAGTACATAACTTCAGGGGTTCACTTAATGACAGCATATATAAACAAAGACCCCTTGCCCCATAGGAGTGCTTAACACTTAGTTATACAATGTGGGCTTAAGACTTCTCAACTAACACTCTGCTATCTCCAAAATCCTAAGTAAAAGAAGCTCCCAGAGACTGTTCTAAAGAAGAAATAAGGCTGGCTGGACTCCACTCCTTGCTGTAGCCAAGACTCAGACATTCCAAGTGAGCAAAGGCAAGCACACACCAAGCTTAGCAAGGATTCGCCGAGATTGTATAATGTTTTTTGGGACAGCATGAAATGTGTCCTGTCTGGGGATGGGCTACAAGGGGACTAACAGCTATTACCTATCTTTGTCTATTTCCATTTTTGCTATTAAAGACCTAAAGAAGGTTTTGTTGAAACTACTCTAATCAAGGTTCTTGATATATATTATTACAAAACTGCATTCCCAGTCATTTGGAACCGTTCCATGACAGGGTCAAACAAGGACATGCTATTCAACAATGCTTGGTTGCAGGCTAGGAAGAGTTAGCAGATCCATAAGTTCCTATGAATGTTAAAGTTTGTTTGGTAGACACATTCCTTTTCCCATAGGATCCCTTAGCTTTTCAAGGGGTATCTGATGATACTGCTTCTACCAAAGAACTTTCTGTGTATATAATTTTCCTACAGACTAATTCTGGCACATCACTAGGAATTCATAGGGACCTTAATTTTCTGGATTCTAAACATCTTTTTTTTCTGAAATTGGAATACATCTTATAACCTTTGCTTATATTTAATAAAAATTTTACCTTTTAATTTCTAAAAGTGATCATTAAATTGATGATATACCTTTGAATTGAGGTCATTTAAGCAGTGCAAGAATTAGTACTGTACAAAATGCCTCATTTACAAGGTACACTACATGTTTCTGAATAAATAAGATAACACATGAGAGAGGAGAGAGAGAAAAAAAACTCTAGTGTCTATGAGAACATGAGAACACAGAGCTATTCCTAGCTAGGTATTCATCAAAACACCTGAAATACATTTGAGATGACATCACATCTCCCCTGGACACTAGATAACTTTTACCAAATGTGAATTCAGATACTTACCATAGGGAAAGTTACGGATCAAAAGAGGGAACTGGCAAGTTCCCAAAACAGGAGACTGATGCAATTCTGGATAAAATTTGGAAAGTTTCACCTGACCAAGAAACTGAACTAGAGAGAAAATCAGGACTCCTTATGTGTTGCTATTGAAAAAGAAGTAGCCTCTGCATTTTCCAACTGCAAAGGGACTCTGCCAGAAGCCAGGAACATAGCCAGGCCAAAATTTCAACCACAGGAGCAGAGAACACAAGTCTAGCTTCAGGTGGGCTCTTCATGGGTAAGTGCTATTATAAATCCATTGGGGTGGGGAACCTCACACTCAGGACCTTTCTTCCTCTCACAAAGAGTGAGCTGAAAAGACTATGATGGTTGTCGAGCAGACTTTAATAACAGCCCATAGCTATGTCAACAATCTCAGAGACAGGCTTGAGGGACAGAACATGGAATATTTTCAAATCCTTTGCTAAAAGACCCTCTGGTTCATAACACACTTTCTTATCTCCTATCTATATAAAAACAAAGAATCTTGTTGCTTGGAGATCTCAAGGCAACAAGACAATTCAAATCAGATGCTAATAGAGACCTGGGTCTGAAGTATGCGACTCTAGCACTAGTGTGTCCCATCTGAAATGGAGGTTAAACAGAGGTGCTGTTGAAAGGCATCCGGGAAAGGTACAGCACCCTCCAGAGAAGAAAAAAAAAAAAAGCACAAAAATTCATATGTGAATTTCTTCTGCCTGACCTCTGTCCTCTCAATAACTTTTCTGAGATAGAAGAGCATTTCTATTGTATTCCTGGGTGTGGTGATTTGAATAAAAATGGCCCCCATAGGCCCACAAAGAGTGCACTATTAGGAGGTATGGCCTTGCTGGAGTAGGTGTGGCTTTGTTGGAGGAAGTGTGTCACTGGGGGTGGCCTTTGAGGTTTCAGAAGCTCAAGCCAGGCCTAGTGGCTATTGTCTCTTCCTGCTGCCTATGGATCCCAGTGAACTCTCAGTTCCTTCTCCAGCACCATGTCTGCCTGCATGCTGCCATGCTTCCCACCATGACAATAATGGACTAAACCTCTGAACTGTAAGCCAGCCCCAGGTAAATGATTTCCTTTATAAGAGTTTCCACGATCATGGTGCCTCTTCACAGCAATAAAATCCTAATGGAGACACTGGGAAAGCTCAAGACGAGAGCAGACAGTAGACACGTGTACTTATCTAAACCTTGCAAAGTCTCCTCACATTCACATGTCCCAGGAGAAATAATATGCCTTTAATTTACTAGTGTTAAGAACAGAGTACCCTCTCCAAATATTTATTTAAACAATATTTATTAACTGTTTCTATTTATCACCACCCTCCCATGTCTATCCATAGATACCAGAGTGAGAAGCCAGGCTTCTCAGAATCTGTGCAACTCACTTCTAGTCTAACTAACTTCCTTTTCATTCACCTCTGAACTTGCTCTCAGTATCCACTTCCTCCGCTTTTGACAATTCTATATTGGGTCTGATGAAAACAGGCAAAGCAAACTACATAATAGCTAAAGTTTAAGATACTATAATCAGTAGTCTTGAGCCCAAGTAAGATTTGCAACTGATAAATCTACTCCAATATAGCCTACACTGTAGACACAGTTGATCTTGACCTACAAAAACTAGTTCACGCTAGGAAATACTGACCTCATAACAGAACAGCAGAAAGGCAACAGTCTTTGTGATTAGGTTTAGGACTTAAAGGTAAGATAGTAAAAAATATAGCTCCAAGAGTCCAAGATTGACATACTTAGACTCTGGGCATTTTCCTAGAAATGCTCACTCCTTGCCCTCTGAGTGCTCTGCAACAAAGACTGGAAAGCACTATACCTAAGCACCTCTCTGGAAATTAAAATCTTGATGGGATAAATCTCTGCTAGTTTCATGCACTGTTTTCATGTGGAAATAAAGTTAACCAGAAGCCTGACAGTTTTAGAATCATATGTCCCTACAAAGTATCCTGAGTTGGTTTGTTCACTTGTTTTGTTTCTCTGTGTAGCCTTGGCTGTCCTGGACTCATGTTGTAAATCAGGCTGGTCTCAAACTCACAGAGACCTGCCTGCCTCTGCCTCCCTGAGCACCACTGCACCCAGCTGTATCCTGAGACTTTAAAGTATTCTTGCACCATTATTGCTTTCTTGCTTTATACCTCCTCCTTCCAAGTTCCAAAGAAACAGAGATACATCATTTTATGTCTTTAATAAATCATTATGGTTCTACTAACACCAGCCCAAGGGCAGGCAGCTGAGTCTGTAGCCATCATTACTCTCTAATTGACAATCACCCTATATGCAAGCGTATATACAATCTAGAGACTACAGAACTTTAGTGCCAATTGAGCAATTAACCTTTACTCATACTAGGTAAAACAAGTGTGTTACTGTTTCAAATCTCATTAGAACTATCACTCCCTACCATTTTATAGCTGAGTAAACTGAGGCTCAGAAAAACTAGGTAATACTCCCAGGTTTCACGGCAGGATCAATATTTAAACTCAGGCTGGCAGACTTGGAGACCATGCCTCAATGATCCTTCTGCTAGAGCTTATGACATCCACTAAAGCAGCAGGAAATCGCTAGTATCCCCAGCTCTGAGAACAGCTGTATATCCTTCACAGAGCTAAAGTTAGGGCCAGCAGGCAGCAAGGAACTATACTAGATATATAATAGATAGATACAGATGGATAGATAGAGAGACAGACAGATGATAGATGATAGATATAGATATACAACATAAATAGATACAATACACAATATATACACCTATGTATGTATGTATGCGCACTTGTATGTGCACATATCCCCTATATGGGTTTGTGCTCTGTAAACTTAACACAAGCTCAAATCATCTGAGAAAAGAAACCTCAGTTGAGAAAATGCCTCCTTCAAACTTGCCTGTGGTACATTTTCCTGATTAAAGATTGATGTGGGAGGGTCCCGCTTACTGTGAGTGATGCTACCTCAAAATGAGCAGAAAGAGCAAGCCAGGAAGAAGCACTGCTCCACGGCTCTGCTTCAGCTCTGGCTTCCAGGTCCCTCCCTGTTTCAGTACCTACCCCAGCTTCCCTTCATGACAGACTCTAAGCTGTCTGATGAAAGGAGCCCTTGCTTCCTGGAGTTTAACCACAGCAATAGAAAACAAACAAGAACACTTCTGGATTTCTCTGTTAGCAACGGTAAGATCTTAACTGGCTCGTGATCCTTAGCCTTCATAAACCTTCTGATCTGACACTTCCCTGAGGCAGCACATGGGGCTCTCACATACTAACAATGCTGAGAAACAAGGCAGAAGTCCTGAGCAGTGTAGAGATCCAGTGAAAAGTAATCAAGGAAAACCCTTGCCTCCATGGGTATGGATTTAGAGCAGCCCAATAACAGCCAGAACCAAAGACATCAAACAAAGGAGCTCGAACTAACTAGCATAAGCCTTCTTACTTAGTGCCCCAGGTTAATTCGCGGTGCGGAGAGCACTGAGGATTCCTGGCAGTGCTCTGCTAAGAACCACAAACAGTGATTCATAAAGGACATGAAGGACAAGACCAGCCTCTCCTACCCCCTGCCCTCAGCAACTCAACATCTTCCCAGGATGTCAACAAGAAATGTCAAATAGGAAGCACAACAGTCAAAGAGGATTGGCACTCATCTTAGTGTCTGGTCCGGCCAATAAATCCAGGAGAAAGGTAGCCTTCATCTCATCAGAGATGCTCCAAGAAACAAAGCTTAAAAAGTCCCCTAAGACTGCCCATGCTTGCAACCTAGGCACTCAGGAGAGTGAACAGGCAATCCCGATAAACTTGAGGCCAGTGAGTGCGTTCAGGGCCAGCCTGTGCTATAGATACTGTGGATCTGTCTCAAATACATATTTCAAATGCTAGGTGCCACTACCATACTACTACCTGAAGAAATCTGTATTAATATACTCTAACAACATGGATTTCTACACTTAACTAAGCTTGTAAGATTTACAGTGACAATAAACTAATTACTAATCACTATAAAAGGGAATATTCTGCCCAGAGGAGTTTCTACTAAGTTTCTGGTTCACTCCCTTCCTTGTCCTTCTTTGCTGTTAAAAATAAAGAGGTAACCTCAAGTTTCCGGGCAACGGGTCAAGACCACACAGTGTGCGGGAACAATGGTGGTTAGCTGAGAACTAAGGGCTGAAGTCCTGCTCTTCTGTTGGCTGTGAACACTGGAGTGCACATCTGCACTGTTTTTAGATAAACACAAAGACGAACTCCCTTTTTTCTCTTTAAAAATATTTTAATAGTTTTATTTTTTGTTAAAATATAATTACACAATTTCTCCTCTCTTAATCCTATGTTGCCCCTCCCTTTCAAAAACATGGCCTTTAATTAACTATTGTCACACATAGGTGCGAGTATACTGTATGTGTGTATGTTTGTGTGTGAAAGAGACTAAATATATAAATGTAATCTGCTGAGTCCATTTAGTATTGCTTGTATGTATAGTGTTTTAGGGCTGAATACTTGGCATTAAAAAACCATTTAGGGTGCTCATCTCTAGGAACGACTAATTCTGCCCATTCTCTTCTTCCAGGAAGGAGCCCCATGTGATTTCCCCCATCACATGCTGGCATGTCAACTGGTGTTGTCATTGTTCAGGTCTTACTTAAGCAGTATACTGTTGCTATTTCATAGGTTTTTAAATCATACTAGGAAATGACTTTGTTTTCAGAATATGTTTTGTTTACTTGTTCTGGTGTTTTCTTCTAGGATTGTAGGCAGGATTTCTGGATAAAACTAAAAGGAGTGTAATAACTGGTACTGGGAGCCTTTCTGACAGAACCCTACTTAAAAGCCATTCAGCAGTCCAAAAACATAAGATTTTTTTAAATGTTTATCTTGTTCCACATCTCACCACAAAGCAAACAACCCAATTTATAGACTTTCTATTATTCAAAATGGTTCCAGGTCTTCTGTCAACATACTGCTTAAAGTACCCCTTTTAATTTGATTCACTAATACACATGAGCTTTTAGAGTATAAGAAAATGACAGAAGATCTATATTGACCATTCTTTATCCGAATGCAGTCACTCTGTCGTCAATGCCCTTTCACAGAGGGGGGCAAAACAAAAGCTCAAAACAACACAACAGTAATCTCCATCCCATGAACTACTCCTGTGACCCCCACAGGGATGCCAATAGCGGTGCTGCATCTAGAGTTGAGAGGTCACACAGAATGTCTAGAATCTATGGATTCAGGTGTCTAAACCAGTGACTACAATGTACACAGTAAACTCGGGGAACTGTACTTAGATGAACATATGGTCTGGGCAGACAGGGTAGAAGACAAATGTTCTGAAGGAACAGCTGTGTTCAGGAGCACATCTGTATTCAGGAGTACAGCTGTAGAGCAGGGAGGGATAGCTCCTGCTATTCTATAGCACAGCAGAATACGTACAGCTCACAACAACAACTCAGAATTTCAAAGGAGCCAGCAGAGAGGATTTTGAATGTTTCTAACACAAGGATAATAATGATAAATGACAGAGGTAACAGAGACATCAATCACTCTCATGCATGTATCAAAATGTCATACTGTACCCTCAAAACGTGCAAAATTGTAAGTCAAAAATGTATCTTTAAAGGAGGTAAACGTACTATAGGGAAAGAAGATGTGCTGGAGGGAAATCTACAAACCTGAGATGGGATACATAACAGGAAGACAGAGAGGAACCTGATAGCCCTGATGGTGCAAGGTTATGTGGCAGTAAGTATAAATAAGAACAGACACAGGACACTGTCTGAATACTCAATTATATGCATATCAGCTAGTGGAAATGTTCCTCTCAAAGGCTAAGCTTCTAGCTGTTCCAAGCATTATTGTGCTATTTCCTCAGAATTGAAACACATCCTTCTGTGTGTGGAAGTAGGAGGGAGGCTTGTAAGACTCAGGAAGCTCAGAAAGTCTTTAAAGGCCCTCATCACTGTCATTGTACGAGCAGGAAGCACTTTCTAGAGAGAGGGAACGCTTCTTCAGTAAGGCTAGCTGCAGGTTAGGCAGGGAGCTTCAGAGGTGCAGCTCCATGAGCTATCACCCATGGGGTGGGCTTTTAGCAATGCCATTCTCATTGAGTCACCCACACTTCTATAAGTAACTCTTTTGTACTGGGTAACTTTTGTCAGAGTTACTTGGGAAGAGGGAAATTCAAATGATGAACTGGCTCTCTCAGATTGGCCTGTGAGCATGTCTGGTGGCATTTTCTTAATTGCCAATTGGTGTATGAGGGCCCAGCCTACTACAGGTGGTGCTCCTCCTAGGAAGGTGGGTCAGTGCTGTATAAGAAAAAGTATCCATGCAAGCCAAAGGAAGCCAGCCAGTAATCAGCACTCCTCCACAGTCTCTGCTTCAGCTCCTGCCTTCACTCCTGCCCTGGCTTTCCTGACGATGGACTGTTACCTGTAAGCCAGCACAAACCCTATTCTCTCTAAGGTGCTTTTTGGTCACAGTATTTATCACAGTGGCCAACTGCAAACTTGGACCCTTCACCCGCACTCCTGTAGGTAATCTCAATAAAGTAACAGGATCATTAAGACAGACTTGGGTGGAATTGTTTCTCTGATCAGTAGTGTATGCTCTACCTGTCATGAATATGAATATCCACATATTCCCAAGGAAAGTCACACAACAAGGGTTAAATATAATTAAATTATATAAGGACTAAAAGCAATGTTCATTACTGGAAATTTTTGAAATATCTAATATTGTGTTAATATTAATTTCCTTAGTTCATAATTATACTGTGATTATGCAATTGGGCTATCAAGGTTAAGAATGTTCTGGAATTCCTTGAAATACTTAACAAAAGATTTTAAATTTAAAAAGCTTTTAATTTTTCAAATGAGCTATTGAAAATACACATACACAGACACAGCCAGAGCCTCCAATCACTTCTTGATTTGCCAAGATGTCATCTCCCGGATGTAGGAAGCAAAACAAGGGACTTTATATGAGCCTGAATCAGAATTTAAATGAAGAACTGGTGACAGAAACCTTAGTGTTACAGCCTCATTCATGTTACCCCCTTCCCCCCCCCCAAAAAAGGCTGGACAACAGTTAGCCTAAGCCACAAACCTGGAGGAAGGAACTTCAAGAGCATACAAACTGGGGTATAAAGTTAATAAAAGAGGCGTGGACAGAACAACAGCTGCCCTACAGGGGAGACACATGAAGATAGCATCTTCCATGTTTTCTATTGGATGGAACTCCAGGTAAAAATGCTGACTGGTCACGTGTCATGGGTGTCAGTGAATGAGAGCTCCTCTCATGGGCACCACAGCAACCTGGCTCCTGGGGGAGGAGCTGCTTCTTCTTCTCTCTTAAGAGACTGAAAAGAATCCAGCAGACCTTGGGACAGCCCACCAGAACACTGACCATTGCCAGAGCACAGAAATCCAGATGGCCCCCACAGGTCCCATTTCAGATCATGCAGCTGAGGCCAGGAAAACCACAGCTCAGCTAAAATACATAAAATCATTTATGTTTACGAACCTGAGCAGCAATTAGGGATGCTAGGAGACAAGAGATTCCTGTAGAAACGAATAGAAAAACCCAATGAGCCAAAAAGAAACCAATGGAAAAGCTAGGACCATGTCCTAGACTTTAAAGACAGAGCTGAGAAAATTGATGATGGTCATCACTAGGGTGGAGAAAAAGAAATTAAACTATTTTATACAGCATGAATCACATTTTATGTTCAGATAGCATTATATAGCTGAAGTATAAATCATGCTTTAAAGAGAGACCAATCTGACAATAATATGGGGAATAATCTAGTGATATCTATTAAAATATTAACATATATACATGTGGGTGTATATATATATATATATAAAAACTCAAATGTCAAAGTGGTTAAAGGTTTACTAATGTTATTAAACTAAAGGTTTAACAGAGCTATGTAGGAAAAAACCTACAAAACAGAACACAAGTGACATGAAGAGGAAACAGAGAATAATGGGAAAGGAAGTTTAAGTAGTAAGAAAGATAAGAAGGGTAGGGGAAGAAGGGGAAGTAGGACAGTAAGAAAAGGAGGAAGGATGAGAGAAGAATAACACTAAGGAATATGTAAAAAGCAATATGTAAATCTACTGTTCAT
Organism: Pachyuromys duprasi; assembly: GCA_028658305.1. Taxonomy (NCBI): domain Eukaryota; kingdom Metazoa; phylum Chordata; class Mammalia; order Rodentia; family Muridae; genus Pachyuromys; species Pachyuromys duprasi. The sequence goes on from CM053764.1 coordinate 5,936,818, forward strand.
ATGCACATATATATGTATACACACATACACACACATTTAATTGGAGTTACTCACACAGAGGATTATGCTAATCCCAGAAACCATGGGTTGTCAGGTAAAAAAGCCTACTATCAGCTGAGTGATAACTCTTAGGGTTGTTGGTCAGAGAGGTACCTTAGAGACATTCGAAAAATGCAGACTATTGCCATTACTCTTGGTTGCCCACCAGAACTTTAAGGCTCACACCTGTAATTCCCACTTCAGCCTGAACTACAGTATGAGACCACATCTCAAATACATTTGTCATAAAAATCTTCCTTCAAGCTCTGTGAATACTACAGCTCAGAGAACCTTCAGAAAGCAAATCTCTTTTTGGCAGTTTCCTCATCCCCAGAGCTTCCCCTCCTCTCCGTGTTTTGTAGCTAGGCATGTTTGCTAAGACAAAGCAGCCCAGAGTCACTACAATCACGCCACCATGTCTTTCTGTGGGAAGCTGGCACAAGATGGGAATCAATGGGAATCACAGGTTTTCCAGAGCCATAAATGTTGGCTCTGCCCCTAAAGGTTGTTGCTTGTGGTTGGTGCAGTTTGTTAAGTAGTTTTAAAGTAGTTTAAGAAGAAACTAGATATCCTGATGGCAAAGATCAAACTTGACCCTACTCAGCAGGAAGTCTAATCTAATGATCACGCTGCCCGTTTTCTGACCCCTGACCTTACTCAAGAATTTCTTTCCTTTCCTCTCTATCCTTTTTTCTCTCATATTTAGTTAGAGAGTTGGAAGGGAATAAGAAAGCGGGTGGAGAGGGGTAGAAGAAAGAAGACCCCACAAAGTAGCAAAGGACATGCTGCAAGCAGCTTCAGACATAAATCACTGATGATAGTGAAAAGAATATGTAGAATACAATCTTTAGGGGCCACCTCTTCAGCATGAAGTGCAAATATCATTAATTAAAGAATCCTTGAGATGAGAAAGAAAACTAGTACCTCTAAATAAGGACATACTGCAAGCAGCCTCAGACATTACATCATTGATGATACTGAGGAGAATATGTGTTTTTGCTTGTTTTGTTTCTTGATCTATTTGAGACTTGGTCTCATACTATAGTTAAGGCTGAAATGGAACTATGGAGCTCAGTCTGATCTTGTTCCTGCAGCAATTGTCCTGAATCTACCACCTGAGTGTGGGAATTATAGTGTGGGCTACTACTCTGGCTTCCATGTCTAATTTAACAAAGAAAGTGGTCTATTATCACAGTTTAAACAATGGCCACAGCACAGTAAAACTAATATGACTACAACAGTGACTCTATTGCTTATAAACCTAGATTTAATAAAAGTAAATCTGGAAGAGTAACTTTTTTGGGTTTTCATTTTATTTTCTTTATATTTTATTTATTTATTACAATTTATTCACTTTCTATCCCTGCTGGAGCCCCCTCCCTTGTCTTCTCCCAGCCCCACCCACCTTCCCTCTTCTCCCCCATGCCCTTTGCCTAGTCCCCTGATAGGGGAGAACCGCCTCCCCTTCTATCTGACCCTAGCTTATCAGGCCTCATCAGAGCTGGCTGCATTATCTTCCGCTGTGACCTGGCAAGCTGGAAGAATAATTTTAAAACTTTATGTGACTGGCTGACTTTGTTTTGTTGTTCTTTAGAATGACAGAAAACTGCAAAAGTAGTTGGAATTGTCCTGTGACTGATTTATTCAACTTCCCCCATGATAGTACCTGCTGTAACGACTACAGCATCAAAACCAGGAAGTCATCATTAGTCCCACAGTATACTACATTACATAACCCAATTCACATCAGGTTTTTAAATAAATTTATTTATTTTTATATCAATCACAGGTTAGGTTTTTGCATCCCCTCCCTCATTCCCTCCCACCCTCCCCAACCCTCCCTCATCTCCTCACCGCCCCCCTCCAAGTCCACCAACTGGGGAGGATCTCTTTCCCTTCCATCTGATCATCTTGTCTCCTCAGGGCTGGCTGCAATGTCCTCCCCTGGGATCTAGCCAAGCTGTTACTCCCTGGTGTGTATGGGGGAGAATCAAAGAGCCAGCCATCAAGTTCAAGACTAAACAATCCCTGTTTCCCTTACTAGGGTCTTCAGTTCGACTATGAGTTATCATGGACCACATCTGAGCAGGGGTTCTAGGCCATATCCATATATGGTCCTTGGTTGGAGAAACTGTCTCATATAAGACCCCTGTGCGCTGCTCAGTTTGATCTTTGTGGAGCTCTTGTTCTCCCCAAGTCTTACTAACTTCCCCTATTTTTATTATTAATTCCCACCTTCTGCCAAGGGCTTAATTGTGAGTCTTAATATCTGCTTTGATACATTGCTATACTGATTCTTTCATAGGTCCTCTTTGGTATGCTCCTGTCCTGTTGCTCGTTTTCTCCTCCATTCAATGTCCATCCTATTTGTTCATCTAAACGAGCATTGATCATACCAACCTGGGTCCTCCTGCTTGTATATCTTCCCTAGGTGTATAGATTTCAGCATGACCTTCCTATCCTATAGGTCTATATAAGTGAGTATATGCCATATGTTTCCTTCTGCTTTTGGGATACCTCACTTAGGATGAT
>CM053764.1:5939888-5957454 GCA_028658305.1 Pachyuromys duprasi
AAATTCCTCTCCATTTGAAGGCCTTGTTCATGTCCTCTTTTTGTCTCTCCTTTTGTTCCTCCAATATCTGCATAATCATAGCTTTAATATAATTTTCCTGTGTCTCTGCTGAATTAAAATCTCCACTGCTTATGGGTGTTTCTCGTGGGGCCATGGTGTCCTGATTTTTGTTGGGTGAGTTCTTTCGCCGATTTCTGGGCATTTGTTTATATATAATCAAGGAGCTGTTTGTGCTTTAAGGCTGAACTTCAGACTGGGACTGTCAATCTCTTGTGTCAGGAGTATTCTTCAAGAAGATCAGGGAGTTCCGGTGGTTTGTTAGTGTGTGTGTTGTCTCAGTTGAACTCTGTTGTGGGCTCTGTGTGCCCGGCTTCGTGCTCTGTGCTAGAAGCTGTGAGCACTGCAGGCTGGTCACCCTTCTGGTCTAGAGGCTTTGCTCCTCACTCTGTTAGATGCTGAGTGTCCCATTTTAAGATGGCAGCTGGGGGCGCTGCGCTCTGCCCTCGGCTTGCTGCTAAGGGCTCTCCCCTGGAATGGAGACTTGGCGCCCCCTTCAGTGCCAGGGGCTGTGCACCACGGTCTGAGATGATATTTGGGGCACACACAGTGGGTCTGGATTGGTTGCAGGCGTTGCCGATCAGTGTGTATCCGCTGTATGCAGGCCTGTCTGAAATGGTGCCCAAGGCCTTCTCAAACCGGCCCGTGGACATACACGTACACACACGTACACACACACACACACACACACACACACACACACAGGGACTGAGGTGGTCGCTGGCGGACCGCCGGTTAAAACTGTCTCCTAGGCCCTCTCAGTCTGAGGTGTTTCTGGCGGACGTGATTGGTGTGCACCTGAGGAATGCCCGCCGATAGAAGCAGAACCCAGGTCTTTCCCAGACTGGCCTGTGGACACACACACACACACACACACACACACGCACCCACGGACTGAGGACTGAGGTGGTCGCTGGCGGGCCTGGGCAGTGTGCACCCCGCAGTGTGCAGGCCAGTCAAAACGGTCTCCTAGGCCCTCTCAGTCTGGTTCGTGCACCCACGCACACAGGGACTGAGGTGGTTTCCGGCGGACGTGATTGGTGTGCGCCTGCTGTATGCCTGCCAGGTCTTTCTCTGACTGGCCCGTGGACTCCCACACAGACTGAGGTGGTTATTGGCGGACCCGCAGTGTGCAGGTCAGTCAAAACAGTATGCGGTTCCTCCTCCGTCTGGCCCAGAGGCTGTGAGACCCAGTCTGGTATTGGGCTGCGGGCGCCCAGTGCAGCTGCTCGTTCACATCAGAGCTGTGCACCGCTGGTCACCCGGAGATTTTTCCGGGGAATAACTGGGTGTCCCTAGGATTTTCCCACTTGATTTCCTCGCCGTAGGAGTTCCGCTCACCTGGCAATCACAAATGCTGGTGTTTTAGGTCCCAGAGTTCAGTCTCCTGGTCGCTGCATTGTTTCTGCTGTCCTACTCCTCAGACATGCTGTCCTCTCCTGGCAGCCATCTTGGATCCCTCTCATATCAGGTTTTTCATACATTTTTTCAGTAAGTGTGTGTATATGTGTATATTAAACTACATAGAAGTAGACAAATACACATTGACATAGTTTCATAGAACTACCAGAATTGTGCTACCCATTCTGTTCTCCAACCTCAGTGTCCCCATTCCCTGGGAACTGTTGCTTTATTCTTCATTCCTCTATCACTTCAAGTGTGTTACAAAATCAAAGCATAGACTATATATCCATTGCCAGACTTGTTCTCCCAAGTGGAACAACACCTTGAGATGCAGACAGCTGGTGGGGAGGGATCACAAGTATGTTTCTTTTCGTAGAAAGTTAATAAATAGTCCATTTTGTGGATGTAACAACCTTTGTAACTGCTTACCCTGCTAAAGGACTTGGGTTATTTCTATTTGGGAGCTATCATGAACAAAGTTGCTGCCAAAATATGTGTACAGATTTACCTGTCACACTTTCATTTCTTGGAGAAAAATGTCTCAGAGCAATGGGAGGGTATTATGGAAAGGGAATATTTAGTTTATTAACATACTAGAAGCTACTAGTAATTTCCAAAGTAGTTGTTTCATTCTATACTCCTAAAACAATGTATAAGTGGGTTCACTTCCTATAGGTCCCCATAGTTACTTGTTTTTCTTACTATAAAGTTGAATCTTGCATTAAGTCCCGCCTCTACCTGGAAAGGCTTAGGCCTGAGCCCCACCCCCGGAGGCCACAGTCTCATAGGAACAATTGAAGCAACAACACACACTCTCAAACCGCTGGCCACCACTGATCTTCCTGAAGAATTCTACAGCCACCAGAGTAAGGCGGTCCCAGTCCAAAGGTCAGACTCAAGGGGAAAAAAAAAATCAAAGATTATGTATAAGCAATGGCCAAAGGTCGACGTAAGAACTCACCCAACAAAAATCAGCACACCATGGCCCCACCAGAAACACCCAAAAGCAATGGAGATTTTAATTTAGTGGAGACATAGGAAAATTATGTTAAAGCTATGATATGCAGATATTAGAGGAACAAAAGTTGAATCTTTCATGTAGGGAGTGCACTGACAGTATATTGTAGTTTTAATTCTATATTTAGAGATTAAAATATATATACCATCATTTCCCCCTTCCTTTTCCTCTCTCCAAACCCTCTCATATACCCCTCTCCTTGCCCTCTTTTAAATTGATGGCTTCTTTTTACATTAATTGTTGTTATAGAAATATTCCTAACACAATAAATACAACCTGCTCATTCTTTTTAATGTTGCTTGTTCGCATGTTTTAAGGGCTAACCAATTGATATTGTATAACTATCCTGGATAGTTTTAAATCAGCTTGACACAAGCTAGTCATCTGAGAGAAAGGAGCATAATTAAGAAATTGCGTTATATGATTAGGTTGTAGGCAGACCTGTAAATTATTTTTTCAATTAGTGATGGATGACAGGGGGCTAAGCCCATTGTAGGTGGTGTTATCTGTGGTGATCTGAATGAAAATGGTCCCCATAGATTCATAGAGTGCCGTTATTCATGGAGATAACCTGGAACCCCTGCACAAATGTAGCCCAAGGCAGCTTCAAGTGGGTTCCCTAGTAAGGGAAACAGGGGCTGTCTCTGACATCAACTCAGTGGCTGGCTCTTTGATCATCTCCCCCTGGGGTGGGAACAGCCTTACCAGGCCACAGGGGAAGACAATATAGACAGTGTTGATGAGACCTGATAGGCTAGGGTCAGACAGAAAGGGGAGAGGACCTCCCCTATCAGTGGACTGGGGGAGGGGCATGGGAAGAGAAGAGGGAGAGGGAGCAGGATTGGGACGGGAGAGGGGAGGGAGCTACAGCTGGGATTCAAAGTGAATAAACTGTAATAAATTTTAAATAATGGCATTCCTGGCAGTGTGGCCTTGTTGGAGTGGACTTTGAAGTTTCAGAAGCTCAAGACAGGCCTAGTGACCCATTGTCTCTTTCTGCTGTTGAACTTTCAGCTCCTTCTCCAGCATATGTCTGCCTGTGTGCTACCATGCTTCCTACCATGAGGATAATGGACTAACCCTCTGAACTATAAGCAAGCCTCAATTAAATGTTTTCCTTCATATGAGTTGTCTTAGTCATGGTGTCTCTTCACAGCAATAAAACCCTAAGTCACCATCCTGCTGGTACTATAAGTCCTGGGTACTATAAGAAAACAGGCAAACCATGAAGAACAAGCTAGTAAGCAGAATCTCTGCATGGCCTGTGCATCAGCTCCTGCCTCCAAGTTTCAGACTTGCTTGAGTTCCAGTCCTGACTTCCTTCAGTGGTAGACTACAATGTGGAAATATAAATAAACCCTTTCCTCCCCAATTTGCTGTGAGTTATAGTGTTTTCATCATAACAATAGTAACCCTAACTAAGGCAATAACCAATTGGTGTGCTCTTCCCTGGGGAAGATTTTTGCCTCTTCTTGACATTCCTTAGTTGCTTGTAGTTCTCTATGTAGGACTGAGGTCTCCTGGGCTTTCCTCCACCTATGTTAGCATCTGTACTGAGGTCACCCTTGTTCAGCTCATGTTTAGGTAGTTATATCGGTGAGAGTTTACAGGTGTAACTCTGGCAGTCATAGGAGACACAATCTCATAGCAGCCTCTTGATCCTTCAGCCCTTACAATCTTTCCACTCCTCTTCTACAATGATCCTTGAGCCTTAGGTGTAGGAGTTATATTGTAGATCTATTAGTTGGCCCTGGGAATCAGGAATAACTCTGTAATTTTAATTGATTGTGGTTTTCTGCAATGACCTCCACACACTATGGTTAATTTGTATTTCCCTAATAGTTAATGATATGGAAAATCCTTTTGTGTGCTTTTATATAATTTCAATAACTTCATTTTAAGAGTTATGTTGTTTTTATTTATGGTGTGCATGTGCATTCAGGTGCCTATGGAGGTCAGAAGAGGGCATCAGATGCCTAAAGCATTAGTTCTGGGCAGTTATGTGTTAGATATGATGGGTGTTAAGAACCAAATTCTGGTCCTCTACAAAAGCAGCAGGTGCTCTTAACTGTTGAACCTTTTCTTACAGTCCCTGTAAGTTCATTTAAAAACAGCTCTTTGTTTCTTTTGTCTATATCTTATATGGGTGTTTAACTGTTTTATGGATTCTTTTTACATTTTTATATGCAGGTCCTTTACCAGGAAAATGCCTAGCAAACACTTTCATCCAGTCTATAGATTCTCTCTCTTTTCCTTCTCAACAGTATCTTACATGTACAAAAGCAAAAGTTTAAAATTTGCTGAAAAAAAAATTATCCCCTTTGTTCCCCCCAAATCCTATGGGCCATATTATTGGTGTCATGTTGAAAACTTCATATAGGTCTACATCAAAACATTTTCATCTTAGTTCTAACAGTCTTATAGTTTTAGATTTTATACATAAATCTATGATTAACTCTGAATTAATTCATATAAAATACAAGATTTAAGTTGAGGTTCCTGACTTTTGCCCATGGTGTCTATTACTTTTAAAAAGCAGCATTTATGGGGTTTTTTTGTTTGGTTGGTTGGTTTGGTTTTGTTTTGGTTGTATTTGATAAGAAAGAGAGAGAAAGAAAGGAAGAAAATGCTTTTTTCTTCATTGAATTGTTTTTGCACTTCTGTTTAAATCAATTGGACATTTCTGTAGGAGTCTATTTTTGGATTCTTTATTCCATTCCATTGATCCAGGTGTCTATCCACTGTCAATACAATGTCGTGATTACTGTCATATAAAGGAAGTCTTAAAATAGAGTAGAATAATTATTCTACTTCATTCTTTTGTAAATTGCTTTAGCTCTTCTAGTTTTTGCACCTTTAAAAATTGCAGCAGTCTTAATAGGAATTGCATTAAGCCAATGGATCAGTTTGGAGAGCTGACTTCTTTACAGGGTGAGCCTGTGGGTACAGCACATTTACTCAGCTCTGCTTTCACTGACATTCCCCAATGCTCACTTAGATGTGTGCCTAAGCTTAACTTTGGAGGCGAGTGACTACAATGTATTTGTAAGTTTGGATACCATTTGCTTATTGCTAGGTTACAAAAGTACACTGATGGGTTGGGAGGGAATGGAACACCCTGTCATCTTGGAGAGCTTACCATTTAATTCCTAGTGCTTACTTGGGAGTTTGGTTTTGTTTGTTTTTGAACTACTTAGCATTGCCTACATAGATAACCATGTTAAATAAAAATGTGGCAATTTTACATCTTTCTTTCCAATATATCTGTCTTTTGTATTATTTTCTTGCTCCCAGTACTCAGTTGAATGAGTAGTGAGAGGCTCTATTTGTCCCAGTTTTGGGGGAAAAGCACTTAGTCTTTTATGCTAACTGTGACCTTAGTGATGCATATGTGATCAAGTTTCAAAGATCAGAGAGAAAAGGTGGTTTAGAAAATGTGTCTCAGAGTAAAGAAACGACCCCTTTTCCCAATCTCATGCTCACCCTCCTCTGCCACACAGCAATGATTTTTCTCCAGAGGATACCAATTCACCATTGACAGTTTCAGTGAGCATGTCAGGTCTGGTTGCTTCATCTATGACATTCTCTGGACAAAGTGCTTATGTCGATAGAATTCAAATATAAAATTTCTTTGAAGTCATTTTGGAAAAATAAAACAAAATCTCTTACCAATGTATGTACAAACCAAAATCCTAACCCAAATCCAACTTATTTGTTTTTGTAAGCAAAATTATCATTGAAACACACCATACTCATTCATTACTACACTGTCTTCGGCTACTTTTGAACACAAATAGCAAACTTCACTACCTACAGCGGCCACTATGTGGCCCACAAAGTCTGAATACTATCTGGCCTGTCTCACAAATTTTACTGGCATAAATTCCTAATAATAAGATGTAGAGATTAGAAATACAGTCCAGTGGTAGAACACTCGCTTAGCATGCTCAAAGCCTTGGGCTCACACTCCAAAAATCACACATGGATGCATGCACGCATGTGTGTATGCACAGACACATGTACGTACATGCACACACACACATACACACAACACACACAAAATACAAATTGAAGGCAAGCCTAAACATCTCAGAAGATGAAGATGATGAAGAAGAGATGGTGATGATATATGCCTGATATAAGATATAAGCCTGGAATAGTTAGGAAGTCTATTGCTGTATGTGGAAAGAATATATTAGAAAATAAATCCAGCAGAAAAGCAGCCAACTTCAAACATCCTGTAATTGATACAAATGGGCCAAAATATACCAACCTGTGCTGCTTTCAGTTACACCATGCGACAAACACAGCATTTGCACAGCGAGTTTGAACTGCAGCCCCTTCATCTGAATTCAAGGATCTTACTGATATCTGGATAAAATCCATAGCATTTAATGTTGAAATACAGCTCCGATTTCTTCCTCTATCACATATCCATAAATATCATGAAAATATTCCACATGTCTTTAAGATAGAGTGTGACTATCAACCAAAAATTGTGGTTTATGTAATAATTAACATGTTACAAAATCAACTAGGTTGGGGTTTATTTAGATGTCCTTCCCAAGTCAACCTAATGTGTTACTGAGCAATGAATGAACAAAAAGAAAAGAAACTAAAATTCACTAGCACTACCTCCAAAAACATTCTACTACTGAGTAATACTCAGTAATACTCAGCGTGTGCCCATATTTACATCCCCCTAAAATAAGAAAATCTCTCAATATTAGGGAATTACTCTAAGATCAGCCTGCAGAAAAGCCAACCAGAGAAAGCCAAAACTCCTAAGGGGACATATTTAACTAATTAGGGAGCAGGTGATTAAAATGGAACTGCTAATTGTCTACTATGCTCTCAACAGTTGGGAGACAAAATTACACCTCATGTTACTGTCAATTACACAGTCCTCATTTGTGTGTATTTATATTTCCCTTTAGGACACTGACAAGCCCATAAAGGTATAGTTTCCAACACATGTTATATGATCCTCTGTGGCAACAGGTTTATAAAATATTTAGAGACAAAATTATCTTGTGTTTAGACTTATTATTAATGTGAACATTATAGAGCAAAAAGATTTTTTTCAAGAGTACACTTTCCATCTGCAGAGGCCAGGTGATATCTATGGGAACTCTGAAGAGGCCAACTGCACACAGGTGCAGACCAAACATCAACTGGTGAAGAGGCTGAGATGGTGATACAGCAGTATCAGAAGCTGAGCTGGGGCAGTGAGAGATCAGTTTTTTATGTAATTTATTTATTTTTATATTAATCACAAGTTAGGTACTTTGCATCTCAGGCATAGCCCCCTCTCTCATTCCCTCCCACTCTCCCCATCCCTCCCTCATCTCTTCCCTGCCCCCTCCAAGTCCACCAACAGGGGAGGACCTTCTCCCCTTCCATCCGACCCCAGTTCATCTTGTCTCCTCAGGACTGGCTGCAATGTCCTCCCCTGGGATCTAGCCAGGCTGTTACTCCCTGGCATGTATGGGGGAGGGTCAAAGAGCCAGCCATTGAGTTCATGACAGAAACAGTCCCTGTTCCCCTTACTAGGGTCTTCAGTTGGACACCGAGCTATCATGGGCCATATCTGAGCAGGGGTTCTAGGCCATATCCATACATGGTCCTTGGTTGGAGTAACTGTCTCGTAAAAGACCCCTGTGCCCTGCTCAGTTTGGTCTTTGTTGATCTCCTGTGAGAGATCAGTTTTTTGTTGGTTTATTATTTTATTTTTTAAACCAAGGATGACATGCAATGACAGGATTTTTCACTCTGGGGACTTCCCATTCTATGAGTCTGGGGAGTCATTCAAGAGAGCCAGAGAAAGTAAGAACTGCAGAAGTAACTGAGCATGAATCCTTAGGAGACAGTTTGAAAATATATCTCCATTAACGATGAAACCTAAATACCTCTACAGACAGACCTCGGCTGTGCCACTATAAGGGAGCCTGCCTGCGGCTCACAGCATCGATTCTCCTCTTCGTCCCTGACATGCACTAGGAACTAATGGCAGGGCCAGAGACTACCTGTGTGCATCTGGATTTCTTCATTCTCATCTGAAGGCAGATATGGCCACATCATGTTTACTATTGCAGACATGACCTCTAAGTACTTCACAATGCTTTCCCAGGATGCTTCCAACTCCATTTCCAAGTTGGAGCAGAGGACTGACAGAAGAACCCAGAAAACCATGGGGCAGGGTTTTCTGAGCCCAAGTGAGAACTCTGACAGACATACACACTCCCATCCACACGTGCTACTACACTTTGAGTCTCTTCACTATATAGCATCCTGGCTTGTTCTCTACAAAGATAACCTCTTATTATCTGTGACGCTTGCAGTGAGTTATTCAATCTCTCTATACAATGAATCACAACAATACCTGTTTCCTAAGGCAGTGAAAAATTAGATTTTAAAATATTAAATTTTACAACACACACACAAAGTGCTCAGTTAGGAGTTTTTCTATGCATAATTTTATATATATATATAACATATGCTGAGGCTATCTTATATTTTGGCCCAAGAAAATAATTCAGATTAAACAGCTATTTCATTATATTTTATCCAACTTTACTTCATCTTTAAGTAGTTGCTTAAATATGGATCTATAATTACTAAAGGTTATACAAACACTAGTTATTGCTTGTGTTTTGTTAACTAGATTGAGTCCTGTGTTTATATAACATACAGTTGGGTAGAACAGCACATTCCTCTATATTGCCAGATCATCCAACCAGCATAGACTGGGAAAGAGCCCCAGATGAGCTGAGATCATCTGCAAGGGGAAGTGGCTTGATTCATAGTGTTCTCTAGGTAGCAGAAGCCATGTCTGCCTTTTTAGGTACACATTTCCCTCTTTGGATCATGGCTTTATCCATGCAGAATCTTTTTATCTTTTATGATGGAACTTGGCTATACTTTACTCTGAGGATTTTTGTAACCGTAATACTGTAAAACTGTAGTTGAGATTCTCGGCACTGAGATAAAAAGGCCTGCTTGGGGACTTACCCCAGAGCTTTCAGATGGGCTTTACATGTCACGTGTTGCGTAACAACCACAAGATCACATAACCCTGCTGAGGCCAGCATCTCTGAAATGGGAGCACAGATCAGGTCACCAGGCTTAACTGCTTCCATCTACACTGATAATGTCCCACTACTTATGAGGTGTGAATCACCATAGCAATGGAAACCTAAACAGATGATGATGATAAAGACACTGCATAGCCTATGTATACTTTTACAACTGTATATCCCATTAAAAACAGCTGGCCTTGTGCTTTGCAGCCCACTTTGTGAAGGCAACATATGGCCAACAGCCACCCAGTCATACAGACTACTCTTTCCCTTTAAGATGACCAGAAAAAATACACCTATGACTATAACGTGGAAAACCTGCTGCACCATCACATAGAACTTCTACCTTAAGAGACAAGGCCAAAACTTGGGAGTTACATACATACAGAAGCAACTGTAGTATCTACAAGCATCATTCTACGAATGAAAAATGGCCCTGGGACATCTCTCTCAAGGACTCAAGTCTTTAGAGCAATAGTGAAAAACTCTCGTAGGGAGGTGGCATCGCACTACTTGGGCCTGTATTGTTCCACTTTCCTGAATTGTTACTTACGGGTTCCCGGCCATCCATGGCTTCCATCCAGAGCCTACGGTCCTCTTCCGACAACGCCTGCATGGTGATAACCCCTGGCCTACAGAAAAAGGAGAGGCACATATGTGACCACAGTGCCACACAAAGAGACACTGGCAATATTCTTAAATGTTTTTAAAGAATATTTCAGAGAAACCCACTTCTCAGAGTGAGAGGACAGCAGAGCCAACTGCATGATGAGAGGCACAGCATCCTGCTCCTGTTAGCAAACCTCCCCTCTCAGAAAGCACAGCCACCTCCTTCCATCCTTTCAATACACCTGTCTCTCTTACAAGGACCAGAGGTAGAGGAAAGGGCGAAAATAACTAACTACCAGTGTCCCTTAGAGCTTGTTTGTTCCTTGGACAGTGACCCATTTGCTTAACTGGATGTCTTGCTAAAAGAAGGAATACAGTAAGTATTTTCTAAAGTGAATGAAGCGATATACCCATTTTGAATACTTCATAGTTCTTAATATCAAATCAACGCTTCTAAACTGCTTTTGTCACCAAACTTTGTGAAGGGGCTGGCTTTGCAATTACAGTTAAATTAAATGTCCGTGAATTGTTTGAATGACTACCCACATGCCAGAAGTGGAGTGCCACACAGACATTCACTGTTCGCACTCTCGGTGAAATCTACTTACTATTCACAAGGAGAACAAGTGCTCCAGACAGTTCACACAGCACCAAACCCCGCTTCCCTTTACAAATAGCGCTCCCCACAGAAAAGACTGGGCAGTGAAATGACTTGAGGAGAATGCCACACACTCCTCAAGGCAGTTTCTTTAGTGTTGGTCCCATGCTGCCCACAAACCATTTCCCCTCCAAACATATGTACATTCTATTGAAACATTTAAATGTCTATAAAAATGATAACGAGCACAGCAACCCTCAAAAGTCCCAGCATGGTGGATCCCACTTCTAGTTAATGAGTTATTGGCAGCTGACGGCTACTGGAAGAGGGACTCGTCTCCACTCCATGCCAGGGATGTGACTCCTGAGACTGCCCATGTTTTAGTAGTTTTAGCACACACTGACAGGATTAAGTGGACTCAGAGGGCTTAAAAGTGTGTACATGAAATTGTCAGAGAGAAGCTGGGGGAATATGAAAGGGCCCAGAGGAGAGGGAGGGTTCAAGGGTGAATTTGACCAAAGCACATTGTGTACATGCATAAAATCCTCAAACGATAAATTAAAAATATTTTTTAAAGTTTAAGAATAGTTCTTTTAAAACCCTCATCTTCGAAGTTTGAAAAATCCTAGAAGACAGAAAGAAAGATCAACTAATCAAAAACTAACGCCCACATGCCCTCTGTGTGGTACTAAACCACCCACGGCACAGATGGAGATAGCAAGCACCTGCCTGCCAGTCTCTGTCATCCCTGTTCATGGCCAGGGTCCACCGTTCAACCCCCTGCTCCTGTTCGCCACCCTCCCACCTCCCAAAGGAGCAATCGGGAGAAGGCAATGTGAAAGAGTAAGGGCATGGGGGGGGGAAGGGGGGAGGACACACCCTGGCAAGTCTGCCTCCACAGAGGCAGGAATATGAGGTTTAGAGTAGGTGGGTGTGTTGCAGATAGAAGGACATCATTCCTTGAAGCCACACCGGGCACCAGCACCAGAAGAGAAAGGTAAGTCCAAGGACAGACTAACTCTTCTCCCGCAGCTTCAGCCAGGCCTCTCCCTCCTCTTCTCAGACCCAAAGACCTTTTGAATCCAGCAGCCCATTTGAGGGGCCAGACTCCCTACAGCCTGCAGACTGCTCCCAGCTGTGGCTCCTCAGAACTGAGCCTGTGGCCTGGAGGCAGAGCAGAGCTGACATTTCACTTTCCTCCTTTCAAAATCAAGCACAAAGGTGCTTTGACATCAAAAGCCTAAGAAGCTACAGCCTGCTGCAAAGTTCACAAGCTCCCAGCTTCCATTCTCTAAGTGCAGCTGTATTTTTTGTTATTTGATTTTTTGCTTGCTTTGTGTTATTTGCTGGTACCACCTATTTGAATCCAGCAATCCATCTTAAAAATAAATAAATAAAAATAAAAAGCAGATTTTATTGACTCCCTACTGAAACTGAACTTCTGGGCTGGCCTTGAGAAATGAGAGTGATCCTGATATATGGCTATGCCAAAGGCCCATGCCCTGAACCACCCATTCCACCCTCAAACTTTTCCTTCTGGGTTTTCTGCATTATTAATACTAACACCCTACTCTCTACTCTGGGAGTCAAGCTGCCAAGGCATCTCCAGTCCCTTTCCTGTAAGAAAACAGTCTTAAACACAAGAGTTGCCCAAACACCAAGAGTGCAGAGGTATCACAGATGTCACATCAGCTTTGTGGCCTATGGCGTGATATTTCCACCCAAAGCCACCAAGAGGAAGTTCAGAAAAACTCAGAGGCTGTAAGGGGGGTAGGGGAGGTGATTGGGCCTTAGTAACTAGGGAAGTCAATATGGGTTGTTTTCACAAATAGATATATCAAAATTATTTTCCACATGTAGTCTTGCTACTTTTGTGTGTGGTGGGGGTGAGGAGTACACCCTGGATGACAGATGGTGCAGATATCACACATTTAGTTATAATTCTTTTCCCCAAATTCAGACAGTTTTCTCAGCTTCATATATGTACATCTGGATACAGCACTGTACCTTCTAGGGAGAAATATTTGTATTTTTCCTTTATTAAATTAAAAACACTAATATGAATCCTACATGTGATTTTCCCAAGAAGCCAAGGTCAACTTTATTTTGAAATCAAACAATGACTTATTCTCTAGTTACTGTCTCAAGTCCCCTAGATTAGCAACATATTTTCAAAGAAACACAACAAAACAAACAATAACAACAAAAACCTTCTGTGACATGAAACTTTGCATATCAGCAAACTTTCAAAATTTCTGTTATAGCATATCTATTTAGTTCATGCTTGGAATGTGTGTCCATTTTTCATAGAAAAACTGAGGTAGTGAGGGAGAAGAGAGGGCACATGGGACATAGAAGCGAATTATAAAACAATGAGAGAGAAAGGAGATATAGGACTGAAGATCTTCCTGGTTCTATACATCTCTGAGATCTACAACGCTGTGACAGAGCAGCAACTTAGCCCAACACAGCGCACCATCCGCTGTGCTAAGTGCTCTCTGAACACTGAGACATGAGGTAAGTGCATTCTCATGACTCCCACTGAAAAGACAACCAAGATTCAGAGAGGTAAGAACCTGTCCCTGATGGCAGCCAGAGGGGTACAGGGCTATTACATGTCCACAGTCCAACTCCTAGCCCTGGTATGCGATGTCATCCAAATGTGGAGGCACCAGAGCCCCCAGGGTATTTGTGTGTACTACCCAATTCCTCTGGCATCAAGACCTTCTGAGAATTCCTATAGCTCCTTAGAGATGCCCCACATGGAATAAAATGTGACAAATGACACAACCGTCTCCCAGGGCTCTTCCTCCAGAACCCAGTCATACCATGTATAACTGGGACTGACTTTCAACAGCAGTAGTTCTTCACATTTTCTCCCTCAAGACAAGCAAATGAAGAAAAGGCAATAGTTTTTTTTAATAGAACAAAAGAGGTGCTGTTTGCAGAAAGATTCTAAGAGCCAGAGAAATGGGATGTCTGTTATGAGCTCATATTCCCTAAAACTTTCAAGGAAGCTACACTCATGAACTTTAACATCATGGCTCCCTAAACAAGACCTGAACAAGGACAACACCAACAAACATGCTAACACACAAGAAGCAAATCTCATAGGGCCCCAACCATAGACAAAGAACTAAAAGCAACTAAGGAATGCTGAGAGTGGGAGGGAAAAAAATTTCCTTTCCCAGTTGGTTATTCAATACCAGAGGTTAGCCATGAAATCAGACACACACAGCTGGAGGGAAAAGACTGTCTGTATTTTTAAGAAATATATACACATGTGTGTAGCAACTAGAGAAAAAGAGGGCAGAAGACATGAATTGGGAAAGGGGATTACATGAAAGGGGCTGGAGGAAAGAGAAAGGGGAAAATGGTATAATTTTAATTTCAAAAAAAATATTTAAAAGGTGTTATAAAGAAAATGAATGCTGGTTAGATCTCACCAAAATAAAGAAGATGCATTTATTAAAAGATAATATTAAGAGAATGAAAATATAGAGACTGGGAGTGTAGTTCAGTCAGTAGTGTTTATCTACATATATGAGGTTCTGTGTTGGGATCCCAGTACTATGTTATCCAGGCATAATGGAACACATCCACAGCTCTACCACATGGGAAGTAGAAGCAGAAGGACCAGAAGTTCAAAATCATCTTCAGTGATTTCAAGGCCAGCCCCAGTTGCAAAAAACAAACAAACAAAAAAAAACAAAAAAAAAAAACAAACAAAAAAACTATTGCAAGTCAAAAAAAAAAAGTAAGAACGAAAGTGGGAGTAAATATTTTTAATATATATCTTCTACTAGACCCATATTCCAGATACGTAATGAATGTAAACAAACAGGCAGAAAATTAACACTGAAATTCAATTTAAAATCTTAATAGGTTACTTCATAAAAAAAAAAAAAAAAGGCTATCGAAGGGCTAGAGAGTTGGCTCAGCGGTTGAGGGAGTTTGCTGTTCTCCAACCTTGTTCATGGCACCTAAGCCAAGCAGCTCACAACTACCTTTACCTCCAACTCACAGGACCCACTGCTCTCTTCTGGCCTTCATATTCTTCTGGTACTTGCATACCATGGTGGTTTGAATAAAAATGGCCCATATGGGCCCATAGGGAGTGGTACTATTGGGAGGTATGGCTTGTAGGAGGAAGTATGTCACTGGAGGGATAGGCTTTAAGGTTTCAGAAGCTCAAGCCAGGCCTACTGGTTCACTCTCTCTTCCTGCTGTCCTCGGATTAAGATGTAGAACTCTCAGTTCCTTTTCCAGCACCATGTCTGCCTGCATGATACCATGCTTCCCACCATGGCTATAATGGACTAAACCTCTGAATGTAAGCCAGCCCTAACTATATGTTTTCCTTTATAGGAGTTGCCATGGTCATGGTGTCTCTTCACAGCATTAAAGCCCTAACTATGACACATACACATGGCACACACACACACATACACACAGAGAGAGAAAGAGAGAAAGAGACAGAGTCAGAGACAGAGAAGTATAAATAAAAAATGAAAGAGATCCAAATGGCCAAGAGATGTAAGAAGCAGATATCAAATGATTATTCACTGAGGAGATGCAATTTAAAAGTAGAATGAGCTATATCCACAACCTCCTGAACATAAAAGGTTACTTAAGAATTTAGTGCTGTGATTCTCAGGCTTTGCTGGTGAGAAATGAAGAGTTTCTTTTTTTTTTTCAGTATTTACTAGAACTAAATGCCACACATGACTTAGCCATACCACTTCCATATATATCACCAAGAAAATTAAGTGCCTATGTCCTCCACAAGGCACATTCATGAACACTTGCCATTTTATCCATAATAACCAAAACTGCAGCAAAAAAAAAAAAAGTCTAACACAAGAGAAGGGCACATGGATTGATGTATGCCTGAATGTTGGGACACTATACAACAACAAGTAAAAACAGCAACTAGTGCTGCACAGAATGGTAGGTTTGAATCTCATAGATGATGAGGAAAAACCTACAGTCTATATGACTGCAGTTCCACGGTGTTCAAACTCTTAAGAAAACTCACACAAGGCAGAAACGTTATTCTACCTCCAAGACTGGGTCCAGCAGTGTCCAGGGAGAAATATGAGGGAAACTTCAAGGATGTAAGTGCTCTTCTTGATCTGGGTCTTTGTATATATGTGCATGTGCATATATGTGTGTAAAAAAGTCCTCAGACCATAGGCTTGAGATATGTATAGTTTATGGTGGTGCTGCAATGAAGAGCTCATTTTAGACACCCAAGGGCTACAACCCCTTGTCAACACCTTAGCCTCCATATTGCAGATCTGTGACTCTGGAGAACCAGCAACCTCGCTGTTCTCTGCTGGATGTGTGACATACGCTTTCAGAAAAGCAGAATAGAGTTTCATTGCTTTTCTTGGGGATTGACAGGGTTACACCTTTGGCCATGTTACAAACTTGAAGAAGTGCATTACACATTTCCAGGTGAAAGGCACAAAGTAAATACTCCAAAAAATTAGTCATTACCACAAGGACAAATGAGGGGCAATAATAAGTATGGGATATCAAAGCAATGCCTAGAAAAGGGCAGGAGAATAGTTTAAAGGAGGAAAGAAACAATGTGCTCCTGTTACGGTCTACCTAACCACCATACCACTCACACTGAAAAATCATGCCTCTACCATAAGCACCAGGCTGAAAGAAAACACCAGCTCTGACATCATGGCTATTTCCTTTCCCTACCCAGTAAAAACTTCAAAGTGGACTGCTACTCCCTTTTAAAACCAATGCTTGATAACTGATAAGGACAGAGAAAGGAAGTCTCCAGGAAATTCTAGAAACTCTTTGGAGAAGTTCCCTCCAGTCACCAGATGAGAGAGGGTACAAACTATTTAAAAATCCTTTCTAGAGGCCAGCCCTAAAATTTATCTCCTCAAAGGACAGCATTTCTTCACTCTGAGTACACTGTCAGTGCTGGAGTTGGAACAGCCTGAGAAGCATGAACAAGGATCTGCAATTTTTGCAACACTGCTATATTCACATCATAAGAATGATATAGAAAATAGTTTTCCAACATGAATAGAAATGAACAGCAAGAGAGAAATTTGTGGGGAGGGAAGAGAGGAGATAAGGATGGTAGGGAGATGGCAGGGGAGAGCAGTCAATAAGAAAGGTGTATAAACCTTAAACATGATAATAATGGTAAAGAGAGATAGTCTTCATTTATCTCAAGGCAAGCTGCTATCCAGCCCTAAGTGTCTTCCAATGCTGGCTTCCTAAAACAGCCCACAGAAAAGCAGCACATCTCTTTGCAGTTGTTCTACTTAGGTTTCTTTTGGTAAGATGAAGATCAGAGAGAGGAAAGGGTTTATTTCTCTTACAGGCCCTACTCCATCCTCAGAAGTCACTCAAGGCAGAAACATGGTGACAGGTACTGAAGGAGAGACCATGAAGGAAAGATGCTTAGTGGCTTGTCACTCCTGGCTTTCTCATCCTGCTTTTGTACACCATCCAGAGGTGGCATAATTCAAAGTGAGCAGGGGCCCTCCCATATCAATCATTACGCAGGAAAATGGCCTACAGACTTGCCTACAGGCCAATCTGATGGAGGTGATTTCTCAAGTGAGGTTACTCTTCCCTGATAACAGCAGCCAAAGTGAAAGAAAAGAAAGGAAAGGAAAGGAAGGAAGGAAGGAAGGGAGGGAAGGAGGGAGGGAGGAAGGAAGGCCAATCTGATGGAGGCGATTTCTCAAGTGAGGTTACTCTCCCCTGATAACAGCAGTCAAAGTGAAAGAAAGGAAAGGAAAGGAAAGGAAAGGGAAAGGG
>CM053764.1:5957954-5970436 GCA_028658305.1 Pachyuromys duprasi
AAAGGAAAGGAAAGGAAAGGAAAGGAAAGGAAAGGAAAGAGAGAAAGACAGACAGAAAGAGAGAAAGAGAAATAAAGAGAAAGAGAAAGAGAGAAAGAAAGAAAGAGAAAAAAGAAAAGAAACAAAAAGAACAAAAGAAAAGAAAGAAACAATGAAAGAAAAAAATTCTAACTAACAAAGAAAGCATTATATCCATAAAGCTAGGACCACCAATGACAGTCACAGCCTTCTCATCAGCCAAGAACAATCAAAAGCCCAACCAGGCCTGATTCTGGGGTTCCTCGATAGCTTTCTAGCTCTAATCTTATTGTGAATCAGAGTCAACAATAGCGATCTCAGTGGTTTGGCAATTTACCCACTTCCTATTGGACAAGGAAATGCTAGGACTGACTCCACCCCAGTGAAACAAACACAGTCAGAACTTCACAGTGCTGCTCTCTCTAAATCAACCTCCAAAGCTCTAACAGCTCTAAGGCTTACTCATTCATAAAACTAAATCTCCAACTGGCAAGAGCTCACTCCTAGCCCCCATCCACACCACTGTACAAATTAAGGGTCAAGCTGACAGCAAAAGAAGGACTATGGAGCCTACAGAAATGTGCTATGGCCTGTGTGTGAAATGTGTCCACTGTGCTCTTGGAAGTTGGGAAAGTGAAGGCTTGGGGAATGGGCTTTCTTGGGGAATGGGTAAAACGGGCTTGTCAGATGCCAGAAAGAGGAAGCACTGACAAAAACGCTTCTGGAATCTTCCTATACAAGGAAAAGGGCTCCAAGTCTGCACACATATGACCAAAGCCATACAGAACCTTGGAGAATGGCATCCGACCCATGTCTGCTTATAGAAAGCAGGTAAGCAATCAAGTGAAGGGAACTAGGCAAGAAGCATTTTACTGCCCCAAGGAAAATAGACTTGGTCTCCTTTCTCTAAAACCTATAACCTTTTATCTCTTCTGTATTTTACTTGAGGATAGAGGCATAGGCATAAAGAAAGAGAAGTGTAAACACAGGTCACAGAGACAGCTGCCACTCGTCAGGGGGGATCATGGTAATCCCAGATGGAACACAGGTGAGATAAACCAGAGGTCACAAACTGGTGACTTCCACATGTAACTAAGACTCATTGTTATCATATGCCAAACACTGTGCTAAGGACTTTATTTCAATTATCATTTATTTCTCACAATGAATATATGAATTAAATGCTGGGCCCCTTTACCTTACACAGTTGCCTACTTACTTGTTTCTTTATTGGCTTATTGTGTTGCTGGGGCTTGAACTCTGTGATTCTGA
Organism: Pachyuromys duprasi; assembly: GCA_028658305.1. Taxonomy (NCBI): domain Eukaryota; kingdom Metazoa; phylum Chordata; class Mammalia; order Rodentia; family Muridae; genus Pachyuromys; species Pachyuromys duprasi. The sequence goes on from CM053764.1 coordinate 5,959,245, forward strand.
CATGCTGGGCAAGCATTTTACCATTGAGCTACATCTGCAGCTCCGTTGCTATTAAAACCTAAATCTGATATTGTACCCAAGTGGACAAGGCCTACATAACGCCGCCATGAACTTATCTGCAATGGGTGTATGTGCCCTAGAGTCCAAGAAGACTGCCGACTTGGAGAGAGGGAGTAAACCACCTTCCACACACAACCTAAGATGTTTCCTAAGCAGCTTCTAATAACGTATTTAGAATCTGATTCTAAGGAACAAATGGATCATAATCAACTAAAGCCTACAGCACTGACCTCTTAAAAGGAAAGGTCTCAGAGGAAGTAAGCAGGACCCTCGCAATAACAACAGTCTAAAGAGTAAAACATGCCAACCCCATCAGATAATTTCTTACAGTCATTTCAAAAGATTAAAGTCATAAAACACCAGATGAATTTCTAGCATACTAAACTGTATAGCCCATGAATGTAACTGATACTGACTTCTTAGTGAGTACGGTGTACCTGCCACAGGCACAGGCACAAGTGACCACAACGCACCAGGAGAAAGCATTACTAACCAGAGCGGTGGGTGAGGCACAAAGACAGTGCAAGTTCTTGCTACTGCTACTGACACCAAAGGAAGAAAAATCTCTCTTCAGGTTCCTCTGCTACCCCCTCTCGCCATTTGGACTCTTCAGTCTCAAGATGAACACAAGTGGAACTTACTGGTTCAGTTTTTTTTCTTTCTTTCTTTCTTGGGATTTATGTAATAGCAAATTTTTGGTGTTGAAGTTTTTAAAAAAGTCCAGTGTTGAGAAACTGGCAGATAAATGTGTACACTCACCAGCAAGGCAGCAAATTTCTCTGCACTGATTAAAGAGTAGAAATCAGGTTGACTAGGTCACCCTCCCATCCACTCCTCTAACCACCAAAGCCCATTTCTACTTAAAACAGGCTCAAACAGCGAACACTCACACTTAATAAGAAGCCAAAACAAAAGCCCCAAACCTTCAGTAAGGCCTGACTTTGTGAACTCAAGAGTCCAAGGATTTCTCTAGTAGCTTGCTATCCCTAAGAGCCAGGAAGCAATTCAGAAAGAATGGCCACCATCCACCACTGCCCACCCCACCCCCAGCCACCAAGTCAGAGGAGCATAACACCCTTTGAGGAAGGAAAAGCCATTTCCTGCCTGAAAGGTCAATGGCACTGAGACCAGCACTCCAACCCAACCGGCAGGAAGGCAAAGTCAAACAGTGTTTCAAACAAGCAGCCAGAAGGGGAGGGGCGGGAAACCTGGAACCAGGAAGAACAGTTCATCTGCTCTGTGAGATAAAGATTGCAACTGGAAGGAGAAGCCTGGTTCTCAGCACAGGCTGGACAGAGGACAAGCCTGATGCCCTCACATACATCATCCCTGAAGCAAGAGCCTGGCACCTTAGTTCAGCCAGCTCAGCTGACTAACCAGGCAGGCCAGGGAACTGATGCCAGAAAGTAGGTATGAATGATCCATGGAAGGCTGAGAGGAAGGAACTTCAAAGAATGAGTCACCGAAAATACTCTTTGCCTTAAGTAGTAATACTCATATAAAAATGGCCGCTTCGACAGAACCCACACATAGCCGAGTTTGAATTATCGGTGTATAACACTTGCATGACAAGTGCTGCTTAGGAAGACCTAAGAGCAACCAACGTGTATACAAAACTGCCATCTAGAGGCAGAATGTTCAAACAGGCTGTTACATAACATCAACCTTCAGAAAACCATCGCAAGAGTCACCCAATTTCACAGAGACACACAAAACAACCCGTTCACATACTCACATCAAGCCAGACCATAAATTACATTCATTTAAAATTAGCATGGTTTTCCAGGGAGACCATAAACTGAATGATGGACACAAAACTTTCTCTTCTGTGGGAATCAAGTTAGGAAGCACAGCATTGAGTGCAGAATCTTCCTCTGGTGGGCCTTCTTCACATGGAACCTTCCTGTGCCTGTACTCACTCTGACACTATAGATAAATCGACAATGCTATGGGCAAAAAGGAAACTTACAGCAAGGCAGGGTGGAAAGAGCTTTCAGCTAAGGTAAGTTTTAATATAAGAAAAACTGGGTTGCAGAGCTTAGAGCATACAAACACAACATTTGCAGACATGGGAGTCCATCAGCGAGGCACACTGCTGTATCCCATCTTCAAATCCCTCCTGGCAGTCATGATCAGCCCCATCTTAGTACTACCACTCCCTATAGCTAGTGAGGGTCACTTCTATATTCAAATACAAGGCTCCTTCTGTCTTTTATTTAATCTGCCCTATGCAATCTTCTATGAAAACACAACTTGGAAGGATGATTGCTAACTAACTGAAAGGTACCAGTTTTTTTCAGATATTTCATAAATGTCTAACCTCTGCTATTCTGACTTCAACTATACCTTTACACAACAGAAAATTATGTGTATACTTGCTAGAGTTTTAATTTAGTTAACAGCTAACTAATGTTTTCTAGTCTTATCACTAAACCCCAAAAGAAAAATAATATAATTTCAAAGCTGTATTCATCATAAAAATAAAACTGAGCAATCCTATACACATAGTACTATATTAAAGGCCACAGAAACTTATAGGTTTTTCTTTTTTGCCTCTAAAAGCAATTGAGATAAACAGAATTAAACAGAACTACCCAAAACATTCCAAACTGAACAGCTAGCCTACTACTACAAAGAAAATGTGTTACCAGGCTAATACTTTGTGCCTGTTGGGAAGGAGGGGGCAGGATTGCCATTGTGTATGTGAGAGGGCTGAGAAAGGATCAGGTCAGGAAAGCTAACTCATTACTATTAGTGCAGTGTTTGCAGAACTTCAAAATTGCCCTAAAGAAAATCAGTTGAGGCTTTTATGGAAGAAAAACCAACAGAGTCCTAAAGCTTCCTACATGTGACATCAGTTAGAAAGAGCCTCAGCTGGGCCTGTAGCTCAGGCCTGCAATCCCAAGTGCTTGGGAGGGAGATACAGGAGACAGTGAAGAAAGGCTTCAGGTGTCTGCCCCACCTGTGGTCCCAATTACACACACACATGCACGCACGCACACATGCACATACACACAATCTCTAGTGAGCTGTCCTTGCTGCACTTCTGCAGTTGGCAGTGCTGAAAAGAGGCATTTAACAGACAGTTTCTGTTGGAGTCAGCTAGTCTTCAAAACAAACAGATAGATAGATAGATAGATAGATAGATAGATAGATAGATAGATAGATAGATAGATAGATAAAACAGTCTAATTGTCTCCTCTCCCCCAGGATAAACACTACCCACCCCCTACTATACTGATCCAGTGAACCAAAAGAATCCTTTAGTTTCTATTTCTATTATTTCCCATATGGTCTAGTGACCCCTCATGGAAAACACTAGGGAGAAAATAATCTATGCGTCACTTACATCTGTGAGAAATTTCTTTAAAACAAACCAATTCAGGAATGCTGGCAAGTGACCACCACCATGAGTCTTCAGTTTAAACAAATATTTTCCCTACATTTGCTCACTAATTTTCATAAGATAGTGCACGATGGAGTTAATTATTCAAGGGACTAAGCAAAGACACTGATCCACATATGACTACCAGGAAAGACTGCTTTTCCGTGATGCTCATTTTTAACCCAAGAAGTTCACACTGAACTCTAACAATGAGCTGACCCACTTCAAAGAAAAAGAAAAAAGTTAAATCCTGTCAATTAACCAATGTAAAATATAAACTTTCAAAAGCTAGGTCTGCAGCATGACACAGAAAGACAAAAAAAAGTAGTTTTTGCTTTGTTTGTTGTGTTAAGCTACTAAAAACTGAAGCTACTGATGAAGAAAAAGAGGGAAGAGAGGAGAAGGAATGGGAAAAGGAGAGAGAAAAGGAGGATGGAAGGAAATAGTAGAAAAAGTCAGGTGACTAATGCAAATGGACTATTTTGTGAAGTGAGGTGCTGGGATGTGTATTGGGCCTGGTGGGATGGGTGTCTGCCTCCCTGACAGATCCACCTTGTTCAGTATTATACTGGCTCCTTAGCAGGACTATGATGGCATTCCACACAGTAGGAAGGCAGCGTGTTGGCAAAGCTGATTCCTTCTCAAGTCCACTGAATCTACTCCATGTCTTTCTCCTTCCTCTGGTGAACTGCCAGCAGTCAGTGTTCCTTCACTTGAATACCTTCACCCTGTCTTCACAGTCACGTCGTTACCCTACATGTGTGTCTGCCTCTGCACCTGCCGCTCCTGTGGGTCCTGGTGAACTAGAGCCTTCTTCATTTCTTTTCCTGTCATTGTTATAAAATGCCCTGAACAAGAGCAGGACTCACTTGAGCTCATAGCTCAGGCTACATTCCATCTTTGCAGGAAGTCACAGCTCTAAAAGCTGAAGAAAAACTCGTTGAATCCAGAGCACAGAAGCCAAGAGTGTTGAACACATGCTTATGCTTATGCTCAGCTCATGCTGTCTGTGTTCTACAGACTCAAGGACCCCTTCTAGGCTGTGTCTCCCAAGATCAATGAACATCATCAAGACACTCCCCCACAGTCATGTTCATAAACCAACCTTGTCTCGATCATCCCTCACTGAAGCTTTCTTTTCTAGAATGTGTCAAGGTGATAATTACAACTAACCATTAATGCTACGTATCACACAGCTGTTATGTTTCACGCCATAGTTTCATTGCCTAAATAATATAAGTCACGCTTCCGCCTTCATAAATTATCACATTAAGAGCTGCTACACAATTTACTATGTAGTAGCTTTTATCTAATCTACCTACAAAACACTCTGTGAACATTTCAGTCCTTGTGCTGTTTCCTCTTCTGTGTCCATTTCCTAGGTGCTAACTTGCCTTTTAACCCTGCCTCTGTGGCACAGCAATCCAGACAGAAGTATCTGAGGGAGGCAAAGTCTAGAAAACCAGAACCTAGCAACAGCCCCTCCCAACTGACAGGCCCTGGTGAAAAGGACAGAGTGGAGTCCTCCAGAGAAAGGGCTTACAGTGGCGCTCACCAGGCAGCCGCCACTTAGCACGCGGAAATACCTTTTACTTCTTGTCCAGCATCAGGTCTCAGGCTATCCAAATATCCAGAAAGAAGCTCAGCCTAGACTACAGGAGGATTTTTGGAGATTAAATAAAAGCCTACATTCCTTGATTTGTTGCTGTTTAACTTCTTGGGTTCTTTATATATTCTTGAGTTCTTTATATATTTTAGCCCTCTGTCAGATATAGGGTTGGTGGAGATCCTTTCCCAGTCTGTAGGCTGTCATTCTGTTCTGATGACAGGGTCCTTTACTTTATAGAAGCTTTTCAGTTTCATGAGGTCCCATTTATTGATTGTTGATCTTAGAGCCTGTGCTGTTGGTGTTCTGTTCAGGAAGTTGTCTCCTGTGCCAATGAGTTTGAGGCTCTTCCCCACTTTTTTTTCTAGCAGGTTTAGTGTGTCTGGTTTTATGTTGAGGTCTTTAATCCACTTGGACTTTAGTTTTGTACATTTTTGCATTTTTCTGTTTGCATTTTTCTACTGATACTCCAACCAAAGACCATGCATGGAGATAACCTAGAACTCCTAGAACCCCTGCACAGATGTAGGCCATAGCAGTTCAGTCTCCAAGTGGGTTTCCTAGTAAGGGGAACAGGGGTTGTCTCTGATATGAACTCAGTGGCTGTCTCTTTGATCACCTCACCCTGAGGGGGGGAACAGCCTTACCAGGCCACAGAGGAAGACAATGCAGCCAGTCCTGATGAGACCTGATAGGCTAGGGTCAGATGAAAGGGGAGGAAGATCTTCCCTATCAATGGACTGGGGGAGGGGCAGGGAAAGAGAAGAGGGAGGAAGGGCAGGATTGGGAGGGAATGAGGGAGGATACTACAGCTGGGATACAAAATGAATAAATTGTAATAAGTTAAAAAAAATTTTAAAGCCTGCATTCCTTGGGAACTTGTGAAACCGGTGCACACCTGCCAAAAGGCATCATTTCCCCTTACCTCTGGCAGAAAGGCTCCCTGTGGTTACATATCAAAGCTTATGCTGGGTGTGGGAGCGTCTCCTTTAGTATCACAAGTACTTCTAACCCCCACACCCACCCTCCTGATAACCCACTGCTCTCAGGATTCTGTCTCTGTCTCTGTCTCTGTCTCTGTCTCTCTCTCTCTCTGTGTGTGTGTGTGTGTGTGTGTGTGTGTCTCTGTCTGTTTCTGTCTCTCTCTCTGCACTATTCTCTGTGTCTTGCTATCTCACTATATCCATATTGTCTCCCACTTCCCTAGCCCCAGGGGCAAAAGCAATTGCTAAACTGTGGCCTAATCCAGGAGGTCCACAGGGAACACTAAAAGGAAAGGCTTCATGCTCCTACCAGTCCACCTTGCTCCTCAGTGAAGATTCAACAGTCTCATTCTAGGCCCTTCCAACACCATCTGCTTCAAGCCACTGAGGAATCAAACAAGTTCTAGGAAGAAATGGACACCCCAGGTCTACTCAGTATGCTGGGTAGGAAATGTTTACTCTTGACTGAGAATTTTAGCCTGCAAAGCCCCTACCCTCCCTTTTCTGTTTTAGAGTCAGTCTTACTAATAACCTAGTCTTGTCTTGAATTCCTGGGCTCAAGAGATCCTCTTGCCTCATCTTCCAATGAGGTGGTATTATAGGTGTACACCCCATGACTAGGTTTTTGTGAGCATAATAAAAGAAGGAAGGTTCAAGGATGTGTTATCGAGAATTGACAAGAGACAGAAGCACCAGACAGAATTTTAACTGTCCCCAAACTAACCCCTTAACAGCTTCCCAGAATGTCTTCTGAAGGCATGGAAAACACTTAGCTTCAAAAAGCATCATGAAGCTTAGTGAAAAGCCCTGGCTTTTTAAGAAAATAAGGAAGAGACTACCTGGCATTGCATGGGTATTGCAGTGAGGTTTAAAGGCCCTGGGGGTAACACTGATGACTTGGAACGGGCAGCTCAGATAAGCAACAAATGCTGATTTCACTGAAAGACCTCAATGCCAAGAGAATTCTCTCAAAGAGCTAGAATCCTGTTGAAACCAGTCTAGAACAAGTGGGAGACATTATAGATCTCTCAAGAAAAACAACACAAGCTATCTATCAGTTATCACTCTACCTATCTATCTACCAGCTATCTACCTACCTACCTATCTATCTACCTACCCATCTATCTATCCTCTATCTATCTATCTATCTATCTATCTATGGTTTGATTGAGTAAGTGACTTGGTGTCTTTTCTGAGTGTACACATAAAATAATAACAAGTCTTAAAAATTATTTAGTAAAACTTCTTCCATCCCAATTCTTATTTAATGGTCATACTAATTTTTTTTTAAGGAAAAACACCCAAACACATGCTACAATGCTACTGAACAGACTGCTTTCTTTAGATATCCATCCCACTTCCTGGGGACATAGCACACATTCCTGGGCATGGAAGACTAGCATTAAAGTAAAACCAGACAAACCTAGTGATTCAGACCTGAACTAAACAAAGGGAGGCTGAACTGACCTTCCGCAATGACCTAGCATCCAGTGCAAACTGGACACCAAAGAGAGGGATGGGGGTCAGGGGAACAAACACTGACTGAAGGGAAAGGAAAGAAATCCAAATATAGCACTAATTTGCTCCTGAAGAGGATGCCTCAGCTCTCACCTGTCTACTGTTTCCACATCAAAGCAGAACCTCTTCTCGATGGAGTCTGTCTTCCGCCGCGTGCAGGACTTGAGGGTGACGCACTCGTCTTCTCCCTGGCGGGAACACACAGACTGTCAAGGAGAGGCCAGAAGGCAGGTCTGCCCCCCTCTAGGATAAGCATGGGACATGAACAGGGTCTCACTTCCACTTCTCAGATCTCTGTGCTCACAACCTACTGAGAGGGAACACTGACCACACAGCTTCTCAAGCAAGAATCTCCTCCCGCTAAGATCTGACACCCTAATATTTAGTACAGTTAGAGCATGGTTGCCGCTAGATAGTACCCATCTGGCACTACTGTTTTAACCAGGTTTGAAATGTAGAAGTGAAAAGAGTTGAAGGCAACGGTGCCCTCCTAACTGAGCATATGTGATCTTTGGTTAGCCATCACTTCTTCAAGAACAATTTTCTGAAACAGGTCAAAGATCCCTAAAATGTGCTCACACGGCCCCATGTGTTTCTCACCAGCCCCATGGTACCAGTCTCAGAAAAAAACTGTCTGCTAAGGTAGATCAGGATAAGATCATGTCTTCCCACCACATGCGATTTTACAAGACTGAAAGCTCCCTAAGGATAGAGGCTTGTGGGCTTTGTTTACTGCTCTTGCATCTTCTGCACCTACCTAGGTCCTGGATAGAAGAGGTGTTCAATATATAATGGCTTTATTGATACATAACATATTATAAACTGCACATGTTTAATGTGTACAATTTGTAACTGTGACATCTGTAAACAACCACGAAACTATCAATGAATCTGAGGTAAACGTTTTCATCACTCCCCACCCCTGCCTGCTAAATATTCTCCTGCCCTTTGGTGATCCACCACCTCCTAGCTCACCTGCAAGCAACCATTGCCTGCTTTCTGCTGTCATGGGTTAGTTTGCATCTTCTGTAAGCTTATGTAAATGCAGGCACAGAGTAAGCACCTAGTTCTTTCATTCAGCGTGAGTATGGTCATATCAGGAACCATACCGGGCATATCAAGAGTTGTTTCTTGTTACTGCTAGGTAGTGTGCTATTGTGTAATGTGACAATCTCAGGATATTCATTGCCTGCCTAGGAACATGGCAGGAGCTCTCCTCAACTTCTTCCTGTTACTGAGGAATCCATTATTGTTTCTGTTTCTCCTGGTTTTATCAAAAAAAAAGGAAAATTAACAAATTCACCTGTCCTGCTGACATTAAGATGAAATGGGACTTCAGAGGGTAGATATCACCACCCATCCACTAAAACCAGAAAAGCACAAAAATGCAGCCCTAGGCATAGACCATTCTAGTTCACGTGCCTTACAGCTATATCCACTTACCAGAGAGCAAAGATTAGTTTCAGATATTGAGAATTGATCCTTACCACTCTGTAAGATGCCTAAGTATGTTAAGTAAAAACTGTAAAAGGTTGCCTAGTAATCCCAGCTACTTGGTAGCAGAGATAGACGTGTCATAAGATCAAGCTATACGAGTCAAAGATTAGTCTAGACAACCTAGCAAAACCCGCCTCAGAAGAAAGGGCTGAGAATCTAGCTCTGCAATAAAGTGTTTACCTACAAGCAAATGCTCTGTAATCAAGGTATTTGACTTGATGCCTAGCATCACAAGAGGACACTGTTTTAGAATAAGGTCCTAACACACACACGCACACAAATTCAACATAGAGCAAATAATCCCCCATCATGAAACTAAGCTGTTTATCTGATCTCCCAAGAAACCACAAATGAGAGAGTATGGCCAACTGCTCAAACAGACTTACTTCAACTGTCAAGGAAAACTGACTTCAGTAACTGCTTCAGTTACTATACACACACACACACACAGAGAGAGAGAGAGAGAGAGAGAGTAACCTAAATTAGCCTGATATTAACTAGCAATTTATTTTCTCACTGTTCACTCTCCTGTCCCTTCTTTACAAAATAATAATAAGTTCATGTTATCATTCTTTGCAATTTGGGGGATCAAACCTGTAGCCTCATACATGCTAGGCAGGAGCTCTTCACTGACTAGGAGAAATCACTTTGAAATGACTAATTTTTATGCTGGTTCTAATTTCTTCCGCCTTCTTCTGTTGTAAAACTAATTTCTACTGCTTCCCTTACCACAACACTTGTTTTATTCTATGCAATAATAATAATAATAATTCTAGAACTGAAAATAAAGCCAGTTAGCATCTTTCAACTAAGTGGTTCCAACTCTGTCCTGTGATAAGCATACTCATTAGAAATCTGACTTTGTGATGTTCAATTACAGTTCAGATTTAATAGCTATGGACCAGATTCTACTATGAAAGCTTAGATAAAGTACCATGAAAAAAAGGGAGTAACAGAGATCTATAAAGGAACATCAGACATAAGCATAAAAAGAGGAAGAACCTTTACTCCCAGCACTTGGAAGGCAGAGGCAAGCTGATCTCTGTGAGTTCCAGGCCAGCCTGTTCTGCTTAACAAGTTCCAGGCTAGCCAGAGTTGGACATTCTCTTTAAAATTAAAAAAGAAAATTAAATATATCTTAAATAAAAATATAAATAATTTTAAAAAGAGGACCACTAGATTTTGTTCTGAGGATGCAAGGAAAAAACCTGTAGATTATCTACTGAACTACTTACAGTTTTAAAAAGCAGATGTATTCACATTAAAACATTGTAACTCTGCTCTGTTGGTTAAGACCTAGATGCTGTCATGGTCCTCTGAGCATGCCTGTGAGGATTCGCTTGATTAGATTAACTACGCTGGGGTGACCCAGCCTCAATACAGATGGTGCCAGTCCATGGGCTGAGGCCTCTCCAGAAAAAAGAACGAAAGCTGAGCACCGGCATTCACGACTGCCTGCTTCCTAACTGCGGGCACCGTAAGACCAGGAACCTCCTATTTCTGCTGCCATGCATTCCCTACCATGACCATGAGCTAAAAGAAACCCTTCCTTCCTTAAGTGGCTTTTGTCAGCAGGTGAAATCGCCCTGTAGTCAGGATACAGGGAGTCTGGGAGGACAGGGGGGAAGTAGGGATATCTGGAAGTGGAGGGTAAGAGGCAAAAAGGAGAAAGAGGTTGAGAGAGAGCAGGAGCCAGTGGTGCAGGATTATAGTCTTCATTCCATGAGGACCCGGAAAGTAATGAAGGGTTGTGAGCAAAGACAGGGACAGAGCCAGGTCTGACTACTGCAGGCTTCAGAGGGTACTTCTCCTAGAGACATTCTTAACCACATATGAGGCCTGGTCTCCAAGAAGATGGAGCAAATCTGCTCATGGATTCATGTCTGAGCCTGGGGTTTGAGAGGAGAATAAGTACTATTAAAGGAAAATAGTCCAAATGAAAGGGGCCTAAAGGGCAACAAATATTGAGGAAGAATCATGTTGTGTGTGTAGAATACTAACTACATTAGGTACAAACAACAGTACCAGCATATCACATGACCAAACTGTGAGGACATCACCTCCAGACCCCACACAGCTGTGCTCCTATTGCCTCTGCTGGAACACTTAGGCAACAGTGGCATCATGAAAAGATTTGGCTTCA
>CM053764.1:5970536-6072797 GCA_028658305.1 Pachyuromys duprasi
GGGGGCGGGGAGGAGATGAGGGAGGGTTGGGGAGGGTGGGAGGGACTGAGGGAGGGGGCTACGCATGGGATGCAAAAAACCTAACCTGTGATTGATATAAAAATAAATAAATTTATTTAAAAAAAAAGATTTGGCTTCAGAAACAAAAGGTTCCAACTAACTCCAGACTAACAGTTTAGTATACTCATTCCGAAACTCAGGTGTATAAACTTAGAAGTAAATTGATCTCTCTGATGCCCAATTTCTCCCTTTGTAAAAAAGGAAATTCAGATCAAACAGCATAACCCAAGAAAATAGTACAGACCACTACAAAGTGGAACATAAATATAACCAGTTATGGTTAGGAAAATAACTGGTTACAGTAGCACATTCCTAAAGGACCCTTATCAGGCACTGTACCACACACATGAGCTCAACAACCCACTGACGTACTCTCTGGGATCTCACAGAATTCCTTAGAAACCCAAACACCAACCTCTCCTACCCTTCACTGGCCAGGCAGAAGGGAACTGAGAAATACAACTGAGCTCATTAAAGACATGCAAGGTGGGAGCCCTGAAGCAAAGCCTGTGGAGGAGAAAAGTCTAGTCTACTGGTTCTGGAAGGATTGATAAGTAAAAAAGGACCATGAGCAAACAAAGTAGGCTTACTTCTATGGAAACCAGCGGACACCTAAAGACTTAGGTGTAATTTCTAACCTTCTCTTCTATCTCTGCCTGTTAATATGTGTGTTTTCCTGAGATTATTTGGAAGAAAAAAATCAAAGGGGCTTCCTTACTGCTTGGATACAAGGAAGGAACAGAAATGCTGCTAAAACTCTTCACTGCCACCGAAGTGAAAGAAATCCAGGAAGAAAAGTGGGGGGTTGAAGGGAGCAAAGAGCACTACACAGCACTGCAGAGCACTGGCCCAGGCATGGCTAGTCTCAGAACCTGTGCTCTCTCGACTTCTGCACTTGAATGCCCTCCAAACACTCGCTCAACATGGTACACAAAATGTCCATAGAAGGCCAAGCATGGAGGGCTAGAAAAATACTAACTTACCAAAATACTAGACACAAATGAGAAAAAAACTATTTAAACCAAAGATAGAATGGGAGAAATTTCTCAAACTATATTTCAGTTATTAAAAAGAGGCTAAAAACATACAGGCTGAGAACGAAGGCAGAGGCACAAGAACCAGCAGGATTGGAAATCAGCCTGACTACACATGAGTTCCAAGCCAGCCTAGGCTACAAAGTGAACTCTGTCCTACAAAAAGGGACGGGCAGAAGAGGAAAAAATATAAATATTCTTATTAAAAACAGTTTAATATACTCACAAGGAAATAACAGCAAAAGTTAGGGAGAAGCACAATTCAAAGTTGATAACTGGAGAGTTGTTCCAGCTCTGAATTAAGGTAAAACCTTAAATCCAAGGTAGACAAAAACTTCCAAGCAATCAACTTTAAGAAAAGAAAACCCATCCTAGGGCATGGTAAAACAGAGTACTGAGCAGAGAACAGGTGAGAAGACAGCCCGGGGAGACACAGGTCACCTCTGTGGGGAGCCTGACTGCTGAGAGCACAGACAGCTGTCAGGGCAGGCGAGGGGCAGTAGTTCTGTAAAGGGAAGGCCCCCGGAGAACACAGGGAGCCCCCAAAGGCAGTGTCAGGGAGGCCGCCCTAACCTGGAAGTCCCTTTTAAAACACAGCCACAGACTATCTTCCATCCCATGGGGTCCAAGACTACGGAGATGGGGGAAGAGGGAAGGTAGAGAGAAAAACTTGGAAGTGGAAGAGTGCTATGCCTAGAAAGCCTTGAGCTGCCTTAGATCCACACTGCTTCCATTCCGGCTACTATCAGATTGACTTGAGCCTCAACCTTCTACCCATCAAATGTTCCCCAAATTCCTGACCCACAAGAACTATGCAGAATATTAAGATAGCTGTATGATTTTGATTTTAAAAGCTGCAAGGTTAGCAGGGTGTGGTGTCGCACCCCTGTGATTCCAGCACTCAGGAAGGCAGATCTCTGTGAGTTCAAGGACAGCCTGCTCTACAAAATGAGTCCAGGACAGCCAAGATTACACAGAGAAACCCTACCTTGAAAAAAAACAAAACAAAAGTTGCAAGGTTTAGGGGTAACTTGTTACACAGAAATTAATAATGGATTCATCTAAATTGCCACTGGCAGCTCCAGGGATCAAGCAGAAGAGGCATAAATCAGTTTCACAGGATGATGTCAATCAACCACGACTTTCTAGTAACTCACTGATCCTTGATACATTTAATAATGTGTACATGTAAAACAAAAGACTGTTAGTTACAGCTAACAATGATTATTCTAACCATTTTGAGGGCAACAGGCCTCCTGGAATTATTACACAAAGTTCAAGAGTTTTACATTGAAACCCTGGACTCTTAGCCACATATCGTTATTATTACCTGTTAGATGAGCAAACTAAGAAAGACATTTCCACAGTGCACTCACCCCCTTTCCTCCTGACTTCTGGTCAAATGGAACCATGGTGATTTGTTTGGAATCCCGCTGGTATGTACAGTAGTGCTTCACCCAAGAAGTTCCAAAGTGACCTGCAAGGGAAGATTGCCTATTAACCATCTCCACGCCCACTGAGTGCTGCACATCATTCCTTGCTGCAACACGAATATGGGACACATGCTCAGGCGTCATGCTCGTGTCCACCATGATGCCGCTTCAGGGGTACAGATCCCCTCGATGGCTAGACTGAAACAGACAGAAATCCAGTCCCACCGGCTGAAAGTAAAACCAGAACAATGCTTTCCTCACAGTGATACATAGGATCACCACCTCCCACTGACATCGTATCCAGCTAGTCTTCAAAGACAGGGGAAATATCAGTTCCCTGGGAAGACGGATTCGTGTTTCCATCATCAGTCTCCATTTGAAATTTCCATTCTCTTCCCTGACTGAGGTGACTAAGGAAACAGTACAGAAATGTTCTTTGAAGTGTCAATCGCCATTTCCATCTGTGGCGATGACATCGTGCCTCCCAAACAGCTGCCCAGTGCTTAACCTCAGGGGTTCTGACCTACTTCCAAACCCCTAATTTTTACTTCAGCACAACTCAAAAAGATATGAAAAGCAGACATGGAAACCTCCAAGACACCAGAGATGCAGACTGGAAGTGACTAAACAGCTAAATGCAACCTAAGGTCTGTCTCAAAATTTTCCCTCAAGAAAGAGGACAGGACATCAGAGCACCAAGGCCCACCAAGGTCTCTGACTACACCTGGTACCTGGCCAATGACTTTGTTTTTAACAACAAAGTGCTATTAGAGGAAGGAAGGACTTGAAGGATTAAAGCCTGCAAGGACTTCAATCAATATTAGCTTTTGATGTTTACAAAGATCACACAATAGCAATGGTGAAAATTAACAACATCATGTAAAGAGAGCAAGCAGCCACTTAGAAATCATTAATGGTTAGGCATGATTGCCAAATATAAGTGTTAAATATCATTTAATAACCTGGAGATGCAACACAGGAGCTAGAGAGACAGACCAGCAAATAAAGCGCTTGTCTTGGCAAGCATGAGGGCCTGTATCGGCTCCCCTAAACCCACATAAACACTAATCAATTAAATAAAATTTAATTTAATTTTTTAAAAAAGCCAGGTTCAGTGGAGCACAGTTAGAGAGGTAGACAGCCAGAGCCTTTGGGCCTCGTCCACTCAGTGAACTTCAGGCCAATGAGAAAACCTGCTCCAAAAAAACCAAGGTAACTGTCACATAAGGATCAACACCTGAGGTTGATTTCTGGCCACTCATCTACAGGCACACATATATTATGGCCACAAGAACACACACATGTGCACAACCCGCTGCCCTGAGGCACAGGTACACACAAACAGCACTACATTAGTGTTTACATTTGTGTCACTAAAGGCAATTTAAAAGATAGCAAATGTTCTCAGACCTTGGGGACGTTCTAGTGACTGCACAACACAAGATTCCAGAAGTGCTTTGTCTCAGACAGTGCGGACAGTGGACATCAAGGTAAATAAAGGAATAGATTATAGCCTGTGAGTGAAATGTGAATCTTAAGGTTTTAGTGACAATGGAAAGATGGGATGGACAGATGGTCTGACAAAAGGACAGAATGACGGGTGAAAAGAAATAATAAAAATGGCAACACTGGTAAAGATGGGAAGACTCCAAGTATGGATCAGTCTGGGCAAGATTAGTAGATCACAACTCTATGGAGAGAAATATGGCAAAGAGAAAGATACTGACGTAACTGTAAGGCAACTCCCACAGAATGCCGGTTAGTTACAAAGGGAAAACAGTGACCGTACAGAGAAGAGAAGACACAACGTCTTGACTAGATGAAGACCGGCAGGGTACCATGATGAATTATTAGAGCAGAAGAGCTCAGGAAAGACTGAGTATTCAAGACAGTAGTGCACATCTCCTCATCCATACACAAATATAAAGGAGGCATGATCAGAGCAAAGTGCGGACAAATTGTGGCTATGGATAAGTTCATGTTATCTTTATACCCCTCTTGCAACTTTCCTGTGAGCTTGAAATTATTAAAACTAGTAAGTTCCAGAACTACACTGTATTTTTTTTAATTAATATTTATGTATGTATGTATTTTTTATGTTTTAAGTGTAGGAGTGCTCTGTCTGATATATACCTACATGCCAGAAGAGGTGACAGATCCATTTACAGTTGGTTGTGAGCCACTGAGGGCCTCTGGAAGAGCAGCCATTGTTCTTAACCTCTGAGCCAGTCTCATCAGCACCCTACACAGTATCCTAATGAAATGCTTGAAGTAATGTGCCAGGAAAGCAAAGGCAGTTCTAACAAAAATCAACATATTAGAATCAAAGAGCATGTAACATGTCCGAACAGGGCTGTGCAAAAGTGATCCCACATATGTGAAGAAGAAGAACAGCCTTTGCACTACGGGGCAGAGTAAACCCTGTCCTTGTGTTTCTGAGAATATGCCTTTTTAAGTTATCCCCAATCATGTGGGATGGGATGAGGGAGTCCCTCCACGGAGCAAAAAGCACATCACTCCATGATCAGGGAATAAAACACACAAATAAAGTGACTTCTGCCTCCTACAAGCCTCCTCAAGCTCATTCCTGAAAGAATAAGGGATATAAAACCCTTATTGTGGCAAATACTTCCAACCCATTTTAGTCCCCATTATCAGAAGGGAACAATTTAAGTCCAAGCAATTATGAGCCTTAGCACTAAGCAGATAATCACTAAAACTGCATGTTTCTATCCTACTCTACCTGGTGCTTTCAGGAGTGACGTCACAGCCTAAGAGGACCATAGAGAAGACGACAAAGCCAGCAGAGATCAGAAGGAGTGCTGCATCCCGCTAAAAGCATGATAGGAAAAGCCATGCATGGTGGCATGCATATGTGTGACTCTAGAACTCAGAAGGAAAACTCAGGATGATCATGAGTTTGAGGTCAGCCTGGACTGCTTAGCAAGATCCTGTTGAGGAGTGTTGTTGGCTAATAGAAGTACCATTTAAGCAAAGAAAACATTCAATATGTCTTATTGCTGACACCTGGGAGTGCTCCCCTGGGTAGCACACTCTCGAAGCCTTCCCCAAAGGCCTAAGGTGTGAACTGTGAGTCCTCACTAAAACTGCAACCAAGTACAGCCGCTGGCATTTCTTCCCCCAAATACATTACAAGGAGATGGGCCTTCTTTCTGACTCTCTCATTTTTTTTTTTGACTCTTCATAAAATCCAAGTATTACAAGAGTTGAGAAGAAAATAAAAAGGGTCAAATCCATGACTACTCTCAACTGAAAACAGAATCACCAAATATTAAGGCCCTCAAGAAGGTGTGGTATGGTAAGACCTCGCCAATGTCCATGTGGTCAGGGTGGGGTATACAAGCACATGAAGGCACAGTGGTTCAAAAGGAGAGTGACAGCAGGAAGACAGGAACAACCACATAAAAATCCTAGCACAAAGGAGACAGAATGTATCACTGTGGGGTGGAAAAGACTGTGGACATAGATCTGTAGGCACCGCCAGAAGCAACGCCTGCCCAAGGCTGCAAGTGCACCCGACCCTACCAGTCAGCTCACTTACGTTTCTCCTGAATGTAAAGGTATCCTTCCATCGTATAGGGGCTGATGGTCTTGTGCTCAAGGGGGTTTTCCTTCATCTTCTTCATCAGTGATTCCACTTCAGACCTGGTTCCTTCAAAGCGGTTTCTTGTCTGGGATGAAAGGAATTTTACTCAAATGATCAAATGAAGAAAATAATAATAATAATTCAGAAGATCAGCCCAAGCAGAACCCTTATAACTAATGGCAAATAAGGGATATTCAATGGTCTAGGAAATGGGCAAATATTCACTTGCAAAAATACACCTTTGCTTTATAGTGCCATACCTGAATGAGTCAAACTCTAGCAACCCCCAAGATCACCTAACTCCTGAAGATAAGTGGCAGCTCTTGGATCAGGATGGAACATTTGAACAAGCATTCCAGAACAGTGTGACTTAGATAGTCCATTGCTTACACACCTTTAGGATTATGGTCCTCAATACTCCAGTTGCAGGAAACGTAGCTTGCTGAGGGTGCAAAGATGGCATTGCTGAGGGCACAAAGATGGCATCCTCCCAAAAGGAGTGCTGCTGGATTCCTAGGTCATTCCCTCACTGAGAGCAGCCTGAAACCCCTGGCTTCCACCCAGGCACTCAGAACCCTGAGGCACAGCCTGAAGCCTCCAGCTGCAGCTGTTTCGTAGCCCAATGGCCCAGCACCCTTCATGCTCAGCCTCTAAGGAGCACTGAGTTAGTTACTGCCTAAGTAACTATGAATCTATGTCAAAGGCTGCCTTCAGAAGAACCCAGGAATTGGGTACAGCTTGCATAGCATGTTATAAGGACTTGTGTTTCATTCCCTGAATGAGAGGTGGGGAAGGGGTATTAAGCTTTATGAAACTATTTTTGACATACTTCAACTTCCTGGTCTCCAAGTCAACAAGGAACCACGTGAGTTTCAAGCGTCTAAAGGCCATGTGATACAAGCCATGCAGAAAGAACTGGATCTAATTCCTACACAGGAGTACCTGGAAGCTTGTGGTTAATCCCAAAGTCCAAGAGTAAAGCTTGTCCCATGACTTATGGCCCAAACACCCTAAAAAACCCTGCATCCAAAGGTGCCATGTTTAAACCAGAGAGACAACTCCATTCGGATGGCACGGACTTGGATGTCCTGTCAGTCTTGCTAAGAGCTGTTCAAGAGCACATCACTTAGGCTCGAGGCTAACTCCCTTTCCCACTCCTGGACACTCACGTAATGCCTAGGGTGGCCAGGCAGCTGCTTCACAGAAGACAGCTAGGCAGGGCTGGGCTGAACTGGAATTTCCACTGCCAAAGGAAATCCTGATCCTGCTATAAAAAACACACATAACCAGCAGCAACACTTCCGGCAGCAGAAATGGTGCTGAGGCCTGGGCCATCTTGCATTCTAGAAATATCAGATCCCAGCTGTCCTCTGAACCCATCCAGGACCCCACCTCACACATCTCATTCCTACACGGGGATTGGGGACGCTCTGGAGCAAACACACCCTCTCTGTTTCCCTCCTCTGTCCCTGCCCCAACTCACATTTTGTATGCTGATGGTCAACTGTGTCTTAAAATCACCAAAATCCTTGGCCAGCTCATAACCATGGTGATAGAAAGTGAAGAGTCCTTGCAGGAAGGCCAGTAGCTGTAGAGGGAAGAAAAGTCAGAGGCACTTAGACAGGGTGAGGGGAGGATCTGAGTTTCTGATGCCATCTGCGAAGTATAGAATAGACAGTAACAGACATGAGCAGCTCTGTGGGTTGGATTCTGTCCTCTCAGGCCCTATGTCACTGAATGCTTACAACCTTCCTAAGTGCTAGAAGGACCCACCTTAATCATGAGGAGGCACCTCCAGAGACTTGCTCGCCAATTCACAGTGAGCGGGGATTTGAACCCTGTTCTCCTTGGCACCAATGTTTACCACTGTCTAAGAACACCACATCTTGGGAACTAAAGGCTGGAGCTGCACCTTGGCTGCCTTCTAGAACATTAACAACATCAGGTTGTCAAACAGATTTGTGATAAGGAAGCTGGTATGCTCTGAGCCTGTAATCTAACGAGCAAAGTCAAACCATAGAAAATCAGAATAGACTTCAGCCCAGAGAGAGCATCTCTGTGCTCTCTTCAACTTCCCCACAGTAAATACTAAGAACCCCTTTATGAAGTGACACAGACCCTGCTGGCTTCTGTTATGCTAGGTCCCTTTACGCTCATTTAAACCCCCTAGGGCCAATGGGTGAGCATGTTCCTGGTCTAGTCTCCTCACTGAGAGGTGAAAACACTTGATCATCACAGTTCCCACAGAAGGCCTTCATAGTCTCAACAACCACCCTAAGCCCCACAACAACGTTCCCGTTATTTCTTCCCAAGGGTGATATACAAACATTCCAGCCCCTTCCCAAGTCCTGTCCAGATTTCCTGCATTCACAGTTTTGACATGAACAGGAGGCTACAATAAAAGGTAAAACAAAGCTGAGGAAACCTGTGCTCTATGCAATCGGCTGTTTTGGCTGCTGAAGGCATACTTGGGTTTGCTGAGTGGTCCTCTCTGACCTCCAGACACACACACACACAGGCACCCCACCCATTAGTCAGAAATGCTTCTATTTTCCTTTGTGCTGTTGTATTTAGCCTTTCAACCCCTCATTGAACACACCTGTACTTATTTTCACCCTCCCCACTTCTCAGAGAGGCAGTTTCCCGAGGCCTGGGAAGGGATGTCTGCACCTGCTTCTGGCAGGAGTGCTGCCTTCAGGATGAACCACAGGCCCAGTCCAGCCTACCAGAGACCTTTGTCCTGGTGTGACCACAATGGCAAAAGTGAGTATATTCTAGGAAGAGCTACGTATGGCCCTGCCTTTGTCTACCAGACTGCTAGAATAGAACTCTTGCTCACACCAGAAGAATGAAAGGGTAGCTCTAAAACCTGGGGCTGGCTGGTTGCTTTGTGAGACTAGGTTTCATACAGTTCTGATAACCTGCCCAATCCTTGCAGGACAGGCTAGAGCTGAGGCTGACAGAGACAGTATTGCCCCTTGACCAGGAATACTTAGTTATGCATTACGCACACCTCTTGCCTTCTGTCTAAACCTAGACTTCATCTCAGGACCTCAAAGATGGACTTGGAGAGGCAGATTCACTGGAACTCTTTATTTGTTCCTTTCCCCAAAGTGGCCACACTGAATAAATCTCCTTTTTTTGCTTTTCACAATTACCTTTGCTCCAACTTACTTACTGAGGTCGGGTCAGTAAATCTACATGTTATGGCTAATAGGACCTAGGCTCTGTCCTGAACAGCTCCAGAAAATCAAGTAAAACCTACGCTGTACTAAGATCATAGCTTGACCTCTCTCTGTTTTGTCACTTTATATTCTCATGGGAGGTCAGAGGTAGGCATGCTGGCTTCTCTGTCTGTAAAACAATTAGTGGTAACATATGCCACATATAGCCCTGACACAAATCAGTAACTAATTATTAAGGCCCTAAAGAACCAAAGGCCAATACTGAACTCTTTCTTTCAAAGATGACGAAAGCTTTAGGACTTTCCTACACAACAGTTTCCAGAAAGAAAGGCAAATCCCAGAAACAGATAAGAAGGGCTCCTCTGAAGTCTGGGGATCCACAGTGAAGGCTGTTCTTACCTCTTCTTCCTCCCTGCAGATGCAACCGAAATACTAGGCCAAGCACTTCTCCAGACCTGCTTTCCGTTTAAATGTTTTGTTATTTTATTGTTTTGTATAGGTATTTTGCCTGTACGTACATCCTTTCATCGTGTACATGCAGAGGCCACAGAGGCCAGAGGACGGTATGAGTCAGCACTGCCTGAGTGCTGGGAATGAAACCTGGTACTCTGGAAGAGCAGCCAGTGCTCTGAGCTGCTGAACCACCTCTCCAGCTCTTACACAGCTGCCTTTTAAGAGTGATACCCAAGATGAGCAACTAAACTTAAGGTTGTCGCTGTGAGCTCAGCCACCCTTCAATGGAACTGAACAGCACCTATCTTACTTTTAGTGTCCACATTTTCCCAAATAGCCCAACCTAGGCACCACCAAATCCTGTGGAGGCAGAAGAGGGATGCATGGCTAAGGCTTACACTGGCTTTAACATCCTTTGGTCTTATTTTTTATGGGAAATATAAAATAATTTATATAAAATAATAAATAAAATATACAAGTAATCTTTGTGTGCTGTTCTTTTAGGCCTTTTCCTCTCCCCTCACAGCAACTTTACTTCTCCACTTCTATTCCCTTCCATAGGAGGCACAAGACCAAACCTGTCACAAAGAAATACTTTCACTCAGACACACAGAGGCATTTCTAAGTTGTGAAATGCCAAGAGTTATGGGCAAATCACTCGAGGTAGGAGAAGAAAAGAAAGATACATTCCCTATAGGCTTCTATGGAAGCCTGGCGCAGGCAACAACTCACTCAGACTTCTTCTCTGCAGAATGCTCCTATAAAAGCAGCCTATTAGGAGTACTTTATTTTTTGTTTGTTGGTTGGTTGGTTTTTAAATTTTTTAATTTAATTTTTATTTTTTACAATTTATTCATTTTATATCCTAATTGTAGCCCCCTCCCTCATCTCTTCCCAGTCCCACCCTTCCTCTCTCTTCCCTCCTATGCCCTTCCCTTCCCCTAGTCCACTGAAAGGGGGAGTCCTCCTCCCCTGCCATCTGACTCTAGCTTATAAAGTCTCATCAGGACTGCCTGGATCCTCTTCCTCTGTGGCCTGGCAAGGCTGAATCGTCAGGTGCAAGTGATCAAAGAGCAGGCAACCAAGTTCATGCCAGAGGCTCCTCTTACTCAGAAACCCACATGGAGACTGAGCTGCCTATGGGCTACATTTGAGCAGGGGTCTAGGTCCTCTCCATGCATGGTCCTTGGTTGATGCATCAGTCTCTGCAGGCCTCCTGGGCCCAGTTTGTTCGTTTGTTTGGTTTGGTTTTGGTTTTTGCTTTTGTTTTTGGCTTTGTTGCTCTCCTTGTGGAGCTCTTGTCCCCTCTGTGCCCTTCTATCCCTCCCCCACTTCTTCCATAAGACTTCCTGCACTCTGCCCAAAGTTTGGCTGTGAGTCTCAGCATCTGCATCAATCCCCTGTTGGGTGAAGCCTTTTGGAGGCCATCTATGGTAGGCAAGTACTTTGTTACAGCCCTGGCAAACCAGCACAGCTACCAAGAATCATTATTCTTGCAATAGAAGACAGCAAGCTGCAGAGCGAGGAAAAGATGGATTGGGTAAGCCACATAACTCTTTTAACCCATCTTCAGCAGGAAGGCAATAATGGTATGTGTTAATCCACACAGGTTATGTCAGAAGTCAAATGCAATCAGCAACAGAACAGGCTCTGTTAGCATGCAGTGCTGCAGAAGCTGTTGTGTAATGGAGACAAAAGAATGGGAAAGGAGAAAAAGATGCAATGGTATAAGCATTTGTGGTAAAACTCAACGGTTATGGTCCCTAAAAATGGGGAGGAGGGGAGCAGTGGACAACTTCTCAAGAGCACTAGCCTTCAGTTATGAAAATTCAAGGCTCCCATAGAACATGGCTTCAGCTTCAGGAGGTTAAGGTGTCAAAAATTAAGGTGCAATTCACACCTCTAGAACATGCAACATCTCAGCAAGATGATAAAGGCTTCAGGTGCACATACCAGATGGGTGGATGAAAAGGAAGAACACAAAAGGGGGAAGGAGAAAGGGAAGAGAGGAGAGACAAATGGTTTAGATCTCAGAAGTCAAACTTCCCTTCCTTGGAACTCACTATAACTGAGGATGACCGGGAACTTCCAGTCCTCTTGCTTCTGCCTCCCAAGCACCAGAAACTGCAGGTGCGTCTACCACATCTGGCTTCTGCAGTGCATGGGATTGAGCCCAGGGCCTTGTGTACTCTAGGCAATCACTTGCTCAATCACGCTATTTTTCTAAAAGCCAACCACATACATATACCATTAGTTTAAGTTATTTTTCTAAGACACAAGTTGTTGTGGTCAACATGTATGTGGGTGAGCCTTCCAGGGAACATACAGGCTCAGTAACTGACATCTGCGTACCCAGAAAGCTCACTCAGTGGATTCCTGTAGCTTCCTTTCTGCCTGTAATTAATCAGGTGCAATTTACAGTCAACAACCAGGCCATTCCAGCTCTCAAAGTGGTTTTCAAGGTGTTAGAAATTCACATTGTCCTGTTCTATCCCAAGCTTCACATTTAAGGATAGGGACTGTAATCTGCATTTTAGTGAGCCCCCCCTCAGGGGGTGGGGTGCTGCACAGTGCTGTTGAAACCACATTGTACAAAAAAACAATATGAAATAAGTCCATGATTTTACTTCTCTATCTTCATTACGATTCAGTTCTTAATAGCATCTGTGAGGGTATGTATTGGTTTTATTCCTATTTTCAAAGGAAGAAACAGAAGCACTTAGATGCAACCTGTGCAAGCTCTCACCTAGGAAGTAGCAGGGCTGAATTGTCTCTGCAAATTTCTTAACAAAAAATATAATGATGGTGCTGAATAAGAGGAGGAGGAAGGAAGAGAGGGAGAGGAAGAAGAAACGCCCAGGCAAATGAGTCAAGCCAAGCCTGAAAAACACATGTGAAGTAAACATCTACTGTGTATAAGGGTCTTGTGGTTGTCGTTCAGCCCACACTAACAGGTGTGATCCTTGCTAAATACGCCTACTGAAAGACCAGACTCAAAAATCTGCGTGTGTGTGTGTGTGTGTGTGTGTGTGCATCCTACTGAGTCAGTTAGAGTTGTCCGCAGCAGCAGCATGGGCAATATGCCAGGGTCCCCACCCCGAGAAAAGCTGGCATTCTCTCCCCGGGCAGCTGCTGACTACCTGTTGCTTCTCAACTGGGAGGGAGCTATTGCAGGAACATTGACCTTGTGTGGGTCTTCGAAAGGCAACCAGGAAAAGACAGATCTTTTATTTATACAGAGATCCTAAGCTTGAGTCTAAATCAGAGACCACATTACAGCTGAAAACATCAAAGACCTGATGGTTTAAGCTGAGGCTCTTGTTAGCTGTGAAGTCTTCCTGCTGTGGATTCCGTGTGCAGGTGCTACCGTAGGTAGAGCAGCACCACAGCTGAACAGAACCATAACAATGCTGGTACAACCTAAAGGTCAGACTTTTCCCCACATGGCACTCTTTCATGCCCAGCGGGGCACTGGCCAAGTCTGCATTCCATCATGGTCCCTGAGCAGAATCTCTGTGCTGCTCTGTTAGCCTATGATTTGCTGTGTGAAAACATCTTAAATACAAGTCTCTTGTAGAAGTTGACTGGGATAGAGGGGCTAGAATTAGAACACTACAGTGTACATTTCATTGCTTCCTCGGCTTACCCCTACATCTGGATTATTGATGGAAGAGAGGGACAAAGCAGGACTGTTAGACTGTGGTTTGTTTCCCTAGGATAAGAGCCCTTCCACCCCGGACTCCCACTGGCACATTCCCCCTGCAAATCAAATAGTGTAACAGCAGGCAGCCAGAGGCAGCAGATGCTAGGATGCTGACTGTTCCCTGCCATCACTGAGCTGTGACACTCCCATGCTGGGAAGGGCCCTGCCCTTAAGGGAAGGCACTGCTCTGGGCCCAGGCTGCTCAGCACCACTGCCTGCTGCTATTCAGATGGAAGTAAACAGCTACTCACAGGCTCTACGAACTCAAACATCTTCCTCTCCTGCACTTCCTGCACCTTAAAGACATACTCCAGAGACACTTCATAGAAATGTTGCCGAACCAGGTCCACTTGGCTGTCTGCCTGCGAATAAGACAGAATTCAACAGAAAACCAAGTCATTACCTATGGAATACACTAAGCAAGGAGAAAACATACAGAGGTGAATTTTCAAAGAAATAAAACAGTATGATACTGAAGAAAAATGGTAAGCTACTGAACACTGTGCCTATGGACACACACACAAGAGAGAGCTTTCTTTACAACTACAAGTTCCACCAGAGAAGACCTTTAATTTCACTCCCATAGAACACCCATATCCTGAACAGACAGCCATAGAAGTACCCAGTAAATATTGATTGAAGAACAAATACTACTTTTGGGTGTGAACTTTTTTAAATACCGCCACCATCCACTAGATGGCAGCATCACTCCACACTGTTGCCCTTCCTCCCTCGCAGCAGCTCCATGAATGCCACACTGACTTTCCTTTCCAAATTATCTACTTTTTAAAAGAACTTCCAATATTGTTCTTTTAATTCAAATCCAAGAAAACCAGGAGCAAGTCAGAGAATTTTTTTTCTTTTCATTTTTTCTTTTTATGGGGGTGGTGCTGCGGATCAACCTATGGCCTTACATTCTGCCACTAAGCTTAGCCCTAACCCCTTGTTTTTTTGAGACAGGATCTCTCCCTATTTAGCCCAGGCTGGCCTTGAACTCATAGTCCTCCTTCCTCAGCCTAGCAAGCGCTGGCATTACAGGTTTCTGCCACCATACCCAATCAAAGAATATTTTCTTTAAAGAAAAGAGAGAGATTAACAATGCTCAAAATACATGTAAGACAGTAAGATACTGTTAAAGCAAAACAGAGAAAAGTATCAAAAACTGTACTGAAACAATAAACAGTTATTATTACGGAAACAAAGTATGCCAGTCTTGCAAATTACTTATAAGAGGCAGGAGGACAAGCTCATAGGTGGGCAGCAATGCCCTATTAAGGCCAAGGGCGAGGGGAGGACAAGGCAGACCGCAGCCTGAAATGAAGAGGCATGCCCTCAGGAGCTTCTCAGGAGGTAGTGGGTGGCACTGCGCTCCTCTGCCACTCATGGGCTACCGAGCGGGAACAGGGTTGGTGGTCAAGAGAGCATGGCCTGGGAGGCGGCTTTGCTTGGCTCTCCTTCAGTCCAGGATCCGCATAGTCCCCAGCACCACACATAAACTACCAACCATGCAGGAGCTCTGTGGCTCCTTACCTCCTGCAGCTGGGACTCCTTCTTTTTGGAAGACAAATTCAAATGCTTTTCTAAGATGCCACAATACTTCTCTGTCTCTTTGTCGTACTTCTTTTTGGCTTCCTGGCGGGAGGAAGGAAGGTGGGGATGGAGAAAGAGTAAGAGGTTACAAGAGTTAGGTAGCTGGATCCCTCAGAACTTTCATACGCTTCAAGTTGCCCGTTCCCTCTACCCACAGTAATGAAGGCTCTTCAGATGATGTCCACTAGGCAGGCAACCCTCAAAACGAAAGCATCACTGCTGCCCACTGATGGGGCTTGTGATGATGACAGCACAGGATACCCAGGAAGTATAACTCATCATATGAAAGCCCAGACTGTGAGAGACTGGAAAGTAGGGATGGCATGATGGTACAAATCTGGTGTGGCCTGTGGAAGTGTGAGTCAAGGAAACAGAACATGGAAATTCTTCCCTTTTGTTGAGAAGTTTTTATTAGTTTAAATTATTGTCTAAAAATAAAAAAATTAATAATATACATATCAACCTGTGTTCTCTTTCCTCTTGAGTCACCAAGTTCTAATTTTATTCCCCATTTTATAGGTAAGAAAACGCAGAAGGAAGCCAATTTGCAAAATGTCATAGAGTGTGACAAAGCTGACATCAAGCTCTGCCCACGCTAGGCCCACTTGAGACACGGTCACGGCAGCCTCCTTGCTCTCCACACTGCAGTGGGCAGGGAGGCTAGAAAGCTGCTCCCGCCCAATCCAGACGCTCAGGTATACTACCTCAGCGTATCAGCCCTGCTTTTCGCTTATCTGGGGCCCAAAGGAGGTATTTTGTGCAATTCTAAAGCCTGAAAAAAAAAAGTTGTTTCCAGTCAAATAAAGAAACCATCTCTCTGGAAGGGGAGGAGGACCTCCCCTATCAGTGGACTCGAAAGGGGCAGGGAGGAGATGAGGGAGGGAGGGGAGGATTGGGAGGGAAAGAGGGAGGGGGCTATGGCCGGGATACAACTGAATGACCTATGATTAAAATAAAAAATAAAAATAAATAATAAAAAAAGAAACTATCTATTCACCTAACAAATTCATGATGAGCAATCACTCTGTCCTAGGCTCTGCTTTGGGCAGTAATTCCTCCTCTCGTGATGGGAGTATTCTAGTAGAAAGGAAAACACAACCAGGAAACAAAAAGCAGTGTAATTACAGACTGCTGCATGAGCTACAAAAAAAAAAAAAAAAAAAAAACAAGTAAAAAAGGGAAAGTTCTCAGTGGGGAGAGGAGATGAACCAGACCTGCTAAACACCTGAGGAGGCCGAGGGGAGACTCTCAGAAAAGAGCCAGGAGCGCTGATGCCCTAGGGCAGAACACGCTGAGCCAAGGACTCCCAGGTTCCAGCATTTATCTGGTCAACAGCAAGACCCTAAGCCTCACAGAGAGAAGTGATCACACAGCACTTAGCAGGCAGGAATCCATTCCTACAGACTGAGTTTGGCTAAAAGCCTACTCATATGCAAACCACGAAGTCAGCAAACATGAATGAAGAAAAGGATTGTAGAAACACTGCCCCTCCAAATTGAGAAAGGCCCAGGCAAGCAATTCTCCATTAATCCACAAGCTTAGGGCTTGATTCCAACTCCACTAATTGCTCACACCACACACATCCACTCTCACCAGCCTAGTGGCCAGCAACCCCACAGGGCACCCTAGGACCAGGCAGTGACACTGGCCAGAGGTTAGGAAAGGCCAGCGAATATGAGTCACTGGCATTTTGTGACTTTCAGGCGACTCGAGCTTGCACATCTATGGCCAATGGATGGAGAAGCGAGCAGAGAGAGAAGGAAGAAAAAAAAAAGGCAGAAGCCTTTGTGATGGGACAATGCCATGGCCTCTGCAGGGAAAGCCTTAGAACACGGCATACCGTGCCCTGTCTCCCTGTCACACAGCACTTGACAAGAGCAACCCCAGGAAGAAAGGGTTTATTTGGCTGACTTCCATCATGGCAGGGAAGTTGTGGTACTGAGAATCTGACAGTTGGTCACACGTGCATCCAGAGTCAGTGCGGCAGAAGGAGATGAGGGTTGACACTCAGCTCGCTTTCTCCTTCCCTGCTTTTAAAATATTGCTTTTATTATGTGCATCTCTATGTGTCTGTGTAAGGCTATGTGCATGTGAGTGCAGGGGCCCTGGAAGGCCAGAAGGTAGAAGTTGAATGCCCTGGAACTGGAGTTCCAGGCTGTTGTGAACTGTCCAATATGGGTGTTGGGAACTGAACTTAGGTCCTCTGGGAGAACAGTATATACCCTCTTAACTGCTACACTATCTTTACAGCCCCTTTTATTTTTCAAGGTTTTGTGTGTGTGTGTGTGTGTGTGTGTGTGCGCCTCCACATGGAGGCAGAGGCCAGAAGGAGGAGTCAGATCCCTTGGAGTTGAAGTTACGGGTGGTATAAACTGCCCAACCCGGGTGCCAATACCCAAGCCTGGGTCCTCTAAAAGCACAGTGCATGCTAAACCGTCTCTCCAGACCCTACCTTTCTCCTTTTTTTGTAGTCCAGGACCCTCACCCAGCAGTGCTGCTGCCTACATCAAGGCAATCCCTCACAGGCATGCCCAGAGGACTACCTCTTTGGAGGTTTTCCAACAGGGAATACCACCACAGCAAGGTGATGTTCTTGAGCCGCGACAGTGCGTTATCTGAGCTGTCAGGACTCAAGGTCGTCTCTATCTTCCAGACACACCACCGAGGGACAGATCAAGAACAGGGTCGGATCGTGGAATATAATCCCCAACTCTAGAGGGGCAAATCCTAAGCAACTACCATCACCTCCTACGCCTCAACTTTCTCCTCTTAAAACACGGGGTTGAGGCGAGATCATTGCTCAGGTTTCATCTTCCAGATCTCAAGTCTGCAATAAAGTATGAACACTCGCTCTTCACAGAGTTACTTGGACTAGATGAGTGAAACTACACGCAGTTACTTAGCAAAGTGACTGCCGCATGCAGAGTACTCGGCTATTGCAGTGACGGTGATGATGGTGAGAGAAGTGACGTTGTGGTGTCAATAGTAACGGTGGTGCTGATGGTGACGGAGGCCACCTGTAGTAGTGGTGGCACTGGTGGTGCTGGTAGTGGTAACTGCCAGGGTAACGCGGTGATGCTCATGACAACGCTGGCTGAGGTGGCGGTAGTGATGCTGGCAAATTTTATGTCACCTGACACAGGCGGGAGCCACTTGTGAAGAGACAAGTGCCCCCAGCATACTGCACTGCAGAACGTTTTGATTAGGTGGCGGTGGTCCCACTCCCTAGCTGGTGGTCCTGGGTGCTCCAAGAAGCAAGCTGGGCAGACCATGAGGAGCAAGCCAGTGAGCGGCGTTCTCTCATGGCTTCTGCTTCAGTCCCTGCCTCCAGGTTTCTCCCTCGCCTCCCTTCCCTGACTTCCTTTGCTGATAACATCTGAAGTGCAGGGAAACTAAACCCTTTCTTCCTCAAGTTGCTTTTGGCCATGGTGCTTTATTCCAGCAACTGGGACTCTGAGACAAGGGTGGAAGAGGCGATCATTGTAGCATGGTGGCGAGAGCACTGGTGGTAGCGGGGAGCTGCCGCTGCTGTCACTGGTTGATGGTCACTGATGATGACAATGGTGGTAACGGTGACGGCGGTGGTAATGGTGGTAACGGTGATGGCGGTGGTAATGGCGGTAACGGTGATGGCGGTGGTAATGGCAGCAGTGGTAATGGCGGCGGCAGTGGTGGCGCTGATGGTGACAGAGCAGGTGTTTGTCATCTACAAACACTCCCTTTAGGTCACACGCGTCATTTCACTTGCAAGTGTTCCGATACATCAAAAATATCCGCTTGAAGAAGGTAACCCTCCCTAAGCACACACCACAATTTGGAATTAGAGCTTCGTATCTAATGTCTTCCTCTCTAGCTAGAACAACCATATCCACTTGTTATTTATCAACCCTGTTGGGCTCTCACATATCTTATTTCGTGTTTTATTTTTAAGTGTGTGTGTGTGTGTGTGTGTGTGTGTTTATACGTGTGATTATAGTGCCCTTAGAGGCCAGAGGAAGGCATCAGATACCCTGGAGCTGGAAGGAATTATAGGCAGATGTGAGAAATTGTGAACACCCACTATGGGTCCTAGAATGAAACTTGGGTGCTCTACGAGAGCAGAATGCACACTTACCCACTGAGCCGCCTCTCAGGCTTCTCATATACTCTCAGTAATTTGTGTGTATCTCAGGTTATAACCACAGGGGAATGACTAAATAACACTGTCCTTCTGTTCAAATAGCTAAAGGATACGTACAATTTTAAGTGCCTTATAGAACTCGCTCGTTTATTCTTAAGAACCCTATGGGGTAAAGTATTATTAAAGATGAGGAAATAGAGGTGTGGAGGTTTACAAACCTCCCCAAGTTCACAGGCAAGTCACAGATGTAAAAGTTGGAACAAGCAGCCTAACTCCAGGCCCACTCTTGACCACTACTCTCAGATATCTGTTCTACTTATTACACAGCACAGCGTTACAGCTCTGCCTCCTGTGCAGAAAAAGCCAGCTTGCTCAATTCAGAAACATGAACTCAGGGCCACAGTTATGTCAAGATCTGAAGGGCCTCTAGCACAAGAATCCCTAGGGGCCCTGTTATGGGTTAGTGCTGTCCACCTGCCAAAATCTAGACTCACTTGGAAGACATACCTATGGGGATTACCCTGCTTATGTTGCCTGAGGGAGAGATGCCAGTCAGAGTAGGATCCTGCACTGTATATGGAGGACTGGGGAGGAGAAGCAGGATGCATTGCTCTGCTTCTTAGTGTGAATGTGATGTGACCACTTGCAACAGGCTTTTACCCCTGTGACTCAGGATGCACTGTTTCCTGGAAGCATGAGCTGAAAAGAAGCCTTTCTCCTTTAAGCTGCTTTTGTAAGGGTATTTGATCACAACAGCAAAAAAAGAAACTAGGACAAACTCCACTTCCTGGCACAAGGACCCCTATGCAACAGGTTGTTATAGCAACCAAAAAGCAGCAGCAGAGAGGAGAGGCAGCAGGAAAAGTAATTTTAGCATCAAGTAAGTTCAGGAACAAGACAGGCAGAGAACTCCAAGGGCTCCTTGGTTGACTCTGAGGGCTCCCTGGGTTGCCTTGAAGCTTTGTTTTTTTCTCTGAAATTTACATAATAATGTGATATAAATGTACGGGTGGATGGAGTGGTAAAGAGGGAGATATAATGAAAGAGAAAACGTGAGACCCACCCTATGGGAGAAAGCCAACTCCTGACACAATTGACAATACTCTGCTATGCTCACAGACAAGAGCCTAGCATAACTGTTCTCTGAGAGGTTCCACCCAGCAGATGCTGAGATCCACAGCCAAACATTGAGTGAAGCATAGGTAGTATTGTAGAAAATGGTGGGAAGGACAGAAGGACCTCCACAAGAAGATTAACAGCGCCGACTAACCAGGGCCCAGGCTGATGCAGTTTTCAGACCACCACCCTAATGCATAAGAGCAAAGATTGCAAAATCCTCACCCTGGCAGCCCCGATCTGCTCCTTCCGAAACTTCTCCAAGGGCGTGATGAGCACCTCACTGGCATTCTCAATCTGATGAAGAAAAGCAAAGGGCAGAGGGGAAAGCCAAGATTAGGAATGAATTACAGCAGTTCTTCCACAAATGTTCTTCCAGCCCTCCCAGTGTCACGGGATGACAGCTCCTTAAAAGAGAATCCACCTGGAAGCTCCAAATATGACCTTCTTCCTATGAGGAGCTTGATATTGTTGGCGAAAGTCTCACTGTGCAGCCCAGGGCAGCCTGGAACTTACCATCCTCTCAATTCCAGCCCTCCAAGGTTAGAAACATGAAACCAAACAGTAGGCAACCCTTTCTAGGCTGTAGGAACCTGGTAACAGGCAGTATGAGTTTTGAGCTCAGGTGACCTAAGTTCACCATTTACACAAGCTACAGGCAAAGTACATCTATAGTGAGTCTCTGTTAAAAAACAAAACACCTTTGGACATCTTCTATGGAAAAGACCCTCCAGCATGATGAGTTAGTTACCTTAGGGAATTATCTGGGGCTAAGGCCTCTGCCTCTGGCTGCCCTCCTAACTGCATTCTACAGGGCTCAGCCATCAGTTCCCATGCTCTGATTCACTGTCATACCAAAGGATCTCAAATGCACCAAATCTGCCCTATTTTGGGACCATTGCCTCTGGTTTTTCCAGCTGATGCCGCTATACAGATTGTAATCAAGGCTTCAGCTTAAAGTTTGCTTCTCTGTGGAGGCCTTCCCTGACCTCCAAAACTGTAATTCAGAGAAGCTATCTGTCAACCCAGCCCTTCAGTACACATATGCTAGGTAGTTTTCTGGCTCAGTACTATCTACAGACAAATACAACCCCCTTTAAATATACACTCATCCCCCAGTGTTCTCAAAGCACCGAAAAAAAAATCAAAAACAATGGCACACTCAAACAGTTCTGAATGACCAAGTGAGTGAATGAATGACTTCTTGACAAACTGCCAAGTGTGCGACCATGAACAAAACATTTAAATTCTCTGGGCTCTAATTTCCTAATCCAAAGAATGAAGGGGCTAAATTCTTCTGGCTCTAAGATTCTACAGTCCTTTCTAAAGCAACACAATATTTTACAATCTTTACTCATTGCTCACTCTTCTTTCAACTAATTATCTCAGGAATCTCAACTTCAACAAAGCATTATTTTCTCTAAATCATATGCGTGCCCTTCACAATTGCAACAACACAGTAAATGCTAGAGGCTCTTGCCGGACACAGGAAAGACCTGCCTGGATAGTGTGAGGGACAGAAAAAGGCAGGTCTTCCTTTTATTTTCTTCCATTTGCCTGTTTCCTAATTTTGAAAGCCCTCGCCTCTGCTGCAGAGTACAAGTTAACACTGCAGTGCGGCAACAGCAGTAGATTTATCTGATTTTTATCAACAGCTGGTATTGTTTAATTAGTTTATGTAAGTCTCTCCCATAAACCAAATGGGAGCTTCTGAAGTTCACAGAGGTGTAATGAGCCCGCTGATGAGTGGCTTCCAACTTTGGTTGCACATGAGATTCCCTATGGGGGAGGGGGCAGCTTTTACGAATCTCAGTAGCTAGGTCACACTTTAGACCAACAACACAATCTATGGTCCTGGTCACAGACATCTGCACTCGTAAAGCCCCCCAAGTTATTCCAGCAGGCATCCAGGCTGAGGTTCTAGTCCTAAGAAGACTTGGGATATGCTAGCTGCTCGTGTGGGAAGCCCAGTCCTCATCCCGGTACTCTGAGCACCATCTTGTCTAGTGTCAACAAGACCTGTTCTCATATATCAGATGGGAGGCTGCAGACAGCAAGGAGTAACTGGACTGATGGTGAGACAGAGATGGCCATTCTAGGCCCTCAAGGAACTCATAGGCACTAGCCACACAGATGCCCACAGTAATCAGCCAGACACATGTGGTAAATGCAGAATCCAAGGAATGAGCCAGATGCCCAGATAATACAATGGCTGGCCAAATATCCCAGAGAACCATGGCTTCCCCAAAAGGGTACAACTTTGCTGAGCTGAGCTGATGATAAAGCTGTCCCAAGGTGGGAAGAGGCTTGTAACAGCCTCTTCCATTGTAGAGGGTAATAATAAAGTTGCAGAAGCAAATTGAAAAAAGTATAATCCAGTCATTGTTCCCCTACCACAGGCCACAGGAATTTGCAGGGTATTCATGGTGATTTTCTTACCATACTGGCACCTCCAAATATTGAGATGACTGAGAATCAGACTCAGAAAATCCATTTCCATTTCTCGGGCACTAGTGTGTGCACACTCAAACTTTCACATACACATCTGCTCACCACCACACCTGCCACTGCCACTAATGCTCCAACTTTGGGTTCAAGAAAACAGCAATAGGAAATCAGAAGGAGGGGTCTCTACCATGAAAAGAGTGGGGCCTTCTGTACTCAAGAGTTTTAAAGAAATTCCCACACCTTTTGGTATAATGCCGATATGGATTTGAATCAAGACTGAACAGTTTATTAACCATGTGAGCCTGGTGAGCAACTTGGCTCCTGTAAACCTCAGTATCTTCATCTGGAAAATGGGGATGATACATATGGGACTTCAGAGTTATCACAGGAGCTACAGAGAACAGGTCAGGCTCTGGCTGTACAGTGTCCGGTTACCTGGAGCTCATGTTGCCAGCAACTGCTACAGAGACAAAAGGAAAATGCTCCACTTTTGGAATCCTTCTGGCACACCCTGCCCAGAAATGAGCCCCTATAGCTCACCCCAGGTACAAGGCAGTACAAAGCCTGCTGGGGGCTTCTGTTCCTACTCCTGCTGCCTGGGAGATGTGGGAAATGCAGAGGGGCCTCCCCCAGCAAAGGCTTCACAGCAGGCACTACTTTGAAAGCACTGCTCTGGAGCCTAGAGGCCAGCATCTGCTTGAATTTGCAGAGTATGTGTCTCTGAGGAGTTCCCACAGTCACATTCCTGCGCCAGGTTGCATCTTCTGGGACCAGCTATGTGGTGGGTGCTTTGGGATTAGAGGTATGGCAAAAATACAGTGATGTCTTCCCTCAGAAGACTATGGACAGGGCTAAGAAGGCACAGAGACACATGCTTTTTCCTTCTGCCAGGTTCCCGAAAGTTAACTCAGTCAAAGACATTACTCTAAAATCTGTGTGTGTGTTGCATGTTGTGCTGATTCTACATGTGTGCATGTGTGCCAAAGGTTGACATCAATGTTATGTCTCAGTTATTTGTCCACTTTTCCACCTTACTGTTTCAAAGAGTCTTTTACTGAATGTGGAACTCTCCAACTTGGCCAGAACAACTGGCTAGCAAACCATAGGGATTACAGGCATGCACCACCAAACCCAGCTTTTTATATGGGGGTTGGGCATTTGAACTCGCGATCTCCTGCTTGTGCAAAGAGTACCTTACTGACTGAATCATCTCCCCACCCTACAGTGAATCTTGAGGACAGTGTTGCTCTTCAAGTTATGCACCAGTGATTGTTTTAACACTCACGGAAAGCTTCAAAGTCTGCAAAGGTTCAGAGCCTCAAAGTACTCCAGAGGCAGAGTCTGACCTTAAACCTGGATCTTCTGACAGTAAATTCCCTGCTCTCTCAATATACAGAGACTGTCTGGGACTGAGAACAGCTCTGGATACTCACCATGCGACTCCGCTCGTCCTCAAGATTCCTGAGAACACTAGCAAATTCTTGCAAAGATCTCGCTGGAAGAAAGAAAGAGGTCATCAAGTGAAAGCAGAATGATGGGTGTGCACGAGCAACTTAGAATTTAAATTCTTTTCATATACACAGATGCCCAAAGACTTCAGATTCCCTCGTCTTTTAATCATTAACCACTAAAGACAGGATGACCCAGAAATGCAGGTCAATTGCACCTGGAACACCAGCTAGAGGATTTCTCCAAGGAAAAACCCCACGTATTCCTGAGAGTTTCTAGGACTGGTGAGGTACTGGCAGGCTCTCAGGGCTGGAAGGGCCATAGTTTCAGAGTTGAAGGATTTCCTGTGCAGGATTCAACCTCTTCAATCTTTGTTGCTGTGTTGCATTGGGATTCAACCTTTCTTTTGGTGTGACAACTAAAGGAATAGTTCTGCATGCAACAGAAGCCACATCTCTGGCATCTCCTTGGGTTCCTTCTCCTTGAGTTCTGAAGCCCCTAGTTAAGACAGCACAGCCTGCAGCCCAGCAGGCAAACACAGATGGTCTTCGCCGCAATCTTTCATATCCCTGAGGACAGTAGGACACTTAGGCAATGCTGGAAAGGCCTTGAGACTTACAGCACCGACACATTTCCATTGCTCTCAGCTACTTCCCAGCTGTCTGTGCGCAAACCCAAACCCTGTTGCTCAGCCTGGCAACAGACTCAAAAAACATCTAATGGGTTAATGAGCAACCTTAAGTTTGTCAATTCTTTTTATTTCTCATGTCTCACATACACTAAGCACATCCTCTACCCTTGGACTACAATCCCAGCTCCAACTTTTCTTAGTTCTTCCTCCCTTTAAGGCACCAACTAGGATGCCCAATGTAAGAGAAAAAAAAAAGAATACGAGACCACAGCAAAGTGATGAGTCTTGACTCTGCCCATGCTCTGTGCTTAGAGCTGCCTATACAAGAAAGCAGGGGACAGTTCTTTACTGGAAATGTGAGATATAGGAGCTCACCCCGACCTCTCAGGAAGGAAACTAAGAAGAGTTGCCAACACAGGGAGCTGGCGACTGAGCCCTGCTCCTGCTCTGCCAATGTGGCTCCAGCCAATTGTTGCCAGGCCAGAATGGAAGGCCACTCAATCAAATTTGTGAAAATTTAAAAGATAAACAAAACCAAAACAAAACAAAAACCTAGAACTTGAGATAAGCTCAGCTTATAGACTAATTCCGTTTAAAATAAAAAGTCAACTAAAACATAGTACTATTCTGTCTCAGTCCATCAGCTAACACTGTGCAACCTTAATCCAGATCTTTATCATCCACATTAGCTCTTGCCCTAGGTTCATAGTGCTGTGGCTTGATTAAGCGGAAGGGAGAAAAGAGAGTAATGTCACATAACCAGCCAGAAGAACAGGGAAGGAAGGTGGGCTGGAGCTTCCTCCTGCCACTGGTCAGGGAGTGAGGCCAGTGCAGGAGAAGCCCCACCCTGACCCGCGTCTGTGCTCTGCGCCGCTCCGCTGCCCTCTGGGACCTACCCTTACTAGTCTCATGGGCTCCTAGCCCAGGTAAAGGCTTGCTGGGATGAACAACAGATGTTTTCATCTCCCACAGGTTATGACTTACCTATACACATCTCATCATCTGTTTCTGCATCTCCTATACACTGGAATTTAAATTCATTTAAGGAATCTGCAAACTTCCGCTTTGCCGAAGACAAATCTAATAAGAAAAAGAGGAAAACACAAGTTATTATAATTAAACTGGCCTTACTAGTCATTGCCCTTCTTAAGTCCTTCTGCCTATACTTAGCAAGGTTTGTTCCTCAGACCATTTCACAGAAGAAATGTTAACTCAGAGTAATAAATAACTGCTTATATAACAATGCTTTATATACTTATATGCATACTTAAGATACTTTGCATAAAGTATTAATTTGCTCTAGAAGTTAACATTTTTATTGTAGTTGCTATAACAATTCAAATCCTGTGGGATGACTATATAGCTCAGTGATAAAGTGCTAGCCTATCATGTACAAGGCCCTGGGTTTGATTCCCTGCACTACAATGCATGTATGTACGTGGGAATCTCACTTCAGGGCACCAAGGAAGAAGCCTGGCTCAGAAGCAACATCAGTCTCCATAACCTACAGGTCCATGCTGCCAAACCCTCCCATGTGTTCAGCATGGCTGCCCCTACGTGTGATTCTGTGCCACATTCAAGGCCCAAGTTCTCAGACCCTCTCAGACCCATTCTCTTTAGCCCACAGCTTGACACTTTCCCATCTGAGCCATTTTCCACAGTCTCCGGAAGAACTAAGCCCTGGCACTGTTTTTGTCTTGGGATTTTCTTTAAAAGCCAACCCCACACATGGTATCTATAATGAAAACTCTCTGGGGCCCTTGTCAAATTTAAAAACTAAACTTTCCTTTAAATCAGCAATAAAAGTCAATGCTCCTTCCTGAGCCCTCAGCTTCTGTTCAGGGCATAAAATCACCAAGGTACCTTTAAGTGGCCTGACGGACAAGGCTGCTCAGTATAGCTTAACTTCATTCCACATGCAGCCTTCCTGCAGATTAGGCTAATCATTCAAATTACCATCTATCCAGGCTTCTCTAGTTGAAGGGGAAATGGCATTAAGTTCAAACTCCCAGCGGAGGGTAACAGGAGGCATAACGTAACAAGGCCTGGATTTAATAAGATGGAAGGTTCTGGCTTTCCGGATCAGCATGGCTTGCTAAATAAAAGTATCCCTTCCCTCTGTTGAAGGTTATTTAGGTTGTTTCCATTCCCTAGCTACTGTGCATAGAGCAGCAACAAACACGACCAAGAAAATATCTGTGGAGTATAAAATGTCAAGTCCTTCCAGCATATGACCAGAGAATTATAGCTGGGCCACATGGTGGATTTATATTTTAGCTTGTTTCAGACACACACATACACACACACATACACACACACACACACACACACACACTTGTGTATCATCCTGTGTGTGTAAATGAGTCACACACATCCTACATACATACATACATACATGCATAATTAAATAAAAATAGGCCATGAATTTGAGAAAAAACAAGGAGGGCACATAGGGAGAACATGAGGTAATTATATTGCACTTCTCTCTTTTGCTCCCATTTTCTCCCTTAAAGTTAAGGGTGATGATTCCCAACATTCGATTGTGTTTGGTTTGTCTCTTCTCCTAGTATTTGTAATGCAATCTGCTTAAAGTGTGCTGAAGAAATGACAAAGGGACCCTAGGGTCCCTTCTGAGCCAAGCTGTTAGTAAAGGGCACTGGACTCAGTAGGCGTTGCTGTCCTCAGTCTGGAGTTTATGCTACTGAATGGAGCCTGGACCACCTTCCCAAGGATCAGCTGACATAGGTCCTACGCACAGCACCTTGTTGTACCACATAACAGGAGGCACTCAGGGGGAAAGGAACACAGGATCCAGTTCCAAATCCCCCCTGGTATAGACTTTCACTGTAATAATCATCCACACATGACAGTAGGGGACCAGGCTTCTCTCAGAGCTGGCCTCTCAGGCTGAGGGTCTCCTTCAGAACAGGGTTCATGCCTGGCAAGCCTCAAAGTCACAACACCGTGGGGAGGAAGGAAACTCAAGACTCTGGACAGGCAAGAGGGGAAAAAGAAAGGATATTATTTCAAAATGGAAGGAGAGAAGGACCCCGGGAGACCCAAAGCACAACAAATGTGATGAGTGTGGCTGCACACAAGTCATATTTCAGCCCAAATGTGCCCTCAATCAGAACTCACAAAATAAGGCCTAAGCAAAGAGTATGAGCAGGTCCCTTAACCTTCTGCCTGGAAGTCCTCTGCCTCCCCAACAGGATGAGAAGAGTTATGCTGACAGTCACCTCAACAAAGAAGAAAGAAGTGCAACACAGACTGAGTTTGGGAAAGCTTCCAGGGCGCACCTGAAAGGCTGTGTTGCCAGCGGCCGCCAACGAGGATCAACAATGGGGCCTCTGTGGGGCCTTCTGAGGGAGGGCTGCTTTGCCAGGTTACAGGCAGAAGGTAACCTGATGTCACTGTCTGGGGCCCACAGCAGATGAGGGGCTAGATCTGGGCCTGGTGGAATATGAGGTAATGAGCTGTGATGCAGTCAATACAGGGCTCTGGGCCAGGGAGACAGCTGAATGGAATGAGAATTCCAGAGCCTGGAACCTGGAAAGGAGCTTACCTTGGACCTAGCAGAGAAGTCTTTCAGGGA
The DNA here is from genome assembly GCA_028658305.1 of Pachyuromys duprasi. Taxonomy (NCBI): domain Eukaryota; kingdom Metazoa; phylum Chordata; class Mammalia; order Rodentia; family Muridae; genus Pachyuromys; species Pachyuromys duprasi. Next base: position 5,998,961 of record CM053764.1, read on the forward strand.
AACTACAGTAGACACCTGTTGTTTCCTTGCTCGGAATCTGTGCCTGGCCTGAAGCGCACTGCCTCCAGCTTATTCAAGGGAACTACCCTTCTCTTCTTGAATGCTATGAGACACTGGTTACAGACCAATCAGTCCCAAACTCTTGCTTCCATCCTAACCAGCTTTGGATCCTGGGTTCTAGTTCCAGACTACCTATTTTTAGCTATGTTAACTGACCCCAGATTAGTCATTGGACAGAGCCTGGGGGTCATCCCACAGATGAGAGAGACCTACCATATAAGCATTTTGCACACTTGTGATTCATCAGTCCTCTGGACTGAGGTCCATGGAGTACGTGGGGATTCCATACAGCTCAAACCCTTAATATAGTCCCTCTGTGGTATTTGGGACAATGGTGAAGACATAAAATAAGAATACTCAAAAATCACTGCTTCTTAATAGGTGTCTTGGTGTAAATCCTCACCCTGGGCATAAAGCTCTCCAAAGGTATACTGTTGGAAGCTTTCACTTCTACGTAAACAAGACTCAAGCATGCACATTCCAGTAGGAAGAACTGAAGGGCTGGGGATGGGGCTAGGTGAGTGCCAGGCAGCATGGTCCCTGCTCATATAACCTCACTGGGTCATGTTCAGGCAGCATAAGACCCAGCAAGGACCAAAACAGAGTCGGTAATGCCCAGTTTGCATAACTCCTGTCGCAGAGCAGCAGGATGCTGGCAAGGCAGAACAAAACTACCACTGCCTGAATCCAAGAAATACAAAACCCGCAAGGAGACAAAGAAAATAAGGATATAAAAACAGCTACAAGCCTGAACCTTGAGAAATTGCTCCCAAAACCTTCTACTCACTCGGACCAGAGGAAGGTACCCTCCCCTTCCCGAGGACAACAAACTCTGCCTCAGCAAATGCTCCTATGCGTAAGAATCCAGAGGCTTTAAGCCAACCACTACACTTCTTTAAGACACAAGGCACGCCATCATGGTTCAGACACCGTAGACAACCACCTTAATTTACAGCTTAGCAGTGAAATCACAGTCAATTCACTCTCCCTTCTTGGGTAAAATGTAATGTAGTTGTGCACACATGTGTACACCCACATAATGAAGAACTCAAGGTAACCTTATAATTACTTTTCATTTTGGCATTTCTGTGCCCTCAAAGTTATTCTAATTGCATCTAACTACCCTTAGGAATTTCCATTAGTCAGACCTTTGTCTCCAGATGCAGAAAGTGATTGCAGTTCCTAAAAGCGGACTCCTGAGATAAGAACTTGCTAGGACTTGGCCTCCTGGCTAAGGAAAGCTCAAAAACAGCAAAGTCCCCAGGCCTTGCCTGCTAAGGTTCCCCTCCTCTGCCTTATCACCCTGCATTTGGAAGGATTCTGAAGCCATTACCTGAGTAATTTCATCTCCTAATACACAAAGGACACCTCAGGTCCCTAAGCAGTCACCTCCAAAATATCCTATGTTGCCTTGTTAGGACACAGCGGCACAAGCCAGCTTTCAACAGAGAGGACCCACCATGAGAACTGAGAGAGAGACATGGTTCCTGAAGAACTACCATTTACTCTTCATCTCCACCCACAAATGAAGTTCTAAACAGTCAAATTCAAATTCTTCCCCCATACAGAATGTTCTATGAAGATCAGCCAAGGGCAAGGACAGGCCTCCCTGTCTTGCCACAAAACTTGATACCTGCTTGTCAACTTCATGCACAATGTCTGTCTCCAAGCCTATCTATTCTGTCATGAGAAGCTCTTAATTTTGCCAGCTGTTCCCACAGCCTTTAATGCCCACCATCCCAAAGAAATATTACTATTTTCCTTTATGGTTGGCCTGCCTGCTCTTTACTTTCCCCATATCTACTTCCATCTGTATGGCAAGTTCTCTACCCAACTATGTCAGCCTTGTGAGAGAAAACGAGAGGCCCTCTCAAGGCTTGAAATACCGTGAGGATGCAACCTACGACCTCCTAACTACTCTGCCTACAGATCAGAAGTTCCTTCCTCCAAGAATCCTTCATTGGCTTTTCTAACCATCCCAAATCTCACCTTATTTTTCACTTCCTGAATACTATGCAAATCCCCCTTCATAGAAATCTGTGTTGGTTCCTGTAACTCTATGATGTGCCTTAAAGTAATGAGTCCTACCCAAGCAGGGTAGAACTTGGTGCCTCTCCCCGAGCCCTCCAAAACTCAGCTGTGAACATGTACTACAGAAGGAACAACAGAAGAGAGAAGCAGGGTACTCCACAGATGCACCAGCCTGCACCAGAGGGAAACCTTCCAACTCTATCCTGGATGAGGGGGGAAGATTAAGTAAGTCAGTAGATACTTTCTGACTAACGGGAACCTGGATGGAGCCCGACAGAAGCAGGATGTGTGCTCTCCGCTGACATGGGGCCACCTCCTCTGAGCTGTCAATGAGGGCAATTCTCACAAGGCTGACGGGAGAGCCACCATCATCAGGAGCATTAGACAAAACTTTCCACCAAGGGCCCAGAGAGATAAACTAGCAGCAAACTAAATGCCAGTCACAGCCACATACCAGCCCCAACACGTCCCCAAGTCTCAAGTCAACAGTATGAGAGTTCTCAGAGGGGAAGAGCCCTCCTCACAGAAACCACAGAGAAGACAGCCTTTCCCAGGCTCAGAACACGGTGTTTTACACCCGGTTCAGTGTGCTCAGTGTACAGAGAAATGGTGATACGGTTTTTGCTAAATGCCATTTTACAGCCTGAATCCCTCTATTCTATCAGCAAGAAGTCTATGTTGAAACTCAGAACCAGTCATGAAAGAAAGCATTTGTCTAGATCTGTGATACATGATACTACCTATGTCCACTGGGTGGCGATCAACCACATCAGACAGGACTCAGGAAAGGTCCTGATGAAGACTTGCTAACATGAAAGGAAAGCCTGATCATAGCCTTAGGAGAATCCTGCCCTCCAGTGGGAAGACATGCTCTGATATGCAGAGGGTGGATGCTATCCAGAATATTCTGGAAGGGGTATATTTTATGAAGTCATCGCCAACAGTAAATGGCTTATTGTTCTTCCAGGTCTAGTTGATAACAACTTGGAACACCTCTCCTCTTACCAAAGCAGATGACACTCCAAGCACATCACCCAACCAGGTCAAATGATGTTCACTCTGGTTACACACCTGTGTGGTTTTCCTAAAGCCATTCCCTGGATCTCTGTTTCCTAAGCACTAACCCTGAAGAATCTGGGTTTGGGACTAGAGTATTAAGGCTAACAAAATGTTCAGGGTTGATTCTAGAGAACTGTATTTAGAAAGCTACATTCACATGCTGTCCTAAGGTACAATAAGGCAGAAAGCTGGTGCAGAGAAAAGCCCCTCAAGGAAATCTGTTATTTGGTTAGTTAAAAGCAAAGAAATGCATTCTGAAAACTAACCCAGGGAAAGCACAAAAAAAACAGCATTTTTCCAGGATGCTCAAGTACAGGCAGATTAATCAGTCAGTTAGTCTGTCTATCTATCTCTCTTTGTCTTCTCTCTGCCTCCCTCTATCATACCCTCTCATATACACATATTCTCTCTCAAATTCTCTCAGATTCTCTCTCAAACACACTCAGACATACACTCACACACACATACATACACATACATTCTCTCACACACACACTAACTCACACATACACTTATACATACATATTCTCTCTCTCTCTCTCTCTCTCTCTCTCTCTCTCTCTCTCTCACACACACACACACACACACACACATACACACACACACACACACACACAAGTCAACAATTCAAGAGTTTGACTTGCTAGGGTTCCACGAACACAGATGCAAACCCCAGACCTCCTGCTTCCTAGCTCTGTGTCTTCAGACAAATTCAACCTTCCCAAGTGTCCATGAATGTACAAGGACAACATGCACTTCCCAGAGGTGCCCTGGGAGATAAAAGCACAAAGAGCCTAGCAGAGGGGAGCTGCTGACTGGCCTTTCTGCCCAGGAATCGGCCCTATTAGACAGAGAGGGTGATGAAAAGGAACCTTAAGGGACATGATAATGACACGGTTTTGCCTCATTGGATCACCAAAGTAACCAAATAATCCTATTCCAGTGAATGACTAAAAACTGATTTGAGAGTTTAAAGGTTTTCTTCAGATGCGTGGAGAATTTTAAACATGTACAAATTTACAATTTCACCCCAGATAAAAAGCGAGACAGAATCCATTCAGGGACTAAGAATTTAGCACAATTGTAAGCCACTTGCCTAGCATGCCATTCCCTCATAACCTCCCCCCCGCCAAAAAAAAAATTAATGTGATTTTTAAATTATTATTTAAAAAACAAAATCCAAATGTGGTTAAAGTGGGCCTTCAAATGTAGGAGAGATGGAATGGTGGTGCCATCAAATCCCTTTTGTCTACTACCTGGGAGGGGGACAGCTGCAGCCCCAGGTTAGACAAATAAAAGGACCAGGCCAACATACAAAGCCAGGTACTAGGCTTCTTAAGAAGGCCAGGCTTTTGTGTGAACTGTCCTGAGATGAGAATATTTTAGAAAGGAGATGAATTAAGGACCACGGCAGGGAAATCACAAGTTCCAGGGCTGCCTGGGCTAGTGCCTCAAAGGAAAAATAAGATCATATAGGTTAGACCAAGGGTCTTCAGGTAAACAAATCTGACAAGGGCTGAGAATTCCAGGAAGGGCCAAGAAAACCAGGGAGAGTGAAAGAGTTCCCTCTCACAGAAGTGCAGTGAGATGCCCAGCAAGAGCAGGGAGGTAACAGTGGTGGGCCCTGGCTCCTATCTCCAGTCTCAGCTTTGGTTGTGGAAAGTCATTCCCTCCAGGGCGGGGTTTCTCAAGATTTGCTGAGCTGCAACCACCAGAGTATCTTGTCAATTCAGATTCTGATCCAGAAGTCCTGCAAGCCAGAACCTACATGCATGCGTGAGGTCCCAGACGATGCCAGGGTGCTGCTCCAGGTACCACATTCTCTGAATTAGGGTTTGGACTCCCACTTACAACCTCAGAGCAAAGCAAAGCTGCCTGTCTTTGCAGCGTAACAGTAACATGCAAGATCTCAATAGACTCTGGAAGGATGGGTGCACGACGAAACTTAAAATGCCACAAATATAATGGAACCCATATCAGAAGAGGAAAGAGCAGACACCTTGAGTAGCCACTGCACACACTGAGTCCAGAGCAAGTTGCTTTTTGACAGACAGAGATGAAAAGAACTCATTTGAAAACCAAGGGCTGAACCAGAGCTCAGAGATCCCACTGAAGAATCTTTTCTATCTTTTCTTCTTTGCTTGGTGGGAAGAGTATATTTTGCATATTCTTATAGCAAAGCATACCCTCTTTGTTGTTCTGAGAGAGAAGATTTCCAAAAGCTGATTGAGGGAACACAGACTCCGTTAGTCTCAGCAAATAACCATAGCAACTAATACCACCCAAATAAAATGATGTCTTCTCAATGATGTGCTGGCTCAATTAGGTTAAGAGGGTGACGTGTACCATCTGAAAAATTATGGCGATAAACTTCCACCAGCAAAAGCCAGACCTTCTTGGAAAGGGTTGTAAGTAAAGGAAAGGCCTTGCCAATAAATTAAAGACAGCACACAGAGCCAGAAAAAATCCAGGAGGTGAAAAACTGGGGCAGCTCTGCTCTGCCTGCCCTGGCTTAGAGGCAGAGCCACACTCAAACTCAGTCAGGCAGCCTCACGCCAGAGGCCGCCACCTCCACCGAGGCCTGTCCAGGAACGGGCGTTTTGTCTCTTCTGTACCTTCCTTCATGAATAGCGTAAAGGGGAAACAAATACTGCTACCTCAGAGAAGTTCACCTAAATTACTGGAAAGCTTTTAAATGGCAAAAAGGAAGACGGCAAAATATCAGGTTCAGGCTGGTAAAGGGTTCCCAGCACTTAGGAAGGTCCTCACATGATGCAGACCCTTCTTTCCAAGATCTTTATTTTGTAGTTATGCTTGTGAATGAATACCTCAGCATCTACAAATACAACAGCCATCTGTCTTCCCATGTCCCCAGACCAAACCTGCCTCTTCCAGGTCTCCACAGTCACATCCAGACAAGCAAGAACCTCACTTGGGAAAACAGGAACAGTGATGTCAAGGCCAATCATCTCCCTGTCAGCTCTGGAGCTTTTCTAGCAAAGAACAAACAGGAGAAAAATAACCCTGCCCAAAGAATCAGAGTCTAACTGTCACTCAGCAGTTACTCAGGAGCAGCAAAGGTCAGCCATATCCACATATCAGACACCCCTCCTGCAGGTCATATCAACAGTGGGAACAAACCTGCATTTAGTCGAGGGATTGCACAGGAGTGAATTAAGACCTTCCACTAGCCGTGACTACTCCATGTCTGTCCTGGGGCTTGGAGCAGGCTCCCAGGAGGCAAATCCCAGTTCCACCAGCCACAGTGGCACTGTACAGTTCCCACCTGTGTGAAATGGAGCTAAAAGAAGAGCTGTACCTTAGAGTTCCTCAGAGAAGAGAAATGGCATATGGAAGTGCTTAGCACAGGGCCTGGCCTGCAATAAGCACTCAATAAACCAGAGGTATTAGCATTAGATAGCTTTGTATAATGATGTCATAAATAAAGCATAAGGCAGATTTATTTCCATAAAGTGGTCCGGTCAGCCACCCAGCTCACCATGTAAATGGTCCCACCACACTGACTTCTAGCCCTCCCTCCCTCAGGCTCCCTACAGCAGGGTTAGGATCTAGACTGCATCAACCTAATCCATGCACAGCTCAAGTGCTTCTCAACACGTTACACAGGAGACCAGGCAATAGTTCCCAGGCACCAGAATGCCAGAATGAGTTCAATTAAAAAGAAAAATCCACTGTCTCCCCCTGGATTCAATAAACATTTCCTGAAGAAAAAAAAAAAAAAAGCACTCAGCAACTCAGAACTGAGCCACACCTAATAACATTCTCAGAAATCGGTTTCACTTCCTTCTAGCCCCTGCTCAATACTGATGTTTATCCCACATCCCTGCTGCCGCACCTCGAGCTTCTGCTCCGCTGCCAAAACAGGGAGACCCACAAATACCCAGTCTCCTCAGAGGCCCCTTCTTGGGAACCTCTTCCTACACCCAGTACCCACCACACAATTGAAAAGGTCAAAGATGAGTGCTTCTCATGCTATGGTACCACTGCAATAGGCACTCCTAGGGAGCCCACACAAGGTCTAGGGGCTGTGACCCAGACATCTGAACTTCCCAGGAAATTTTTTATTTTTTTTTAGATTAAAATATAATTACATCATTTTCCCCCTCCCTTTCTTCCCTCTAAGCCCCCCCCCCGTACCTTATTCTATTTAAAATTCGAAGCCTTTTTCTTTAATTGTTGTTGTTGTTGGTGGTGGTATGGGATGCATGCTCATGCGTGCGTGCGTGTGCGTGCATGTGCGTGTGTGCGTGCGTGTGTGTGTGTGTGTGTGTGTGTGTGTGTGTTTTCCTAATTACACAAATACAACCTGAGTCTGTATAATGTTACTTGTATGTGTGTACATTTGTACACCAGAGGGCTGACCCTCTGGTGTTGGATAACCAACTGGTGGGCTCTGTTCTGGAGAAGACTATATGTGTCCCACTCTCCACGTTCCTTAGTTGCCTGTAGTTCTCTGTGTGGGGCTAAGGACCCTTGGGGTTTCCCTCATCCACATTAAATGTCCACTGATGTCATTCTTGTTCAGGTCATGTTGATAAGACTTCACTGTTGTAACTTCTGACAGTTCTAGGATACAAAAATCTCACAGCAGTTACAAATAAACCTGCTACAAACATGGTTGAGCAAATGTCCATGTTGTATGCTTGAGCATCTTTTGTATATATGCCTAGGAGTAGTAGAGCTGGATCTTGAGGAAGCGCTATTCCTAATTGTCAGAAAGGCAAAGAGGATGGACATCAGAAGAGGGAGAAAACAGGCAACAAGACAGGAGCCTACCACAGAGGGCCTCTGAAAGGCTCTGCCCTGCATGGGATCAGAGCAGATGTTGAGACTTATGGCCAAACTTTGGGCAGAGTGCAGAAAATCTTATGAAAGAAGCAGGAAAAAGAAAGACCTGGTAGGGACAGGAACTCCACAAGAAGAGCAACAAAACCAAAAAATCTGGGCACAGGGGTCTTTTCTGGGACTGATACTCCAACCAAGGACCATGCATGAAGATAACCTAGAACCCCTGCACAGATGTAGCCCATGGCAGTTCAGTGTCCAAGTGGGTTCCATAGTAATGGGAACAGGGACTGTCTCTGACATGAACTGATGGCCTGCTCTTTGATCACCTCCCCCTGAGGGAGGAGCAGCCTTACCAGACCACAGAGGAAAACAATGCAGCTGCTCCTGATGAGACCTGATAGACTAGGATCAGAAGGAAGGAGAGGAGGACCTACCATATAAGTGGAGTTGGGGAGGGGCATGGGTGGAGAAGGGGGAAGGAGGATGGGATTGGGAGGGGAGGAGGGATGGAGCTACAGGGGCATACAAAGTGAATACACTGTAATTAATAAGAAGAAAAAAGAAAAAAACGTAAAAAAGAAAATCTCACAGCAAATCCCTGTTCTTCTGGCTTACAGTCTTCCCACCCCCTCCTCTGAAATGATTCCTGACCCCTATGTGCAGGAGCTGTGCTGTAGATGCATCACCTGGGACTGAGCCCCATAACTCTACACTTTCATAGGTCATGGCTTTCCATAATGGTCTCTATTACAAAGAGAGGTTTCCTTAATGAAGGATGAGAGCTACACTTATCGTGGGTATAAGGACAAATGTTTAGAATGTAGTTAAGGATTATGCTGGTTTAGTAAAGTGGTGGTTTACTTCACTATCCCTGGGTACTTGGCTAGGTTTCCATGGCTATGCATGATTTCCCTCTTGCTGAACAGGTCTCAGGACCAATTAGAAAGCTGCTGGTTACTGTTAATGTATGGGAACCACTACTGTACCCTTGGGGTTATCATGCCATAATGGTGGTAAGCAGTTGTAGGCCTGCTAAAGTTTAAGAACTGCCATGAACTAGAACTTCAGAACATCTAGTCCCAGGAACCAACAATGGAATGGTTGCTGATTACAAAGGTGGAGATCCAAGGCCAGGCTCATCTTTGAATATCTGACAGTTGGTCTGCAAATGTTCCAAGAATAGACAACTCATGTTCAAGACAAAAGAAACCATGGTAACAGCAGAGGTGGGCAGAAGGAATATAATTCAAGTAAAAACTCACAAATTCCAAAGTCAGAATCTAAAAAACAACAACAATAAGAACAAACAACCCACCCCAAGCACTGGCAAGTAAAGAGCAGGTAGGTAAGGTATCTTGCCACCAAGCCTGACTACCTGAGTATATCACAGGAACACATGGTGGGGAGAACACGGAAGTTACCCTGTGACCTGCATATGTGTACTAGGGCACATGTGGGCATGTGTAGACATGCCAAACAAACAAACCCAATCAAGCAATCAAAAGTAATGTTCTTCATTGTCTCATATGGAAGTTCAGTAGGACCATGGATGGCCATGTTTGGTGCCCAATGTCTACAGCTCAGCACATGGCACCTGGAGCTAATGAATGACTCAGTCTGGCTGCATAGAAACCCACTGGGAAACCTAGCTTCCCACAGAAGTACAGCTCTCTTCAGCAGCTGGGGAGCTGAGTGTGCTTGAACCACAGGCCTGGCTGGGGCTGTCAGTACAGGCTCTGTCCCAGTCACTTTTCTCTGACACACATAGACCCAAGCGAATTTGAGAAATAGGTTCATGGGGCAGCTGAAAAACAGGAGAGCCTGAGGCACTGGCATGCAATGCTCCCAGTGTGCAGGATCCTGTGCTCAGAAGTGGCTGCTTGCTCCACTGCTCTGTGATAGCTGTCTTAAAACTTTACAAATGTTTTTATTTTTAACTTGTATTTGGTACAGTCCAGCAGAATGTGGCGCACGTGTGTGAGCACAGAAGTATAAAGCTAAGATGTTACCGTACTCCTGTCTGTGTAATGCTTTGATGGCCACAATTCTGGAAAACCCACGGGTATGTGGGAATCAAATGAGTACTAAAGCTTGTTAGGTCTACAGACGTAGAGGGAGATACTGAGAGGTCAGGCCTCACAGTCCTAGGACATTAGCAGGGCCTTTCTTATTCTTCCCCCCATAAGCCAGGCACTGCTGCAGACCATGACAGGAACTGGGAAGACCGCCGGGGCCTTTCTTTTAAGCCTCCTCACTCATCAGTAAGCTAAGAGCCATCATGTGGGGATGTGCAGGCATCAAGATATGCAGCAGCGCTTCCACTGATATTGGTGCTAAGGTACAAAGCATGGGCTGTATCATTTTGGTGATCCTGCCTATGAGTCATTTAAACTTACATTCGAGATGGGCAATGTAGAATATAAAGATGAACAGGAAATACATACTAATAATTTAAATAATTCTTTTTAGAACATTAAATTACAAAGTAAAATTCCATAAGTCAACAGGAAAGAAGCTTTCCATTTTAACATCTTTTATAGCTTTGATGTCTGCAATTTTTAAACAAGGAGCCACGAAGATTATACAGCATAGTTACAGCATAACTCAAAAATCTCCTTCTCTCCAACTGGTGCCTTAAGGGACGCCACCCCTGTGACATCACCATCTCTAACCAACTTATGTCTGTCCTGCTATCTTCCTCCCCTCCAGACAACTTCTCACACCAGGACACAGAATGGGCTTTTAAAGGCAGAACTGATCTAGTCACTGCTCCCACCAACCACCACCCTTTCCAAATGCAATGGTTCCCACTCCCTTCAAAACAAATTTGAACAAAGCCTACAAGACCTGTCTGAATGCTGCACTACTCTTGCTCTCTGTCTATAGGACAGCCCCTGGTTAACATGCATGCTGATCCTTAAATGTGCCTTGGCCTCCAGTCACATGCCTGGCCTCTTCCTCCACGTGGAGCTCTTCTCACCTTCACTCATGTCCTGCACCTCAGTCTATAGACACCACTTGTTCAGAAAAAACTGTCCCACCCATCTGCCGGCATGGCCTCTTCTCCAGCCTTACTGTCCCTACCCCATTATTGTCTGTAAATAAATGTTTCTTTGAATTGGGTGGCCATTTAATATGTACATTCCTGGTGCTGTCACATACTTGAAGAAGTCAGTAGCCATGCTGCTTTGCTCATCAAAAGGAAAATCATCACAATCCTAAAATGCCATATGCTCCCAATGATGTTTTTAAACTGTTTGAAATTACCTGTATTTATTATTTATTTGTACACATGCATATATGAACGCATTGTGCCATGGTACATGTATGGAAGTCAGAAGACATGTTTCAGGAATCAGCTTTCTCCTTCTACCTCATGGGTCCTGGGGATACAATTCAGGTCATCAGGCTTATCAGCAAGTGTCTCTGCCTACTGAGCCACCTCTCTGGTTGCCCAACAATATCTTTAAATGTCTAAACAGATACACAGTAAGAATGTTGACTTTTAAAAGTTCATTCAATAAAATGACAAGCCCTGAATTTCTCTTTTTACAGAAAGAGAAAGTTGAGTAACAAAAATAGAGGCAAAATAGTCATGACATTATTCATTCCTTCATGCCACATAAAACAATTTGAACCTATTTCCTAGGTTTCACCCTACAATCACAAAACATGCATTCCCTCTCACGTGTTCTTCATACAAGACGCATCTGATGCTTTTAAAGAGACCACTAGTGCTTTCTTCAAACCACTTTGGCTACAGCAAATGATAAGAGCCAATTTGTACCTGAGCAAATGGAGTAGATGAGATTGGAATTTTAAATATCTAATATAGTGGGCAACTGTGCCAGTTAACATCAGGTAAAAGCAGAAGCCATCGTTCCTAATACGTCATGCATTGCTTGAAGGAACACACCCATAAGCATGCCCTTTGGGTACGTGTTTCTTGATTTGTCTTTTGCAGTACACCTGAATCAGATCATCCCAACTTAATGAATAAAAAAAATCTGAGAATCAAATCTACACTCTGCCTTTTTAATAAGTTCCCCGGATGATTCTTGAGCAGATTGAACTGAAGGACTTCTGTTACAGGAAGATACTACACACAAGGTCTAAATACCAGAGAACTGGAAGAAGCTAACAACGGTGAACCTGGGAAAGAAGGGAAATAAGAAAAGGAGAGCAATGGCCTCCCATGGACCTGGAAAGTCCCTGGCAACATGCCTCTAAGACAGAAGCAGGAAGCTGTTCCCACAGAAAAGAAGGACCATGGAAAAACCCTAGGCATTGTTTGCTGGGTCATTAATTATTTTGGCCATGTTACTCTCATGTGCATTTCCTCCTATCTCAAGGTGCACTTGGAACAGTTAAGAAATCCTGACATGTTCCCCTTGCTGCAGGAAGGCCAGGGTGAGAATGACAGGGCCATGTCTCATATTCTCATGGCTGCTTTGGGGTATGCAAAAATCGGCATGTGCCTGTGTGCCCTGATCACAGTCAGGCATCCCTGCTGCTGCTGTAGCCATCCTCTGTCCTCCCAGCCCTTGGCCACCTTTCCTATGCCCACCCATCAAAAACGGAAGAATGAAAGACTACATCCTACCATGAGATTATAGGACTAGCCTATCCAGAGCCAAACTGTTGCCATCCTTAGAGTTGGGCTGTGTGTGTTTACCAAACAGCATTATGGCTGGGCTGTTGACTAATGATGTTCTCTCTTGGAGGGAGGGGATGGAAAAGTCATGGGATCCTCACTGAATAACCAGCCCTCCCTCCCAATCAGTTGTATGCAATTCTGCCCTAAGTGTACATGATCTCTGGGCCTTTGGGAGAGGCCAGAGTATGCAGCTAGGGAAGGATAAGAGGAAGGGCTCCCTCAACCCTGCCAAGAGGAAGCCATGGTCGTTGCTGGGAGAAAAGTTTCCAGTGTGACTGCTTTTAAGATCACCTATACTCCATAACCCCTCACCCGGTGCTCTGTATGGGAACCTAATAAACTCAATTGGCTATCCCAGGTGACTCAGATGTAAGCATACCTTGGTTTGTTATGGCACCTCAGGAGGAGGAAATGCTGTTTATGTCTCCCCTAGGGAAGGAATTTTAGCAACAGTTCCTGAAATCCACCAGGTGACCTTGTTTGATGATGTCACCAATTAAAATTCAGCCATACAGGATGGAGAGTGGCCCTAAATCCAATGACTAGGAAAAATACAAGGAGAACGCCCTGTGAGCACAAGGGCAGAAACTGGGGTGATACGCCTAGAAGCCAAGGGACACTGGAGCCTCTCAGAGTCACTGCAATCTAGGACACTGAAGGGGACAATCTTCTCTGGAGTGTTCAGGGTAAATGTGTGCTAGCACCCGATTTCAGATTTCTCTCCCTAGAACAGTAAGGAAATACATTTCTGGTAGTTTGTTGCAGTGACCCTAAAACACTAATAAACCTCCTTTCTTACAAAGTTGGGCTTTAAAGTTATATTGTTACCAACTCTGACAGTTCTGCAACAACGAAAGGGAAGGAATTCTTGGTCTTCAGCAGAAGCGCCTATCACATCTGGAGGGAGCCCCTCCCTGCCCTCTTCACCTGCAGGCCTGACTTCTACCCCTTACCCGTGCCTTCACAAGTTCTTCCTGGATTTGAAAGTCCTCTCCCCAACCTGAATACTACTGAAAACTAGCTCTCTCCTGAAAACCCTATAAGGTGTGATTTCACAAACCTGACCCCAATCATTCTTCTACCAACTCAGGCTAGCCTCTGAGGCAGCTGGACTCCCTGAACTTTCCCTACTTCCTCAGTGTGGGCAGCTCTAAGAGAGCTCAGACAGGGAAGTCTCATACAATTCCACAGCTAGCTGTCCCCACAGCTCAGCCCATGGGAGAACATGTACACTTAACAGGCCATTGCGAATATCCTTCATTCCTCATGACTAGGCCAGAAATGCAGTCTTCTCACAGCTGTGAAAAAAACTGCTGTTAAAAAAAAAGTGGACTACTACAAAGATGACTCATTTATTCAGTTACTCATTCAAAAAAAAATGTGTTATTTATCTATGTGCCCACCATCAAGCAAGTAAGTCACTGGAGAGATGAAGCCAGGTAAATAGACACAGCCTGTGACTTTGTAGCACTGCAAGTGGAGGTATTGGATATAAGTCACTCATTAATAACCCCACATCAAAGCTGAAAAGTGATGCACAATCTTGCTCAAAAACCTGTTACCTGCTAAATTTCACCTAATGCACAATTCAAGTGTCTAGACATTGCACAACATACAGATGTTTTAAAGTCCCCATGGAAGGGCCCTTTAATTGGGTGTGCTATTAGAAAGAGCATTATTTGCTTGATGGTGGGAATCACATAGATAAAAGCCCAAACATGAACACTTAACCCCTTTCCAATGCACAGCATATAGACAGGCACTTGATAATGTAGATAGAGAAAGAAGTGCAGACTACATGTAAGGATGGGTAGGTAAGCGGTCAAACGGACGAGCGCCTCAGATGTAACGGGCAATAGCTAATGATGCAGATGGACAGATGGAGAGATGGATGGATATGCATGTATCAAAGCACCTGGAATGAAGCCTATATAAAGTACAGCTTGGAAGTGCAAAAGACACCAACGTGCATAACCCACCTCGTCTCTCAGAAAAACCAGCTGCCACCAGCATCTGAAAGAAGCATTACCTCTAAATTAGTCTCCTATTCTGCCTCACCTGCAACCACTGGGCAGAAAAACAGACTCAGCAACATACACACACACACACACACACACACATGCACACACCCTATAGTATTCCCTACCCTCCCTGTTCTTCCTGTATAGAGCTTTTAAAAGCTCTGCTTTACTAATCTTCTACCACAGAGAGTGTTTACTATTCTAAAATGTTGACTTTACTCCTACCCAAAAGGCACACCATACAGCACTGCAGGGTTATGTTGTTTTTAATTATTACTTTTATGCTTCTTCCTTTATCTACTCCCTTCAGAAAGACTTCTTGGGGAAAATGAAAGCTGGCCCTGGCTATTCCTTTGTCATGTACGTTTGGGTCAGGGTGGAGAAAAGCACAAGCTGGAGGAAAAGAGTGCTGGGCTCTAACAGTATAACCAACTAAAGTCCCCTTTCACGGCAGCCGGACGGAAAAAGAGTTTGCAATTAAAAAAAAGCCCAAACATAAATACTTAACCCTGGTAGAACAGCTGCCTCCCAGAATGACAGAGAAAGTCTCCATATGCCTATCTTTTGATCTGGCTTGTGTCATGTTAGTCTATTTCCAGGATCTACTTCATCTTACACATCAGTAATAAAGTTTAAATAATTCAGATCCCATTAGGGATCTTTTGTTTTATCCTCTTTGGTCATTATAACTGAATAACACAGACCGGATAACTTCTCAAGAATAGAAGTTAGCTTCTATTCTTAAAGGGCATGGTGTATGTCTTTAATCCCAACACTCAGGACTCAGACCATCAGGTCTCTGAATTCTAAGCCAGCCAGGACTCTTTAGTGAGACCCTTTCTCAAAAAAAAAATTTTTTTCAAAGTTTATTCACAGTTCTGGAGGCTGGAAAGTTCAAGGGCATGGCACAATATGTTGGCTGTTAGACATGCAAACTCAGGTCTCTTTTCCTCTTACAAAATCAGTGACAATTTTAGGAGGGGCCTAAGCTTCATGTCCTCATCAAACTCTAACTACCCCCCTAAAACCGCATCTTTAAACAGCAGAAATCTGAACACTGACCTTTGAAATTCAAACCACAGCACTCTCCCTTTCTGGGCTCATCTGCTGAAGGCAAGAGTAACTTACACTAACAACAACCCAGGCCCACCATGGTGTACAATGAATTCACTCTGGAAATAGATTCAGTCATTCATACCATACCTCTTTATTAAGCTCCTCCTACATGTCAGAAAATGTGGAAGGCAACAAACATAGAACAATGAATAAAGCTGCCATAGCCCTTAATTCCCCAAACCCACAACCTAGTACAGACACTCAGCATCGTCACACTGTAAACCCTGAAAGCATCAGCGACAAGGCTAGCAGAGAAGCCAAGTGTAGAGTCGCGTGCCTGGAGTCCCAGCACGTCCTCAGGAGGGAGAAGGGAGAAAAGAGAAGTTGAGGCCATCCTGGACAACATGATGAGATTCTGTCTCAAAAAGGGAGGAATATCAAACAAACAAAAAATAATGAAGGGTATAAGTGAATGACATGAAAAACTATATCCAAGGCCTATTAAGAGATGGTGCATTAGCTCCAGATAAATAAGATACATTAAAGACAGGCACTAGGTCTCCCCTCATATTGTAGGATGAGCTTCAGAGTTGCAGGTAAACGTTAAAACCTATCAGATTATGCAATTACAAGAAGAGTGTTGTGCACTTAAAGGGTTAATCGTGTGGACAATTAAGCTTTTAAAAAATAATTTGTCCACTATCTTTCTACCTACACTGATGACCTCCTGAATGATTATGGTTCCAGAGGTCACAATACATCAAAGTCCTGCGTTTTTATCACTACTCCATGTACTCAGGAGGAAGTCATTAAATACCTACAGTGGGGTCGTCTGTGCTTCTCATTACACCATTTTCATGCATAGTCCAAAGAATATGAAAAAGAAGAAAAATATTCATATTCCCAAGAATATGAATAAAAAGGAGGAGGAAGAAGAGAAGAGAAAGAGAAGGGGAAGAGGAGGGTGGAAGGAGTCTACATCCCAAGAAAGACTGCATCAAGTCAGAATGTGAAGTTCGTATATTTCAACACTGTAATTTAAAAGAGCTTTATTGAAAGTCTGCTGTGTGCCCAGTCTCTAAGGATTTTAAGTATATTAATCACTTAATTCTCTCCAAATTGCTTAGATGTAGGCATTATTGTTTAAACCCACTCTACAAATGGGAAAACTGCAAGTGACAACATTCAAAGGCCTGAATCTGGTAAGTTAGAATTTCAAGTCCCAGCTACAATATCATCAGGTCAAGCTACATGAGCTGCCCCAGAAGCTGCTTCAGAGTCTAAGTGTTTCTTCTGTGAGACTCGGCGACACTGTTCTTGATGGGCCAGGTTCCCTGAGCCTCCCCTCAGGGTACCCATCCCAGCTCTGAGGTTTGACAAAGCAATGGAAAGAGGTTTCAAAGCTGCAGTACTCTGTAAGTCACTGACTCTGATGTCTGCCTGTGACAAAGGCCAGCTTCAGACATGTCCAGTGGACAAGGTAAGACAACAGCTCAAATCCCCGAAGCCCTACCTCCAGGCTAAGCAGTGTGCAACACTCTGATGGGAGCATTTTTCTATGTTGTTGGTCTTCTAAAACCAATTAAGATGCAAACATCCTGAGTAAGATTGTGGCTATAATGAACACAGGAGACAAAAGGAATACATACCTCCTCATGATAAAGGAAACCTTCCACTCTCCTGTCCAGGACACTCAGCTAAGACATGTAAAATCAATCAATTTCTGGCAGTCCATAAGCCGCAAGCAGTCCAAATGCATGGATATGTGAGAATACATGTGAGGTAGGTAAAAAATTCCTATTGTTACAAGACATAGGCTCCAAGATTCATAGCGCTACTGCTTTAATTAGTCTTTTAAGGGAAAATAAAATAAGGTACATATGCTCCAAAAAAGCCTCCTTGAAGAACTCCAACTCTTGAGTTTCCTGGAATTTACAAAGACTTACTAAACAAACAAACAAACAAACAAATAAATGAATAAATAAATAAATGCCTTGTCGCACTGACTTCCTTTCCCAAGAATACCTTTGGATAAAAGCAATGGCCAGTAAATACACTTGGCAATGGATGGACAACAGCCAGTTCTTATCCCAGGAGGACAAGTACCCTCAACAACAACAGCAGGTGCTTTGAAGGCTGAAAGACTCCCACAGGAGACTATGGTTTATGAGCTGTGCCTGGCTGCTCTCAGCTCATCTCCCTAAGGCGGTGCCCTCGCTGCTTCTCCCATCAGACGGTTCCCTGACTAAATGCTTCCCTGCACAGCATCACCTGCCTCTTCACAGAAAACAGAACCCTCCTGCATCCATCTAGCACCCATCTACCTACCTATCAAGCATCTTCTCTGTCTAGCATCTGTATATAGTAAACAGCTATCACTATTTTATGAAAGGAGCAAGAAGGCTAATAAATCCAAACAAACATTTCCATTTCTACTTTGGGCCAAAGTGAATTCAAGGTGGAGTGTGTGTGTAAAACAGACTCTGGAGTCATAGAATCTCTCAAGAACCTGCTGTGGCCCCAGGCCAGTCTCTAATCTATCTGGACCTCTCAAGTACTGGGAGATGGGAGAGCTCCACAGGTACAAGGGCACCTCAGGGGAGCTGGCTCAAAGGTTGGAAGCATTGTAACTACAGCCAGCACACTAAAGGGATCACAAGGGGAGGGGCCAGCATAAGATAAAAGGAAGGAGCCCCCACACAGGCCTTCAGAGCTACAAGCAATTCTCCACAACTACCAAGAAGCATGGCGCCATCAGCAATCCATGGATAGCTGGAGTCACCTTTTTGTTATTGGAGAAAAACTCAGTTATTTTCTATGTGCTTATGAAGGGCAAGATGCCAAATCACTGACCATAAAACTGAACTAAGTTACTCAAACTGTAATCTCAAACCTGTACATAGCTGAACAATTTCTAATTACAACCTAATAGCTGATGTTATCTAGCATCAAAATGTATTTCCTATGTTAAAAAGGATACAAAATCTGCCCATGTGTAAAATAGTTAAATTATCTCATCATCGAATGTGCCTTGCCTAATCTCTAAACTACCCATATCTCTGATGTGATAGAGAAGCCTGGAGTACAGTTATGCTGTGCAATAAGCTTATCCTCTTTTCTAATGTTGTGCATTTGCATTAAAGCAACAGTCATAATAAACACTCTTGAAGGGTCCTTCAAATCCACTACATATTTATCTAATAGCTACTCTTTATGTGAGTTGTCTGTACAACACAAAAATGAGAGAGAGGATTCAAGCAGTCCTAATCAGAGGTGTAGGTAAGTAAGAGACAGGCTCTTACCTGACATCAACTTCATTGCCTCCTTTAACCTTCCTAACAGCTAGATCATATAGATTTTGTAGAGAAGCAGAGATTCAAAGAATACCAAGATCCCCAGCTACACACCTAATAACTTCAAAAGTGTGTATTCAAGGACAGGTGTGACTCTCAGGTTTACCCTTAAATACTATTAGCAGACTAGAAGAAGTTGGTGATCTGTCAAGATGGATACACCAGACATACAGACATGACTCCTGTGGATGGCAAGAAAAGAAAGAACCGAAGGGCAGTCTGGGTGTGATGCCCAAATGCTTGCAGAAGCCAGGGACTGGAGAGATTAGTAACAAAAAAGAGACAGACCCTGGTGTGGCAAGAAAGACAAAAGGAAAAGCTTTGGGAAGACCCACAGAACCAAGATGTAATAAAGTGTCTTAGTTGGGCTCCTATAGCTATGAAAAAGACATAACTGATTGCAATTTGGAAAGGAACGGGTTTAATTCGCCTGCAGGTCAGTCCATCATTGGGGGAAGCTGAAGAAGGAACTGAAGCAGCGACCACATAGGAGCATTCCTTCCTGGTTTGCTCCACCCTCCTTTTTTATACCATCTAGGACCACTTGCCCAGGAATGTGTGATGCCCACATTGGGTTGGGTCCTCCTCTATCTCAATTAGCCATCGAGAAAATGCTCCCACAGACTTGTCTACAAGCAGAGGCATGTTCTTAATTAAGGTTCCTCTTCCCAGATGATTGTTTGTGTCAAGTTGATAAAGAACCCCATCAGGACAGCAAGAATGGGTGTTCAGAGGAGATGAAGGAAGCCTGGACCTTTCCTTCAGTCAATGAGAAAGAAAGACAAGGTGTGCTGGTACATTAGCACAATGGTTCCTTGAGGCTTTGACACAGCAAGTGGAGAAGAGAACCTCGGACTGGGAGCACAACAAATGACAAGAGTTTTGATGGTAAAACAGAAGAGGCAATAAGAATGGGATAGTCTGCATAGTAGCCTACTGATGACAAAGCCATGGCACAGATGGTACATCAGCGGGAGAAGTACAA
The DNA here is from genome assembly GCA_028658305.1 of Pachyuromys duprasi. Taxonomy (NCBI): domain Eukaryota; kingdom Metazoa; phylum Chordata; class Mammalia; order Rodentia; family Muridae; genus Pachyuromys; species Pachyuromys duprasi. Next base: position 6,018,992 of record CM053764.1, read on the forward strand.
AGGGAATTTTTGTTGGACTTGGCTTACTTTTTTCTGTTTTAAAGATTATTTATATTTCAGCATGTTTGCAAGCAGAAGATAGTTTGCCACAGAAAGGAGGGGCTGCTGTTCAGAGGCACTAAGTGGGGGAAGTGTCCGGAGAGGCAGAAAGAATCCCAAGTCAGAGGGATGGCAATGAAGGGGCACGAAGTCAGCTCTGGGAGCTAGGAAGCTGTTCCAGCTACTTACCAGCCACAAGCTGAAAACAGACCCCTCTCCACTTGTCCATATGGATGGCGCACAATAGTTAAAAGCCATCTGGAAGGCAACGTTTGAAAAACACAGACCCTCTCAAGCACCATTCACCTTTCTAGAAGACAAGAAGGGTACAATGGAACAAGCTGTGAAGGAGAGGACGGGGCGTGGCACGGCTGCCTCACCTGTTATCAAGACCCGAGTTTTCTTATTTTCCTTTCTGGAGGTTCTGTTTTCTCAGATGAGAACCTGTCTCATGCAAGGGTGAGGGAACAAGTCCCATACCTACCTCACAATGGTGACCAAACTTAAATGCTTTGATTAGTAAAAAAATTATCCGAAATCTTAAAGGTTTCGATCACAGAAATAATTTTTCAAAGCCACAATCTACGAATGCTAGAGACTGAACTCAGATAATCATGCCTTCACCAGCAAGGAGTTACCAATGGAGCCATTTCTCTGTGCTTTTAAGCACAGTTAGACTCAGGGAAGACTGATGAAAGCTTTCTTTTTTTTTTTTAATGAAGTTCATGAAACTAATAAACAGCATGATGGAGACTTTACAGTGTATATCTTGGGTCATCACCTTCAAGACAAAAGCAATGCTGTGCAAAGATAACAGACTGCCCTGGGATCGCTAACACACCTCCATCTGCAAAGATAACAGACTGCCCTGAGATCACTAACACACTTCCATTTGCAAAGAGGAGGGAATGAGCTGTTGTCTTCCCATAAACTGCTTGTTTCCACTGGCTGATTCCCACAAACCACAGCTGAGAAACATTTATCTAGGAAGCATGTCGCTGTTGTAAGGAGCTTCCAGTCCTAAGACCTGGTTTCGGTTTGGTTTGGTTTGGTTTGGTTTGGTTTGGTTTGGTTTGGTTTGGTTTGGTTTGGTTTGGTTTGGTTTGGTTTGGTTTGGTTTGGTTTGGCTTTTGCCTCTTTGTCATGTAGCTGTGGTTATGAGAACTCGTGTTTAGGTCTTCTGTTTTATTACTTTGGTCTAAATGTCTGTGTTTGTGCCAGTACCACATTGTTTTTATTGCTATAGTTCTATTATATCTTGAAGTCTGGGGGAATAGCACTCCCTACAACATTCTTTCTTTGCTCAGGTCTGCTCCAGGCTTGCTTTTGCTACCTAGAGTCTTCTGGTTCCATATGAAGTTTAGGATGTTGTTTAGGATGTTGTAGATTTTTAAAGCTGGGATCACATTGAATTGTTTTTGGTAGGATGGTCATTTTCACAGTGTTAATCTACCAAACCAGGAATATGGCCTACCTTTCCATTTCCTAGTCTTCCTCAATCTCTTTCTTCAGAGATTTGAAGCTTTGACTGTAGACGTCTTTCACTTCCTTGGTTAGGTTTAATCAGAGATAGTTTATTGTCTTGGATTCTATTTTAAATGGCAATGAGTCCAAGATCTCTTTACCAGTGTGTTTGTTATTGATGTACAGAAAGGGTACTGGGTTTTCTAAGTTGATTTTGTACTGTACCACTTTTCTGAAATTGTTGATTGTTTCTGGAAGTTTTCTGGTGATTTCTTATGAGTAATATCATATCATCTGCAAATACAGATAATTTGACTTCTTCTTTTCCCATTTATATTCCTTTAATTTTCTCCTCTTGCCTTCCTGCTCCAGCTAGTGTTTCTGGTACTACATTAGAAAAAAAATGGGAAAAGTGGGCAGCCCTGTCTCACTTTGATTTAATGGATTGATTTGAGTTTTTCTCCATTTAAGTGTTGGCCATGGGTTTGTCATATATATCCTTTATTTTGTTCTGGAACTGGCTGTTCTCTCCAGTCCTCTATTAGCATGAAAGCATGTTTGATTTTGTTAAAGGCTTTATCTGCATCTACTGAGATAATAGTATGATTTTTATAACAACTTAAATGTTCTTCAAAAGATAAGTGGCTAATGAAAATGTGGTACATATACACATGGAATACTATTCAGCTATAAAAAAGGAAAAAAGAAAGAAAACTACAGACAAATGGATGGACCTAGAAAAGATTATATTGAGCAAAGTAACCCAGACCCAGCAAGAAAAGTATTCATGTTCTCTCTCATCTACAGTTCCTAACCTCAAATCTTCAGATATGAGTGTAGCTACCACCCCTCATCAAAGAAACTTCTCTCTACAGCAGATGGTGACCATCACAGAAAACCACACTGGACACAATGCAGATATCAAGACATCAGATCTTGGGTATACCAACCTCAAATGGATACATCTAAATCATAGTTCGTACATCCAGCGAACATGGCAGAAGAGAAAGTAGAAAGATTGTAAGCGCTCGACTACCAGGAAGTCTACTTTGAAACAGTCTCTCCTAGAAATGGCTGCATAAACAAAACTGTAACAATGATAATATCAATAGGCATATTAACACAAAAGGGGGAAAAAATCTCATGGGGTCCTACCACTAGGAAAAGAACTCTGAGCAACTAATAACTGCTGGGAGAGGGAGAATCAAACATGAACCCCATTATTGGTTATCCAATACAAAGTGACCAGTCCTGAAATCATATATACACAACATAATGAACTCAGCAGGTTGCATTTATACATTTGTACATATATTTGTCACAATAATAATCAAAGAGAAAGGCTTTCGATTTGGGGGTGCATGGGAGGGGTTTAGGAAGCATATGAGGGGTTGCAGGGAGGGTACCTAGGAAAGGTTGGATAAACAAAAGGAAGGGAGGAGAAATAGTATGATTCTATTTTAATTTAAAAATGATTTTTTTAGAAGAAGGGAAATGGGACTGGGAAAGCACAGGGTCACATACACATTTAGTTTAGACAGGCACTTGCTTGGTTCAGCTTCTGTGGTCTCAAATGTAAGTGATCCTAGGGGGAGAGTCAGCCATCCAGCCCTATAATCTATCCCAGCTAGCAGTGAGGATCAAACAGCTCACAGTCCAGGTAAAACCAAAACCAACATCTAGAGCTACTTTGTCCAAGACCAGATAGGTCAGAGTACTGGCCCTTTGGCAAAGAAACATACAGCCCCAGGTCCTGCTCTGAACCCTTTTCCAACTGCAGTTCAAAATTCCTTTCTCTCATGTGGCCTTCCTTTAACAGCTAAAGCTTTGCCCCCTACCCCACAGCTACGGAGTCAATGAATCTTTGTAGAGCCCCTCTCAGTTTAAGGTATACAACAAGGTCAGAACCAGCCCAGCTATGCCCTCTGGACTGTTGGTTGTGCTGCTGTCCCTGCTCCCTCCCTCCTCCGGCAAGGCTGAGCTTCCCAATCTCCGGTTATCCAGACAGGCCCGTCTCATACAGCATCTTTTCCAGGAAGTCGTCCCAATTCAACCACACAGAGCAGGTGCTGCCTCATGAACCTATCATAACACTCTACTTCCTCCACCCAATGACAATCAATGCACTATCATTCTCTGTCGTTATTTGCTTGGTGACCCAGGCTTGGTTTCTGCATTATGAAATGACTGCGACAATGTTTACTAATAAGAAAAGAATACTAAGCCACCCTGCACTGAGGTCTTACTACACACCAGAAATGCTGTGAACTTCATGAATAATATTTCATTGGGCCTTCAGAATCCTGTGGGGAAAGAGCTCTTTCAGAGAGGAACAAACAGGATCAGACAATCTGTAATTTGCCCAAAATTCAGACAACAAGCGTCAGAGCTGGTGTCCTCAACCTGGCGGCAAACACTACTCTCTCCCTTCCTCATCATTCCATGCAGCCCTGTCCCTTTCCTCAGCTTTCTACCAGCCCTGGGCTCCGCTGAGGTAACACTGGAAAAGCCACAGCACACTGGCTCAAGAATAAAGGACATCAGCTACACTACCAAAGTAAGGTCAGGATGTGTCTTACAGGTGGCTACTCAACAGTCTACATACAGGAACTCGCAGACCAGCGCAGTGTTAGTGTCTTTTGTTCCCAGATTTCTCTGAAACAGCCTTCTTTCCAGGGCTCAAAGGAGAGAAGGAGGTAATCGCAGCCAAGGAGTGAGGAACGACACAGCACAATACAGAAGCAGCACACCAGTTCTACAGTCCTCAATAAGACAAAATCCCATCCAAATCCTCTTTCTCATTGAAGGAGGGCAGTCAAAGACCTAATACTCAAAAGGGCCTGAAATTCAGGCTCTCTTACACTGCACCGAAGGAAGCAGAAGGGAGGCAAAGGGTTGGCATGCCCCATCTTCCTCCCTGCTGTGGTGACTCCTGCTCAAGGCCTCAGCTCCCCATAAACACAATGGCCTTGGGTAGGTCCCAGGCCCGTCAGACAATGACAGAAGCATGTGCACAGTAAAAATGAAAGGACTCAATGGCTGATACGTGTAGCCAGAGTCTGGTACAGAGCAAGCACTTGATAAGCGTCAGTTACAAATGCAGCTAGGCGACAATGATGAGACATGCTGTGCACGAAGAGGGCGGAGACCTGAAAACTGCAGACCCATCTTCTGTGCACAGCAGCCTGGCCCCATGAATTCCTCACAACTGGCACAGGGAGACTTCAGGTGCACAGAACAAGAGAACACAAAACGCTGTTGCTCTTGAAGGGGTAGGGGTGAGGAAGGCATGTGAGTGAGATGGGAGACAGAAGACACGGAGAGAACAATGCTAGCGCAGAAATGTTGGGGTGGCTTGAGCAGCTGCTGGTACAATGGGAGCTGTGCTGGTGGCAATTTCAGACTTGGAAAGTAGAAGCAGGTCATTGTGGGGTCATTACGGTGAGCTTGGTTTTACCAATTAAGACGCCTAACCCTGAAGTCAGCACAGCAAATATCAGCCAGGCAGAAGATGGTACCCCCAGCTTACAGGCACCAAGCAAGCTGACTTTCAGCAGCTTTAGCTGACTTTAAGATTCAGAAGGCAATATGTCCCTGTATATAAACAGCACATATAGAAGTCTCTTCCTTTTCTGGAAATATAGGAGTCTGCAGTTTGGTGCTGAGGCCATCTAGAACACACAACAAAGGCAGTGGCTGCTGGATGTTGGTCACTAGGAAGAAAGGCATTTCCTTTACTAAAAGCAAAGGGCATGAAGTTACGCTCCCCTCCTCTTTCCCCCTCCCCCAAGATCTAACTCTACCTTGGGAAATAGGATGGCACCAAAAGCATTTCAATCTGGGACACACTTGAACTGCTTCCCACCAAGACAGCTGCTATACTCTCTTAAATTCCCTGGCTCTTGGTTTGCTCATCTGTAAAGTGGGGAAAACAGAAGTCACCTGATCGCATTCTTAAAGAGATAAGAAAGTATGGATGCAAAGTACCCTGGTCTCCTTGAAATCCTAACCCCTGCTGCTCTCTCCCTCTTATCAGAAAAGAAAGGAGGAGAGAGAGAGAGAGAGAGAGAAATAGAGAGAGAGAGAGAAATAGAGAGAAAGGAAGGAAGGGAGAAAGAAAAGAAAGGAAAGAAAGAAAAGGAAGGAAAAAAGAGAGAAAACGAAAGAAAGAGAGAGAGAATGAGAAGAAAAAGCCTTGTTTTCCTAGTTATTCTAGCAATTCTAGCAACCTCTCTGAAGAGCCACAGCTCCTAAAGGACTTTCCTTGGGCTTGCTCAGGGTAGCAATGCCTCACCAGAGTAACCAGGAGGCCACTTGCAAGTGAAGAAGATAAAAGAAAGCATACCCCAACAGGTTTCCTGGAGGACTCATCTACATATGCTGCCACCACTAAGGGCCTGCATGTATCAGAAACAGTGGTACCCTGGGCAAGCAAGCTATCATCATCTGACTAACATACACTTTCTTGGAAAAGAATCTAGATCGTTCATAGGATTTTTCATCAGCATCTTTGACACTACCCTCACTGGGAAGGGAGGGAGTGCTTTATAAAGTCATTCAGGGGAAACAATCATTTCTGAGAAAAGAAAATATAAAATTTCTAATGTCTCTGCCATGAGCTCTACCATAAAATTGCTGTATCCACAGCAATGGAGGGAAACAGCATCCCCAGATAAGGAAACTGAGGCTCGGAGGCAAATGCTAGCAAATGGCAGAACCAACTGCCAAACTCAAGAATATGAGGCCAAAGCTTAGGCTTAATTCAACCCCATTTCTACCATACACATTTTGCACACATCTTCCCCCATCTAGTACTGAGAAGAGTTGTAGCCATTAGGAAAAAAAGCAGTAAACAGGTATATAAGTACAATGTGCCTCAATTTTTTTCCTATAAAAATGGGAATTTTAAAAAATTTATTACCATTTATTCACTTTGTATCCTAGCTGTAGCCCCCTCTCTCATCCCCTCCCAATCCCTCCCTCACTCTTCTCCTCCCATGTCCCTCCCCCAGCCCACTGATAGGGGAGGTCCTCCTCATCTTCTATCTGACCCTAGCCTATCAGGTCTCATCAGGACTGGCTGCATTGTCCTCCTCTGTGGACTGGTAAGGCTGCTCCACCCCACTGGGGGGGGGGGGGGGAACGGGGCAGTGATCAAAGAGCCAGCCACTGAGTTCATGTCAGAGACACTCCCTGTTCCCCTTACTAGATAACCCACTTGGACACTGAACTGCCATGGGCTACATCTGTGCAGGGGTTCCAGGAGATCTCTATGCATGGTCCTTGGCTGGAGTATCAGTCTCAGAAAAGACACCTGGGCCCAGATTTTTTGGTTCTGTTGCTCTCCTTGTAGAGCTTCTGTCTCTCAAGGTCCTTCATCTCCCCATTCTTTCATAAGATTCCCTGAACTCTGTCCAAAGTTTGGCCATGAGTCTCAGCATCTGGTTTGATACCCTGCTGAGTAGAGCCTTTCAGAGGCCCTCTGTGGTAGGCTCCTGTCCTGTTCCGTTTTCTTCCTCTTCTGATGTCTATCCTAGTTGCCTTTCTGAATGAGGATTGAGCATCTTTAAGTCACCACTCCATGGGTACATTACTAGAATTAAATGATATAAGACAATGCAAAACATGTAAAGGAAATGGGTTGTCTGACCAGGTCTTCCATTGAGTACAAACCCAATGAATAGTAGGTAACATTATAACCAGAGTTTAGTGAAATACCATATCCAAAGATATTATCCTTCATTCATGACTCCACACTAATTACACTGATAGAACCATCTCCTTGCATCCCTGAACCCTGTTCCAATGCCAGGAGGGAGAGGTTTCTTTGGCTCCCAAGAATGAGCACGCTCTTCCTCTCAGCTGCACGCTTATAAAGCCAACAGCAGTGGCTGCCAGCAAGACTTGGGTGCATGCCTGGGTACCAGAGCCAACTCTACAATATCACCCGAGGTGCTGAGAGGTCTTGGAAACCTCCAAGGTAATTACAGTATAGAACATTCATAGTAAGTGTCTCCAGAGTTAGAAAAAAAAAAAACCCACAGGGATGAAAATAATACAAGTTGTCAAAGTGAAATAGGTCTACCACTGAACCAGACAGGCCAAAGATGAAAAAGCTTAGTCGGGTAGGTCAGACTTTAGGGAATATAGAGGTTTGGGGAACCTCTGATGCGTGTCCCTTCATCCCTATAAAAAATCCATGTAATACATGAGAGTCTTCAAGAAGGGTGGTTTTTGTGAGCTTGTCCTACTCTTCATAGCCAGAACTGTGTATTTCTAGAATAATCTATAAAGGCCACACAGACACCAATCATTAGCAATAACAGATGCCAACTATTTATTTAACAACTATACTATGCACCAAGCTTCTTACATTCATTCTCTCATACAGTGCTCAAAATTTAAAAAAAAAAAAACAACTTGAGGATGTTTCCATGTTCATTTTATAGATGAGAATTGGCCTCAAAAATCTTAGAAATCTTGCGCAAGGCTACAGGGCTGAGAGGAGACACAGATTAATAAATCCCATGCTCTGTTAGTTTAAGATGATTAGTGAATTCTGGCCATAAAACTTCTAATCAACCATTCCTCCTAGTCCTTTCAGAAGCAAGAGAACTAATTTATTCCATTCAACCTTTATTTTTTTTCTTTTTAAGATAGAATTCCATGTAACAAAGTCTGCTCTCAAACTCTCTACAAACCAGGATGACCTTGAACTTTGATCCTCCTGCCTCTAGCTACTTGAGTGTTGGGATTACCACATCTACATTACAAGACTGATTTTATGGGGTACTAAGGGTTGAACCCAAGCACTACATAAACTACATTACATCCATGGCCTCTCCAGTATATCTTAATCCAAAAGCTCTCTTGTGCTGGGTGCTAAACCCAAGATAAACTACACTGACCTAAACTTAGAACATACAAAACAGGAGCATACAAGAGACAACGCATGTGCAAGGTGCATGTTAACAGAAAAGGAAAATATGGGTAATGTTCATAAACTCTCCATAGACTGGTATACCTAGAACTCTCTGCAACCCCCGCCACATTTTTTTTTCAAGAACAGGTTGAACAGAAGACATCAAAAGTCCTCTGGAATGTTAATGGAATACCTAAAGAATGATATTCTATAAAGGTGACCAGCAAAGAATGTAGAGGACTATCTCCTTGAATGCATACAACATCCTCCAAGTGTTCTTCATTAGATTTCCCACAGGCAGTCATGACTTTGGAACCAACCCACTAATACAAACCAAATGTTCTCACTTAAAGAACCCTTCCTCCTTGAAGAGCTGTACAAGAGGAAATACACTATTATACACCAGGCCACCTTGATCCAGAAATTAATGCTAGACCTCAAAGTATTAATAGTGCTTACAAAACCAGCAAGTCTATGAACCCCAAATCCAGGAGCAGAGATCAAAATCAATGTGGAAAGAGGCAAGTACAACAAGCAAGGCAAATATCGCACTAGGATTTCCCTCTGAAATGAAACTGTTGAGTTTTTGTTCCTAGAAGTCATCACTCAAGAGGCCAAAAGTACTAGTTTACTTGCCTCCACCCTCCTCAATCAGCCATCTTGGCTCTAGCCAGAGAGATCTGTTGCTTAGCAACTACCATCCAACAATCAGAGGAGCCAAGATGAAGTCAGGCTTATGATATCTCTTGCTCTTCAGCAGTCACAGGAGGTGTTTCAAGCAGAGCCAAGAGTTTCCAGTTTCAGCAGTCTGAAGGCTCAGGAGCTGCAGAACTTCACAGAACTGCCTTCAGTGTCAAGAGCCAACTTGGACATCCAAATAGTTTTCGCTAAACTTTAAGGCATCCCCTCATTCTCATCCAATCTCGAAATTAGAATATGAGCATCATAGCAATGGTGTTCTCAATTTGGTCCTATGCAACTTTCAGCACAGTTTTCTACCTTAGCATCATGTTATCTGGCATGTGTGGTCATTTTCTCAGAGACTATCCTAAAAACACATTTAAAGTCAGTCCCACTGGGCACTGTAGAAAATGCTTGTAATCCCAGCACTTGAGAGGTAATTAAGCAAGATCAGGAGTTCAAGGCCAGCCTCAACCACATAGTGAGTTTGACTCCAATCTAAGTTCAAAATTAAATTATATATATATATATATATATATATATATATATATAAATCCTATTACCCAGAATTTTTTTTCTGGCCATTAACAGTTACTTTGAGGTGTTGCTTTATTTTTGTCTATCTCGATAAACGTAGGGACTCTGATTACTATTTTATTTTATTTCACAACCACATAGGCTCATTTACAAAAAAAATACAGTTTTTACTGTATGGACAGGATAAGGATAAAAGGGGGAAATCATGTACAATGACCTGATGCAGTTTCAAATGATGACAAACTCTAATATTACCAATTTCTCCCAAAATAACCTGTAAAATTTTGTTTTTATAAGTTCATAGAGTATCTTTTTGCATTCTTTTACACTTTTGGTTTTGAGAAAAATAACTTCATGTTTACTACATAAACACGATACTCATTTCTTTTTCCTACATTACCTGTATTGAACCTTTACTTAGAAGGACTAATGAAGAAAACTCTGAGCTTTTGAGAAGGACCCCAATTTCCCTTGACAGTGTTACCTCGGTCAGAGCACACAGGAGAGTTAAGTGGGAGTCATCACTTGTCTTCCCTGATGATTCTGTGCAGGGAAGTTCCCACAGCATCACAGAAATGGCCATATGCCATGAACCCTCCACATCCTTTGACTTAAGATTCTATGGCTACCTGAGACTCCTAGCTAGATTTGCAGACATCTTCTTATTCAGGGTTTGTCTTTTTCAAGTTTCACATAAATAAGACCTTATTTATTTTATTCATAAGCACAAGGATATTTTCAATCTCATTAAACAGCTGTCAGAAAAGATTAAAAATGAAAAACAACCCTTGCATGATTGTACACCTCAGTAGCACTGCCTAAGCTTCCAGACAAAGCCTAAGGATTTATTCCTTCCAAAACAAAGATTAATCCATGTATTGTTCTTCCACAGTAAGGTATAGTTTGGCTGGCCACTCCCCTCATATATTTATATGGTTCTGCATAAACATAGCTCAGATTGTCCCCAAAATAATTTTAAATTTATTCTTTTTAACATCTGAAGATTCATAAATCATATAGACTGTGAATAAAGAACCTCAATAAAATACTTGGCAAGAATGGAATCAATGCATATAGACTATTACATTTCCCAAACAGCCCCACCAGAGTTGATTCCACCAGACACATTCTTCATATTCCAAATGAAATATATAGGCCTTCTTCCACCAAGCAGAGTGGAACCTGGAATTGCCACAGTGAGCATGGAGAAAAAGAGACACTGCAATCACTTAGGTCATGAGAGACAACATGGTGGCTGCATTTCCTCCCCACACCCATGACTTTGGAAATGGAGTCACCTGTTTGTTAAGGCTACCATGCTGGGAAGACTGTACTTGGACGCTCCCAGTCCTTTGATTTAACAACCCTATGGCTACCCGAGACTCCTATCTATATTTTTAGACATTTATTTTTCAGGATCTGTTTTTTCCATGTTTCATATAAATAAGACCTTGTTTGGGTTTTGTATAAAGTAGAACAGGTATTATTTACCTGTCTGAGGTTTCTCTTAGCTCTATCTCAACAGACTGTGTCAACCAAACCTGTGATTATTTATCTAATGGGAAAAACCTCTTAGTTTTCAGTATTTATTGAAAAAGATATTTCACATGCAGTGTCTACTGTACAGAGATTAGAACACCAGACACACATAAGCTCAAGTACCAACTCTGCCACTTACTGGCTAGGTGATAATGGACAAGTTAATTGACTTCTCTGTATATTAGTTCATTGTGTCCATAAAAGAGCCAATAATATCCCTCAAAGGACTGCTGTGACCATTAAATGTGATTATTACAACACTTATGAAGTACTTTGTGTGTATCAGGCATGTTTGTTTGTTGGGATAATGCTTACTGGCTTACTCCTCCTCACTTGTTCAACCTGCTTTCTTATAGAATGCAGGACCACCATCTCAGGAATGGTACCTCCCAAAATAGACTGGTGCCTCTTCCATCAATCACTAATTAATAAAATACCCTACAGGCTTGCCCATAGCCTGATCTTATATAGGCATTTTCTCACTTGAGGCTCCCTCCTCTCTGATGACTATAGCACATTTCAAATGCCTACAGGTACTCAGATCATACCTGGCACATAGTAGGCATCCCACAGGTGGTAACTACCATCAGCAGCAGCATTACTCACATCATCAAATTAGGACCTGTTCCTACGACTGAGGTCCTGATGCCTCTGTGCTCACTCTGAGGATCAACTCATAAGTACAGCAAAAGGAGAAGAGGCTCAAAATTCACAATCAACACACTTCTCATCCCAAACTCTACTAAACATAAATTCATAGATATCTCCAAATCATCTGTGGTGTTTTAAAATGCAAATCCATTCTAACCATAGTGGTGCATGCTTTTAATTCCAGCTCTCAGGAGGTAGAAGCATGGGAATTTTTGTGAGCTCAATGCCATCCTGGTCTACCTAAAAATAAAGTCCTGGCCAGGTAGAGTAACAAAGTAAGATTCTGCTCCCACAAAAGAAGAAAGGAAGGAAGGAAGAAAGAAAAAAGAAAAGGAAAGATGGAAGGAAAAAAGGAAGACTAAAATGTAAATCCCTGGCTATACCTCCAAGATTTGATTCATTAATCCACTGGGAAGTCCAAGAATTTCCTTTTCTAACATTCCTTCTTCCACAGATGATCCCAGGAAACCTTGCTCTAGAGATGCTGATATGAATATCTGGACCAAATCAATTATAAAGCAATAGAAGGAGCATGAATTAAAAGCCACAGAGGCACTGTGTCTAAATGTCAGCTCTGCTCCTAGTTCATTCTATAGCTTCGGCATGTTCCTCTGTACCTCCATTTCCTTGTCTTATCTCAGATCAGACAATTCCATGGGTACCTTTTTTCCCAAAATTAATCCCACAGCAGGACTACTGGACACAAGTTTCTCAGACTACCTTGTTTTACGTGCTGATAGCAAACAAAATAGGAGCGATCATTTACTACGAACTTACCATGTGCAAGACACTGTTTTGGGTGTTTAATTCACTCACCTCGAATGTTCAGAAAAAAGTGCAGGCATTATTACAGGAAATAACAAAACCAAGTTAAAGAGCTTTGACACAACCAGTGAATAACAGCTTGGATTCTATCCCAGGTTTACCTGACCCAATCCCTATGCTCTTACGGTCACTATGCCTCTGGCCATCATAGTAGAAATTCTCATCCTTTGAATTTCTTTGGTTTCATTCAGTCAAAAAGGTGGCGACAACAATTGCTTGACTGTAGGTAATTTCCACTGAATTATGAAGGAAATGCAAAACTTACTTCTGTCTCCATCTTAGCACCTCATACAAAGCTACAGAAGTTACCAATATGCTTCCTGTGACATTTTAAATTCAGATTGCTATATGCTATTTTGCTTTATGGAAAGTTCCGAGTGTTAGCACAGAATTACATACTTGACAAACTTTCCTTGGGTTGAAGAACTAGTACAGTGCTAAAAGTGTTTGTCTGTCATCCTCATGCTCCGGGTTCGATCTTCAGCACTCAAAAACATTTATATCCTTTAAATCTAATGTCATCTCAAATAATTGGAATGTTTTATATTTCCAGAGGTAATCTTAAAAAAATGAATTGGAGTATAAACAAACTTCAGTAAGCCTTCCAATCAAAAACTTACCATAATTTATAGTATCCAAAAAGGAATGGCAAGAACCAGGGATCTGACAAAATATTTAGCAATGATTTCACATGCAAAATTATTTTCTACTGCATACAAATACAAGACCACTCAAGCCTTAATTCCTCAGCTCCACATAGTGCTAAAGAGACACAGAGGATAGAGAAGGAAGCCCACCAGGTACTAGAGCCTAAATGGCAAGCCTTCTTATCTTCTCAAAGCCAAACCCAAATGGGAACTGAGAGCCACAAGACAGCCCATAAAAACGATGGGCTTAGCAGAAGAGTACTATAGGTAGTGGAAAATGCAAGCAGAAAAGTGAGCAAAGCTCTGGGGCTGTCCTGTGGGAGAGGGTGAAGAAACAGAATTTTGCCAAGCTCTCTCTTGCCTGTCATGGGAAGAACAGAACTTTCCATATCCTCCGCTGAGCCTAGAGACGCAAGGGGAGACTTTCTCATGGCGTATCCTTCTGTTTTTCTCTTGCCAAGTAATTTAGGCTGACACTGATCCCAGGCCTTCTTGCCTCCAAACTCCATGACTTCACTGGGAGCTGAGAGAGTGAACCAAAAGAGAAGGGTGCGGATGAGAAGGGGAGGGCAGAGTGCTCGCTATGCGAGTTACCAACGTGGTTTTTAAGACAAAAACCTCGTTAGCCTCGTATTTTGTTTTGTGAGACACATAAAATGCACTTGAAGGCTGTGTCACACGTGCATGCAGTAGGTCATACAGGAAAAAGGACAGGATATGAAACCAGGTAACCCTGAGCCCTGATAGCAGCCCACCTGAGCTACTGCCTAAATCCCCACTCCAAGATGTACTAAGCCAAATGCTCCTTTGGTTTCCACATTTATGGAGCAAGGACAGCGGCACCATTCACAGGCAACCCTTCTGTAGGATAAACAAAATAGTGAATATAAGACGCTGACCATGCATCTGACCAGAAGTTCTCAACTGGGAGAAGAGGCACATGTAAATTGAGTGACAAAGTCTCATTTATATTTGTATAGTTTTAAACTTTTTTAGCTATCCTGTGGGAAAAATAAATGGCAGCACCCACAGTTCTATTCCAATCTTAATTCCTCCAAGTAGCCTACAGCCAACTTCTTCTGTAACAACAAAGGCCTTCAAGAAGTGTGGAAATTATCCCCACTACCAAGGAAAACCATGGCAACTCCTTCAGACAATGTTTGAGACTCACAAGTCTCTGAAGCAGGGAGGACGGTGGCCTCATTAAGGCAGGCCAGAGCACTGAGCACTTGCTTTCCAGAGTCCACTGGATACCACCATGGGGAGAAAAGAACACCCCCTCAAAGAATAGACTGTAAACCATTTATCTGACTGGTTTAACACAGGGGAAAGAGCTGCTGGGCTTTAAGGAGGTCAGCTCCTCTCTTCAGAGGGGAAGAAAGAACCTTGGCTTGAGAAGCCAAAGCCCTAAAGAGATCATTAGCCAAGTGAAGCAACAATTTGGCAGAGCCAGTTCATAGCCCCCAGCTATGACTAACAATAAAGAAAGCTGCACTCTGGGACAGGGTCAGTACCTTGCCTTTGGGCTCCAACAACCCAAGCATCATGTCAACATGATGATGGATCATTCATGAGGATTTTGCTCCAGAGAACCAAGAAAGGGTAACAAAGCCTGGATTCAAATGGCTTGACCTGAGTCTAAATCCTGACTCTGCCACTTACAGGCTCAGAACATGTTCAACTCTCTATAAAATGGGTACAATGCTAAAACTAAACTTATAGGGTTTTGTGAAGAATGTAGGATTTATTACAAATGCAGAGTTTGATCACATGAAGTTACTGATTCAGTGAAAGCTATTATTATATGCCTCTTATTGCTGCTGGATAAACATTTTTAGCTTTTATTATGTACCTAAAATATGCTAACTACATCACAATATATAATAACCACATTTGTTCCCCCAAATCTTATGAGACAATGTATATAAAACTAAGCCCAGTGCCTTCTCTGCATGTAGAAAATGTTCAACACAGGGGACTTATTCCTTGCTATTACTATTATCAAATTCAAGTCAAATCCAAAACACCCCTTTGCTCAGTTCTGAAAAGTTACCTGGGTAAAAGATAACTCAAAAAAAAAAAAAAAAAAAGAAGTTTAATCACCCAAAAGGGATCTATATGGTTACCTGTCAATCATGTATTCCTGATGACTTCCTTCTAGACTCCTTGTGTTAAAAAGCCTTGATGTTAGCATGAATATTTCAAGTTGACACAGGTTGCAGAAGTCAGACAAATAAGGTCAGACTATTCTGCCACACTGGAGTCTATGGCCAGAAGGAACAAGAAGAGGTCTCCATACCACAACTCCGCCCTCTGCTGTTCTAGGAACTACATGCTTAGAATAGAATTCATTTCAACCCCAGAAAGTTCCCATGTTGGTAAAGCATTACCTGTAAATCAATCCAAGAGATAATGAGAGATGTTTTAAATGAAAAAAAAAGCCAAGAAAAAGAAAATTATTTAGTGAAGATCAACTTGGTAAAAATAAAGCAATCACACACAGGAAGGCAGGAAAGCAGGCAGGAAGGCAGGAAGGAAGGAAGGACGGATGGATTACTGAGCCAATCCTCTGTCTGTGTGCACTCATATACACAGACACATGCAAGTATTTATAGGTAAAGGGTACATGTGCATATGTGTGTGTGACTGCACGAATATGCAATTGCACAATGAAGAGATCAAAATCCTTATCTTCCTTGATATTCTCCACCTAATTTTTGAGCCAAGGTCTCTCACTTAACCTTGCCAATTGAGCTAGGATGATGGGTCTATAACCCTAGGGATCATCTTGTCTCCGTCTGCCTTGGGTCTGAATCACAGGCACAAGCCACAATGCCTGGCTTTTTTACATCGGCGTTAGGGATTGAACATAGTTCCTTGTGCTTACATAGCAAGCACTGCACCAACTAGGCAATCACTTCAAACCCTCTAATACAAGATTTCAAAAAACAAAAACAAAAAACCCTATCTACCCTAGAGGACTCTTACTGACCGTTGAATGTGGAGCAGGTGGAACAGAACCTTACTGTTGAACAGTTCTGTGCAAACAGGAACCATGCTCTGTACAGGACTAACTACTGCTCAGTGAGATGCTAGATTAGTTAATGGCCAGGTATCTTCAATACATACTCTTTTGGGATGGGACTTGTCTGTTCCTCCTGTCAGAAGGTAGAACTGGTCCCCCCTACTCCCTTACACCTTGGCTGACCTTGTGACTTAGATGGTCCACAGAATGTGGCAGAAATGACTCTCAGCAGACTCTACACACAGTATCAGGCAAAGTTTCTGCCATTACCTTTTGGATTATTATCCTTAAACTATCACAAGGTGGAAAATCCCAAGCTACGAGACCACCCTGTGTGGTGCCCTGCTTACCAGCCCCAGTGTAGCTACATAAGTGAGCCCACGGGAGGCTGGCAGCAGCCAGCCAGCTTAGTGAGACATGAGAAATAAGTGCTACTGTCATCTTCTGTCTCAGAGGCCTGGAGGAACCACAATAAATAATGAATGTAGGCAGGTTGTCTAGGGTTTAACTTTTTCAATATATTTCTAAAAGTTGAAAAGTTCTCTTAAACTTGATGATAGGCAAAAATCTAGGTTAAGAAGGAAGGGATAAAGAAGGGTGTTTACTTGGATAATAATTTTTATCCTTGGCCTGGGAAGTAATTACATGGGTGTCTTTTCTTTGTGATAACTTATCAGGTTATAAGTATATCAGGTTATATGCTTCTGAACATACCTTTTTTATAAATATATGCTAAACAGCTTTAGAAAGGTTTAAATAAACCACCCTTGGCAAATCTCTTTGATAAAGAGGGAGCCTGTAGCTAGAGGAAATGAATGATCATACTTGTAGTTTTTGTCCACTAACCAAAATTTCCTTAGAAGCACACCTAGAACAGTATACATGACTCTACCTTATAAACTGAATATGGCTTGTTAAGTACAAGTGCCTGTCCTCCTTGACAAAATGCAGGACTAACTCACTTAGGAAGGATATGTATGTAATATGGCCCAAAGCCCCCTAAGCCACAGTTGCCAAAGTCACATGAGTTCCAAGTACTACTTGAAACATCTGTGTTATTTCAGAAAAACTATGCAAATACTCACAAGGCAAATGGTCTTTAAAATTTCCACACTTGCAGATTTGTGTTCCTTGCTACATCACATACACTCCAGAAGGTATCTACTGTGCTCACTCCCAGCACCAAAGCCAAAAAAGATTGTGTTCATGAACAAAGGGCTCAATAAATGCCCATAGTTGGCAGAACACCCCACAAAATCCCCAAAATATCTGTGCCCTTTGACCATGTATCTCTTTAAGTATCTGTTCAAAGAAAAAATTTTAATGGAGAGAAAGGCATGTGTATATAACCACACATTAAAGTTTTTGAAATGGTATTAAAAAGAGAAAAGAAACACTAGGAGGCTGGGGAGGCAGCTCAGGGGACAAGTACTTGCTCTAGAAACCTGAGGATCAGAGTTCAGAGACCATAAACCGTGTCAAAAATCAGGCAGGCACAGCAGCCATCTGCAGGCTCAGTGTCACGAGGCAGACACAGGATCACTGGGGCAAGCTGGCTACAAAGACTATTTAGAACAGGTGAACTCCAGGTTCAGTGAGAGACAGAAACCCAAACACCACACAGAAACACACAAACACACATACTCTCACATACACACACCAAAGATAAAGAAATTTTATATCTACAAAGCAGAAGTAGCATACAGATTTTAACAAGACATCAATATGATGTATGTGTGTGTATACATGTTTGTGGGTTTGTGTGTAGGTTTACTCTTATAACCAGAAAGACAAAAGTAAAAACTTAGAAAAAATGTTAAAATGAAGGTAATAGATATAACTCTTTTTTTCTTTTTATATCTCTAACTTCATCCATTACTTAAAATTCCTTGTTAAAAATCATTTAGCTACATATAGATTTGCCATTCCCAATCTAAAATTCTAAAATCCAAAAATTTTGAACAGTGATATGATTCTACAAGCAGAAAATTCTGGACCAAAAAAATTGGTTTCATGAACAAAAAGTTACACAAAATTATCTTCAAGCTACATATGCAAGGTATAAGGGTATAATAAAGTTCATATTTCAACTGATTCCCATCACCAAGATATTTCATTGTCTATATGCAAATATTCTAAAAGCTGAGATACTTACTCCAAGAATTTAGCATAAGGGATACTAAACCTGTTATTGCTCTACTTCTAATTCTTTCCCTATACTCTATGAGTTAATTACCCTTATAGACTCAGAGTCTGTCTCCACCTTATATTTTTACAGAAACGTGAAAGGTATTATGTCAGGATGAGGATCAGGGGGCTTCCTAACTACAGTGCTATGTGTGGAAGCCATGCCCCACCACATGTCCCCAGCCTAGCACACAAAAGACACAAAGTAAGTATCTATTATTTGTGTTAGTCAGGCTGGGGAGCCATGAAAAAAATGCCATAAACTGGAAGGCTTAAGCAAGAGAACTCGCCTTCTCACCATACTGAAGGCTGGGAGTCTGATAAAAGAGTACCTCACTCTTCCTGGCTTTTAAGAAACATCTTACTATTATGTACTCATAGGACCTCATTTTTCACATTCAAAAGGAAAATAGAGCTCTTGTGTTTCTCTCCTTAAAAAGACATTGATCCTAACATGTCATATGATCTCAATCAACCTCACTTACCTTTAAATCTGCTCTTGACCCATAAGGGCTAGGGTTTGTACATATAGACATAGAGAAAGACCATGTTTGCCTTAATTTTAGATCATTAATTTGACATTTAAAATAGACTATTATCACTGACCATCAGAGCAATGACATCCAATAGTTATCCAATAGAGTACCCAAGGGCAGGCACGAAGTCTGAGTATATCTTCCTATTTTTATGGGCAACACAAAGCCAAGAAAGGATTTGGGGATGGTTATGATTTACCCAGACCTGTTTTGTTAACTTAATAAGGAAGCTATGAGTGAGGATCCAGATAGAGAAACCAAGGGGTAAGAACTGTTATTGCAAGCCACTGACAGAGTCAGAAAATTGTTAGGTGCTGGAAGAAGGAACACCTCTGATACCAGTTGTAGAGAGAAACTAGAAAGAGTAGGTACATGGTGCATCAGCAAGGTCTGGTCCATAGGAAACTGCTACAGACTGGATGATGAAGGCAGGAATCAGGGGCAAAGATAGTGCTGACTCTATCTGGGAGAGAATCAAAGAAGAGCAGCACCATCCAAAGACCTAGGGATGTGAGCAAGGGAAGGGTGGTTGGAATTTATGGTAAATCCAAGTTACCAGGAGGCATCCAGCAGAGGTGGGAGGTAAGTACCTAGAAAAAGATGCATGGAATCCCAGGGGGGAAATGGCAAATTATCCTCAATATAAATAAGTAAGCTAGCAGAGAAGTTTTTAAGTGGTCATAGAAACTGAGGCTGTCTTCTTTGTCTGGGGTTGGGCAGAGTACAACAAAATCAAAGGGCAAGAAAGCTGGGAGGAACATCAAGATAATGCAGTGACAGGATAGAAGTGTTTCCAGGACAGTGTCCAGTGCCATTGTGACATACAGTGACATCACACAGCTCAACATTTGCTTTGGGTACCTACATGGCCAATGGGATCTGCAAGAAAACTACTTCAACGAAGTGGAAACAGCAAAGCAACAAATAACAAACTACCAGAGGGATGGACACTGACTGGCTGAGTATCTGTGTGTGCCCAGCATCCTGACAGGAGCTGTATATGAGTCATCATCAGCTTTACTCTTCATGAACACCCACTATGGTAGGAGTTAATAGAGCACATATTCAGAGCATTCTCTGAAAAAGCTAGCACTGAAAGGAATACATCTACAAGGTCATATCTGCCTGAGTTGGAGAGACAATATAAGCCACTCCTGTGTATTTTGATGTAGCTATGGAGATATAAAAGCAGACATGTAGGTGGACTCAGATAGCAAGGAAAATTATAACAGCTGGGAGGGGTGGAGTGTGGAAAAGTCTGGCTAGGTGACCAGCCATAGTGGCCAAAGTATTCATGATGGCAAACAGATTTGACTCCCAGTAGGTACACATTCATTCTCTCTCCCTCTGTCTACCTCACACACACTATTTCTAGAGTCTCCCCCTCTTTCTCTTTTTCTTTGTCTCTTACAAAAACTGATTAGCAGAAAGCAAAAAAAAAAAAAAACAAAAACATATTAGTATCATCAGTCCCGGTGCAAATAGGTGGCATAGATAACATATTTTAAAGGCTCATATTTATTCTTCACCTGCACAACTGCAGTGGCTAAGGAATCTGAGTTTACAAGATCATAACTTTAAACACTCAAGTCTCCACTCAGAGGTCATCACAACTCTAGTCTAACAGAATGGCTGCCGTGGCACACTCCCAGTAATAGCCCAAACCTGAGACATTAGCATAGAGAGGAAAAACCTGAGCGTTAGGAATCTCTCGCCCACTCTTCCAGCCCTCTACCACAATTCATTATCAGCACAAAATCATTTTTAATCATTGCCACTGTCGCTCACTAACACATAAAGACCTCATTTTTCTCAGCCAGCCATTTAAATCATATTTGATAGTAATGAGCTATTTTATTAGAATGTTCAGGAAAAAAAATGTTAGCAATCCTGATTTTGTAACAAACCCTAATAACAACAGTTCCTTTGGCTTTTACAAACCCATAAATCTGTGAATACTGTTTGACATTTATTGAACATGAATAACATCCCCCACGTGCAGTTTTCCTGAGGCTTAGCCAATGTTCTAGGGAAATGACTTAACTCACAGACTTGGAAAGACTCACCCTGGACCAGTATTTCCTCATATCAATTACCCTTCTTCCCATTCCATCAGATCAAAAACATGTACTTTCTAACCAGCCCAAGGTAACAAATGTATAAATCCCTGAGTCTAAACCACGCCTCCACACTTCCTAGCTGGTAAGGTTAGAACAGTGAATCATGTTCTGACTAGACTTGTCCCCTAGGTGATGGAAATAAAACCACAGTCAAGAACTAAAAATGTTAGGCTAACAGCAGACTACAAGGGCCAGTGAACAGCTAGACACAGGAACACTGGCTCTTCAGTCACCATCACCTCCTTAGACAGGTAACATTGAGAAAGTTCACCATTGTTTCCTTTAGGTTTTGCTCGCTTTCTAATTTTCACATCTGAAGTTAGCCAATTAACCTTGAAGGTTATTTTGCATTGTTTTTCTAATCCTCTGTGGAAAGCAAGTGACACCAATTAAAGCAGATGGTTCCTCTATCAACAGTGGGGACAATCTCTTGTTCCCTCTGCTTTGAAGGCCTGTGATGCTTTCAGATGAATGAAGGTGGCAACTGTGATGGTTCCAGAGAACCATGCTTCCTCTGACTTAGATGATGGAGGAAGCAGCCTCACACAGGACACTGGTGGTCATTCCGTTAACCAAGGCATCAACAACAACAACAAAAAAATCATGTGATCTATACATGGAGTGGCCATATCCAAACTGGGCTTTCTTGGAAAATTTAGTAGGATTAATAACCACATAAAAGATCATGTCTAACATGCCCAAGGCATTCCATCAGAGTCTCTGCAGGCAAGAAAGTGAAATGTGGCCTTTTCTCTCTCTTGCCAACTTGCAGCCTCCGAAATCTAGAGGACAGTAGGTCTCAAGAGCCTCAGAGGTTCATCCTCTCCTTAGCATCCCTGGACCAGCATAGGCACATGCCCAACTAGCACTCACTGGCCTATAAAATCAAACGAGGCTTCTCTTCTGAATCACAGCTGTAGCTCTCATTTTTAAACTCATTTGGAGTTTTTAGGCCTCAACCTCCCTTCCAACCTCTTAACCCTACATAAGAGAGAGAAGGTTAGCAGGGAGAAAGGCCTGTTTTCTTCTCCCAGCTGTTTATGGTCAATGGGTTCTTTAAGGGCTCTATACCAGTCTCTGTCAACAGCAGACACAGCCACTGTGTCCCTAAGTGTTTCTCTCCATCTGTCTGCTGCAAACCGCCAGTCCATTCGTCTCTGGTCTCTTCAAACTGCCACATGCCAACACCGAATACCACATCCCCCCAACCCCCAACTTATATCCCCAATCCTTAGACCCCCCCATGCTATAGGCCTTTACCAGCTGGCAAAAGCCACACCCTGCTTAATAGGTATGGACAAACTATAGCCCAAATAAAATCCCACACTTGGGATTAAAACAAATGCATATTCACATAAGATAACTGAGTTTACAAAGAAACCAAAACTTCCATTACACACAGCAACTACCCTCCAGTAACACTAGCAGTATCGATCAGGCAGACAGGGACATTCGATAGGTAAAACCCACATGTGGCCATTCTAGCTGTTTTGGACAAGGGTGAAGCTAGGCTTGTGTGATTCATAACAAGCAGCTAGCACACTGGTCCACATCCTACTTGGGAGAAGCAAAGACTACAGATCTGGACAGCTCAACAAATGACCCAGTTACAGTAGTTCTTCCTGAGAGTTCCGGGGGATGGTCCAACCCCACCAAATCCAGAAACAGTACCCCACATAAAAGGGCCTTCCAAAACCAAATTATGCCCACTCTCACAGTAGCTACCAATCATACTTCATGAGGACAAAAGTCTTCTCTAAATTCTCCCAAAAACAGTATTTTAGTTTAGTTAACAGGAAAAGGAAAACAACTCTATGAGACGGCAAAAGCCTTCAGGGAAAAAAGTATATACTTGTTAATTTCCTTTTCAATACCTTTTTTTTTCCATTTCATTATTTCCAATCATTTCAAAATTGACATGAAAAGATCCTATTTCATTATCTACTTATTGGATGTAAAATAAAAAAAGAAAACTGTCAATTCATAATGACTCATGTCATGGTACACATGGTAAAAAAAAAATTAAGTGTGTAAATCTAGAGGAGAGCAAAGGTCAGGGGGAAAAAACACCTCAAAATGTACTTTTCCTTAAAAAGGAATCAAGATTTGCATATAACACTTTTGATATTTTCTTTTCCTGAAAGTATGGGGGTTTTTTTCATACAATATATTCTAATTGCTGTTCCCCTCTCTTTAATCATCTCAGTTCCTTTGATTTTTTTAACATTTTTATTTTATATTAATCACAGGTTATATACTTTGTATCCCAGCCGTAGCCCCCTCCCACATTCCCTTCCTATCCCACCCTTCCCTCCCTCATCTCCTCCCTGCCCCTTCCCAGGTCCACTGATAGTGGAGGACCTCCTCCCCTTCCATCTAACTCTAGCTTATCAGGTTTCTTCAGGACTGGCTACAATGTCCTCTTCTGTGGCCTAGCAAGGCTGCTCCTCCCTCGGGGGGTGAGGGGGACGAAGAGCCAGCCATTGAGTTCATTCTGAAATAGTCCCTGTTCCCCTTACTAGGGTACCCACTTGGATATTGAGCTACCATTTGCTACATTCAAGCAGGGGTTCTAGGTTATATCCATGCATGGTCCTTGGTTGGAGAAACAATCTCAGAAAAGACCCCTGTGTCCTGATATATTTGGTCCTTGCGGAGCTCCTGTCCTCTCCAGGTCATACTAACTCCCCCTTCTTTCATATGATTTCCTGCACTCTGCCAAAGGGTTGGTTATGTGTCTTAATATTTGCTTTGATACACTGCTAGGTAGAGTCTTTCCGAGGCCCTCTGTGGTAGGCTCTTGTCCTGCTATTTTTTGCTCCTACATCCAATGTCCATAGTTCCTTTGATTTTTAACAGGCAAGGGAGTCCTAGAAAGGTCCAGGCTAGGCACCAGGTAACAGAGCTATTTCACACCCTAGGAGGAATACTGGCAAACTCACAAAGCTAAGAACCTAGTCCCTTGCATCAGGGTATGTAGCTTTTTCCAGGGTTAAGCATCTACTAGTCCTACTTCTGGCTGTGACAAACTAAGGAAGGAGAAGGAAACAAAAACGAGGAAATGTGATTGTGAAATCCAATATGCCTAGACAAGGCCTATGATATGAACTAAATGCAGCATTTGAAGAATTAATACCCATACCAGTTCCTAGAGTATATAGGAGTCATTAGCTAGGAAAAGCTGGCATGTGTGAGCATTTTTATGTGTCAAACAGTGCTAGAATTCCTGTGGGCATCTGCTGATCTAGCCCTCACCTGGTCCTACTACCATCCCTGATCTGAAGTTGAGGAAACTGCAGCTTGTGTCTCCTAGAGAGCCAGGCATGGCCAAGAATGGGCCTCTATAGTAATCCAGTGCCCATGACATTTAGTCTATATGACGCTATAGTATTATTTCCCCTCTCCTCTCCTCTCCTCTGTTTTTGAAAAAGCAGGTGCATGCCCAACACTTACTCCAGGTTTTTATGAAGCATTTCAAAACTTAAGTTTTGGCAATTGCAATCACCCAGAGACAGAGGTGCTGGAGAAAAGCAGCAGAGAGGACTAGGGATGATGTGAGCTCTAGCCTAAGAGCTGTGCCACACCCAGTGCTGTGGCCAGATGCAAACAGCCGGCTTCCCCATGAACCCCGTCCTTCTCGTTGCTAAGGTTCTGTAAGAATAAACATGGTGTGAAGTCAGACCATCCTGAAGAGGTCTGGAGGATCCCACTCACAAGCTGTCTGGTTTGCTCACCAGGACAGCCCTGGTGCCCATGCACAACTCAGGAAACGGCTACTCAACAAATGAATGCCACTGTGTAACTCCAAATAAATGACTGTTCTCTTAAATGTTCATTACTTGTTCTGCCAATGATATGGTGATTGTTCCTATGTAGTGGAACTGAATTAAGGAATAAATGAGTTAATGATATATAACTCATCTAGAACCTTGCTACCTCAAGACAATCATATGACCAACATTCAGTTTTCTAGAAATCTGGCTTAGGACACAACAACCTGTTCTCCAATAACAGAAAAAAAATTAGTTAATTGGCCTGTCAAATGCATGAAACACAAATTCAACAAATATTACACTCCCTTTCTCTCTAATTAATCTCTATATTCACTGTGGTCTCACTGTCTTCAATGCCTGTGAGTATTGTTCTAGGTTTATATGTAAGCCAGAAGTGGTTCTCCTGGCTGACAAGTCCATAATAAATCTAGATCTTCTGGCTATTCTCTCACCATCTCTCCACAGCCACGGGATATGAGGCATATACAGAATTCCTCAAGGTCCAGCATGGCAGAAGGCAGGAGGAAACGCAACACTGTCGCCAGCAGACTTATGACCATGTCTGAGCACTGACCCCACCAAGGACACAGATAGCAGACACTTTCTGGCTCAGAGAAGTTCCCTCCTCTCTACTCTGGAATTTCATCTGGACAAAAAGGTCTTTCAAAATGTCTAGAATACAGGCCTCTCACTACTTACTTTATCCTTTAGTCTCTATGGCCAATTTAGCTCCATTTTAAAAATCAAAAGTCCTTAATGTCCTGGGAGGAAATATCATCTCACTAAGGAAGTACAATAGAGAAATAATGACCCTTTGTACTTTAGGCAGACAGTGGACGGGGAAGAAATTAAATCACAGGAGCTGATTCTCCTTTTGTAAAGGCCAGGTGGTCTCCAGGGAGAAGCTACTGTCATTGTCCATTTCTGGACGCCCTGGAAATCAGTGTCCACCACTATGCAAGGCCACCTCCATCAGAAGGGCCAGTGTTAGCCTCCCCTGAAAGAGCAACAAGTCCTCCTCAGTCAATAGCATGATATAAAAGTAGTAAAAACTAATAGATTCCATGTCATGAATACTGGTGGAAGCATTTAAACACGTTACTAATTTAAATCCTTAGGGGCAGAGCTATGAGTCCCAAAGTCCCACAGACAATAGTGTTCTTCACCACTTCTTTACTTGGCTGAGCCCACTTCCCGAGCTTGCTGGAGAGCAGAGGTATGTCTTGTTCTTGTAGGGAAGTTTGGAACACAGACTGCACTTACAGGAAACACCGAGTTATAAAGGAAGAAAAGAGCCAATTTTCACTATTTACCAGTAATATTATCAGCCAATTTTTTTGTCTGCAGTTGCAGAGGATAGAAACCCTCAGTAAATATTTAAATTATGGCAGGTTCACCCAACTCTTAAAAGTATACTTCCTGTAGGCTGGGTGTGTAGTTCAGAAAACACACAGAAAACCTGAGTTTGATATCCAGAATGTAAACCAGGCATAGCATCTGTGATCTCCGTATTCAGGAAGTGGAAGCAGGAGTTTAACAGTTCAAAGCCATCCTTGGCTTCATATAGAGTTTGCAGTCAGTACATGAGACAATGTCTCAAATTTTAACTTTAATTAATAATGAGTTAAAATCTGAAGCAGTGGCAGCAAGTAGCCTCCCCATTGCCTTTGCTGACTGTGTAGCCAGTCCCCTCATCCTGCCTGACTCCACATTTCCTAGCACGAGAGGCCAGGAGCTGCGCCGCGTGGGTGATAATTTACGGACTCTCCCAGGACGCCCACTCTGGAGCTCTTGACAGCTGCCAATGTGAGGGCTCCATCCCTGCAGGGAGTCAGCTCCATTAGCTGTGTGAGGACCACTGCTGCTCCCCACCACCCACTCTGTGCTGCCACTGAGTGAAGTGAGATGCTCGAGAGGGACAAACTCAGGAGGCTACTGTCCCAGGCTCAGCAACCTGAAAACGTTCATTACAATTCTACAAATAGTAAGGACAAATCAGCAGGCAGAGCTCTGTTCAACAAGCAATAATATGAATTCTAGGAACCTGGCTTCCAAACATCCCAGGACACAACTATGAAACACCCAGAGGAAGAGCAAACTAAAGCCAGCATACACCAAAAATCACTTTCAGTATTCCACAAACAAAAAATACGATGTGAAATTAATTATGGAATTTGTCACAAAATGTGTGAGTCACACCCAGCAAAAGACAACAGGAAATTATGTGAAATACTCCCTGACTATTTACAATACCAAAAAATGTTCCATATAAACTACAAAAGAAAAGTCATTTTCAGGGTTACAAAGAAGGTCCCATTTACAGACAGACTCTGGCAAGCCAGGCTTTAGGAAAGGACAGATCATTTTGCCAAATGCAGTGGGGAGATGAGTCCTAAGGCAAGATTGCCTTTAAACAACCACCAGTAAGCTACACGCTGTCACAAGCAATTACTACTGCCAAGCTCATGCACACCGTGTCACTCTAATTACAATAAGACAGCAGAGCACCAATTTTTAAGATAACCTAAAATAATGTTTTAAATAAGACTTAGTTCTGGATTCCCAACAATAACCACCCCCACCTCCATACACAACACACTTATTTATGACAAATCCTTTGAAACCAGCTTGCTAATACAAATTATGGCAAAGTGACTAGTTTGTTCCCAATACAAAAAGATCAATGCCTAAGGCCACAGAGTCCCTGCAGCCAGACCTTAGAGTAGACACTGGAGGAACTGGGAGTGGACCCAGACAGTGCCTTTTCCTCTTCAGAGAAAAGAAACACCCAGGAGGAGCTTCTGCATAGCCCCCAAATATCCCACACTTCCTGAAGGCTACTGCCCTGGCCTGAGGAGAATGATGTGTTTGTGTTTAGCACAAGTACTAAAACCATCTAAGCAAGGGTTAAATGCTCAGCTCCACCTTCACCAGCTGAATGGCACTAGTCAGGTTACTTCGTGAGTTTGTTCAAAGGTAAAATGAGAAGGCTGACACCACCTACTCCATAAGGTCATCGAGAGAATTAAACAACAGAATGTCAAGTGCTACAGCGCATGTCTCCTAGACAGAACTCAAAAATGACAGCTGCCACTGTCAGTACCATCAACATGTCAATAAAATGAGAACTCACTGGTAAGCCAGTTCCTTTGCTGATCCCTGTATGGCTTACTTATTCATCCCCATGTGCTAAGCACCATTCTAGAGATTAGGTGTGCAACAAGCCCCAGTCTGGTGGTGACATGTCCATGAAACCAATAAGGTCCCTAAGGATGCGGACCAATTCTAAGCACATACAACAAAATGGTACAAATATCTAAACTGAAATTGAGAGAGGATTTAAATTGTGGCATACATCAAGTAAGGCTCTCTCTCTCTCTCTCTCTCTCTCTCTCTCTCTCTCTCTCTCTCTCTCTCTCTCTCTCTCTGTGTGTGTGTGTGTGTGTGTGTGTGTGTGTGTGTGTGTGTGAAGTACTACATTACATCTCCTCCCTTCATAGGTCTTACACTGAGCTTCAATCCTGTAGTTTCCACCCACAGATAGTTAATGTTCAACAATGGGCTAAAGTTCAGCACTAGCTGGAGGAGTTCTCAGATAAATACACACCAAAATGAAAGCAGTCTACCCCTTCTGAGTCAGTGTGTAAGTAGCCAGAACACATACAATCACAAAAGCTAAAGTACACGAACATCCAGCTGACTGCATTTATTAACTGTGAGGATGAGTCATCAGCAACTCTCTGGGTAAATATAAGACTAAAAAGCCCTATTATTGACAATTCATGAAAAAATTAGTGCAATGCAATGAAGCATGAGGCAACTCTGACCAAAGACAAGAAGAGGGAAAATGAAAGATCAGCAAAGAGCTCTTCAAGATAACCGCAATCAGCTAAGAAGTTGCAGCCATCATTTACATCAAATGAAACTCTAAACCGAATGCTATATTAGGCAAAAAGAAGTAGGGTGTATTTGACAGATAATATTTTATCGCCTCCAACTTTGTATTTTCCTCAGAGGATTAGGTCAGCTGCCAGTGTATGGTTAACCTAATAGCTAACTAGTGTAGGTCAAAATCCCTTTATCTAGGTATGATTCGATTTGTGATCAGCTGAGCACCAATATATAGAGGACAAAAACAAGAAATATTATACTTAGAAGTACCCTATTTTCTAAATAAGGCTATGAGGAAATATGGCTTTTCTTTAAAATTCTTCTTAGCACAGAGAAGCATTGGAAACTGACTCTCCAGATGGGACAGTTAATCAGACCAAGTGTGTCTCAGATTTTAATGTTCAGGCAAATCACCTGGGTATCTTGGTACACCTCCAATTCTGTAAGGACCAGATGGAACCCATGACTACATTTCTAACAAATCCCCCAGGTGGTGATGCTTCTGGTCCATGAACCAGACTTTAGAAAGCAAAGAAACCCTAACCATCAGCCACAGCGGAACATTCCATTCCCTTCTCCTGAGGCAACTGTTCAGGGTCACAGATGGCTCCAGGAGCAGAGTGGGAACCAGGGGCTAGATCACCAAAGAAAATACAAATATGCATTTTCAGGTGTGGATTCATACACTGAAATTTCCAACTTTACTACAGGCTGCTGAAGGATACAGGAGGAAAGCATGAATTCCACACAGATAAGCACTGCTTGGAGAAATCTGACATGTACTATTGTCAACCCCAGAGGATGGAAGAAGGGCGAAGTGGAAGGATACATGCCTTTAGCCATTCTGACAAATGTGTAGGCAATTCACCTTCTTTTGCCTTTGGTCCGTAGTAACATAGTGGATGCCTTGAAGATGGGAGAGGGGCTAAATGATCAGAAAACAATGCAACTTTGGGAGCTCCAAAATCTGGCTCCAACATACAGTTCTCTCATTTTTGGCTTGGGCTCCATCACAATGAATCTTACTTTCTATTAATAGCATCCTGTCTGTCCTAAGCAGACAGAGGCTGCTCAAACCACCATGTCCTGGCACAGCCTTCCAGGGAAACATGAAGTGTAGCCTAGACCTAAGGGCAGAAGACTAGCCATGTCAACTGTCAGGCTAGTTATGCTTGACAGTTCTGTTACTAGCAGACTGTTTCATAGTTCTTGGGAAGATCATGAAAATGCATACATCTTGTACCTAGCACTTTGAAGCAGTTTCAAAATGTCTAGTTATGTTTTTATCATTACACCTTTATGAACATGAAGCAACCAAGAACCATTCGGGAGAAAAGGTTTCTTTCACTTCTGAACTGAGGGGCCAAGCCTAATTGTCTGTCGTCCTGCCAACATACATAACGCCTGCTGTCTGAGAACCATACTGGTGGCCTCCACTTCTGCACGAATGTCCCTGGCTGCCTTCTAAAACCTTTCTATTTTTATGTGTGTGGTGTTCTGCCTACGTAGTGTGTCTAGACATCCTGTGTATTGCACGGCCTGCAGAGGCCAGATGTGGGTGTCACATACCCTGGACCTGGGTTTCAAATGGTGGCGAGTTATCATGTAGGTTCTGAGCATTGAACCCAGATCTTCTCAGAAAAAGCAGCCAGTTCTCTTAACCACTAAGCTCCCTCTGATTGCCTTTTAACAGCCACTGTGGCCAGTCATGTCTTTCTCTAACACCAGATTTAAGATCATCCAAGCCTTCAGTTCCCCAGTCTCACATGTTGGACAAACCCAAACACAATACAGCTGTTGGGAGAAAAGAGAACCACCTTAATAAGAACCCTTAATAATCTGTAATTCAAGTTTATCTGGCAACATTATGTCCAAGTATCTTAGAAGCTCTTGACAAGAACATTTTATCAGGATCCAAAAATATCCTAAGAATGTTGGAACCAGTCAGAATTGGATTCTCAACACTCAGGTCTTTGAACTAAGTAATGCTCCTCAACATGAGGTCCAAGAACAGCCCGTCTGTCCTAAATGCTTCTGAAATGCACATCCATGGCTGCCGTTCCAAATGCCAAATCAAAATTGCTCAGGAAGGTAATTGCAATTTTCAATAAAATTCTCCAGAAAGTTCCAGTGCACATTAAAATGCTAAAGCAAAGACCTATCTACCCAACTCAGAAAAGAAAAGAAAAAAAAAAAGGGCAAACAAGTAAACACATGCAGTATGTTACCCATAGTTAAGGGCTTCACAGACAGGAAGTGCCCCTGTCAGCTCCTAGAAGCCCACTGGCCTAAGTACTTCTCAAGTTCAAACTTGCACATCCTACCTTGTCTTTAAATCAATTCCACCCTGCTTAAATTTTTTAATAAACTCATTTTCCTTTCATGTATTATGAAAACAAATTTTATATTAAATAGAAATGAAACAGTGGGTTTGATCCTTCATTTACATTTCCTAAATAAAAAATCAAATTATCAATACAAAATACTATCACCACATTACCTCCTACATCACCTATATCAGAGTACTCCCTCTCCTAGGGACCCAGCGTGTCAGCAAGATAATCTGGAACCACAGCACTTATGGCATGGGATGAAGTGGTGGCTATTCTGAAGAACTCCAGAAGAGTTGGCTTGTAGCATCCACCTGTATGCATCTGGTAGAGCAGGCTACAGAAAAGACAAGAACTGTGCCACAAGTAGGGATGGCAACCTGTCCAGATATCTGGATCTGTCAGCTCCACAAGGCATGCTCACCCAACACCCAGCCCAATCTTCTCACTATATGGACCAGAGTAGACAGCCAGCCTAGCTGAGACAGTCTGCTTCTCTTCAAAGAACTTGTACTTAGGGCCCATAGAAGCTAGTTGATTGATGCTGACCATACAAACTGAGGGATTTCTGGGTCTATTTTTGCCTTATGCATATGCTGAAACAGAAGAGGCTAGTCCACTGAAGGCCCAGAGGACATAGCAGCTACGCCAGAAGAAAGTAGCAGCAATGAGTCCCTGACTGTGTGACTCCTGGTTCTAGACCAGGGTATTCCCTTACTTTATGATTCATGATGGTCCATAATTCATTCCCTGCCCCTGGTTTTGGGTGTTTTGATCACATAACTGTTCCTTGCAAATGAATCACCCCTAACTAGAATTCATTGTGATGTTCAGTCTGGACCACAGATGGCCAAGTAAAATTAAATGACACTTAGGACCAAAATGGGTGTCCTCCCAAGGGTGTCTCCCTAGGCAGACATTGAGAGAGAACAGAGCTTGACTAGGTGAGAAAGGGGATTCTAATGAAGGTCTCTGACATTACTCCAAGTGAGAGGTATCAGAAAGAGGAGCTGGCTCAAGGTTACCTAAATTCCTCCCTCCTTCAGATGAGTAGAAAGAGTCAGAATGATGACAAATACAGCTGATGGACACCATGATAATGAGGATCACATTTCATGTTCCTGAAAGCTCAAATGTGGCCATGTTGTTTATTTTATGCATGAGGACACTAAGTGAGACTCAAAAAGTGTAAGTGACTGCTGCAGTGACCCAACTAAGGAACAGACTACCCAGACCCAGAGTCTGAGCTCTCAGGCAGCACACTATCTTGCCTTAGCAGTCTGGGGCAGTAACAACAGCAACAACTACAGTCCAGGAAACCCAGTGTCTATGTGACAGCATAAGTTGTAGCCACAGAGCCCAACATGGTTGTTCTCATCTACAATCCCAACACTGAAGAGGCTGAGGCAGGAGAATCACCTCAAGTTGAAGGAGAACTTGTACTATATAATTTCAGTCCAGCCTAGGCTATACGTTGAAACCCTGTCTCAAAACAAGCAAGCAGAGAAAAGGGCAGACACCAAAGGAGCATCCCTACCACAGCAAGGAGCAACCTGTCTCCTGGGCTAGCTCATGACCCCAGTCAGCAGCACCATACCTATGAGTACAGACCAAGAAAGGTATGCAGGGAGAAAGGCTGAGGAGCTGGGCCTCCTTGACAAGACATGGCATGGCTGACTAGAACAAGAATCTGTGGATGACATGGGCCCAGACCACAGACAAAAAAAAAAAAAAAACAACTGAATTAGATTGACTTTTTTAAGCAGTAGTTGGTATATGGCATTCTCCTCTGGAGAAGACAAGACTCACTCCCAGGCCAGACAGAACTAAATGTGTCAGTCAAGAGCGAAGCTGTCAGACAAATGCTGGCAAAGAAACTAAATTTTAGGGGGTGAGACTATATGATGTGCTAAGAGAAAGCAACCTTAACCAGAGCCTCAGAGCCTATTTTAATATCATTGGGATCCCTATGCCAAACCAGAAGCTTAAAGCTGACAATTAACCTACCAAAGTTCACAGGAAACTTTAAGCCCATGACCCCTGAAGTTCAAACAGATCCAAAGCCTTCTCAGGGAGTTTCACACAAGGCACCTGAGCCTTTCAGTGATGGTACAGCTAGCCAAACCTGAGAGAATGATATTCACATATCCACCTGCCATTGCCTCTGCCAAGGCAATGAACAACGCACTCTGACAGGCATGAATGAAATGCTTCTCTTGACCAGGACTGAGGCAAACACTCATGTTGGCTTAATCTGTCCATACCACCTCTTGAGAAGCAGCACTAGCTGGAACTACATGGGTCTGAGGAGGCAGTTGGGGTCAGGAAACAGGAGTAACAACGACACCAGGCTGATATGGTAGTCCAGCCCAAACTCCAAGACCATCCAGGGGCAAGTTCAAGAACCAAGGCTCTCACAGTCCTGTCCTCTCTGTGTTCCCCCACTGCCCACTTCACTTGCCTCCTTTTCCATCATCTTATCTCAAAAGGAAGACATCCCCTCATCCACCACCCAGCTTGTTCTTTCCACACTCTTTTCAGTTCCTTGTTCAAACGATGACTCCAGGAAGGTGACACTCCCACTTTCCCTTGCCAACTCCTGTCCTTCTTGCCACCTGTGGAGCCACAGCTTCTGAATGCTACACTGGAACCTCCATCCTAATCCCTCCCCACCCGCCTGAGCTCCTTATTTCTGGCACAGAGAACTGACATCCAGTGAACTTCCTGCATTTGCTAAGCACCATGCTGAGCCCTTTCATGTTCTTGAGTGCCAGAGATGCAAAATCCCACTGTCCTCTCTGTCTCCCTTCAAGTCCCATCAACGTTTTCTCCTCTGTCACTATATAGCCTCTCCTGGAATCCCACTTAGCCCCTCTTCCTCCCATACTGCCTGGTCTGTTTTCATGCAAATGACAACAGACACCATCATCTGGAACAGAGGGCAGATTCCCATCACTGAGCTGCTCAAGATAAACCTGTGACAAACCTCCTGTTTCTACAAGCCGACCAAGTACCTCATCTGATACTGGATTGCTGCCACCACCTGGCTCTGACGTACATTCTAACTTCCTACCCACCACTTCCCTGCAAGCCTGCTGGGCTCCAGCCAAATCACATGATTCCCCTTCCTTGGCAGCTCTGTGAACTTTCCAGGCCCTTGCTCACAGAGCTCCTCCCATGTCTTCAAACCTGACCCACACACTCTCCTGTCCCAGGAGACACAGAGAAGGAATTGCCTACAAGATGCTTATGCTTCTCACAATAGAGAATGACTCTATCTGCAGGCAAGCTTCAGCTTCACTCTCTTGTACCTCTCTTAAGGCACTATTTTAAGTGTGTTCTATTAGAAAATGGTAGATCCCTAGGGTGGGGACTAAATAAGCTTTGCCTCTACACTCTTCACTGCCCTTGATGACCCACTTACCTAAGCAATATCCATATACTCAGCACATATACATACCCAACATCTACTGTACATCATCAAGGTGCTTGGCATGTTAGGAACCATTTATTAAAAAATAATAATAATAATTTCAAAAAGCATAGTTCCTAACTTCCTGAGTATGGTAATTAATTTTAATTATCAGCTTGAAGTAATCTAAATTCAATTGGGAAGAAAGTCTCAATAAGGGATTCTTTGCACTAGGTTGACCTGTGGGCATATTTGTAGGGGGCGGGGATTGTCTTTAATTAATTAACATGGAAAGACCCAGCCTACTTTGGGTGGTGCTGTTCCTAATCAGGAGATCCTGAACTACATGAATAAAGAAATCAAGTGAGAAGAAGCAAGCATGCAAGTGAAGACAGGTATTTATCTCCCTCTTCTCAAGACTGTGGATGTGATGGCACTGGCTATGTGAAGTTCCTGCCTTGAATTATGCACAGTGATGAACTGCAATCTGAAATTGTAAACTGAAATAAATCCCTTTATTCTCTAAGTTGTTTTTGTCAGAATATTTTATCAGAGCAACAGACATAAAACTAACACACTGGGCTTCCCATCTACAGACAGGTAAATGTTAATCAACCTTACCCAAGTAAGTATGCATCTGGCAACACCTAGCCCTGTGCTATGACAGAAAAGAATCAGGGTTCTAAGGAAAGCTGGGACAATAGGACAAGGAGGACTAGCTTGAGGAAGCATAGTTATAATGACCCTGAAAGACCTGCAGTGAAAAGAAGTGGCAAAAGCATTCTGAGTCCTGAAAACAGGCTAAGACAAGACCCTGAGGGCAAAAGCAGAGAAGGCCAGTGTGACCAAAGATAAAGAAAGCTACGGACTGATGCACGAGAGTGAAAGGGATCCACGACCCTTACCAACTAGGATACTTTAGCCAACAAACAAACCAATCTTACATCTACAAAAAAAAATCCAACTACAAATCAAAATATACTTCTTTTCCACTTGAAACAATTTTCTCTTTATTTTGCTCTTCTCTTTAAAAAAATACAATACATTCTCCTAACTAGTGGTAGAAAAGCAAATGAGGCTGGAACCCAGTAAAAATCATGTAATTCCATAAGCAACACAATGTAAATTTGACCTTGAACTAGATACTAGCAACTGACTGGGGAAATGGCCTGTCAATTGCCCTGCCCTGGTAATAAGGACAGAGGCTGCCAATTTGCTGAGCATTGATGAAGAGTGCTACAAACACCACCTCACTGGGTTTTCAAACATCCCAATATAATTTTTATTTCATTTTTTTTAAATTAAAACTCAGGGTTAGAAAGATGGTTCAGAACCTAGGACCCCTGCACAGATGTAGCCCATGGCAGTTCAGTGTCCAAGTGGGGTCCATAGTAATGGGAACAGGGACTGTCTCTGCCATGAACTGATTGGCCTGCTCTTTGCTCACCTCCCCCTGAGGGGGGAGCAGCCTTACCAGGCCACAGAGAAAGAAAATGCAGCCACTCCTGGTTAGTCTAGGATCCTAGACTAGGATCAGAAGGAAGGAAAAGAAGCCCTCCCCTATCAGTGGACTTGGGGAGGGACACGGGTGCACAAGGGGGAGGAAGGGAGCAATTGGGCCGGGAGGAGGGAGGGAGCTACAGGGGTACATAAGGTGAATAAAGTGCAATTAATAAAGAATTTAATAATAAAAAAGAAAAGTAACAAATTTTAAAAAAAGAAAGATGGTTCAGTAGGTAAAATTGCTGGAAACCTGGAAACCTGACTTCAGTCCCCAGGATCCACATGGTGGAAGGAGAAAACTGACTCCTGTGTTGTGCTCTGACCTCTGTATGCACACGTGTGTGTGTGTGTGTTCTGCATGCACACACAGAAATGCACACATTAAACAAATTTCTTTTGAGGCAGAAGGAAGTCTCACTGTGTTTCCCTGGCTGTCCTGTAACTCACTACGTAGGCCAAGCTCACAAAGATCTAACTGCCTCTGCCTTGGGATGCTTGGGTTAAAAGAATGTACCACCAAGCCTGGTAATAAAATATAGTGTTTTTTCTCTTGTTTTTTTCGAGACAGGGTTTCTCTGTGTAGCCCTGGCTGTCCTGGACTCTTTATGCAGGCAAGGCTGGCTTTAAACTCAGATGTCTGCCTGCCTCTGCCTCTGGAGTGCTGGGATTAAAGGTGTGCACCACACCTGGCATAAAATGTAATTTTTAAAAAGTAAAAAATAAACCCGAAGCTCATAGATATAATAATAATTGACATGATTTCACCCATGTGAGGAGAAACAAAAGCATGTCCTAGCCAAGTCATTGGGACACCACAGCCTGCAACCCTGACCATTATCTTCCAGTGCATCACAGGAGCTGCCCTGTCAGTACTTCAGAATTCCTGCCCACTTCCTTAGCTAGCCTTGCTGTACTGGGCTCTAAGCCACTGAGTACCAATCATCTCAAGATGAACGCAGTGGACTCCTGCTGCCTGCTCTCTTCCTCCCATGTCTCTCTCAACAGTCCAACTCTTCCTCCAGTTTGAATAAAGATCAGTCTTCCAGGTCATCACAATACTCAGTGTCCTGAGAGAACAGGAACTGGAAACCAATGAATCTCCTTAAGCTACTTCGCAGCCAAAGTCAACAGACTCCAAGCCCCTCTCATAGTACACTGAACGGGAAGGTGGGGGCACAGGTTGCTGGGAAGCTGTAGCTCTGGCTGCTTCCGCTCTTGACACATTTCTGAGTTTTGTCTGGAAGACAAAGTTTTGTCACACTTTCACTGCCAGCAATTCCTTCTAACAACTGCTCCCCTCCTCCCTCAGGCCCTTCCTTGAAGAAGCCAGGACACAGATGCAAACAGAGCTTGGATGCTGGCTGCGCATAAAACTGTCCACCTATCTCCAGCCTTGCCAACCCTCCTGAAGACCAGTCAACTGCCCTGAATCACCAACAAGTTTTCATTCTGCCTTCTGCCCACATCTAAGTTCAAAGGCAGCTAAGTCCTCCCTTTTGTCCTTAAAGATCAGGTGGAGCAACTCAAGGTCCTGGAGTAAGGTCAGTGATTTACAATGGCATTCTTGAGTCATGCTGTTAGAGGCTCAATTATGTCGCCTAAAATTCATACATCCTAACTCTTCGTAACTCACAGTATAACTGTGTCTGGAAACAAAGCCTTTAAGGAAGTAATAAAGATAAACTGCAATCATGTAGGTGGAACTTAATCTAATATGACCAGCCACGTTAAAAGGAAACTAACACATAAATATGCACAAAGGAAAGAAGATATGAAGCCTCTGGGAGAAGGTACTCACCTACCAGGAAAAGAAAAACACTTGTAAATAAAAGGCCCTGTACCTTGACCTTCTTCTAGCCTCCAGAACAGATTGTGGCTGAGGTGTGTGTGGTATGTTTGTGTGTGTGTGTGTGTGTGTGTGTGTGTGTGTGTGTGTGTGTGTGTGTGTAGGTTTCATTGCATCCCATGCAGCTGGAACTATAGGCAGTTACAATAATTAGAAATTTTCTTTTAAAAATAAATTTGTTTAAACACAGTTAAACTTCTTCATAAACAAGCGTTCAAACTTGAAAAGCTGTTTTAGACCACAGTTGTGGTGGGCTTTTCCTGTAAAGAACTGTGTTAAACAAATGCTTGCAGTAACTGTCATGTCAGGATGTCTGCCCAAATAACCCTCACACTAAGGGAAGGAAGGAGGAAACACTGGGGGAGACCAGAGACAAGGGACCCTGCCACAAAAGATTCTTTCCAAAAAACGTCACTCAGGAGATGAGAATGTCAACTAAACTGGGCAGCTGAGTACTGAGCATGTATCTCTCAGTAGTGACTAGGAGTTTTGAGAATCCCATGATCAGGTGAGGAGGCTGCAAGCCATGAGAGATTCCAAGAGACTGAAAGGTTTCTAGAATAACTAACAGCCAAGAAACATGAAAAGGAGGTTCCAGCTGGTTGCTTCTCAAGCTAAAGCCAGAGTGACATGATAAAATGAACTGCATCCCCGAGCAGTGACAGACACACAGGCTCCCAAGTACACAGCCAGCAGTTAGTAAGCAGTAGCTATGAGTCAGGCACTGTGCTAGGCACACTTCATGTGCACCAGCTCAGGCACACCTCCTAAAAACCACAGTTGATATGTCTCTTTCCACTTCTACTTAAGGGATGAATAGAAATTCTACTTAGGCATGATATACCCCAAACCTCCTACTTCCTATATTCCTCTGCAGACTCTCTCTTGGGCCTGTAAGCAGTGGCTGATTCATAAGTACACAACACTTGTTAGATACATGAAAAAAACAGGTACCTGTCCTGAAAGAAATAAGGCCAGGAGTAGAGTCTTTCTGAAGTTGATCTTTCTGAAGTACCCATCCTCTTGGCTTCTGCTTTCTCCCCTACAGAATGGAGACAGATTGCTAGAGAAATGAGAGCAAAATCACCTGATTCGGAGATAGTGGAACCACAATACACTTCTGTGCTGTACAGTTCAGGGGCTGGTGCTTGCTGAGGACAATAAAGGGGCCACCCAGACAAGTACAGGGCATGGAGGAGTCCAGAACACTCCTTTTCTTGTCCTGCACCACTCCCTGAAACATCTTGCATACCAGCCTGAGATACAGCCACTACTTTCCTCATTGATGAGAAAATAGAGGAACAAATGGTTAGAAGGGGCAGGAATAACCTCCTGACCCCTGCACTCTGTTGAATCAAGATGTTACAGTCAGCTTCTCCCCAAGCAGGGCACCTATATAGTCACCAGAGCTGACTCACAGACAATGGAGTTTACATTAAAAAAAAAAATTCACTTAACTTTCTATTTGGGCAAATGTTTAGGAAACCAAGAATATTCTTTGAAAAAAGATCAAAGACTTCCAAGTTTAAAAATATTAGGTAAACAAAATAGCAGGTGTTACATCATGTGGCAGAAAATGATGGAAGTGATTAACTTGGGAAAACACTGGTTTCCTGGAACTTTCTCAGCTTCATGTATCAAATGTCCTACCCATCCTTGCAACTCAAAAATCCACCCAGGTGTGTCACAGTTCAAAGGGAAGGGAGTTTCCAGATACTACATTTTCCAAATTTTCCGCCAAAATTTCTTAATAAATGACGATACACCAGAGGGAGAGATGAAGGGGGATGGGCAGACATACAAACACAAAAGGCATGTTCACAAAAATTCTGTGTTGTTGACACCAGGCCTGGGCCTAAAGCTGAAGCCCAGCCCTCTGCCTGGAGAGGGCTGGGACACAGAGCTCCCTTTGACACTACCCTAAGTCCCACTCCATTCTTCTGAGATGGCAGCTCAGTTCAACCCTGCTCAAAGAACTGCACTAAGATCTCTGGAGCTTGTTCCAACAATAACAAACAATGAGTCCTTCTCTCTCTCTCTCTCTGATAAAGGAGGAGCCCCTCCCAGTCCAAAGGAAAGGGGCATTCTGAGAAGAAGTCCCTCAGCTATGTGTTGCCTCCTCAGCTTCCCTGCTAGAAATGATTCAGCTACAGTTAGCCTTTAAATATGAAGGTAAGCTGAGTTTAGGACAGAGCAAAGTGGGAGGGAGAAACACCTTCACTCACAAATTCACTGTATCATATACTTGGATGCAAGGGTAGGAAAGACTGCGAAGACTGCAAAGGAAGCAATCTGCTGGCAGAGTGGGTTCAGAAGGCTGCGGGCCGAACCCCAGTGCACACCGGTGGCGTGATCGTACACGCCTGTAAGCCCCCAGTGCACACACTGGTGGCGTGATGGTACACACCTGTAAGCCCCCAGTGCACACAGGAGTGTGACAGTACACACCTGTAAGCCCCCAGTGCACACAGGAGTGTGACAGTACACACCTGTAAGCCCCCAGTGCACACAACAGTGGTGTGATGGTACACACCTGTAAACCCCCAGTGCACACACTGGTGGCGTGATGGTACACACCTGTAAGCCCCCAGTGCACACAGGAGTGTGAGAGTACACACCTGTAAGCCCCCAGTGCACACAGGAGTGTGACAGTACACACCTGTAAACCCCCAGTGCACACAACAGTGGTGTGATGGTACACACCTGTAAACCCCCAGTGCACACAACAGTGGTGTGATGGTACACACCTGTAAACCCCCAGTGCACACAATGGTGGTGTGATGGCACAGGACTGTAAATCCCAGCACTTGGGAGATGAAAACTGGAGTTCATTCTCAGCTTTACAGTGAAAACCAGCGTGGCATCCTTAATATCCTATCTTAATGTGGGGAGTAGGAATAGAAGTCCAGCCTTCTCATTAATCTAATATTTTGTACATTAATTTAAAATGAATAAATGGCATTCTAAAACTCACCAAAAAGAAAAAAAGAGAAGAAAAAGGAAACGGGAAAACCACGGCCCACACTGGTCAAGCACTGTGAGAGAAGAAACTTGTCTTGCTTACACTGCATTCACACAGCCAAACACAATGTGGTACTCAGTAGAGACCCAACAAATTAGTATTGAATGGATAATATGAATGAACAGAGTAGGTAGAATGGATGGGTGGATAGACAGAGATGGTTGCATGGATGGTTTTCGCAATCAGGAGTAAATGAATGACTGAGAGATCATTTTTCCCTTTCTGCTTAAGAACTAGCAACTATATAAAGAATGAGGCTTTATCCTAGGAATTACTTCTCCCTTTTCAGATCTTCCCTTTACAGGTAGTAGATCGACAGGAGGACTTTTGAGCTTAAAACCATCAGAACTCAGGTCGGCACAGTAATCGACACCTGATTGGTCTCTAGGACTTGCTCACACATACCAACTCCTAGCGTCTGAAGCAAGGAGGAGAACAAAGCCTGTCAAGACTGACTTGCATCAGCTGATTGAAGGACTCCCTCCTGCCAAGTCCAAAGTCTTGTCCTCTCTCTCAAGGGACTTTTATTTGCAGCTTTTTTTCTTATTTTCCTTTTTTTTTCCTCTTTGCTTATCTGCATTTTCTAATCATTCTATAATGAAGATAGATTACAGGAATAATAGAAATGCCCAACAGACTGATAAAATACATCTAAGATCATTTTTAAAAGACACTGAAAAGGCATGTTTTTCAGTTACATTTTAACATTTGTACATTATAAAACTTAACATTGTCATTTCATGCGATTGTAGACGACCATCTGCTTTGAGAAACAAACAGTAAATCTGTGATAAAAGTCAATCCTCTAGAGTTAAAATCAGAACGCTGGCCAACAGGCAGTTATCTTATGAAAAGAGGCAGCTATCTGAAGGGTGAGGCGCCAGGGTGAGGAAAGCACAAGGGCTATGAACTTAATAAGCCAGTAGCCACATATTGAGAGTGCACATGCTCTAATCCATCCACACAAAGAAAACCTGTATCGCCTCCATGGCAGAACCTGCAGAGCAGCTGGAAAGCCCAAGTGACCATCCCCAAATTTGGAGGAAGAGCTAGCTGGTTTACCCCAGAGTCTACTCCCAAACATAGGAAACACATTCCAACTGGTTTACTCATCATCTACAAGAGCTTATTCTGTCTAGATTCAGGTCTCATTGTC
This sequence comes from Pachyuromys duprasi, assembly GCA_028658305.1. NCBI lineage: Eukaryota > Metazoa > Chordata > Mammalia > Rodentia > Muridae > Pachyuromys > Pachyuromys duprasi. The sequence goes on from CM053764.1 coordinate 6,061,098, forward strand.
AATGACCAGCATGCTTTACACAATGGTAACAAAGCAGCTAGGCAAGTAAGCAAAAAAGCTCAAGTTCAGATCCCATTTTGACCTCGCAACTCATGAAACCATTTCATGTCTTGGTGACTTTTTTCACCAAAAATGGGGAACATCAGCTACATCCCATAAACAGAGAAAGATAAACTGAGGCAAATATCAAAGTGTGTAAGGTGGAAAAATGGAAACAGAGGAAGGTAAAAGTATCAGCAGTTTGGTCATAGATGAGCCACAAATACAATATATACTACACCAGACCATCTAGGTCTGTAAAAGAACATATACAATGTTCCCACAGTGAAAAAAAAAAAGCCTACTGATACATTTCTCAGAGCACATCACTTTCCATCATTTGGCCAAATGATTGTATTTAACTATCACTAGTCAGAACTTGATACCAGTAAGATGAATAACATTTCAGTTCTGGAAACTTCAGCAGAGTTTAACAAGCAAAAAAGGTTCAAAGCCTCCTTCAATCCAATGGTCTAAAACACACTGTGAAATGTAAAAGAGAAATAGAGAAGGCTCCTAGCTCCTCTTTTTCTACTTACTGCCCTCACTAAGATATGACACAGCACTTCAAACACACTGTGAAAACTGCTGAAGACATGAGGCGAAAAGTTCCCTGTTCTTTCCCAAGGGCAGGGCAGGAGGGAGCCACCAGCATGCAGTCCATACAACCCTCTATTTTCTGTCCCACTGACATCCATAAGCACCAAGGCAGGGCACTCACTCACATCAGGCTCCAGAGCCAAGGTTGTAATGCAGTATAAACTTGAACATTCCCGGGATGTATCAACAGAAGGGGTGTGGAGGGCAGCCAAGGCAAAGGCTTCCCAAAGCTAAATCAATAGAGCCAGCTGTAGACAGAGGGCAACAAATAGAGTGTGCACGACACAGCCAGTCTAGCCTTGCCAGCTGCCCTCGGGACATTTTCAACATTGTCTGTGAAATCTGTCCCCAACTCTTTTCTCATCCACCAAGCCTCTGTTGCCCTGCTGAATACTGGGCCTCTAGAATAAGATCCAGTTTATAGACAGACTGAGTCTGGCCTTTCATTGCCAGTGAGCTCTGCATCTCTCATTCAATGACAAGTTCAGTAAACAAGTTTTACATACTCCTGGCCCAAAGCTGCCTCATTCAAAACTGGAACAGCCACACCTAGCAAACACAGCTGGTACTAGATCCAAATGGCATCAGCCGGAAAAGCCTGCCCAGTGTTACCTTAGAGAATCTCAGGTTTAGCAACTGCAAACAGTTCATTATTGCTAACATCATTATTAATTAGAGGAAACTGTTAAGCTACTTCAGGATCAGGTTAGAGAAAAATCCCTTCTGCATGTCCCAAATTAGTGAATGTGCACATCCATGGCAAGACTCCTCCTACTTAAGATTTCATTCTCCTGCCCATCCCAAAACTCTCCCCTAACTGCCATTTCTCCATCGGTGCCATTGCTCCATCGCCTCCAACCTCAGCCGACAACTATTCAAAGAGAACAATGGCCTACCCTGAGCAGATCCAATTGCTAGTTAGTCCAAAACATGCACAAGAAATCCAGCCTGAGCCTCATTCTGGTCTCCTGGGCCTCCCAAAGGGCTAAAAGATGACACGTGTCCATAAAACACATGTGTTTATGCAGGATCAGCTATCCAGGAAATGGAGCAATGAGCTTAGGGGTTCATTTTAATTCCAATATTTTTTACTTAAGTGCATGCATCTCCCTGGTGTCCACACTCCACAATAATATAAGAAAATAAGAGCAGAGGCAAAGTCCAAAAATCCAACCAAGGCCCTCCCCAAGTCTCTAGAGTAGTGCTCCTTGATTAAAGGAAACTTCAGTAACCAACTTAAACATACCCTCACACACATGCACATACACGCAACATATAATCTGGATGCCAATAACGTATTATGCCATGTACAACCATACAAATGTGTATTATTGTCACTTAACTTTCCTTTGATATCAGTTATTTATTTGTATGTGTTTGTGTATGTGTGCGCATGCCATGGTGTACATCTAGAGGTCAGAGGACAACCAAAAAAAAGTCAGCTCTCTACTTCCACTACACAGTTCTTAGGGATCAAAATCAGGTCAGCAGCAAGAGCCCTTCCCCACTGAGACACCTCACTGACCCCATAACTTGATTTTTTGAAAGCAGTCTTTACAGGCTAGGGATTAGTAAAGCAAGCATGCCAGGACATTGTGTCATGTACCTGTGAAACTAACTTTAGGGGTAAAAAGAAAAGTGGATCCCTGAAGCTCCTTTGCTAGCCAACCTAGCCAAATAAATGAACCTCAGGTTAAAGGAGAGGAGAAACCCTGTCTCAAAATCTAAAGAATGAGCACAATCATCAAGGCTCATCCCACTTACGTATCTTCAAATAACCCATTGTCCACTCACTTGTCTAGAAAATGTGTTCATTAAACTTAAACTTACCATATGTGATGGTGTGAATCTGAAATGCCCCCCACCTTGTGCCTTTATGTGCACACATGCACAGAGCTATACACCATACACAACACACACATACAGAACACTCACACACACAAAAAGAATTAAAAATGATACATTTTTTAAAAGTAGTCATGCAGTCATATCTACTTCAAAATAAAAAATGCAATGTCAGAATAAGATGCAGACTTCTGTGATTACAAATAAGCTTGGCTTTATGAAAAGCTCATTATATATCAGTCTATAGTTTTCTCAAAAAGAACTGGGTAGCTGATGGTGTAGAGAGGAGAACTAGATTATCATCACTGGATAGTTCCAAAATGTCATTTCAATTCTGGTGTCCAGAGACAGCCACAGATGGACATGCCTTCTATGACCCCCGCTGAATATGCAGAGCTGAATACCCACCAGCAACAAACCTTCTAAAAAAGGCTGGACACCAGGATAGCCTGGGATAACTCAGCTGCTCCACCATGATCTTTGTCTCAAGCCTGCCCAGCTCACCTCCCTGCGTCTGAGATTTCACTCTGGGTGACACTTGCATTACTAGCTGATGCAAACCTCACCTTTGCCATCTTCAGACAAACCCATTAGCCACATTCCCTCTTAGAAAACCTGCTCAAATTAAACACAAGCTTACCGTATGCTGTGGTTTGGGTTAGAAATGCTCCCCACAGGCTTGTGTTTACAGTGCTTGGTTCTTCAGCTGGGGTACTGTTTGGGGGGGAGGGGGCTGTGGAGCCTTTAAAGGAAGGGCATAGCTGGCAGAGGAGATCACTGGGGAGGGAACCTTTGGTGATTATTCCTAGCCCCTGTTCCCAGAAACCACTCTCTGCTTTCTGGTCGGCTACAATGTGAGGAGCCTCTGCCACACACATTGCCATAAATTGCCTTTCCTGCCATGCCAGACTGTGTGTCAAAATTATTCTTTCTTCACTTAATTTCTTTTTGTTAGGCATTTTGGTCACAAAAACAAAGGTAACAAATATGCCTTTGTATATTAACTACACAGCCCAGGAATTCCATGTCCATTCACCTATCTGATAGAAGTAAAAGTACTTTCACACAAAAACTTACAGAAAACACTCTCAACTAATGAAAATAAGCAGGTCAGCAAGATGTCCTAGCAGGAAAAGGTACTTGCTACTAAGCTTGATGACCTGAGTTTGACCCTGAAGCCCACATGGTAGAAGAAGAAAAATGAATACAACAAGTTGTCCTCTGATCTCTATGCATGCCATGCATGGTATGTACATGAGAACTCATGTGTATACATACACTATCAATAAATCAATAAAAATAATAGAAATGATCTAAATTTCTATAAAGAAAAATAGAAAGCAAAATGCAGAATGAATCACAATGAAATACTAATCAGTAATAAAGAGGAAGGAATTAGAAACTATGAGATACAACATTTAAACTTGAAAAAGATATTGAACTATGTGAAAGAAGCCAAACACAAAATACCACACAATATGATTCCATTTATGTGAAATCACCAAATGGCCAGCATAGACTATGGGTATATAGACATGGGTAGCCTGAAGAAAAGAACAAGACAAATGGGCAGGAAAGAAATTGTCATAATAAAATTTTTCTTTAATCTGTTCAAAACCATGCTTTAAGATGTTGACAGAGTATAGTAACTTTCTGTTTAGTGATTGAGCCCATAAGCAAGCAGAAGAGTGAATTTCCCAAAGGCTTCACTGGCAAACCTTAACCAGATCCATTTTCATTTTCAAAGGTAGAAATTACAATTATCATTTCAAATGACTCAACCTAGAACAGACACTAAAGTCTGGGAAGCCTTAGGTGGCACTAAGCTCTAGCACACAGTCAAGTTCCAGTTCCATCCTATAGGAAATAGAGGTGATTACAGGATCTTGCTAAAAGCTGCTGTGGGCTTACAGTGATACTCTGTGGAAAGCACCCACTAGGGCTGACCCAAAGTAATGGAGAAAAGTATTCTGTAAATTATAACAATTATTAACACACACTGGTCCTATCTCTCAATGAAATTCCCAATTATCAAGGCCCAGGTCTTTCACATCTTTGTACCTATATGGTCCCTCGGCATGTGGACATGTAGTGTCCATGTGGACATGTCTATATTGACTGATAAAACCTGTGAATGCAGCCTCAGAGAACGCCAGAGAATCCTACCCACACTTGTCCTCTCCTCTGTGAACTATGGACAGTGCTGCAGGAGGCTTCTTATGATTCCATTCCCAGCATCCTCCTCTCCACGGGTGTACACATAACAGCAATCCAATGAAGCAGAAGGAAGTGTCATCAGAGAGATTTCCTTCTGGCTTATTTCTCAACAAAAATGTTTGGCTGCTATGTAACCAGTGTTTTGATGGATGGCTGGACTATCTATGAAAGCTCGGGTTTCTACTTGTAACAACAAACAACAGGAGCTATGAACAGATGCAAAGAAAATTATATCCCTACATTCTGTGTGAAATTCCTCAGTTCCTTTGTACAGTTCAGAAAGGTAGCCAAAGACTGTAGACTGTGGAAACATTAAAGATGTCACATTTCATAAATAAAAACACAGAAGTCATATAAATTTGAGGTAAACAATGAACACCTGAGGATACACTAAAAAAATATATAGCCATTGTTTATCATAGGTTCAAATTAACTGGGTGTCCTTTATTTTATTTGGCAACCTTAGATTTAATCTGTTACACAGATCACTTATTTCCCAAACATAAGACAAATATTTTCATTTCAAATAACTATTCTTAAACCACAAAAGAAAAACTATAATAACCAGAGAAATAGGATGTCTAAAGTTTGTGGGAGCTTGCATGAGTCACTGTAGACTGAGGAGCACATTGGGCTGGCTCTGCAGGAAGATGCAGCCCACTGCTCCCTTGACCTTACCCAGTACAGTAAACCTAATATTGTTATCTCTGCTTTACAGGTAAAGAAACAGACACATAGAGAAGACAGACCCAAGGGCTCCCAATCTGGATAAAAAGTTAAGCTAGAGGCCTGTCACCAGAGTCCCAGATATAAACCTACTCTCCACTCGGATAGCTAACTCCAGTTCCTAATGCCATGTTCACTATTAGCTCAAGAAAGCCACTAAGCTTTCCTTTTCAGTGCCTCTACATCAATGAAAACAGAAACTTTAATCCAAAAAATACTCTAAAGCCATGCCAACAGACAACCATAATTTGCCTTTCTCTTCCATTTCTGCCTCAAATTAATAATTCATTGACATTTCCACTAAAATCAAGGACAAAAGAAAAACAAAAATGACCAAATTTTAAACACGCTGTATCTTGCTAACTACATACAGCTCTGTAAAAGGGCAGCTAGGACCTAGGACTAGAATCAAGATTAAATTGGAACAATGCCAGTTTCAACACATCCAACAACAACAGTAACCAGGCTGCGCTAAAACTGACAAAATTGTAGTCATTATGGTAAAAACAAAACTCCCTGGACATGTGTTGTAAACAAATGGCTCGTTCATATAGAAAATACTACAGAACAGCTCTTCTCCTTTCAGCTCAAGCTTTGGAGCAGCCAGCCATTAGGAGAGAGAACAGATTCTCTTTGATGTTCTTTCCTGGTCCAGGTTTTACCTTTACTGCTCAAGATTAATAAATCTGCTCCATATGCTGGCTGGTCTCACTAAGACACAGGGACAGTGTGTCCTGCCACACAGACAATGGGTGGCATGTAAGACAAACATGAATAGCTCTGACTTAAATTAATATGCTGAAGACACAGTGTTCCCCAGAAGTGTGAGCCTCTCCAGCCGTAGGAGCGCAGGACCAGCATTCTCCTTCTCAGACTGCCTGAGGAAAATAGCTGGGTAGGCAACATTCATCAGACACAAGAGGAGCCGAAGGCAGGGGGCGAGGTATTCTTTATCATATTTGCCTTTGGAAAGCAATCCATCTCCTTGGTAACAGTTCTAAAAAAGAAAAAGGGAAAGGAGGGGACGATACTTCTACTAAATCTTATACCTTAGTAGGCAGCCTAGAAATACTCATCATTTGGTAGGTAACCAACCATTTCTTGTTCTTATAGGATGATTGTAGTGAGAGTGAGGGCTGGCCTGTTTTATGTTTTAATTATTTCTTTTATCCTTTTAAGATTATAATATATTGCATCATTTTCCCTTCCCTTTCCTTACTCCAAGACCTCCTATATAGCTTTCTTTGCTTTTTTTCAAATTCATGGCCTCCTTTTTCATTGTTGTTATATATAGGAATATATATTGTTTTATATTATGGATACATGTATACATAAATATATATTTATTTACATACATAGATAAATATATACATATATGTATATATATATATATATCCCAAATATATAAAGACAACCTATTCAGCCTATATAATGTTACTTGTATGTAAGTCCTGAGGGCTGACCATTTGGTATTAGATAACCAATTGTGTGCTCTTCCCTGGGGAAGACAATGTCTCCACTCTCAGCATTCCTTGGTTGCCTGTAGTTCTATGTGTAGGGTTGAGGTCTCCTATGCTTTCCATCATATTCATATGTTGCCATACATGTTCAGCTCATGCTTTAGGCAGTACTGGTAATGAGACTTTATGGGTATACCTGAAAGGGGGCGTCCAGTCTTTCATATGAGCTTCATAGTTGTACTACTAAAAAAAAAATGGTGGCAGTGATGATGGTATCAGGGGTTGTTTTTTATTTGTTTTTGTTGTTTTGTTTTAGACAGGATCTCTCTATGTAGCCTTAGATATCCTGAAACTATCTAGACCAGGCTGGCCTGGAACTTAGAGACCTGTCTGCCTCTAGTGCTGGGCTTAAATATATGTGCCACATATCCAGCTTTGGGTTTAGTTATTTGAGATGAACTCTCATGCAGTACAGGCTGATCTTGAACACCTGCCCCTCTCAAGTGCTGTAATTACAAATATACACAATCATGCCCAGCTTTCTGAGGCTCTGAGGACTGGCTGAGAATATGTGCAGGATGTGAAGGTCTGGTACACAGGACATCACCAATAGCAACTAGCTAAGACTGCACTCTCACTGTTCCTTACTGTGGCACTAGGGTGTCTGGTTGATCCAGAGCCACTACACATTCAAATATTAACTGCTTCTCCCCCAAAATCCTTACAAGCAAATTCTCACATATACAAAATGGTGTGAACCTTGCCCCCGAATTATCCCTAATTGGCTAAAAAAACTTGCCTATGGCCTGGACTGGGCAGAAGAGAGGTAGGCAGAGCCAAGGTTCATGGGATTTGGGGGTCATGGAGAGAGAACCACCGCAGAAGAGGAGAGGAGGAGGAGAAGGAAGAGGTCACCATGAGTTAGCATGAACTAAAAGCACATGGACAGGAAGCGCTCGCTCTGAGGTCAGGCATAATGGAGAGGAGCAGCCCAAATGGAACATATGCAAGTATTTATGGAGTTTGGGCTGGTGAGTAGACAAGATAGAGGGTCACTAGCTGACCAGCCTCAGTGCATTAAGGCTTATCAAAAATCAAGGAGGTTTCTGTCTCTTTTATTTATAGAACAGCAGGTTAAGGACTAACTGACACATTAATAATTCTATGAATCAATTTTAAGTATTAATAATAATCTTACAACACTAGAGCACAGAAATTCATTTGGAGATGATAGGAGGCTGTCTTGGTTATCATTTCTATTGCTGCAATAAAACATGATGACCAAAAAGCAACATCCACATTGCTCGAAAGGAAGTCAGGAACTCAAGCAGGGCAGGAACCTGGAGGCAGGAGCTGATGCAGAGGCCATAGGAGGACCACTGCTTACTGGCTTGCTTCCCTATAGCTTGCTCTACCTGCTTTCTAATAGAACCCAGAACCACCAGCCCAGGGATGGCACCACCCACAAGGGGTGGGCCCTCCCCCATTGATCACTAATTGAGAAATTGCCCTACAGCTGGAGCTCATAGAGACATTTCCTCAGCTGAGGCTTCTTCCTCTCTGCTGATTCTAGCTCGTGTCAAGTTGACACAAAACCAGCTAGTAAGAGGTAGAACTGGATGATGTATTAACTGAAATGGAAACGGCTCCTATAAAAATATCAACAGCTCTATGCCCAAATAGCATATGCCAGTTACAAAAAAAAAAAGTTTAAAAAAAAACATGAAGCAACCAGGTTAGTGCCCCTGATAAACAGCCATCATGATGCATTTAAATATGCCTCGGAACAAGAAACAGCACCTGCATGAGCTGGCAAATCCACAGAAACAATACACATGCTGCTGCTCAGAGGCCTGCTGGGACCAGGGAAGACAGGAAACACCCCATTTAGAGATTTGGACAGTTCCTCAGACTGAAACAAGAAGGGAAGCTGCTATCACTTCTGCCACTCGGTGCCACAGCCACAGCTTTTCTCCACCCTCATGTTAAGGCCTTCCAGTTTGCCTGCTGATGCCTGCCACACTGGGGTTCAAGCTACACAGGAATAACTCACTGCCAGATTCATGGCAGGAGTCAGGGAGTTAGAAAACACCATAAGCTGGTCTACACCAAAGTTCACATGATGGAAACAGAGACAGCATGGCCTTCTGTCAGCATTTAATGTAACAGGAGCAAGGGGTGGAGGGACCTCCTGCTCCAAATACATCACAAAAGAAAGGAACTCCTCCCCTTCTACCTGATCCTAGCCTATCAGGCCTCATCAGGACTGGCTGCATTGTCTTTTGTGGACTGGTAAGGCTGTACCTTCCTCAGGGGGAGGTGATCAAAGAGCCAGCCACTGACTTCATGTCAGAGAGATCCTCTGTTCCCCTTACTAGGATGCCCATTTGAAGACTGAGCTGCGATGGGCTACGTCTGTGCAGGGGTTCTAGGTTATCTCCATGCATGGTCCTTGGTTGGAGTATCAGTCTCAGAAAAGACACCTGTGCCCAGATTTTTTTTGGTTCTGTTGCTCTCCTTGTGGAGTTCCAGTCCCTGCCAGGTCTTTCATCTCCCCCTTCTTTCCTAAGATTCCCTGCACTCTGCCCAAAGTTTGGCTATGAGTCTCAGCATCTGCTTTGATACCCTGCTGGGTAGAGTCTTTCAGAGGCCCTTTGTGGTAGGCTCCTGTCCTGTTCTATTTTCTCCCTCTTCAGGTGTCTATCCTGTTTTCCTTTCTGAATGAGCACTGATCATCTTACCCAGGGTCGCCCTTCTGGGAGAGTAGGATTGGGAGAGGACAAAGGAGGGGGCTACAGCTGGGATACAAAGTGAATAAATTGTAATTAATACAAAAAATTTAATGACAAAGACAAAAATGAAGTGTATATGCAAAAAAAGAAGAAGAAAAAGAAAGCAAGGAACTGTACTAGGTTGCACACCTCTAGCCCATCCTAGCTCCACATTCTACTCTTTAAATTAGGACAAATGTCTTCATCATACAGCCACTTAGTCTGTATATTTTATAGTTACTTGTTTGCAGCTGGCACCTTCTGGATCATCATCACATACAACGGAAGATAATTATGGCTCTCTCAGAACTTGCATTTAAGGATAAGAAAGAAACAAATGTACCACTCTCGAATCTTCCCCTGTGGATGGATCAAGGATGTTCACTTATCAAAGTGTCCTGTGGCATCAGGCCAATGAATCGGCAAGTAAACAAGCAGCTGAGAAGGCAGATCCAGACATTCCCCTCTAGCTTACAGAATAAATCCTGCTGCGGGATTCAAAGATACAAATAGCCTTGGCCTCAGAGCACCCACAGTCAGTATTACTGACATACAGAAGTGAAACATGTTAGCATAATACAAGTTAAGGCATTTTTCAGGGTAAGCGTTCATGGAGAGGCTATCACGTGCCATGCAGACCACTGACGCTACAGCAGTGGACTGTGCTCTTTTAGCATCTAGGAGAATCTTATCATTTACACTCCAGTAAGGTTTCAGCAATCAAAATACAAAGAATAAATTTACAAAGAAAAAAAAGACATTAAGAAGCCCCAGCCTGGTCTACAGAGAGAATTCCAGGACAGCCAAGGCTACACAGAAAAACCCTGTCTTTTGAAGGAAAAAAAAAAAAGCCATAGCTGGGGGCAGGCATATTTAGCTGTAGTAGTACTCGTAGTAATAATAATAGTAATTCAGCCTAATAACCTGAATTCAAACCCTGAGACCCACATGGTGGAAGAGAGAAGCAACAAAATTGTTATCTAACCTCTACATGTGGGCACGCACGCACGTGCACACACTAAAATGTAATACAAATGTTTTGAAAGCAGTAACTGTATTTCTAATAGTACTCATTGTTTTGAGAGTACTTAAGCACTACACATTTCTCTTAAGGTAGAAACAGGAACAGGTGGTCTAATTTGTGGAGTCTGTTTGTGGTGAACAACATAGTCAATGTATTCCTTCTCATCTGGTTAGGAATGGTGTTACCTAAACTGGCCTGTTCTTATGTCTAGGAAGTTGCTACACATCTGAAGGAGACCACTCGACTGCCAGACAGGCATGGTATGCTGGGAGAAGGTGCTACCGGTTACAATCAGACCTGATCTTTTCTCAGTTCAGCCATATATCCTATGGCCCCTAACTAGGCAATTCCTTCCTCTGGGGTATAGTTTCTGCATTTACAACATTACAATAGAAAAAGAAGAAGCACGGAAGTCAGAGGAGGAACACAGACCGTTCAACAAGTACACAAATACTAAACAAGGAGTGACCTCAGAAACCAGCTTTAAGTGATATGACACAGTGTCTGGTGGAAGCTCTTCCTCTTGCTCCTACACACTTTCACCAGCACCACCCTTCCAGGAAGAGTAGCTTTTAAGTCAGCTCTTGAGCAATCTACAACTTCCTAAAATGCTCCAGTGTTGACTGGGGAGCACAAAACCCAATATCCAACAACGCCCCCACTCCCCCAATGCCCCCATGCCTCCCAAGCCCAATTCCCTGCTGCTAAGCCCAGTGATATGAGAAGGCTGGTCAGCACAGAGAGTCTCCAGACAGACTCACTGGCCCCCAGAGACAATCCAGGAGAGATTTAAATAAGACTAGGAAGGGGAAAGGGGAGAAGAGTGCAACTTCAGAGGCAAAAGCAGGGACAGGACTCTGGTGGAAGCACATAAACACCCAAGGACATGAGGCAGGGCTATGCAAAGATGACACAAGACGATGCTGGAAGCAGCTGCAGTCCGGCCAGTCGGAGCATGACTAGGGAAGTTCTAAAAGCAATGGGAGCCACCAACACAGCAGATTTTTCATTTGTAAAG
>CM053764.1:6073297-6134683 GCA_028658305.1 Pachyuromys duprasi
AGGGAGTGAGAGAGAAGGGGGTGGAGGAAAGAAAGACAGAATTGAATCAGTGAGCTGTAGCTACGAAATCCATCACCTACTGGAGATACCAAACCATACTGCAAAACACAGAGTATCAACACACAGACAGAGGCAAGAGGAGGCAGCCAGGATTCAGAGTCCATGGGGCTCTAGAAGCCTGATCAAGATGTCTAGACTTTATCTTAAAAGGGGTAGTGAAGATGTTCTTTAGAACAACCTTATTAAGAACTGTTTTGATGAATGCAGAAGATAGCTGCAAAGACTTCTTTTTTCTACAAGTTCTCTTTCAATCCACACTGCCCATCACTGAAATTCAAAATAGTTTTTAGTAAATATCTGTGGGAATTTTAATAGCAGTACATGATCTGTTTTAACAAGAGATTATAATCACAGAATTACAGACCTAGTAGGAACTTTTACAATCACATACTCTAATCCCTTATTTTAAAGATAGGAGAACTATAGTCTTGAGAGATTAAATGATTTGTTCAAAGACTGAGGCAATTTGTGGCAGAGTCAATATTCAAGCTCAACTCTCATGTCTGTGAAGCTAGAGAAAATAGATTGTAGTAAATCTTCTAAAGAATTAAAGAACCCACTCAGTCAATCAATAAATATTTACCTGAGTACCAGATGCCATTCCAAATCGGGCATAAACAAGGACCCAAAACCTTTACCAATACGAAGTTTTCAGGCTAATTAGGACAGGTAGTCCCTCCCCCCCCACCACCAAAAAAGCATAACAAATGCATTATAAGCTTTGTCAGAAAAATATAAGTACTACAGAAAAGAACAGAGCAGAAGAGTGGATCAGTGGAGAGCTGTCAGGACAGACTTCACTGAGGAAGCAACATGAGAAAGATTGAAGACACACGCATGCAAGATGCTGAGCGATACTGAGGACTGACAAGATTAATCATTCCTATCACTCCATTATAATTGGCCTGTACAATCAGTAGGCAATATGGTTAACCCACTTCCAAACTCGCTGGCATTTGCTTACCAAACAAGTTTAACAAACAAACATACACACTGTAACATTTCTTCTGATAAAGCATGTGTTATGGGGAGGTCTTCTGGTTTTAATAAACAGGCTAGAATATTAGAATTTAATAAAAAAATGGGAAAGGAGGAAAACTTTGGCTTGAGCAAAACAAATACATATTCTTCATTCTGATAATGGATTAAGCCAATTTATTTTAGTTTCTGGCAAATATGGATTAAAATGTGGGTCTTTTTTTTAAATAGCAGAAATGAAACTAAGACTGGCACCAAAGTCCTAAAACCTGGTAAAGAATTGCTCAGGAGGGACAAAAAGGGAGTATCAAAAGAGGAAGAGCAATCATGATGCAGACATTCTTAGAGCTTCACTGCTCCTCCCCAGGGTGTGTGCAGGGCCTGTCTATGCACCCTCACAGTAACTGACCCTCTGTGCAATGGCAGGTGCTTCCAGAAGACTGTTTTCAGATGAGAAAGCAGAAAATCCTTTTGTAAGCCCTTTTTTTTTTTTTTTTTTACTTTTTTACCTTATATTCAGTGGTGTTTTGCCTACATGTATGTCTGTGTGAGGGGGTCGGACACCCTGGACCTGGAGTTACAGAAAGTTGTGAGCTGCCATGTGGGAGCTGGAAATTGAACCCTGGTCCTCTGGGAGAGCAGTCAGTGCTCTTAACTGCTGAGCCATCTCTCCAGTCCTGAAAACTGAAAGTCTTAAAGTTTAAAACTTCCACATGGTTTACGAACAACAGAGCAAGCACTAAAGCCCTGGTCTACCTCCAAACTCATTCTGGGTGAATTTCGGCCCCTGGCCTATTTTCTAAAGACTGTGACCAAATAATATTTTTAATTATTAAATAATTATAAATCATTTACTTTCTCAATCAAAAAAATGAGAAGTACCTAGAGCATGTGGTTAGTATACATGACACCCTAGGTTCAATCCCTGGCACCAATGTTTACAAAATAAAACTAATAACAGAGACCCTATGTGCACCACAAACCCTTTACAGAAAGTTTGCCAACACCTACAGTCAAATCTACTGCAGTAGCCACAAGCAGATCTCAAAAATATTTTACTGGGTACATTTTGCTTCCTCTAAATATCATCCTAAGGAAAAACCAGCTCTACAGAGAACCATACTAGCTAGGCAAGAAAACAATCAATGGCTGGCTAGGGCTTAGGAAACTCTGCTACACCATTTCACAGCCCCTTAAGGCATTTTGTTTCCATGTTTTATAATGTGTCCAACAAGGACAGCACAGCTCCGCCCCACCCATACTCAATCGGCCTGACAGCTTTACCCTATTCTCTAGGCATGGGGCTCTTAAGACCTTTTTTAGACTACTTGGTCTACCCAGATGTAATGGTGTCCAATATTTCAGAACTATCTCACTTCTCCTCCTCCAAACATGACTATCCCAGACTACTTTTGAAACCACAGGTTGATAGCCCAAATTATTTTCTCTCTAAACACGGATAAGATCCACTGTCTATCTGGGAGGGAAAGCTCTTTCTCTTCCTTGGATGACCTTGCTCATTTACATAGTCCTAGTGTGGAGAATTGTGGTTGCCTTGGCTACCATCCTTACTTTCCCTGTATTTATAGTACCCTAATACTCCTCTGGGGAAACCATCCATCGCTGGCTTTCAGAACATTTATTTCACATGCAGTTACTCTACTCTGGGTTCAGGCCAGTTTCAAAGGTTATCTCAAGGATGAACACATAATTCAAGAATAAGCCAAAACAAAATCCAAGCTCAGCCTTTGGTCTGAACTTATGGCCATAAGTCATCTGGCTAACATGAGGGAAGAGGCTACCTAAGAATGGAAATAGCCCTTAAGAATGTGGAGTTCACTGACAGAGAAACCAGGACTGAAGACACCCTTTGGAGCCATAGGACCCTGTGGAATGTGAAATCAGAACAGCCCTGGGCTTTCTAACTACTCGTACAGAAAATGCACGTTTGCTTCAGCTTCGTGCTTGGTTGTCTCTCCCTCGTGTTAAGCAATCGGCCTGCTGCAGCCAGAGTGGGAGCACCACATCACAATGCACATCACTGACACTGACAAGATGGCAGTGACAACAGCAGCCACTTCGCGGTAATACTGCACATCCCATGAGCCCAGAATGGAACTCATTGTCCCCTCCACAGCTGCAGAAACGGCACTCTTGGAGATGTCGGGACTTCTAATTTAATAGCACATTAATCTGAGTCAAGCTGAAACCATGAGACAGTGTTTTAAAGAAGAGTCCTTCATCTCTGCCCACCCACAACTGCTACCCCTCCAAGCTCCAAAAGAAGAGGAAACAGAGAGAAGGCAAAGGACTCAGTGAATTCCCCTGCTTCTCTTATTTCCATAGTTTCACAGCAATCAACCTGGACCTGACCATTCCAGTGGACAGGAGACTGAATGTCAGACCTCAAGGTCACACAACATGCCCTGTATGTGACCTTACTGTTTGAGGAAGAACACAGTAGACAGAGCATCTGATGGCTCGGGATTTCCCAAAGGTTTCCTTCATTCACACCCCAGCCAAAGTTCCTGTACCTTTTATGTCTCCAATGAGTACCAGCTATAGATGATCCCCAATCAGATGATAAAGTCTTTGAAAAGCAGTTTGAGAGGAAATATATTTAATTTTATTCTTTACTAGGATACTAGAAATCAGCGGAGAAGAAAGCAAATGCATAGCAGGGTAGCAAGACAGCCTGTGTTTCGGGCTCAGGACTTCTTGAATCCTCTACAGCTATGTTCCAGCACCAGAGCATAGCCACTGTGCTGTTCTAGGTCAGAAGCTAATTTCCAGTACTGAGAGATTCAATGGAGACAGAACTATGTGGTGACACATTTTGAAATACTGGAGTATTAGATCCCTTTATACTATGTAGGTCAGTAAGTCTCCAGTGCTTAGATGTCATTAAACAGGGCACTATGTTTGCAGATTAAAAGAGGTGATGCTGTCCCTTCCTTCTCCCGTAAATAGCTAAGAATGGTGGTGCTCCAAAAATATACAGAGCCTGGCTGGGGGCAGACATGCTGGCTCTTATTCCTAAAAATGAAGAGGCTATGTGTTCTGTTGGTTCGACTCCTACTATGAACCATTCCAGCAAAGGGAGCTCTCCAAATGAACTGATATTAAATCTTGTTGAAAAGAAAGTCACTACAGTGTATTGAAGAAAACCATGCAGAAGCTTCTGCATAACTTCTTTCATAACTTCAGAAGGGTGTCCACTGGAAGAACAAGGCATGCAGTTCCAGCTCAGAAAGGTCAGCAAGTGACATGCATGGAACAAAATAAAAGAAACAATGAAAAATGACTCACTCCTATTCTACAGACACTTGCTTAGTATGTTTATTGCACTCTATTTATAATATCTAGGAAATGGAAACAACCTAAATGCCCTTCAACTAGCAAATAGATAATGAGAATGTGGTACATATATACATGGAGTACTCCAGCTGTAAAGGAAAATGAAATCTGCAGGTAAATGGATGGAAGTAGAAAAGGTCATACTGAAATGCGGTAACCCAAAAAGATGTTGCACATTCTCATTGATTTGTGACTCCTAACTCCAAATCTTCAGATGTGAGTACCAACGTAGGGTAACCACAGAAACCAGGAAAGTAAAAACAGATGATGGTAGGAGGGTTGGGTGGGTTACAGAGAAGGGAATAGCAGGATAAGTGATTTGAAGGGGGAAATGGGGAAATGGAGGAGGCTCTAATTACAGAGGGTCTTATAATTACAGTGTTGAGCAGGACACCCTTTTTGCATTAAGGACCACAATAAGCACTATGATGAATCCAGGGAGTAACTGATGAATAGGGTCAGTTCCCACTAACGGTGTCCACCTCTGGCCAGTAGACAACCGAGACCTTTCATGTGAAATGTGAATCCTGTAACTGGATTCCAACTATATATTAGGTACATATGATTTTTGAGAAGTCAGTATCTCAGACCTCTTAGGAATGTTATAGAATCTTTGTGACCAGGCCTGTTTAAAACAAACAAACAACCAAAAACATCTAGATTAAGTTCAGTATAATATGGTCAGATCATAAGGTCCAGACTAATTCCCAGAGGTAATCCTTTACACAAGGATTCATCTTCCGTGAGGAAGCCAAAGATCTGGACATAAGGACAGACCAAAGACAGGATTTTAAATTCCTGAATTATTATCATTTTATAAAGATAGAAAAAGTCATTAAAATAGAGATAGCTGCTATGAGTTAATCCAAGTACTTTGCATATACCTCCTGTTAATCCTTAAAATGTTCTTAATACTACTGTCTCATTTTTTCAAAGGAGAAAGGCGTGGTCAGCAATAAGACTGGTCAAGGGCAAAAAGGCTAACATTGGATGACGTTCAAATCCTGATTCCTAACTCTCTCTCTCTCCCCCTCTCCCTCTCCCCCTCCCTCCCTTCCTCCCTCCTTGCCTTCCTCCCTTAGAAATCTTCTGGGGGTTATAGCTGCACATAGCTCATAGTCTATCATGAAGATTCAATAAAATAAAAATAAAGTTCAGTTAGGTGTGGCTTGATGGTAAAGCATTTATGTTGTATGCACACAGCTCTAGATTGGATACAGGCCCTGACCAAAAAAAAAAAAAAGTTCGGTTTATAAAATACTTGAGAGATACACCATAAGCATTTAATTGATAGCAGATACTCTATCAGTATTACTATGGCTCAAGTCAATCTAACATCATGTTTTCAACATGTGGGTCTCTGAAAAAAAAAATCTCTTTGCCTCCAAAATTCTGCATACCCAGAAGCAAAAAGCAGAGGGATAAAAAGATAAGGCAAGAGACTAGAAATTGATCAGAAGAAAGGTAAGAGCGGCCTTGTGAATTTATCTAAAGGAGACCTGTGGCCCATTTACAAAGGCATGAATTAATGATTGTGTAATTCTCATGAAGGAAAGAGTCACAAGACCTAACCATGGGAAAGTTGTACATCAGTCCAAGAAGTCTTGACTCAGCACAGCTAGAGAGTGGTAATAATACAGAAAGACAGCCAGGATCTATTGAACAGAAAGATGAGAAAACCTAAATGAATATCTCTAATTGGCACTACTGACGTCATTTGTATTTTCTGCATCTTTAATTTCTAAATACTCTCCAGATGTATATGCATTATTTGTGCCATTGGAAGGAAATGCTGCTCTGGAATTTTTTAACAACTGACCTCTGCGAAAAGAAAGAAGCAACATAAGCTCTGAGGAAGGCAGAATGGGTGGCCTGTTATTTTGCTGTTGATGGCTCTGTGGAGTGTTGGGCTAATGGTTCCAGGGAGAGAGCCATCCCATCTTGTCCAGAACTTATCTATGTATGTCCAAAGTGTGTCACTCCCGGAATTTCTAAATGCAGTACCCACAAAGAATCAGATATCAAACCTAGTCTCCTGACTCTTCCCAAATAGGTTTCTAGGTTCTCCTGATAGTATTATTAATACTTAATTATATCTGGAGCTGTTCAACTAACCCAAATAATGCTCTCATTCCTTGACCCCATTTTTGTTTCTTGAAATGTAAGTAGTGGCCTCCTTGATTCCAGATGATTTTAACAGCACTGTGCCAGCCCGGTGATAAAAAGGGAAGCATGAGGCGTGTCTAAGGTCCCTTTTAGAAGCAAAAGCAAGAACCTAGGTGCTCTGGTCAGAGCAACCAACCAGGGAGCAGGAGCAAGACATTCTGTACACACCCTGGTTCTGAGAGGCCCATTCACCTCTGGAACATAACACAGGAACTTGAACAGGAAAGGGGCCCTACATGGTGTTGTTTACAGTCATGAAGACTAGCAGCAGAGACTTGTGGGCTCTACAGACTTTTAGCTACAATTGTTACTCCAGAATTTGCCTAGGTCATTCCCTTTTAAAAAGGGCTTTGTCTTCCTCATCATCATGATATCAAGGGCTCACATCTTTGGCCTTTTAGCAAGACATTCTGCTGAGCAGGCGCAGTGAAAGAAAGCAGGGCGGGGGGGAAAAAGGACACAAAGAAAAGGGTGAGCATGAGGGCAAGAGCCAAAACGGAGGGGGAAGCAAACATTCTCTACTCTCGGGCTGGAAAGTCTTAAGTGAGAAAAGAGGGTTTGCATGCTAAGACTTATACATCCTCCCAACCATCCCATATCAGTGAACTGAGCCATCTGTTTATCCAGTTTCCAAAATATTTAAAGCTGATGCCCTCCAAATATGACTATCCAAATCGAGTATCACTAGGAATGTTCTCTGCTGTTTTCAAGATGGGGATATATAGTTCATTTGCCTACAATTCACAAACCCTTGAGTTCATTTCCTAGCACCACAAGTAAGCAAAAACTAGAAAATCTGAAAGTTCCTTTCTTGATTTCCACCCTAGACCTTGAACTCTTCCTTCCCACTCTCAGCCAGGAAGTTACTCAGAAAAGCAAACTCAGCACCCAGGCAGAAATGAGATAAAAGCAGGGCTAACCAAAGGCCTGCAGGCGCTCTCAGGAGTGAGTGTGAGTGACATTTGCAGAACTGTCAAATCGTCCTGGGTGAAAAGATAAAATGGTGCCAAGTCCCTGTACCCAGGCAATGACATCACAGCGTTCCTAGTAGCTGCACAAGGCTAAAAGTCCCAAAGAAGAGTTTGCCTATAACTGGGGGAGCAGGAAAGAGAAGGATATGTAAGCACAGTAGAGAGATGACAAGAATGGTCTCCCAAATAACTGTAGAAGCACACAAGGTCTGCAAATAACCATAAAACTATGTGTTATAAGTGAAAAGAATCATGTGGTGCATGAGTTATAGCAAAATAAGGCCAAGGCCTCTACTCATCACCACCTCCCACCATTCTGCCCCACACGCCAGCAACATCAGTCTGACTGAGATGGCACATACAGAGATGACTCATCCTTCTCTAGCTGACATTTGGCGAGTTTCTCCTGTAAAATAACCATCAGAAAAAAAAACTAACTTTTTATTTTAAGAGATGCAGGTTTGGGGTTGTGGGAGATAACCTAACATTTAGAGCCAAGACTTGTAAAATAAGCATGCTTTAGAGACTCTAGCTACTGGTCACCTTCCAGCACAGACCCCAAGCCCTGTTTGCAGTGATGATAAGAAGTGGTGCTGCCCAAATGAGATGAGGGAGTGAAGAAACAAGCCAAAGGCATCTCCCAAAAGACACCAAGGCCAAAGCTATCAGTTCCACTACAATTTCCTATCCAACAGAGCAGAGCGTCCCTGCTGGGGAACTTATTAAAAGAATGCTGGCTTCATAAAAAGGAGAAGGGATTCCTTTCTAAAGAGAACCATGTTGCTTCTCTAATGAGACCAGCCACATGGTAACTCGCTGACCTTGCACACTACTTAAGGCAGCTTTGGTGAGAGAGCCAGCACAGACAGCTTCACGGCCTGGCTAGCAAATGCAAATCCTGGACAAACAGCTGGGAGCTGTGGCCTGAGGATGCCAAGGGAGCATCCCCAGGGCCTGCCTGGCCTCCAGCTCCCACAAGGCCATATTGTCCACAGCAGGAGTCGTGCAGGTGGTAAGCCGCTGGATAAGTTGCCTAGGGTAAGGTCTGTCTCAGGCATCTTTGTGAGACTCAGACACTGAAGCAACAAGCCCATCTCTGGAAGAATAGCATGCAGATTCGCCTCAGCAAACATCAGAGCAGAATGCAACACTGATTTCCGCACAGTGACATCTGGGGGTCATACCGGCAGCAGCGGTTGTCTTCTCTACATAGCCTGCAGAGATCAGAACTGAGATAGGCACCCAAAGAGGAAGGACCCTTTGCCAGAAATGAGTGGCCTGCGGCTGCTGCAGCGGCAGAAGCTCTCACTGGGTTTGGGGTACCTCATGCTCCAGTGAGCAGCCAGTCCCTCCTCAGGCACCTGCCTCTGCAGCAGCTCAGCGAGCTCACTGTGCTTCCCAAAGGTTTTTTAAAGAAAAACAAAACGTGCAACATAATTACAGGCTCTGACCCCAACTGCCTTTAACCCTGACTGCCCAGGAATAGAAAGTTTCTTTTCAGATGCTCTCCATCCCCACCCCCAAACCCAATGCTCAAAGGGTCCTAGCAGGCTCCCTGGCATAGGTATGGTACAACTGAAGCCCAGGCATGAAGCCACACATGAAGCTAAGATGTCATGGTTGCTGAAACATTTATAATTTTTGGAACACTCCATCTTCCTTTGACCTCTATTAGTGCTGAATGACGCCTTGCCGATACCTGAGCTATCCCAAGGTAACATGGAGCTTCAACAGGGAAAAGATGACCTAAGGGCACCCAAGGTTTACATAGAGTCTCTTTTGGCCTATTGTTAGTTCCTCTGTGGTCCAACGTCCCCAAAACATGTGCACGCTCACACACACACACACATACACACACACACACACACACACACACACACACACACACACACACACACCACTAGGGAGAAAGGAGGGTAAGTTATGGTCCACACCAATGGCCTGCCACTGAGCTCAGGCATCAGAATCTCCTTGGGCAGAAAACCTAGGAATTTACAGTCTGAGAATATGTTATAGCGTTCTCTCTTTTAAGAAAGCAGGCAGAAGACCAGGCATGGTGGTGCATGCCTTAGATCCCAGTACTTAGAAGGCAGAGGCGAGAGCATCACTGGGAGTTTGAGACCAGCCTGGTCTACGTAGTGAGTTCCAGGACAGCCAGAGCTACATGGTGAGAACCTGTGTAAAAACAAAAAACAACAACAATTAAAAA
This sequence comes from Pachyuromys duprasi, assembly GCA_028658305.1. Lineage (NCBI taxonomy): Eukaryota > Metazoa > Chordata > Mammalia > Rodentia > Muridae > Pachyuromys > Pachyuromys duprasi. Next base: position 6,083,039 of record CM053764.1, read on the forward strand.
ACAGCAACAAAAATGTATGAAGAAAAAAAAATTAAGATTTCTCTGGGGAAAGTATGGCAGGTATAACTCAAAAGATTGCCCTCGTAGCCGGGATAATCAAATAATGAAGAAAACAGTTTCCATTTATACTTCATTTACATTGTGTTTATGTCACATTGTGTTTAAGCACAACATATATATAATTCTCATCTATTTTTCATAGTAATATCATTACATAGATAGTAATTACCAACCTGCTAAGGGCTGCTTTTTTCAGTTTCTACTCCAAAGGTCAAATCCAAAGGCCTCTGGGAATGTTCTCACCCAAAATGTCCAGGACAAAATCCCTAGTCATCAATTCTGACTCACTCCAAGCCTCCTCTACCTGTCTGCTACATGTTGATATGGCCTATGGTTTCAGCCTCCTCTCTCTTCTCTTAGGGTCTCTACCACCTGGGAATACTTACAATTCCCAGCCTAGACATATTACATCAAAATCTCTGGAGGTGCCTGCCAGGCTCCATAGACAATGAAGGCTGAAAACTACTGCACAGTTCTCATCGTTATGAATTCATTCACTTTAAATAGCGCCTGGGGAGATCCAAAGCCCCCAAGTCTCTTCCAGAGCTCCAATCCGGTACTTCACACCTCTCTCTACTACATGCCCCCATGAGACAAGCATCACTCAACTCTGCACCTTCATTACACACCACCAATCTAAGGTAGCACAGAGTTTAGTCAGCGCCTTAGAAGCACCCCAGCTCCTCCCTCTCCTGTATCCCCATCTCTTCTCGTCTTAATCCATTCTCCTTTCCATTGATCAGTACATTTCCTTTGAAAAATTCCATAGAACCCTCCCTGTATTCATCTCCGTAACTCTGAATGTTTAAGTAACGATTCCACTAAGTAGATTTCTGGAAGTGTGTGCTCTCTCTGTACTCCTTAGCACAGAGCCTCCCACTCGGGGAGAGCTGTACCCTAGACTATGAAGCTCATCACTCCTGTACCTTTCGTGCTAGACAAAAACTAAGACAGATGTCCATTCTCTCTAATGTGTCTACCTTAGGACAGTGTTAAGTATACCATGGATCTTATTATTGCTGAAATATGAGATTATTTTAAGTAATTCAATGACAAGTACTTTTTAATTTAATGATTATGATTCTTTTTATAACACAAAGTAGATAAACCCACCAAACCTATGACTTCTTTTTGCTGTAAATTTCCCTTCTAACATGAATGAGATTTGGAATAGACTTTCTCAACGTTAATAAAGAATGGCGGAAGCGACAGAGTCAGCAGCGGCGACCACAAATGGCAGCTGAGCGACACTAACCAGCCTTTCCAAAGGTCTCTGCTCCCTCTCCCATGCTCCTCCAAACTGCCAGTACTCACCCCTGGAGCCATGGACTACTTGTGATTCCCCTGCCTCCTTTCCAGAGGCTGACACCCACGACAGGGACAAGTGCCTGGCCTACTCTGACAGGTGCCACCAGTGTACCCTTCTATACCAATGCTTCTCACCCTTCCTAGCGCTGTAACCTTTCATACAGTTCCTCATGCTGTGGTGACCCCCAATCATTAAACTGTGTTTGTTGCTACTTTATTACTGTGATTTTGCTACTGTTGTGAATCATAATGTAAATATCTGTATTTTCTGATGGTCTTAAGTTACCCCTGTGAAAGGGTCCTTCGACCCCCAACGGGTTGCTATCCATAGGTTGAGAACCATTGCTCTAGACCAATAAGAGTTGTTCCAAGTACCTGAGCATAAGCCAGAGAGCATATGTAGCATTATCCTGTCCTCTATCAAAAAGACATATTAAGATCTACAGGAAAAGCCACTATGGGGGGATGGCACACAAATCATCCCCCTCTCCTGCCTGCAGAAACTCCCGTGCCCACAGGCAAGCTTCCACCATATAAGACATGCCCACTAGCTCACAGTCACTACCGCCAATCACTAAAGCTTTGCAGGAGATTGAGCACCTGCCAACCCTCCTGAATAGAGCACACACCACACCAGATGAAAACTCAACAACACCACTCTAGAATGTAAGACTAGGCCTTGTACTTGGGTGACGTTAAGACATAGCTGTATCACATTCTAGGAAATAATTTTCACTAGAGCTTTTAATCCTAAAACGAACAGTACACATAAACCAGAAGAGAAGTCCAAGTTTTATATTATAGGAGCTATTTTAAATAATAAAGAAGCTTATTTCCTATTCTAAAAATCATGGCTTAGGAAATTCAGCTCACTCGGACCTTCATGTAAAAATTCCCAGAAAGTATCTATCACAGTGAAAAATAAACATATAGTGCTTTTAGCTGAGCAGTTCCAGAGTAGAAACTGGAACTACAGATAGGATCACTTCTGTGTCCCATGCCAGAGGTATGTGTGTACCTTTATGTGTTTTTATACATGTGTATGCACATGCACAAACATGTTTAAATATATGTGCATGTGTTTATATACATCTGTAAAATTGCATAAGTGTACTTAATGCATGTGTATGTGCGTACATATACATGTTTATATACATGCACGTGTGTACATATATGTTTATAAACATGTATACATATGTATGTGTGTGTATTTATACACATATCTCTGTGCTTATATATAGGTAGGTAGGTAGGTAGGTAGGTAGGTAGATAAATAGATAGTTGAACTTCTGGTCATCCTGCCTATAGCTTCCTAATGCTGTGATCATAGACATATGCCATGATGTCCAGTTTTATACACTGAGGATCAAACTCAGGGCTTTATACATGCTAGCACTCTACCAACTGAGTTATACCTCCAGCCCAATGATTTTAAACAGTCTAATTGTGTAATAGGGGAATGGTTAAGAAAAAAAAGTAGTGCTTCATCCACATGATGGCATGTATGTACAAGTGCAGAACATGTAAAATACATCACAGGTAGGTGCATAACAATACATATGGAATCATTCTAAATGTATAAGTGTATGTAGGTGTACAAATGAATACACACATATATACCTGCTGATGCATTCATAAATTTCATTTAAAAAATACCCAAGACACTGATGAAATGCTGCTTTCAGTAGAACTGGGGATCAAGATACAGGGTTAGAGGAATACTCACAGTTCCTTTTGTCTTTTGACCTGTGTGCCATTCATAGACATTAACTATTTAGATATGCTCTGACAAAGAAACAGACATGAACAAAAGCAAATTTGCTACTTTAATTGCATTTTTTCCTTATCTACAGCTGACCCACAAGTGTAAAAATGAGATACTACAGTCAGAACTCTGTTGCAGTTCAGGTCTTATCAGCTCAACAGTGACCTTGACATTGAAACACCCAAAGTTCAACTCCGGTGCCTGGAAATCTTGCTGAAGCCACTTAGGATAGCCAGGTCACATTTTCAAAGTGTGCCAATGAGCCTGCAGTAAGTGTAAATGTCAATATGATAGCGAGATCAAATGAGCTTTGAAGCCTACCTGTGGTGTCTTTACAACCCATACAAAACAGAGTTTATTTTGGCTTTTCCTGTGTGGCAGCAGGAGTCAAAGCACAGCTACTGAATTGGCCCAGAAAAGCTGGCTAGCTAATGAGAGTTGATCCAAAATTCTCAAGCCCCAAACCTTTGTCCATCTGGCAAGGAAAACACACACACATGCACATGAACACCCCACCCAACCCCAGGAATCTCCTCTTTCTAAATATAGTAGGCAACTGCCCAATTTCCAAACTCACCCTCTGCAGCATTCTGTGCCTTCCAACCAAGGTGAAATGAGCCAGACATAAACACACTGTGACAGCTTCTGGCCCCCACTGCCAAGCTGCTTTCCTTTACTATTTCCTCTCTTCCTCCACTCTGGTTTTCTACAAAATGTGGAAACCCCGGTGACTCTAATTTATAAAAATCCCTCTAGCTACTAAAGCTGTTTGTTCTCATCCTAACAAACATGCTCTTCCTGCTAGGCCCCACAGTTTGACTCTGGAAGAATCTCTTTGATATGGGCAAAGTATGGTTCATCTCCCACTGTACTTGTAAGAATCTGCAGCTCAGAAAAGATATTAGATGGGTCTAAAAGTAATAAGGAAGCCTGTGTTTTTCACCTTACCACAACATGGGGGAAAGGGGCACCTCATTCTTTCAGGATCAGTACCTGTACCTGAAAAAGTAGCCTATTCCGAATGCTTCCAATTAAACCAAAAAGTTATGCTTCCAAAACATAATCTAGGGAATGAGGGAGGGGGCTATGCTTGGGATGCAAAGTACCTAACCTGTGATTGATAACAAAAAAATAAATTAATAAAAAAAATAATCTAGCACATATTCACAAGTACCAAACCTACAGGGAAGTAAAAGACCTAAATAGCAGCTGTTACAAAACCTAGAAACTGGAGTCAACAGCAGATCCAAAATATTTCAATTACTGAGACCAGCATGCAGAGGCAGATATGATCACTGTGTCACTTTCTCTAACTGAAAAACTGAGGTAATCCAATAATCCAGCCCTCTGAAATCATCAAAAGGAATGCAGAATATACATGTGTACTGACCTAGAAAAGGTAGGATAAAGGAGTCATGGGAAAAGTAAAACAAAAAAAATATGTAGTAAAATACTATTTTTTAAAACATAATGAACAGAAAATGGATAAGAAAAAGAGTGTTCCAAAGTGAATGAAAAGAGAATCCTGGGGCTGTGTGTGTGACTCAAGAGGTAGAGCACCTAGCCCATCATGTGAAACACCGAATTTGATCTCCAGAAAGAAAAAGAAAATGGTGGGGGGAGAAGAATGAGGTGAGGGAAAGGGAGGAAAAAGAGAGTGTGAGAAAGCATTGTACTGTGTGTACTTCTCTAGTATGAGTACATACTTGTGAATTACGTATGTCAGTGTCACTTAAATTTGCCTTTGAACTAAGTCATCCATTCATACAGTTGATTTTCTCCACAAACCTAATCTTCCTCAATTTTTCTCTATTTTAGAAAATAGTAGCATCATTCACATAATAGCTCAGGTCAAAAACATTTTGAGTCATTCCTGATTTCTTTCTTTTCTCTGAGAGCCCACATTCAATTCAGCAAATCGTGCCAGCTCTACTGAGAAAGCACCCAGCCTTGTTGTACCACCCAGGTCCAAGGTGCCATGGCTCTTCCTTCTATCCCAACAGCCTCCTCACTGGCTTCTTGCTCCATCTTGTCCCACTGTCTTGTCTCTGCTGGCCTTCAACTCCCTATGCAACTAAAAATGACTCTGAACTTCTTATTCTCTTGCCTGCCTCTACCTTTTAAGTGTTTGGATTAAAGGCTTGCCCCCCCCCATACCTGATACACAGAATCTTTTTAAAGCATAAATTGGACCATGTAACAACCTCCCATGGTAATCCACCACAGTCAGGATGAGGCCCAAAGTCCTTTTGTTCTATGACATAGTCTCTAGACCCCCATTCATTTCCCACCACTGTGCTCCGGCCACAAATAGCCTCCCCACCGCATCTTTCCCTGCTTCTACACCTGTTACCTCACCCACAGAACCCTTACAGTCCAGAGCTTTAAAGTACATGGCAAAAGCACTGTGTGAACTCTCAATGTGTACATGAAAGTTTTCTTTACTAGCAAAAAGTGTTATTGGTTGAAATATATTGAGTTGTAGTTGTCAAACTAAATAAAAAGTCGATCATTAGTGTAAATCTAAAATAATTCCTTTGACTATTAGGTTTTTAATGGCATCCCTCCTTAAGCTAATTTTTGGAAATGCTGTGGTCTTCACAGGATAATACAGTCCCCTTCAGAAGTTGCTTTCTCCAGCAGCTCTGAGGTCCTAACAACTTTCAGGAGTAGTCAGTCAGCTCTGGGGTTTGGGTCATGGTCTAAAGACTCCAATGCCTGCCTGTGAGATCCACTATGAGAGAGGGTGATGGACCTATGAAGAGCAGAGAGCTGAAGCTATGCCCCTAAAAAAACAAAAAAACAAAAAAACAAAAAAAAAACGACAGTCTCCTAAGTCCTTAGGTCCTGAGATACATGTGAGACTATCACAGATGGAAGCAAAGAGTCTCCAAAAGATGACAAATGGACAAAGTGAATTGAGTACTGTTCACTTCATCATCAAAAGTGTTATGGGACAAAGAAGAGGATAATATATGTGTGAATGCAAATTTTAGCAAATAAAATAGCCAGTAAATGAATGAACAGAAGCTCAGCATCATTAGTCACCAGTGAAATCCAAATTAGAACCAAATGAGATACGTTACCCCAGCGGTTTGCTACAGTCAAAGGACAGTTGGCAAGGCCCATGCACCACTGAAGTGTAACATGGTGCTTCTGCAGTGGGAAACTCTGCTGGGCTTTTAAAAGTTAAGCCTGTGTTTCCTTTAAGCCTTGATTTAAATCAAAATTTTACCTAAGTTTCCCAGAAATTCTACTCCTAGTAAGACATGAAATTAGAAGTAAAAACATACCCACACAAAGACATATATAAACATTCTTAGTAGCTTTATTCAAGAAATCTAACAACCAAAACTCAACTCACAGTTCACAAAACAGACTACTCCCCAGCAATAAAAAGGAGCAAACTACTAATAAAAACTAGAACACAGATGAGCCTCAAGTTAACATGCTAAGTTAAAGTGCCTGGATATAAAAGACCACATAATATATGACTCTACTTAGCTCTAATTCCCAGCAAAGACAACTCTCAAGACAGGGAAAGAGGATTAGTAGCTGTGTATGGCTTGAGAACAGAAGGCACTTGCAAACAGACATGAGGAAGCTTTTGGGGTCACAATAATTTTCTTCAACTGGATTCTAGTAATTGTTCCACAAGCCACTTAAAACAGCTGAGTTCTATGTCAAGTAAATTATTAACAGTGGAACTTAAAAAAAAAAAACCCTACTCCCCCAAAAGCATGCTGACCTGAAACAAATGGCTACTCTGAAAGGAAACATGATGGAATGTTCTTCGGAGACACTTGATAAATTGCATGTCAAATGCAAGTGTTCCTGAAAGGGAAAAAAAAAAAAAAAAGGACAGGAAAAAATCATTTCCATGATTTCACAGGAGAAAGAATGATGCTTCTCTGTGGTGGTTGCCAGCAATTAACATTTAACAATAAGACACTTAGCCATAGAAAGAAACCAAACACTAGTGTCTGCATAACATGAATGAATCCTAAAAACGTCATGCTACATAAAATAATCCATTTACAAATGACAACTTTTGTATGAGTCCAGAAATACCTAGACCAATCAAATAAAGACAGATTATCAGGGTCCAGGGTGGGACAGGAGAGAGGAATCATCATTTTATAGCTACAATTTCAGCTTGGGATACCAGAAAAGTTCTGTAACTAGGAAGCATGGTTACATAAGACTGCGAATGTACTCAATGCCCCAGAAGTATATAACATTATTTAAAAGCTGTTAAAGAAGTAAATTTTGTGCCATGTATATTTTACCATAATAATTTTAAAAGCTTGTTTTGAAAAATGAGCAAAAAAAAAAAACCAAAACCTGAACAGACATCCCATCACAGAAGACACACAAATGGTAAATAAGCATGTGAAAAATATTCAACGGCATATGTCATCAGAAAACCATGAAGGGGGGGTTGAATATGAATCCCTCCACCAACATGGTCAACATGTTCACATCACCACAGACAGAAGAGCAGGATCTCTCTCTCTCTCTCTCTCTCTCTCTCTCTCTCTCTCTCTCTCTCTCTCTCTCTCTCTCTCTCTCTCTCTCTCTGTCTGTCTGCTGGATTAATGCAAAATGGTACCACCACTTTAGAAGACAGTTTGGTTACTCCTACCATATGATCCAACAATCACATTCCTGATCTTTATTTACCCAGATGAACTGAAAACTCGAGTCTCTGCACAAAATGACTGTGGCTTTATTCACAATTGTCCAGACTTGAAAGCAATCATGATGCCCTTCAACAGGTAAAAAAAAAGAAAACAAATTCTGCTATCCAACCATGAGAGCCAACAGTTAGCAAGACATGGAGGAACCTTAAATGCACATTGCTAAGGGCAAAAGCAATCTGAAAAGGCCACAGACTGGTTCTACCTATCTGACAATCTGAAAAGAGGTAAAAGTAGAAAGCCAATAAAAAGATCCAGTTGGTAGGAGACTTAAAAAAAAAAAAAAGCATGTGATAGAACACAGACAGTTTTTAAGACAGTGAGACTATAATGACATTACAATGGGTCCAAGTCATTGTACTCTGTCAATGTCCATCTACTATGTACCCCTAGGAAACTTTCATTAATAGTCAATCAGATACCAGGCGTATGGAGTGTATTACCCTCATGTGCAAAGCCTTACCTTCAACCTCCAGCACTAACAGGCTAAACTAAAATCAATATTGGTTAATCAGCAGGCATAGATGTAGCAAGATTTTGAGGGCTGTTTAAAAAAGAAAAAAAAGGAGAAACCAGAAGGAACAGATGTTCTAAGCTCTTATGGGAACTTTGTCTATATTCCACTCAAATGTTCTGTAAACCTCAAGCGGATCTAAAGAACAAAGTCCAGTCCTTGTTTAACAGTGGGAAGATGGTTCTAAGCCACAGGTAGTGGGTTGAAGATTAGAGATTAGATGCAATTAATTCAGTGCAACTTCAAGTAGAGAAATATGCAGAGATGTTTTCAGAGCCAGTGTTATATAAAAACTAAAAAAAAAAAATCTTGTTTGGATTTAATTAACTGTTGTTTATATTTGTATGAGTAATACTCCAAATGTCAGTATTGCAAATTACCACCATTTACAAATAATTAGGAAAGTCTTTTTTTTTCCCTTTTCTTCACAAGTTGCTAAAGTAAACCAAAGGAATTAGGAACGACTCTTTGGTACCTGGCTCCGTATTTATTCGTTCCATTAAGTTCTTTTAGTGTGTGTGTGTGTGTGTGTGTGTGTGTGTGTGTGTGTGTGACATAACTACTGCTAAGCAAATCAAACTGGCATTGGACATCTTTTGAGACTCTATGCCATTCAAGAACAGCTTGTTCTTGGGGCCGAGGGAGAGGGTTCAGCAGGTATGAGATCCCCAGTGTGGCCACATGTGAACCTCTAACCCAGAGCTATAGAGGGCAGAGATGGCAGGATCTGAGTTAATCAGCAAGCCTGGCCAAACCCTGAGCTCCAGTTCAGCGAATTCCCGGAATAAGTCAGAGAACCATTACACATACACAGACATACACAACTGCACACACATGTGCATCAGCTGCACACACATATTCATACAACACACACAAATACACAGAGCTCATTCTCACCAAGGAAAACAACGCTAAAGAAGTAGGCAAGGCCAACAGGTCTTAAAGTACACACACTTGGTAAATATTTCATTGTTGTTTCAATGAATAAAGAAGATGAATCATTCACTTAAACAATTCAGACTAAAAACAGGTTTGTGGCCTCCCTGTTCAATGCTCTATTACTCAATTAAAAATGATTCGCTGGTAATCATGTGGTAGTTCCCAAAAAGAAAGTGATGCTTTACAAGACAAGACAGAAAAAGCTGCCCTCCTCTACCCTTCCAGGCTTCAAGGCTCTTTCTAAGCCTTTCTAAACCTCAGAGAACAATATAGAATATTCACTGGCCCTGGCTACTTAGGGCTGGAAATCCATTACGCACTAGTATGATCTTCTTAATTAGCCAATTACCTGCTGTGTGTTTCCCCTTCTAGAAGATGGGTCTAAGAAAAGTCTGCTTCTTCACTGCCAGCATTTTTACTGAAAGCACCAAAGGGTAATGTTCAAAACAGATCACTACCAGGTTCAAAACTTGGTTACACAATTACCTAGCTGTGTGAATTTTGACAACTTATCCCAAAAATGCAGAAACAGGACAGCGCAGCTGACCCAACATTATCTGCAGATCGGGATCCTGTGTTTCCACCAACCAATATGGTTGGGGATATCTGTATCTGTGCTCAACACATGCAAACATTTTTCTGTCATTGCTGTATAAACACAATACAGTATGTAACAGTTATGTTCCTAGAATTTGCATTATGGAATGTATTAGCAGCAACCTAGAGCTGCCTGGGGTATTCAGGAGGATATGTGAAAGTTACATGTAAACAATAAAAGAGAAACTTGAGCATCTGAGAATTTGTATATTCAAGATGGATATTAGGACCAACCCCCATACATACAGAGACAACTACATTCACCTTAAAGAATGGTAGCATGGCACAATACGTGGCCCTTGGCACGGGAGCTGGCACTTATCAATAAAATGCAATATTCTGGCTTTCTTATTAGGCTATGTGTTTGTGTTAAAATCACTTCGAGAATATGATGGAAGAGAAAGAACAGAGAACTCAACATCAGAACATCTGAAAATGCAATGAAACGGGCATATCATCCCCCAAAAGGGCCCATAAAAAGTACAGGCTCAACTAATGTAACACAAAAGCATTCATTTAATTTAGTGCAAAAATAAACACAAACATATCACTCTACAAAAGAGCAACCTGAAATACGGCTTCATACACTATTACATACCAAATCTAATTTGACTGGAGGGGCTGGATTTTTAGTTTTGCTTTGGTTATTAACTCTGCATCCATCAAACCAGGTAGAATCCATACCCCTCCCATGAACTGAAAACACCAGAACACACTTTCAGGCCCTGGAAGATAAATCAATGTGCCCTCACCTCTACTTAAACTCCTCTCTTGTAAAGAATGAATGCGTTATTGACTCAGCATCTCCACATCTGAAATGAGCTAGGTGCCTAACGGTGGTTACCACCACCTGGATGAGTGCAGTTTTACTTCTACTGTCCAGACTAGGCCACTCTACAGAGGCAGGAAGCTCAGGGGTTAGATGGAGGTTGAGATGAAATAGCAGAGGTTGGGATGAAAAACTGGTAATGAAAACAGGTGCATTTGGAGATGACAAAAATGCACTATGACTGATGATAATGGTTGCACAAACCGTGACTATATACTAATTCACTGAGTTAGATGTTTTTAACAGGTAAGCTATAGAAGATAATGTGAATTATATCTGTGATACCACTATCTTAAAAATTGCATTTCTGCCCCACCCATTTAGTCTGTAGGAATAAGGACTCTCTATTTCAGAAAGCAGAAGTCAGATTCTGAGGGGTATTTCCAGCAACAAATCCAGAAATCCACTGTCAACTTGTGAAGAACCAAAACCCCAAACCCTTGACACTAACTGCTTTTCATGTCTCTACAACCACATTCATTTTGCCATTGAGTCCACAAAGGGGTCACACATAAAGACCATGCCTTCTGCAAGCCTGTTATGTAGACAGGGAGGGAGATCCCTTCCTCTGAGAAGGAAATGTCACCCAACAAGTTACTAGAGGAGACATTGGGAGACTTACAGGTTTTGTTCCCTTTCAACCTGCAGCACTTTTTTTTTTTTTTTTTTGCATAACCACTACTTGATACAAACACAATTACCAGAATTCTACAGTTGTGTCCATCACTGGCTCACACATACAACTGCTGGGAGTTCCAAAGAGCTGACGACATGTACTCCTGTCCCCTTTTGTTCTAAGAAGCACCACGTACTGACAGCCTTAAATGCTGGCATACTGCAGTATTAACGAACATTAACCGAGAGGGGCCAGGGGTCAACCTCCGAGTGTTGCTGCTGGTGGGTTTGGTTTGGTTTGGTTTGGTTGTCTTAATGCTCATTGTGTCTTTCAGCCTCTGAGAGATCAGTGTGACTATCTCCATTTTACAGAGGAGGAGCTCAGGCTCAGGAAGGTGCCCAGAGTCAAACAATTAATAAGCACTGGGGTCAAGATTTGAACCCAAGAACCTCCAAAGCTCCCTCATCCCTATCCCTTCTACAGACAGAATGAAAAGGCCTGAACACACAAAATCATCCCGGCTGAGAGAATAAATCAGCCACTCAGAGAAAGGGGTGCCGAGTGACTGAGTACCACTCACAAAAAATCAGAACGAATCAGCATCAGCAATGACCGGGAATTGACCAGGCTCAACTGCATACCAGTTAAGAACTTGTTTTCTTTGTTTTTATAGAAAACCCTGACATTTTGTTGCTTTTGCCCTGTGTCCATGTCAGAGATGGAGAAACCATATAGAGTTTAGGGGGGGTTGTTTTTATGAAGCCATTTGATGGAGATTTGGCAGATTCTCAAAAAGCAATGCACGGAGAAGCTCTGTTTTAGACTAACCCGGATGACAATGTTGCTTCTTTGGAATTTGTCAACTTGTATTTGAACACCTTGAACCTTGGGCAGGTTACTTACTTCTTGGCTGCTTGATGTCGTCATTCATAAAGTAGATGTAGCTAAACTCTGCCACCACTATTGACCATTATTATGATCTCTGATTCACAGACAAAAGAAATCTAAACCTAGAGATCTGTTAAAGTACTAGTTACAAAACAAAACCAATGCTACCAATATAACCATACATATGATTATTTTTTAAGCTGTACTACACAGCTTAAAAATAACAGTCATGATCAAAATAATCTAATTGAAGAAAATTAATATGGCATACAAAGCAGCAAGCACCTCACGATAAGAAAATACTTAAAATGGGGGGGGGGAGGGAGAATAGTGAAAACTTGCTTTAAATCACACACTCTGTTAAAGCAGTACTTAACAGTAGCAGAGGGTACGGTTAGTCCTAAATTTTGATGCAGAAAGACCAGCACACTTAGGTCAACCTCAGTCTTTCTATCAAATCACAGAGGTGATGCATCAGACCGGTTAACCTTTGAACCCCAACATTGCAAAGGTCCTTCCTATCTAAAGAATGAAAGCTTCTCAGAAATAGTGGAAGGAAGATTGCCATTCACCCAACACACCTTCCTCAGATTCACTGCTCAGATGCAAAATGCAAGTCCAAATTCTAGCAAGTTTGGTCCTACAGGCTTCATTCTGGGCAGAAAGGATAGGAAAGGACCAGGAGTTCTGTACTGGCAAGAATTACATTTCTATCTCAGACCATGCAGATTCAAAAACTCCAGGCCAAGGAATAAAGCTGTGTGACTCTAGGTTACTGATTCCCCAAACCTGTGTTCTCATTTACAAAATCAAAAGAGATGCGTGAGATTAACATACAAATAAAACTTCGGCTGCCACAGAGTATTGTGCCTCTGTAGCCACAGGGGCAGCCAAAAATGTCACTGATACATCCTAATATGCAGCACAATGCCCAGGACACAGCAGGAACATCAGAGAATCAATTAAAGCTAGCCTGAGGTCAACCGTAATCATAGCACTCTTGGGAGGCTGAGGCAGGAAGATCACTGGCTCCCTGAAAGCCTAGGGTACTAGGAAACCCTATTTCCAAGAAAGAAAAGCAGCGGACATAAAGGGCAACCAAAGTTTCCAGACCCCTGCTTCTAAGTGGGTCCCAAACCTACTTCAAACTAGAGGTCACTTGTTTCCTGAAGCAAGGCAGGCCCTGATGACTGATGACTCTGTCCCTCCCCCTCAGGTAAGTCACAGCCTCCTGCAGAGACTCTGCCCTGAAAAGTCTCCTGATGTCCTGAGCTTTGTTTCACCCCAAGAAGACTGGCACTTGCTGCCCTGACATTCCATCCTCTCACTCTTCAATTTTAAAAGCCACAGACTTATTAAATGACATGTTGGCACTTAAGTCTTTCTTTAAAGAAGCCTGGGGACCATTCTCACAGCTAGAATCCTATTTGGTGAGGCAACCATTCTTAGCTGAAAGATACCATCTATTAGGAAACCCATCAGAGACAGGAAAAGTAAGGACTCAAACACAATTCCACTATCTGCCTCCACTTCCTGAGTATCAAAATGAAAAGATCTCCTGAACTATTTTTAAATGAACCCAGTGAAAAGGTACCCTTCTCGCTCTGCAAGGTGCTCAATCCTAGAATGTTCTGATTTGACCACAAGGAGAAGAAACTCTGGGCTTGCTCTGCAAAAGTTACACCGCATGCAAATTAGAACACATACACCTTGTACCAAGACTGGGGGTGGGGGTAAAAAATGGCTTCACAGAAGCTCAGGGAATCTTTTAGATGAGCTTAAACTTCTCTTTAAGGCTAAGGACATTCCCTCTCAGCCTTTTCAATTTTCAGGGATAGCCGAAGAGGGTGGGGGAGATAGAGCAAGGGACCGGGAGAAGGAGAGAGACGGATGTGTTCGTTCTATTTTTAAACCTTCGCCCACAGTTTGGAGTAAAGGAACACTCTGGTTCTATACTCCCACCCCTGTCACCTTCTGCTAAGCACAAGAACTTAAACCTGCACACGTACACCGCACTGATGTATGTCTAGGGATTACTGTCAGTGTTCCCAGGAATGCAGCTAACCAATCACTCCAACGCAGAGAACCCGGCAGTCCCGGACAAGGCTAGAGCTGCGTGCGGGGCTTCTGCAGGGCTCCAAGCAGTCACCACCCTCCTCTTCCCGGGGATGGGCAGCGCCCCCTCGCACGCTCCATTCCCAAGGCTGGGCACCGGGGTGAGCAACCAGCCCCCTAAGGTTACCGAACCCTGGAAGCGTGGAAGCGATGGGTTTCCCAGCAGGGCTGCGGCAGGCTGGGCGCTCCAGCCTCACGCCAGAGACACCTGTGCGGCACACACCCACCCAACCCAGAGTGCCACCCGGATGACCACCTCCCGGCCGTCCAAGAACGCCGAGGGCCGGGCGACTGCACTCCCCAGAGGCAACCGACTCGCTCTTGTCGAGTATCCTTCCTGCCTCACAGGAGCCTCGACACCCGTCGCTCCGCGCGCGGGGAAGGGGCGGAGGGGGTGGGGGTGAAAGCCGGTAGCGCGCGGGCGTCGGGAGCCGGGCGCCGCCGCCGGGACCCCCCTGCGCCGCTCCGGACACTCACTCTTGAGCGCGCTGATGAGCGACTTCCCGTCCTTGATGAGCTCCTTGATGAATTTGTTGGTCTTGTCCAGCTCCGCTTCGTGTGACTTGAGCGTCTCTCGGAAGTGCGGGCTGTCGAGGCAGCAGTCGCTGAACTCGAGCGCCGGGAGCCCCATTCTGCCCGCGGAGCCTCGCGCGCTGCTCGGCCGACACCGGCGACCGCGGCCGATCCACAGGTGTGGGTGGCGTCGGCCAGCCCCGCGCGCGGGGTCAGCGGGAGCGGGAGACTCTGGACCGCGGCCAGGACCCGGCCGGACGGACGGTGCTCCTGCGGAGAGCCCCCGGGCGGCACGCGGGCGGGAGGTGCGGCGGCGGAGCCTTGGCGGCGCCGAGAAGCGAGCGAGCGCGGCCACCGCCTCCCCGCCTCCTCTGCGGGCTTGCTCCCCAGCAGCCTCAAGCAGCTTCCAGCCGCCTCGAGCGCCCTCTCACAGAAGCCTCGGCCGCCCCGCGGGCGTCCGGGCCGCCCGAACCTGCTAGCGATGACCTAATCCCCCGACCGGACCAATCAGCATGCTTTCCTCAGCCCGACCCCCGGGGCCGCCCGAGGACGCCCTGCCCTTCCGCGGTTCTAGTCCAATCAGATCTTCCCGGAGGCGGGGCCTGGGAGAAGGGCGGGGCCCGCACCACTCTAGGTCCGCAGAGCAAGTCCCGCCCCCTCCCGCTCAGCGAAGGTTGCAGAACTGGAGCCGGGTGCTGCCTCTGTGGTGGGTGCGCCCCCGCCACCTTGGACCTGGCCCGCCCCGTGGGACTCTAACCCGAGCCTGAATTAAGACGTGTGCTGATTGAGGGAACCGAAAAGCCTCGTGTGCCAAAGAAGGAAAAATCCAGAATAAGAACTGCTGTTCGCCGCAGCCCACTCGACACTCCTGAGCTTTGGCGCTTGCACTCGAAATACGTCCCCTTCCCTAGAACTCCGAGCGCTCGGAGCTCGCACCACCCGCTTCCAGTCATCACGCAGGACGTGTTTGCTTCTTTAAATCACCAACTCTCCTTGCCTGCAGTCCTCTCGCCCCCTACTGTCCGTCCCATTCGTGGCCACTCCTGCTCAAAACACGCCCACGGCTGCCCCCCACCGAAGGTTCTCACGGCCTTAGCAAGAATTCAGCCACCTCGTTTTCCTGCTGGCTTCCCAGCGCCGTTTTACACAATTTTGTCCAATGTCTGCCATCCTTCGCTGCGGCACTTCTTCACAAGGGCACACGCCGCCGCAGTTCTCTGGCCAGGTGTTGCAGCCCCATCAGCTAGGGCAACGACTAGTATTTGATAACAGATGATGTCTGCTGTGAACAGCTCTATCTACCTGGTAAAAATCTGTGTGTAGCCAACAAATGCATCCCTCCCACCTTCTAGGGTGACCACCCTCCCTCTGATCAATAACAGGAGTCAAGACTGACAGCTAACTCAGTGCATTTAGCAGGCTGGGTCCCAGCGTCTAGAACCAAATGGTGAGCTACTGGAGAGCAGGCGCTGTCCTTAGCTAAATTATTTCTGTGTCCAGTAACTAACAACACACCTTCCATTGGGGGAAGTGTCTGTGCTGTCAGTTGGTCTGCTACTGTAGACCAGGACTAGACTCAGGATAGAATCTCCAGCCCAGAAAGAACAGGAAACTTGACGGAGAGAAACAGCAACCAAGGAAGAGTCTTGCTGCCTGGATGGATGAGAGTTTCAGACTCCAACTGAATCTCTATGGGAGAATGACATGAACAGGAAATATTGTCCTGGCCATTTCTGAAAACACATTCTGCCACAGTAAGCCCGGCATATCATATAGTATCCAGTAAATATTAAAAGAAACAAAATGAGATGATCCATTACTATTTTTTAATCTTGTTGAGTAATGTTAGACAAATACCCACATAACAGTACATGTATCCATAATAAATAATACGTTCACTGTCATTTGTTCAGTTTGTACTAGAAACTCTTACACTTTTTGACGTGTAATTAATATCTACGATGTACTATGTGACTTGAACCAGGTGATATGGCTAATCAATCTGTGTGGCAAAAAAAAAAATATATTCCCAAGCATGTAAATTGATGTGGCCATGTTACTAGGGTTCTAGGCTACAGGTCTAATGCAGGTCCTAACAAGTCAGCTCCAGCCACTTTTCCCTCTCCCTATAATCCTCACCCCTTCCTCCCCCCCCAAAAAAATAAGGAAAGTGATGGGTGGGAAGCAAAAAAGAAGGATTTTAATCAGTGTGTATGGCTATACTGGGAAAGGAAGGAGGACAAACCCCGTCTTTAAAAGGACCGGCATGAACCCCCAGATGACCAGAAAAAAGCCTGGGGCAGCAGACAGGAAGCACACACTGTTAAACAAACAGCCTTGAGTGAACTGTGATCTACTTGATCATTATCTTGGGCATTAAGTAAATTGCTGTTGCCTGGGAGGTATTCACAACTCCTGCCACAAAATGTTTAGTCACCAGACCTGTTGATCTAGCTACACACCAGGGTGACCAAGAGCAAAGGAACAGGTTCAAGGAAGAACCAGAGATGATAACTTGCTGCCCTGTTTACGCTTACCCTGATGGCCACCTCCAGGCTTCTAGGCATCTGCAGCAAAAGCAGCCCCTAAGTCCTTGTTATAGCCATTCACAAGTTTGTAAGTGCATAGATAATGGATAAGAGTCTTGTAAATTCGACCCAGAGTCCTGCCAAATGACTTCCCACTTTTTTGGCACTATCGTGATCAAAGGGGACTTAGAAAACAGCAATTATTGAATACAAAATTTTTCATGTGCCTGTGTCTTTCTTAGAAAGCAGGCCCTAAAAGGAAGGGAATTCCAAAGATGCAGGTTTGCCAACAGTAGAGGTGCACCAGTAATAAATGAAAAAGAGATTGATGACTGAATGATGTTAAGGTCAGCAATGACTTTCATATGAAAAAGAGAAATTAAACCAGCAGGGAGTGATTCTGGCCCTAGAGCTGAACTTCCGTGGATGTGGGGTTTATTTGGTTGGTTCATTTATTTATGTGTTGGTTGTCCTGGTGGTGCTGGTGGATTGTAATGGTGCCAAGCTGGTTCTGGGGATGGTGCACAGACTCTCCATCACCCTAAGCAAGCACTTTCCACTGAGTTCTCCCCACCTTTGTGTGGCTACATTCTCTAGAGGCCCTCTCAGATTCAATTTGCAGTCAGAAAAAAAAATTGCTTTAAGTGGAGCAGGCCCATAGTTGCAGCTATTCTGTAGGCTGAAGGAGCATGATCTGGAGTTCAAGGCGTGCCTGAGCTACAAAATGAGCTCAGGGACAGTTTAAGTAAATTGCTGAAGCCCCTGTCTCAAATTTTCTAAAAGAAGGATGGACGGTTGGGTGCTGCAACTCTATGGTGGAGTACATGTCTTGCACACTTTAAGGTCCTGGGTTCATCAGTCCCTACTACTACTACAAAAAAGAGAATTTTCTTTCTAATATTGCAACAGAAGTGACAGATTGAAGTCAAAGATAGAAGGGCTTCCCCACAAACACATGGAGCACTGAAGAAGTTCCCCCACCAAAGCTAAGCAACATGGTTTATTGGAGCTAGAGGGGCTTGATGCTGGGCATGCAGATGAAGCCATGTGAAATACACTCCCCCCTTCGTCAGCCCCCTCCAGACCAAGTCTCCTGCTGCTGCTCTCCCATGGCTTCCTGATTTTAGTTCACACTTACTCCCTGTTGCTTCACACAGTGTCTTCTCGATGTGATTGTGGACTAAGACATCAGTGTTCCGATTTTTTAGGTAACGATTATTGGTCGATGTAAGTGTTCTGTATCTCAGCTGTGGTGATGCTCACATAAAATTGGGGGGTGCATTTTATTACACTTAAATTATTCTCCCTTAAAGGATTTTAAAACAGCAGCAGTGATTTGTTCAGTTTGATTATTCGTTCCCTAGCAGAAGCAATTTCAAACACTTCATTACATTTCGTCTAACAACGTCTTGCAAAGTAGATACTGTTATCATCACTATTTCACAGACAAGGAAAACTGAGGACCTGTTGCCATTCTACAGGCATGGAAACTGAAGCTTGGAGAAATAAGCTCTCTAAGATTTCAGAGTTTACTAGTATACTTAGAATGAATCTCTAAAAATATATAAAAACAAAACTATTTCCATGCAGGTACCTGTACCAGGTTTCACATCTTGACATGACTGTTGTGTGACAGTTTCCTCCCAGACTGAAACATTCCATCCTTGGGGGGCGGGGGTGTTTGAGATGCTCTTTAAGCAGAGAAAAAAACAATTCAAAACAAATTCAGGAAATCCCTGAAACTGACCATATTTTCTGGTCCCTCCCTCTCAGAATATGTAATAAAGCTGCTGAGGATCACTCTCAGATAAGCCAAGCTGCAAAAAGAGACTCTGAGACCAGATGGGCTGCCTGGAAGAAGCAAAAACCAACTGAATGTCTTAGAAGAGACCCTCTCCAACCTGTTGAGCTGCCTACAGTCCGTGCAGCATGCTCAAGGTGCCCAGCTTTTGTGAGCTGTCACCACGCTGGAGGGGGCTTTGATGGTGCCACTGTCTTTGAGTCACTTCTGCTCCTGTAAGTAGCCCCTCGCCCACATTCTTGTAAGTGACCCCAATAAAACTCACTAGTTCTCCAAGTTGAACTTTGGTCTGTCATGGGTTCCCTATCTGGGGGGAATAAACTCTTGTGGCATCTCCCTGGGAAGAAATCTCATCACACAGCAGGTGTTTCCAGAATTGATTCTGTATTATATCCCAGACATATCAAAAATTACACATACCTCTGCTTATTCTTCCAATCCCAGGCCTTATAATTTGTATAAAAGCTACATGTTTGTTAAAGCAAGCATGAAACTTTCGTTTTCCTGGAAGGAAAGAAGTTAAACCCATCTTGATAATGCTATTGGCTCAGAGTTCTTTAAGGGAAGCAGTGTTTGTGTGACCCTTTTTTTCCTCAAGAAATTAATGATTCATACTATGTACAGCATGCCTGCCACTTTCTATCTAATGTCCATTAGTTATTGACTGAGAACGCACTCCTATACTTGAGCTGTGAGCTAGGTACAGTTCTAGATACATGATAAACATTAACCAGCCTCTTACTAACACCTGATCATCTTATCTTCATTTTCTAGAGGGAACTGAACCGAACTTCCTTCCAACAGTCACCTGACAGCTGAGTGGCAGAATGCAGATTCTCACTGGGAGTGAGCTCACTCTGCCTGTGTTAATCACAGAAGGCTGATGTGTCCAGCAAAAGAATTCATTTGCTCAGGCTTTTAAGTAATTGTGGCCTTATGTCTCTTTCCTGGTCATTTCTCCTATAAGTAAGCCCAATAAACTCACCAGTTCATTAAGTTGGACTTGGTGGAATCATCTTTTGGTATGCTGTGGCCCTGTCTAGATTGAAGTGAAATAGACATTTTTTTTTCACATTTACCGGGAAAAGCCACACAACACGGTAATACCTAGGTTTGTTGAAAAATCCCTAGTTGGAGGAAAATAGGACAATACATCAAGAGATAAAGTACTCTTTTATCCCCTTTGCCTGTGGAGACGTATAGCATGAAAAGAACAGTAATAAAATAATTGTCTTGTGTCTACTCACCTAGCAAATGGGATGTGTCTGCCAGGGGAGATGAGACTGTGATGAACTTCTTTGATTTGTGACCTTATTTCTCTTTGAATCTCTTTTGCAGAATGTCCCATGGGTCTGTTTCTTTTTACCTTGTTGTGCACTTTTCTTTTTCTCTTTCTTTTTTATGATAGGGTCTTGCTAAAAAGCCCTGGCTGTCCTTGAACCAGCTATACCAGTGATTCTCAGGCAAACCTCTATCTCCAAAACTAGTGACATGATGATACATAACATTAGTAGAACTGCAGTTATGAAGTAACAACAAAAGTAATTTTATGGCTGGGGGCTCCACGACATGAGGGTCACAGCATTAGGAAGGTTGAGGATGACTGATCTATGTAACCCAGGCTGGCCTCAAACTCATGATGATCCACCTGCCTTAGCCTCTCAAGTGCTGAGATTACAGACACGCACTACCACACAAAAGCATCGTCATGTCATTTCTATTATCCAATGCTCATTTTTTAGAGAATTTTGACTTTAAAACACTGGTATTTCTTATAGTTTCACACTAAAGCATTCTATCACTAACAGTTTTTCCAGATTACAAGCTAATCTTAAAACATTTTTGGCCCGTTTTTTTTTTAATTCACTTTTTCATTTTGCTTCCTCTCCTGCTTTGTTTCGTGTTTTGTTTAGTTTTCCTAGGGTTGCTCTGATGAGCTGAGCCAGTCCAGAAAGGACTTTGCTTTGATTCTGCTGAAACCAATGACAATATGACGACTTCTTCATGAAACTAAGTATATTCCATTTGTAAGAGTTTGGGGTTTTGTTTTGTTTGGGGATTATATCCTGTCCATGTGTTTGGCATTAGCAAACACACCCCTTTTTAAAATAAGATGATGAATGAAGAAAGTAGCTAGTTTTATTTATTTTTTCCTTTAGGGACTGGAGAGATACTTCATTAAGATTCATGATCCATTAAGAGCTCTTCCAGCTCTTTCAGAGGGCCCAAGCTCAGTTTCCAGCACCCATGTCAGGCGGCTTACACCAACCTATAATCCCAGCTTCTTCAGGAAATCCAATATCCTCTTGTGACTTCAGCCAGCACCCACACACGTGTAGCACACACACACACACATGGACATATAAATAAAAATAAATCTTTAAAAATTCTTTAGAAAAATTAGTATTAAAATCAACGTTAATATTAGATGCCATTCCAACTTTGTTTCTTGTTTTACTATTGATAGAAAAATATAAGAAGAGCTCAGGTAGCCTCTGCCCTGTGATCTGCATCAGAAAGAGCGAGAAACCAGGACAGCTTCTCAGACTAGGCCAGCGGCCAGCAAACTTCTCCCATAAAGATGTGGAAGGTCCAACTTTTTTATTAAACTTACTCAACTCTACCACCAAGGCATAAAACCAGCCACAGATGATATGTAAATGAATTGCCATAGTAGCTATGCTCCAATTAACTTGGGGACACTGAAATTTTAATTTCACACAATTTTCATGTGCCACAAAATAGTTTTCTTGTTGTTTTTTTTTAAACCATTTTAACATTGCAATAATACCACATTTATTTCACAAAGCATACAAAAGTAGGGACAGACTGGAACTAGTCCTCAGCCATCATTTGCAGATCTCTGACAAGAAATATAGACTAAGAGCAAAGCAAGGTATTATGCGTGACTATCCTCTGAGCCAATAAATATCTATCTTGGGGAGTTCAACTGCCCACCTTTCAAAAGGAGTCTCCCAGCTGGACTTGTTGACTAGAGAGAGGGGTGGGAGGGTCATGGAACCCTCACCTGATTATCCAGCTGTTCGCTACCACCTGTTGTATGAAATGCTGCCTTAACTGCTCATGGCCTGGGAAGAGGCAGAAGTAGTCGTTCTCAACCTTCCTTCCTCATGTTGTGGTGACCCCAAACCATAAAATTATTTTGTGCTGCGTCATAACTGTAATGTTGCCACTCTTATGAATTATAATGTAAATGTTTTTGGACTTAAAGGTTTGATAAAGGGGCCAAGACCCACAGGTTGAGAACGACTGGTGGTATGTAAGCCTGAGCGGAGGTGTTCAATCTATGCAAGTACTGAGAAACCCTCATCCCTGGGCATAAAGGCTTTCTAGGTGTGATCTGGGAAATCAGGTTGGGGCGGAACACCCACATCCATGTAAGCAACCTCTCACCTGTACTCTACAAACAAGCACAATGCATCCCCTGGTTTCGTCAGAATGAACTCTGGCAGAAGTGTGCCTCAGTTTGTTGGGACCTTAGGGGAAGGGGTAGATGATGTGGCTTGTGTCTTCCCCTGGGAAGGACTTTCAGCAAGACAAGGCCAAGTTCCAGTCTTTGCACACCACTAAGGAAAGCCTATTTCAGATAGCACCACAGCTTGGTTTTCTAGAGAAAAATCAGAAGAGAAATTAACATTTAGTCATTCCAGTTATTTTAATTAATTAATTTACTTATTAACTTTACATCCCAATTGTAGCTCCCCTTCATCCTCTCCTCCTGGTGCCGCCCTTCCCCCTCCCCTATTCCTCAGATAAGGGGAGCTCCCACCTACCCACCCACTGACCCCAGTTCATCAAGTCACATCATGCCTGAGCCTGTCCTCCTCCCCTATGGCCTGGCGAGGCAGCCCCACCAAGGGGGAAGTAATCAAAAAGCAGGCAATAGAGTCCATGTCAGAGACAGCCTCCACGCCCCTTACAGGGACCCCCAGGAAGCCAGAGCTGCCTACATCTGTGTAGGGGCCTCGGTCCTGGGTTGGGCGCTTCAGTCTCCACAGCCCCTCTGGGACCTGTTGAGTTGGCTGGTCTTGTGGCACTCCTGTCACCTCCAGGTCCGTCTACCCTCTTCCCCCTTTCCACCCAGTGTTGGCTGCCAGGCTTTTACTGTGGGTAAGTTAGTAAAGTTTCTGAGTCTCTGCCTTTTGATCATCATTTGTAACAATCAACTGATATGGCTCATACAGTTATAATCAGGAATAATAATAATAATAATAATAATAATAATATGCAAAGTGCCTTTCAGGTACACCATAGATGCTCCCGTGGCTGGAATGGATATGCCTCCATAGGTTCACAGGGACTGGCCTTCCAAGCCCAGCGTCACCCTCTCTGCCTGCAGCCTGCCAATCCAGATGCAAAATTCTAGGCTCCTTCCCCAGCACCATGTCTGCCTGTTCACCACCATGCTTTTCACCATGAGAGTGGGCTGAACCTCTGAAACTGTAAGCCAACCCCAACTAAATGTTTTCCTCATTAAAAGTTGCCATGGTCATAGCGTCCCTTAACAGAAACCTTAAGACAGGTGTTCAATGAAAGGTGGGCTTGGTAGCGCATGTCTGCAATTTTAGTACTCAGAAGGTAGAGGCAGAAGGATAGCCACAAGTTTGAAGCTTGCCTAAGCTACAAAGTTAGTTTTAGGACAGCCTGAGCTACAGTGTAAAATTCTGTCTCAAAAGAAAAAATTTCCACCTCTCAAAAATCAACAGTGGATAATTGCAATATTATAATATAAATTTCTAAAATCTAACCATTTACCATAGTTTTTTAAAAATCTTGAAATCACAGTTTTTAAATTGAAATAAATAATGAAACTAAAATATTTCACTCTTACAAAAAAAAAGTTTTCTCTTTACTGGCAAAAAGAATTTGCTTAAATATCTATAGCATTCTTGGAAAATGATATGTCTTTCACCTATGGATGGAATTTGACATAATTAAGGCAATTAGTCACCAAAATGTCCCGGCAATTAGTCACCAAAATGTCCCAAATATTATTCTTGTATACACACAACCTAGAGTCTATAAACTTTGTTTCTTTGCTCTAAGTAATTTGATAAAGATGAAGAATATAGACCTTATTCATTTGTATGTGATGGGGGGAGGTCAGGGTTTCATATAATCCAGGCTGGCCTTGAGCTCTCTCTGTAGCCAAGACTACCTTGAACTCACCTTTTATAGTTCATGACTACCCTCAAAGTCATCCTCCTGCCTCTACCTCCCAAGTGCCGAGATTAGGTGCCAGTACACCCGAAAGAGCACAGTATTTAAAGGCTAAGTTAGAATACCATTATCTTGTCTCTTTCAGAGTAATACTAAAAGCACAATATTAAGTGTCAAAAGAGCTAGGCTTTCTTCAGCACTCCATGTCTGTATGTATGACCTGGGCAATTATCTCTCTAAGCCGTTGGTTGTTTTACGTATAAAGTGGGGACAGTAATCTGGCCTTTCTCAGACAGCTATATGAACTTGTTTTTTCCTTCGGTTTCTGTTTTTGTTTGTTTGTTTGTTTTAGTTTTTTGAGACAAGGTTTCTCTGTATAGCCTTTGCTGTGCTGGACTCGCTGTGTAGACCAGGCTGGTGTCAAACTCACAGAGCAGAGCAGACCTGCCTCTGCTTCACCGAATACTGGGATTACAGGTTTGCACCACCACACCCAGTTCACTGTATGAAGTTTCAATGATGGATGCTCATAAATTACTACTTGGATCACTATTTTCAAGTGTAATATTTGGGGAAAAAAAGTTAGCACAAAAGAATGGCAACTAACCACATTGTTGGAAGGTGAATTTTGATAAAGTTCAGTTCTCTTTTGCTTCCTCAAGTAGAATTAGATAAATTTTAAAAGAACTGATTTTCAGAATGCTAAATATGCAAATGATAAATATTGTTGCTCAGATAAAGGTAGAATTACAGGTAGATGCCTTTGATGGTTCTACTAAGCTTTCAGGTGTGAGAGCCAGGAACAGGTTTCATTTAGGAAGCTAAAATGATTTGCTCAGTATGGCGGAAACACTGGGATATAGTCTATTACCTTCTCAATTGAAAGCCAGACCTGTGAACCCATAAAATCAAGGCCCTAATTCACAAAGACAAAGCCCAGTCAATATGGGTGCACCATCAGCACCTAGAACAGCGCCTATGAATCCTCAAGTCCAGGTAACCACACAGTGAATAAAGAAGGAATGATTTCACGAAGAGGCAACTTGGCATATATTAAGGGCCTCACGCTCTGCTTAGAAGTGTAGATGGAAGGTAAACTGGTCTCACAGCTACCCTGAGAGGAAAAAATAAGGAGTAAACTTCATGCCCTGCAGACCTAAGTGTGAAGTCTTGACCCACGGGGACTTGGACTTCAAGGGGAAATAACAAAGGGAACAAGCGCAGTAATTCCATGCCACTAAGAAAACAGAAGGAAAAAAACTGGGGCAGTCTCAGGCTGGCCTTGAACTAATATGACGGGATGTTTCAATCAAGGAGGAAATGTTATACAACACAATCCCCTTTAGCATATATAGCACGATCCTATAGCATGTCAGGGGCCACCCTTTTCATACTGTGGGAAGTATCAAGGACAAGAGGAACTTTATAGCTAACCTTGACCTACAGTTATAAAATAGGCTCTGGGAGGAAACAAAGACTTGGGGTTTTAACTGCTAATTCCCTCATTGGGTACTTCTCAAAATATTCCTATGTTTTCATGTAGGGCTAGGCACCAAACACTTAGGGATGAACTCAATTTTCCCATGCCTACAAGGAAGGCTGCATGACATCCAGGAAACCTGATCTTTATAGAGCAGTGAAATATGTTTGTGTAAGAGAGATGGGGGCGAAACCTAGAAAGAGAAAAAGAGAGAAAGCCATGGAAGACAGCTATGGGGAATCAAAATCACTTGAAGAATCTACAGAGCTTTCTAGAAGACGTGGTACCTAAGCTGAAGCTCATGTCACACACACACACACACACACACACACTTCCAAGCATAAGCAGAATAGGATTAGTTGGGTTTTAGCCACTATCTTAATTACATGTCTCTTTGTTGTAATAAACAAACAAATTTTAAAAAACACTTCAACAAAAGCAACTTTAAAGGGAAAAGAATTATTTTGGTTCAAAGTTCCAGAGCACAGGACATCGTCACAGGGCAGCCATGGCGGCAGGAGCTTGAGGCACTGGTCATTTTACAGCCAGGAAGTACAGAGCAGGAGGGGATGAATGAATGTTCTCAGCTAGCTCCCTCCTTTTTATGCAATCTAAGACCCAAGCTCAAATGATGCTCCTCCTTTCGTGGTCAAGTGTGCCTGGAGGCTTGTCTCCTAGGTAATTTGAGATCCTGTCAAGTTGATAATATTAAATGCCACAGGTAATGCTGACTTAGAAACATCAAGGGGAAAACATTTTCCATTCAACCATCCATCAAAACACCATTGAGAAGTCCCTCTGTGTGACTTCCCAAGTGGGATCATGAAGGGGGAATTAGGAATGACTGAGGATGGCTGACACCAGCATAAGATGAAGGAAGATCTTCGGGGGAACCTGCTGAGAGGCATGGGTAGAGTCTGCCAGAGAATATAAAGACAGAAGAACTGGGAACCAAAGGAAAATTCCTGGAGAGCACAGTATGGATAAAGGAGATAGAAACAGAGCAGCCAGAAAGACAAAGTCAGAGAAATAAATTGGGAATTTACCTCAGGAACCAAGTATATGCCTATTTACCAAAAGGCTTCAGAGTCTTTGCCCATTGTAAAGCTTCTTCATGAATTATTCCTGAACTAAAAGTTAAGACACTCTCTAGATTAGTTAGTTACTTCTCTCGTTGCTATGACAAATACCTGACAAGAGGCAACTTAAGGAGCAGAGGGCTTATTTGGACTCACAGTTTGACAGTGAAGTCCAGCATGATGGGCAAGTCACAGGCAGGAGCATGAGGCAGCTGGTGAAGGCAGGTCTGCAGTGAGGAAGCAGAGTGATGAATGCTGGGGTGTGGCTCACTTTATTATATTCCATCTCAGATTCCAGCCCATGAGAAAGGCCCCCTACCACACAGGGTGGGTCTTCCCACCTCTGTTAAACCTCTCCAGAAACCCTCATCCTCGGTGATGCTAAATCCCATCAACTTGACAATAAAGATTTACCGTCACCTTGGGGTGGGGTCCTTTTTTTAGGACTTTGTTATAGTACAGCCTAAAGGGGATCTACAGATGATAACTGCATTTATCGTTACCAAATTTAAATGTCAAGCTTATTTCATGTGTATTTACCATTAAATAGCTGTGGCTACTTTTTCCTCATTTATGATTACTGTTCTTTATTCTTGGTGTTAACTGTTTACTGATCATTTAAATGAGAGGGTGCAATGTGGTCAACCTAGTCACATCCCAGCGTTGTGACTGTGACATTGATTGGTATTCCATATTCATGTCCTAATGAGAGATTTTGCTCCTGGCCATTTCCATGTGAGCACCGTGATTACTGGTTGTAAAGATCTGACTTGGGTTTGGGTTTTTGTTTTTTTGTCTGTTTTGTGTTTTTTGTTTGGTTTTGTTCTGCCTACTCAGGGTTTATAGTCCTGTCTTACAGGTACCAGCATCTAAGTTTTTCTTGAAGAAAGTCCTTTTCTCATTCCTAGATCAAGTGGTTGTAGGGGAAGCCGACTTCCCAGAAGAATCATATGGCCCACAGTTGGCCAGTAAGAGACTGTGTAGCTTATGTTTAACTGAGGGAAGAGCATCTGACCAAATCAGAGGCAATGAGATAAAGTGCTTGGGCCTGATAGAGCAACCAGGCCACAGGCATGCTTTGCTGGACCAGAAGCCGATGAACGTGCACCTGGAGCCACTGTGGTCCAACATTGTGGGTAGAGACTGCTGGAGAATGAAGCTAATGCAGGTGAAAACGTGAAGAGAGGTCAAGCGCTATACATTTTACTTGACATCTGGCCTCTGTACATTCCTGAAGCTACAATACTGCTGTACTTTTCAACAAAAGTTCTATTTGAGCTTTGCCAGATTTTTATGAGTTTTTCATTGCTTATAACTAAAAGTCCAAGTGAAAAACTTGATTTCATCTGTTTTTCCTGCTTTACCCACCAAATAGCCAATGCCATGGTTATTCCCAGCTTGCCCATCATGTGAGCATTTGCAGGACACCCTGCTAGTGCTTGTACTCTTGCTATCCCAGAGCTCTGCTTCTTACATGAACTCCTTGAACTCCCAGGCTCAACAGTGCATCTCTGCTTCTCACGGATGTTCTCTGTATATTCTAATCACCTACAGCAGGCTCTTTCCACCCAGCTTGTTTGTTTGAATAACAAGAGGCAGGTCTGGCTGCAAGCCACTTCTGTCCCCAGGCCTGGAAAGCCCAGTGCCAAATTATCAGATTCTGGCATTACCGGTAGGTACACTCTGTCCCAGCTCCAGCCTCCTGGTCCTGAACGTCTAGCCTGCTGCTTTTTCCCTCTTCCCTCCTGATGGCAGGCTTAGCTGGGTGTTGTTTACGGTTCTGTCATCTCTGTTTTTGATGCATCACTCCTGACATTTGCTATTCCCCTTCCAGTGATCTTGGGGATTTTTTTTTAAATCATAACTTAGTTATCTAGAGCAATTTGTCATCCAAATATTATTTCATAATCTCACAGTAGCATTCTCTTTCCTGATATATGGTTGTTTCCTCTTCTTCTGCCTCTAGTCAGTTAAGAAAAGCTTTTCATAGCCGCCAGCGGGGGGAAACAACTACCTTCAGAATCAAAGATGGTGAGAGTTTCCCTACAGCCTTTCCAGGGCATTAACAAAGAGACAAAAATGCATCTCTGGGTACAGGTAATGACTTGACCTCCCTTTTCCGTTTTTATTATCTTTCTCTTGTCTAATAAATATAAACTGAGTAGTCTTTTATGGGCTTGTCAACCCCTGGAGAATTGAGTGATAATCACTATATATAATCTTTAATTGTCCATTACACACCAGGCGCTGTGCTCACTAATGGTGAATGAGACAGGCAAAATCCCCTTTTTATTCAAATCAAGACCCCTGTGAGAGCAGAAATGAGGCCTCAACAAATATGTTAATAAATAAATGAGTGAGTGAAATGTCAGACAGTGAGAAGTGACAATACAAGGAAGTAACATATTTCAGAGGCTGGAAATTACTGTGACAGAGTGACCGGAGTAGGCAGCATTGATCTAATCAAGAGAGAGCACATGAAGAGGTGAGATAGCGTGAGAAGGCCAGCATGGGCAAAGGTCCTGAGCAGAGAGCAAGCCTTCTGTGTCACACAGCACAGGAGAGCTGCAACCCATAGGTCAAATTCAATCACTTGTTTCCTCCCCATTGCCCTCTTCCTCCTCCTCCTTCTGGAGGTGAGGAGTAGAGGGGTAATAGCAGTGGTATATGTAATATGTTGTGTGTGTGTGTGTGTGCACACTTGTGTGCAGGGATGCATGCAGGTATGTGCATGTGTTCCCTTTGACTATCTTTGACCACTCTCTACCGTTGACATTTGAGACAGGGCGTGTCACTGAGCTCATCAATTCAGCTAGGCTGGCTGACCAATGAGATTCAAATATCTGCCTGCCTCTTCTCCCTGCCCCCGCCTCAGTGCTAGGATTAAAGGCACGAAGCTTCTTTTATATGGGTTCTGGGGGTCCAAAGTCAAGTCCACGAAGGTGGCCAACACTTTGCTGATTGAGCTGTCTCCCTCAGCACCCAGCCTGTTTTCTTTATTTGGATATGCCATGAGCTAAGAATGGATTTTGTAGTTTTAAGTGACTAAACAACAAAACAATAAACGACATTTCAGGATGCATGAAAATTATGTGCATTTCATGTTTCAGCAACCATAAATAAGTTTTACTGGACCACAGCCAATGTTCACTCATTGATGTATTTTCCACGGCTGGTGATTTTTCAAGTCTTTGGCTGGGCTGAGCCGCTATAATTGTATGTGCCTATAGCAGAAAGTTTACAGACTCCTGTTGTTGAAGGAACAGGAACACATCTTGCTAGGCTTGAGGAAACACCAAATTTATTTTAATTGTGTACATTCTCTTTGCCTTTAAAAAAACAGAAACCCTGTGTTTCACTGACTGAAATAATGTGAGGTAAGAGGAGCCACTTTGAACTATAAAGACCAGTCCACTAGCCCATGAATACCTCTTAGTGACTTCAGTCAGTCCTACATGAAACCGAAGAACCACCTAGCTGAGCTGTTTGGCTTCCTGGCTCATAGAACTGTGAAATACAGTACAGAAGATGCTGCTTTACGTTACGGCATTTTGTGGTAACTGTTTCATAATGATATACAACCAGGACAAACAAGGCCAAATATGTGTGTGTGTGCATATACTGAGTTT
This sequence comes from Pachyuromys duprasi, assembly GCA_028658305.1. NCBI lineage: Eukaryota > Metazoa > Chordata > Mammalia > Rodentia > Muridae > Pachyuromys > Pachyuromys duprasi. The sequence continues at coordinate 6,113,581 of CM053764.1, forward strand.
TCCAGTTGGTTGAATGAAAAAAACAGTAGCAAAATGACAATAGTAATTCCAAAAACACATCAAATCTGACAATTTCCAGAGAAAAGGGGAAGATTATCCTGGGGAGAGAGAAAAATATAAGCTAAATGGAACCACCCACCTCCCTTGAGTCAGTAGAGAAGGGAGAGAGCCTCTAATCGTAACTGCTGGCTCTCTTAGCTAGGTTTCTACCGCTGGGATGAAACACCATGACCAAAAGCAGCTTGGGGAGGAAAGGGTTTATTCTATTTTACAACTCTCAGATAACACTCCATCAGTGAGGGACAGTAGGTAAGGAACTTGAGGCGGGCACTTAGAGGCAGGGGCTGGGCAGAGACCACAGAGGGCTGCTTATTAGCTTGCTTATTATTAATGCTCAGCCTGTTTTTCTCCGCTCTTCCTTTCCTGATTTCCTAAACTACAAAGACACCCAACATAAGCTGGACCCCAAAACATTTTTTATCACCAAACCAAAATCATTCCTCTGAAATTATTACATCTGATACTTGGTCCCACAAAGTTCTTTCTCTATTAGATCCTTTGGAACTTTGGTACAATGGGTTTCTGAGTTTTCTGTACACAGACTCAGAAGAGAAGCTATTAAATATACAGATGCCCTTAGGGCTAGAGAGATGGCTCAGTGGTTAAGAGAACTTGTTATGTAAACAGGAGTACCTGGGTTCAAATCCTCAGTACCCACATAAAGATTCAGCATGTCTATCTGCACCTGTAACCCCGGTTTGGGGTGGAGCAGGAAGGAGGAGGAGACATAAAAGCAGGTGGAGAGTGGGAGCTCTCTGGCAAAAGAGACCCTAACTAAAATGCTGAGCTTCTAGTTCCGTGAGAGACTAAAGACAAGTGACAGAGGAAGACAGCCAACAGCATCCTCTGGCCTCTGTATATACCCATACATGCACAAGCACGCATCATCATCATCACACATACACAGAGAGGGAGAGAAAGAAGAAAAATAGACATGCCTGTACATTATCAAACTTAGCTCCTGTATTTTTAAAATTAAAGCATGATTGTACTATTTCCCTTCTTGTCTTTCCCCTCTAACCCCTCCAATGTCCTGCCCATTACACCCTTGCAAATTCAAGGTCTCTTTTTCTTTCATTATTGTTATTAAACATATATGCATAAATATATAAATACAACCTGCTCGGTCCATTTTGTGACCCTTGTATGTATATGGTTTCAGGACTGGGCATTGGTACTGTGTAACCAATTTAGGAGTTCATCTTTTTGGAAGACTATTTCTGCTGCTCTCAGCACTCCTTAGGTGCCTGTAGCTCTTTGTTTAACAGTAGGGCCCTTTGAGATGTGCCCCTTCCATGTTAGCATGTCTACTGGTATCCTTGTTCAGGTCTTGTTTAGGCTGCCATATTGTTGGCGTGTCATGGGTAAAGCCTCCTTGTCATTTCTAGGAAACACATTCTCATACATTTCCTTGTTCTCTGGCTCTTGAGACCTTTCTGCCTCCTTCGCTATGTTACTTCCTGAGCATTATGTTGTGTTGTAGATAGATCAACTGGGCTGGGTACCCACAATCAGTTGTTCTCTGCACTTGGACCAGTTGTAGTTTTCTTTAATGGTCTCAGGCTGTTGCAAAGAGAAGTTTCTTTGATGGGGGTGAGACTCACATTCATCTGTAAGTATAAGAACTGAATATTTAAAATGCAGTTAGGAAGTATTTTGGCTTAGTAAAGTGGCAGCTGTAGCTTCTCCTTCAGTAATCATGATCTCACTAGCCCTGAGTAGTTGGCTATGTTTTCAGTTCCATGCATAATTACCCCTTCTACCGTTGAGCAGTCCTTAAGTCCAATTAAAAAGCTGTTGATTACCATCAAGATATGAGTGTCACTATTGTACCCTTAGAGTTATCATGCCATGCTGGTCGTTGTTGTGGTTCATAGGTGCCATAGCTGGGTAAGACTTTTGGTTGTTTCCCTCCATTGGCAACTTGCATAGTACCTTCAAGTAATATGAAAGCTAGTCCTCAAAAATGAAGCTTTCAGGTCACTCTTGAGTGGTGTGTCTGAAGTGCATGGCTTCTTCAACAATAGGGGCTTGCCTTCAACTTCCAGGAAGCATATAAGGGCAACAGACATAGACTATACTGTTTGGGTTCCTCTGTCCAACAACTGGAAATAGTACTTTACATGCCTGGTACTGGTTTTTGGTTAGATAGTCTATGACTCCCTTATTTTAACAAGTACCACAGATAATCCTAATCTTCCAGATTTCTAAACCATTGCTTTGCAAGCTGGAAATAAAATAATTTTCAAGGCTCCTATTTGGTTGTATCAGAAGGTTTTATTTCCAGACTAAAAATATAGCTCAGAGGTGAAGTGCTTACCTAGCAGGCACAACCCTGTCCAATTTGCAACAAGGAGGAATGTGAGGGCTGAAAAAGACGGAGAGAGATTTAACTTCTGCCACTAACTGTAGGTCCTGGGACAGAGTCCTCAGTGAACCCTGCATTAGCTCTCTGACCCAGACGCTCTCTGTAAAGTGACTCTTCCCACTATTTCATCCTGCTGGTGGCCACGCCCAGGTACCTTTGTAAAGTATCCATCTCTACTATCAGAAGGTAAGTAGGACTGTCAATCAAGGGGCACTGCTGCCTCCCAGTACAGTCAATCAGATTCTCTCACTCACAGAAAATTAAATTTGAGTCTCTTTGTTTCTACCCTCAAGTCTGCCCTGTGCTTTCTGAAACCTGGGTTTATTGTTTTGTTTTGTTTTGTTTCTCTCTCTCTTCTCTCCCCCAGCTCTCCCTGGGGATCCATAAGCAAACCACAGCCTTCTAGTGAATCCTTTGTTTTGCTGGAATAAACCAGTCTGCTCAACCTCACAGAGAGCCCAGTCTCTGCAAATCAAGATCTTTGATAGAGTGTTCTATATGATAATGACACCATAGTTTCCATCCTTATAAAGCCACTGTGAATGATCCTTTTGTGACGATCAAGACCATGCCATGGGAGATCAAGAGCATATTTTAATAATGGCATCTTTGTTCCAGTAATTCTAGGAAGCAAAAAAAAAATCTTCAGTAGGATAAATGGTTATTCACTGTCTCTCTGAAATACCTTAAATTGAAACAGGCTTTGGCTAAATCTTTTTCTAAACAAGGATTATTGTTCTGGACTTCAAGAACAGAAAGTATGAGGGAAAAAGAAGAGTTTAGGTTCAGTTCAAAACAGCCCCCTTCAACTTCACTTACCCTTTACATACAAAATTAAGAAGAGTTCAAGTTTTTAAGAATTTCAAAAGGGCAGCCACTCTGTTCCTCCCTCATTTCCTGAAGGCAGTTAGGACCTTCTATTGTCATTGCTGACACCCTTCTGATTCTACCAGGCTCCATGCTTGGCTTTTTCCTACATCACCTCATTTAACCCTTTCTATGCCCTTCAATGCCGGCATTATTGTCCCCGTTTTACAGAAGGGGAAGGGGAATCTCAGTGAGGTGAAACATCAGGGCTAATAAGCCATGGGATCACTTCATCTGTGTCCTGATTCTTAGGTCTCAAACCCAGGACAAATGGCTAACTGAGGTGCCTTTTTAACATATCAAAGTGGACCTGGCTGCCAGGTTCTCCCAACATCCCACAGATCCTGCCCCCTATCCTAAACCTCCTCAGCCCAGGGACTGGGTTTCCTTTCATGCAGACACCAGTTCCCTATCTAATCCAGCAACTTCGGCCCTGGACCTTTGTCTGCCCTCTCCCTTCCTGGCTCTCCCCTCTCCCCACTCCTGTCTTTTCACATGGTTCAGGGTCAAGTTCACTCTGGACTCTCTCAGATGTCTCTGCCTCTGACTATGCGCCCCTTTTTATCTTCTTCTTCTTCTTCTTATTATTATTATTACTCACTCATCTTTCCCCAGGTTTTCCTTATATAACGCCCCATGGCCTTAAAAGCATGCCCAGTCCAAGGCAACACTGTAGAGTGTCAAGTGAGACATTCCATCTCAAGTGAAACAGAAACTCATCCTTCTGCCCATATCTTGCTTTATAGCCCTGACTAGATTCTAAGTTTTTCCATAGGATTGCCAGGATACACCCAGTATGGGGAAGGTATGCTTACAGAACCAGTGAATATCCTGTAGGGCCCTCAGACTACTGTGTAAGGAACCCGTTAATGGCTAGGGAAAAGCTCAGGGCACTGTTTGCCCAGCAGGCATGAGGCTTGATTTCAATACCAACGAGAAGGGAAGGAGAAGAAAAAGAAAGGCAGGAGAGGAGAAGGGAATCTCTTTTTGGGAAATGAAAACACCTTGCCAGCCCTTTAAAGCCAGACAACTTTAGAAGCATGGCTAAACCATCAAACAGCACTGGGTGACTGCAAAGCAGGAAGCCCAGAAGCTCTGCTCTAGCTTCTGGACACAGCCAGGCTTTGGCCTGAATTAATGAAGAGTGGAAGCTTCCAACACTCTCCTGTGATCAGTATAAGCTAGAAGTCTGGGGTGGCAGCCATGCCTTTCCCAGGGCAGGTTAGCTTTCAAAGAGCTCAATTCCAGACAGCACGCTCTACCCAGACAGGGAGCATCATGTTGCTCTATCGTTTTCAGAACTGGGACTAAGCTTTGGTTGATAACAGAGCTACTCCATTCACTTATGTCCTAACTCCTCACATGGAAATATTCAAACAGGCACTTACCCACCTGCTGACGTTCTCCTCTAGCTCCAGAAGACCCTCTCCATATTCAGTCTCCTTCACTCACTGCTCTTTAGCTGAGTTTGGCCTTGAAGTCTCAGGTTAGGCCTTGGCTGTGCCATGGGTCAGACTGTGAACTTAGGCAGAACACAGTAGTTGTTAAAGCCACAGGGTCCTTGTTGGAATGTGATCATATATATGGCATGCCTAGAGCAGTGCCAGGTATGTGACCAGGAGGAAGAAAATTGTGGCATCATTGCATTAACAGGACTACTGGCTTTGTATACACACTTTATTCCTAACAGTGAGAAACCCAGTATCTTCTTGTTTTAACTGGAAAGTATGAGCTGATGGCATTTTTCAACTATCTAACTTTTTCAATTTAGAAATTGGAATGAGCTGGTCAATGGTGGTGCATGCCTTTAATCCCAGCACTCTAGAACAAAGGCAGGCAGAACTTTGTGAGTTCAAGGCCAGCCTGGTCTAAAGAAAAAGTTCCAGGACATCTAGGGCTACACAGAGAAACCCCATTTCAAGAAAGAAAGAGAAAGAAAGAGAGAGAGAAAGGAAGGAAGGAAGGAACTGGAAGGAAGTGTTACACTAGAGACATTCTACTCTGATCACCCTTGGGAAAAGGTTCATATACTCTAAATCTATGATCATTTATTACATGTGTATTCAGTATGTGTACATATATATTTACATATTGGGATGTATACAGTTATGCATGTGTATATAGCTGTGTGTATACAAGCATGCATGTGTGTGCAGCTGTGTGTGTGTACAAGCATGTGTATGGAAGCAGAGGTTGGTGTGGTGATAAAACTCCTGACAAAAGCATTTCGGGGGAGGAAAGGGTTTAAACAGCCTACAATTCTAGATTACAGTCCACTAGTGATGGGAAGCCAGTGCAGGATCTTGGAGCAGGTCAAGAGCAGAGAGACCAGAAATTCAGACCAATAATTGACAAGTAGGACCTCATAAATGATAAAGCTTCTTTAAACAAAACACAACGAGAAGGGAATTTACCCATGCTACCTAACTGCTTTCATAGTGCTTTCTTATTCTTACATAGTTCAGTTCCCCTGCCTACTTACTGCCACACACAGTGAGCTGAGTCTTCCTACAACAATTAACAATCAACACCATCCCCAACGGACATGCCACAGACCAGCGTGATCTAGGAAATCCCTCAAACTGAGTCTCACAGGTGATTCTAACCATCATAGGTGTCTTCTTCAGTCCCTCTCCACTTGTATTTTTATTTTTAACCAAGGCAGGCTCTCTCACTGACCCAGGCTTGGATGGTCTAACTAGCTAGATTTCCCCAGGGATCCCCCGCTTCTGCCTCTTTGTGATACTGACATACCCACCTGGATTTTGAAAACATGGGTGCTGAGTCCAAACTACAGTTCTCACACTTGTATAGCAAGCACTTTATCCACTATGCTCTCTCCCCATCTCCCTGAATCTTATGTTGTTACAAAGACTACTCTGATCATTTTTCAAAGAACACTACCATTGACTGTGTAGCTGCCCAAAATTTCTGCACCTATTTTAAGATTCAATAGAAGGCATGAGACAGGTTTGATTTTGAACAAAGTGAAAAGATGAAACACTACTCTGTCCTTTTTCTGTGCTGGAGGTCACATGCAGGGCAGCACACACACTAGGCAGGTGCTACACCGCAGAGATCCATCCCCAGCCCTCCTTTCCAAAAAGCTGCTTAGTAGCATGTTTACCACTGTCTGTCTCCTTTTCACTAATCACTAGTCAGTGCTCTGCAGTTTCACCCAGATAATGTCAAAGACTCAAGATACATTGATTACAGGCAGGCCACTTTGAATTGGAAAACATACACACACAACTTTTCTTCTTTTTCTGTTTTAGACAAGCCTTGCAATGTTACCCACTCTAGCTTCAAACACAGGTTCCTGCTGCCTTGGTCTCTTGAGTAGCTGTGATTACAGACATGCACCATCTTAGCTAAGCTGAACTGGAACACAATTTTAGCACTAACACGTGTCAGTCAGCTTTGTATCACTGTAAAACGCCCAGATACTAACTTACTTAAAAAAAAAGGTTTATTTGGGGTCTTTTAATTTTGGATGTTCTAGTGCATAAGTGATTTGATTCATTGCTTTTTTAGGTCCCTGGTACTGGGTACCAGGTAGCACAGTGGGGAACCATGGAATAGCAAATAGTTCATCTTATGGCCAAGAAGCGAGTCAACACACACACACACACAAGGAGCAACAAAAATGAGGGTTAATCTTCTTTGTTGGCATATACCCATGACCTCAGTATCTCCCACAAGGCCCCACCTGCTAATATCATCATCTTGGTGGCCAATTCTTAACACGTGGGCCTTGATGGGGAATCACACCCCAAATGTATTAGTTCCTTCACCTCTTTCTGTGACTAGATGCCTGATATGAGGTGACTTAAGAGAGGAGGGATTTATCTGGTTCGCGGATTGGAGCAGTGACTACCATGGTGAGACTTTGTGGTCTCAGCACTCAGGGATATGGCAAAGGAGGCAGAGGCTGCTTACCCAGATCTTAGTAAACCAGGAAGCAGAGACAAATGCTGGTACTCATGTGGCTTTCTCCTTTACTCTCTGCTTAACTTAGCCTTGTGTATACACACACACCTGCACACACATGCATACATGTCTACTCATACCTACATCCACACACATAAGTGTATACATTGCAAGTTAATCAATCAAAATTTACTATCACCCTAACTATAAAAAGTGACAAGACATTTTCCTAAGCTTAATTGTCTGCAGAACCTGTTTGAACTATTAGAATACAGGCAGTGCTTTGAAAGAATCAGAATATAATTGTCCTTGTCACCCTTCTCTCTATCTGTGACAGTTGACACTGATCTGAGCATGCTCTGGGAGAAAGAGAACGTTTTGCTGTGTTAAGCCACTGATGTTCAAGCGCTGCTCGTTTCCACACACCATCTATCCTGTTCTAACTCATACAGCACAGACTTGAGCAGTTTGCATGTATAACAGATGCTCTGATTGTCCTAGGCCTAAGACCTCCCATTTGAGACTCCAACTACCTTCCAGAAGCTCGAAGTTTAGTGAGAGAGTGAACAAAGTTCTGAGTCATGGTCAATAGTAAAACAGCTTTAGTTGGCTAGCAAAACAATTCCAAAGAGCTGTCTTCCTATGCAATAAGAGAGAAACAAGCCTCCTAAATCTGCATTTTTGGCTGTTCTTCTCATCTGTCCACAGACTACTTCACTGGCAGCTGGAGAAACTCCACAATGGTCCCTCATCTCCAGGCACTTCCCAGGTGAGATGGAAAGTGGATACTACTCTCAAGCTGAGAATACTTGGAAATATCATTTATCCAAAGTGTCCTCACTCAGTTCATAACTCAAGAATCCACAGAGAAAGGGTTCAAGGTCAATGCCAATCATTTTCATGGCATGTTTGCATGCCCAGGCAGCCTCTTCATAAAAGAATGGGTGGTCTTATAAATATTTTCTTCTCATCACTAAAATGTAAAATATTGTGTATTACTTTAATTAAATTTCACACTGGAAATAGAAATAAAGATTATTTATTAAAAACTTACTATTGGGCACTATGAACCAGAAGTTGGCATATGCCAGTTTATAAAATCCTCAGCATAAATAAATTACATAATATATTGGGGCTGACCAGGGAAACAGAACAAGTAGGATAGGTGGATGGATACAAGCATGCCAGAAAGAGATAAAGAGATATGTGTGAACTGGCACATGTGGTTAGGAAGATGAGAAATCCTATGGCATGCAGTCTGTAAGCTACAGAACTAGCCGTGCCAGTGATTAACCTGGTCTGTGATCAGAAGTCTGAGGAACTGGGAAGCTGATAGTGTGCCTCCGGCCCCAGTCTAAGGCCTAAAAGCAAGACAGAATGAAGGCCCTAGAGCCAGCAGAAAGCTGTCTTTGTGTTTTATTCACAGTCTCAGTGATGTTCACCATGGTAGTTAATATTGACTGTGAATATGACAGGGTTTAGAATCACCCATGAGATGAGCCTCTGGGCACACCTGTGAGAGGTGGTCTAGATTATCTTAACATCTGGACTTGCTTGCCAGGGTTTTCTTTGTTGTATCCATTGAAGTGAAGCAGGTGGCAGCTTCTGGAGGTGGCCCGGATATACAGAGGTCCAAGAGGGAAACTTTAGCTTCTTCAGTCTTCTAACATGAACTGAAGGCCAGGAACTCTCCAGAAGTGCCCCAGGCCTCGTCACTGCTGCCCACTGGCTTCTCAGCCTCTCCAGGGTGAAGGCAGCACTTGTTGACTGCCCAGACTATCTCATGCAAGCCCCCTTTCACTATGTTTGTTCTGTCAGTGTTGCTTACGTCAAGACCTCTGACTAACACACCCACCCACACAGAGAATGGCAGAGCTCCCTTATTCTTTCTACCCTCTTGAAGCTAATTTCTTCTGGAAACATCCTTCTATGCACACGCAGAAATAACATTTTACTAGCATCTCTTATCCTAGCTGAGTTGACACATAAATTAACCATCATAAGAATAACTATTATTACCTTTTTACAGATAAAAAATGATGAATAGGATCAAATTAACAGCCAAAGTTCAGCCAGCCTAGAGGCTGAAGCTGGAAGGGTTATGTAAACCCAGGACCTTTTCCTTATTCCCATTCTGGCCACAGTATCACATGTCCACCCCACAACCCAAGACGTAGCTCTTTAAGAGTTCTTTTACTTTTTTCATTTTATTGCCAGTGATCCGATGACATCATCTCTGGTCGAACACCAATTCTACTCCAGTTCCCCCAGGAGATCCAGGCTCCTAACACCTGCTAATTTCTTCCTGTCTCTACAGAGAAGATCCTGGGAAACCTAAGAAAAACAGCAAAAGAAAAAGTGATCCAAGAAGAAAACTGCCCTTGAGAGAGAGAAGACATTTTTGTCTTAGATAATTGTGAGTGATTAATTGGCATCTGTGGAAGAGAAAAGCTGATCTAGGCCCATGGTGGAAATCAACACTGTGAGACCAACGAAGGGTGCTATCAAAGGCTACAGCCAGGAAACAAAGGACGGGAAACAGGGTTTCTTTTTTTCCAATGTCCAGAACAAAGCTGACGAGAAGTTTGGCAGGAGAAGGAACCACCATTTCATATTTCCAGTGGAAAAAGCACTTCCTACTCAGAAGCTGAAGATATGTGGGAAGAGATGAGTCATGAGGAAGGTACTATATAATATTATCTTTCTGAGAATTATTATTCAACTTTAGTCCTCATGTGCTACTTGAGAGAAGGCTAGAACTCACTTCTGCAAGGTATTTCCTCGGCTTCATCCTGTAGCAGTTATCTATGTAGTACCTATCCTCTGTTCTTTATTACTAGCATTCTGATTAAGTTGGAAGTGGGGAAGTTTCCGGAACATGTTACTTCTCTTGGCCTCTCTTACTGTGATAAGCCACAAAGCATGGTTCTGATATGAACAGAAGTTGTTAGACTGTATTTCTGGTGATCTTCCCTAACTCAACATGCAACTTCGTTCTTTCCACACTCAACCTTTTTTTCTTGGCCATGTCTGGGTAGTTGGTGCTCTTGAAAGCTTGCTGTCAAGGGTCATAATTTAACTATGGCAGATTAGAAAGTGAAAAGTATCATGTGGCCCCAATGACAATGATGAGCTTTACCTCTAGACTTCTCATTGCCACTGTGGAAAAACAAACCCCAAATTTCAGCAAAAATCACTGATAATTCTGATCCATTAAGTAGGTGCACTTCCTTGATTTCCCTCTCAAAAACACGATATTCTCCTCCATGCACATTAAATTACAATGACTTGATAAATGGCTTAACGCAAACTAGTATCTAGACAACATGGATGTGGGATGTGACCTTTTCTGCTCACTGCACTCAGAAAGCCAAGCAAAGTAGACTGTGGCCACCAATGGATTCCACTGGTAACAGCCCATGGAGAGCTGGGGGAAACCCTTGGAAGGAGTGAAAATCATGTTGAAGTAGCCAAAGAGACACAGTATTAAGTACATAGAGGTCAATCAAGCAGATGCTATGCCTGCCCTCTCACCTCATCTCATTTTTACTGTTGTTTTACTCTCTCAGCTGAGGGGCTTTTTTGTTTGTTTCGTTTTTGTTGTTTGTTTGTTTATAATATTGAGGTAGGGCTTCACTACGTCATCTTGGCCGGCCTAGAGCTCCCTATGTAGACCAGGCTGATCTTGAATTCACAGAGACCCTCTTGCCTCTGACTCCCCAGTGCTGAGAGTAAAGGCACATGCCACCATGTCCAGACCTGGTCTGCATTTTTGTAGGAGACCTCTGGTAATGAGCCTTTGAGGACCAGGAAAAGGCTGGGCGGCGAGAGAAGGCAAGAAGGTAGCTGGTCATAAATGTGCTATCAAGCAGTGACTATGGCAAGTTCCTGGAGCCTAACACCTCACAGAACATTTCCAGGAAGCAGAGAGCCACAGGCAGGGGTGGGAACTACTCTCTCTGGCTTGCTAATATTCTGATAGCCTTCAGGGCAGGAAGAAGGGAGCTCTCATTTCTGGAAGGGCCCTCAAGTACAGAGGGGTAGGTTCTGACCATCAGGACAGTTCAGAGCTTCCCAAACAGGGTTGTCTAAAGGACACTGACCACCTCTTCTGCAACCCTTTGAGTCCAGGTCAGTCATCGGTGTCATATTTCACAGCATCGGGGCATTAGATGGCATACAAACCTATCTGTTATTTAAATTTATTTGAAACATGTATGTACATGCACACATGCCACAGTGTGCATATGGAGGTCCCAGGATTCGAGACCTCCTATTCCACCTTGGGACACATTGTATTGGTGATTGCCACTGTGCACACAAAGCTGGTTGGTCCTCAAGATTGTATGGATTCTCCTGCCTCTGTCTCCTCCATCTCTAATGGAGGAATTACCCTGGGATTACAGACACATGCCACTGTGCCCAGTTTGATCTGGAGGTCAAACTCACATCCCCATGCTGTGAGGCAAGCCCTTTACTCACTGGGTCAGCTCCAGCCTGTTTGTTTGTTTGTTTGTTTGTTTGTTTGTTTGTTTTGAAATTTAACTAGTAACATTAGATTTTAAATTTCCTTCCTATTTAATATTTAAATCACTGGCTCCATTTTGTGGTAGTTATAATTTATAGAATGCAAAATAAATTAATTTTACAAGATGATCAATATGGTATGCTGACAACTATAACTGCAGCAGAATTGAAAGCTAACAAGAAGCGCCTTAAACCTGGGATAGTATGATAGATATTTACTTACTTGCAATTTCTGAGACTGAACTCTAAGCCTTGTACCTGCCAGCCAAGTGTTCAACCACTGAGCTATACCACCTGCCTCTATTTAATAAATATCTATGAATACCCAGCACACTTCCTGGCACTAGAGAATAGTAAGAGGCAGAGAAGGCACAGGTCCCACATGCAAAAATCTTACCAGCAAGGTAGTAGAGGCTACAGGGTTTAAGCACTTGAAGAGCCTGCCTGCTTACCTCGAAAAGCTCTAGCAGCCTTCAGAAACGCACACAATAGCAGATGGCTGCGGATGAGAGGTTAGGTCAAGATGTCCGGACATACTCAGGAAGAAAGAAAAGAATTCCTTGTGCTTTACCAAGGGGAGGAAAGAGACACAAGAGGGAAGCTGGCCTGTGAGCAGTCACCTTGATGTTTCCCTCACTCCCGTCCCATCCCACACATGCTACAGAGCTGGACTCTCCATCTGGGAGCAGGAAGGATGGAGAGGAAGTGAGCTGCTGCTGACTGCTGCCAAGCTGTCCCCAAAAATATGCCTTCTTGAGTGGCTGCCTTATTGTGTAAGAAGACATAAAATCCAGATGGTGAGTTTCTGGAGTTTAAGTTCCTATAGAGAAGCCACATTTTGCAGCACACCCTAACTCCAGTTGGTGTGTATGTGTGATGGCTGAATGTCATTAAAAAGGCCAGGAACGAAAATAAAGAGCCAAGTCATCAGCTATGCTTAGCTCAACTCTGTGTTCTTAGGTTGACCATGTCATGGGTGGGAGCCATAGCTGGGCTGTAGTCAGTGTCGTGAAGCCCTAGCGATTATTCACATATGTCAGTCAGCACAAGTCTGGACTGACAAAAATATCACAGTCAATCAAGGGGCCACAGACTAAAAACTGAAAAATGCCCAAATGATTGACTCAGAAAACAAATAGATCCTTATGTGCTTGTGACTTAAGTTTGCATGCTGATTATTTTTCTTGGGGCAAAGAATGCAGATGTCTGTGCTCAGACAGCACCCCATCCTTCTGCTTTCAAACTGTGTTGGCCAAGCCTGAAAACCTGACCTACCCTGTCCTTGCAAAGTGTGGGTCGTGGATCCCTGACTAGGAGCACAAAGGAAGGAAAAAATAACAGACACACACACACACAGAGTCAGACGAGCAGGGACCGGGTGGTTTGGGCTCTCGGATGGAGAAGCCACAGCACCCCAGAAGTTCTGCATGTTTATTATATAAAAGCATTTGAATGAACAAGGTAAATTGTATACATTCTACAAGAACATTGTACCAACAACCCTGCTTCCTTGTTTATCTATATTTAATAACTCCATTTCCTGTTCAGCCATATGCAATAACCCCACCCCCTTTCAATTTTATATAATAAAAGTATGTATAATGTGTGAAATCTGACTGGAACGAAGTTATGCAGGCGTGGAGGTTTAGGATGGAGTAATCATTGCCCAGCATTGTCCTCCAGGTTAATTAAATAAATCCTAGTCTCTGTGTGGTGATTTGGGTATACAGATGGTTTAGGAATAACCACTATTTAACTAAAAGATGAACTAATAATAAATATTAATATTCAACAAGATGGGGTTATTACATAGCTGAACAAGGGTATAGGTTCAGCTAATCTCAGTAGGAACAGTCTTCTCTGTAGCACTCTTTGAGTCATAAATATTGGAGAGGGGAGAAAGTAACTGTGGGGGTTTTCTGCAAACGTTTTCAACATTCATTCTCTGACCAGAAGAAGGCTTTGCCATCCCTCTGAGCCTCACCTGGGGTGGGGAAAGGCTTTGCCAGATGTCCATAGGTATATAAAGAAGAGATCTTTGTGACTCTGAAGCAAGAAAACAACCTTCATGTCAGGCAATCAGGGCTCAAGAAAGGGATAAAATAAAAGCAGGTAGTCTCCATGGATGACTCTAGCACAGTGGTTCTCAACCTTTCTCATGCCGCAACCCTTTAATGCAGTTCTTCGTGTTGTGACCCCCAGCCACAAAATTATTTTGTTGCTACTTCATAACTGCAGTTTTGCTGCTATTATGAATCATAATGTAAATATCTGATATAGGACCCACAGCTGAAAACCACTGCAAGCTAGCAGATCCTGGGGAGAACAGAGGTCATGATATGACCTTGTAAGGATAAAAACTATCCCAGAACCAAACCGGAGGAGGACAATCCCTCCTCACTGTTAGGTTTCAAACACAGGGCAAATGGCTGAGGTACCTACTTAACACATCAAAGCAGACCTGGCCACCAGGTTCTCCCTGCACCCCCCAGTGCCTAGATGTTACAGGGTCCTCCCAGCTGGCATGGGAAGGATCTCTGCAGGAACTTCTCCAGGCCAAGGGCTGGGCTGCCCTCCCTCATCAACCCTTCCCTATATAAGCCAACCATTTTGGTTACCTCCTCCCCTTGGGCCTTCTGGCTGCTACACCTAGCTCCCCCTCTTCCATCTCCCTTCCCCCCACTTCCCCATCTGTTCTCACATGGCCCTGGGCAGGGTTCTGTCCACTCTGGACTCTCCCAGATGCCCCTGCCTCTGGTTATGCCTTCTCATGTGTCTGTAAGAAACTTTCTCCTCCACTATATTAGGAGCGATCATGTCTTTTCCTTTTTATTTTTCTATTTTTCCATTCATTTCTCTTGCCTGCAGTGTTAAAATGCACATCCTCCTCCCAGATGCCAGCCACTGTGTTTGCTCTCTTGCCGCCCTGGCTCTTGTCAAGCTGCAGAACAAGCTAACGCTGAGAGACTTAGTTTGGCCTTTGACTCTGTTCCTCACAAACCCCCACAAGAAGGAAGTGTAGGGACATAAATGTGGGTCTCAAGAGAATCGGTCTTCTGGGAGCCTCCTCTGGGGGAGGGGGGCAGGGTGCAGCCCATATGAACCCCACACTCAGCCACTCATTTAGCCTGCAGAGACTTGGAGCTACTGGCCAAGCATTTGGGGACCTTGCTTGTAAATCAGATAGACAGATACACAGACAGACAGAACATTTCACATGGCATTGTTCTGAGATTCCAGGGAAGAAATGCATGGCATCCAAAGGTCAAGGAAAGCTGCTGGTGGTGCGGGGCTTTCTGCAATGGGCGCTGGGACAACAGGTGTGTTGGAGCTGCAAATTCAGCTGTGTGTGAGCTGGTCCACTGCTTCACTATTCAAAAAGAGTTCAAACAAAGTCCAACTGCAAGGCTCAGTCAATCAGGCTCCCAGGAGACTCAGTCTCAGTTAGTTCTGCAGCTCCCTTACTTGCTGGGAACAGTTGCATGCTGGATTAGCAGAAGCAAGCAAGTGAGCTTCCTGGGGGCAGCCCACTTGTTTTTGCCCAGCTGACAAATGGGTGTACCCCTGGTGTAGTCAAGGCCCCAAGGATTTTTGCCTCAAGACTGCTTATTGTTGCTATACTGCCTTTCCATGCTTGTCTCATATATCTGGCCTGGCAGAGACCCTCACTGCCTATTGCTTCACTCTGTTGGCCAGATTTCCTGCAGAGTATTTTGAAGATGTACCATCATGACATAGTGCTGTTTAAACAAACTGGTGATTTCATAACCCCTGATTATTTTAAAGAATTTCTGACTTGATTCAAGTAATTTTAAAAACCCTCCTGCAGTATTAGGAGCTCTGTGGGCCTCCCTATGTCAAGCACTTGATTTACCAAGAAGGGAAATAAGATTGAAAAAATTAATAATCAAGGAGATACATTCATTCTAGGTTTAGTCCGAGGATAAGGCCCAGGTGTGCACCACAATAAGAAAGACCATACAAATACAGAAACAAAGGATAATTGGTCAGCTCTAAGACAAGACAGGCACCTGTTTCTTAGAAAAGCCTTGACATAAAAAAATTGTTTGAATACATAATGTTCACTTGAAATAAGATAAAACTTCGCTTTGAACTCATAATGAGCATATAGATAAAACCACCACTTTAAACTTATAATAAATAAAGTATCTAGTTAGATAGTAGGATCAATAGTCCTACTGTAACCCCCTTTTTATGATACGATTATATCTATTTTTGAACTTTGTATTAGATAGTATAAAAACCCAAGACAGAATTAAAGTTTTGAGGCCACCAGCTTCATCTAAAAATGCGTCTAGTTGTGTATATTTATACCTGTATGCTTACATATATGTGGATGAATGGTGTCTTTAGGAGCTCCCTTATTTTGTCTGTTGATTGCATATGTGTGTGAAATTTGTAAATATCTGCCTGCGCTGTCTGCCAAATGTGCACGTCTTTGTATGTTTCTAAGTTTAGTGTGTGATAAGCAGTCCAGAGTGTTTCATCAGCCTTCTTAATTAGGACTCCGCCTTCCAGCAAGCCGCTGCTCACTGCTGAGCCATTAAGTTAAAAGGAACTAAGAGGTTTTTTTTTTCTTTTTACAACCTTGTATTTATAGCAAGAAACTCTCAGGGCTGTGGCCGCTTGTCCTCTGAGTTAAAGGAGCCATCTGGCTTGACTGATACGACCCTCTGCTGTCTTTTCCTCTAGAGGCTCTTGTGATCAGTGGCCCCTGGGAGAATTAAACTGTACATATATCATTAAACTGTATATAGAGAGAGCCCAAATAGCAAGGCTACCAGCCTAGAAGTTTAAGAGTTAAAGAATAGAGAGAAACACCAGCCATCAACTGGTTACTACCAATGCTGTGACCCACCCTGGTTCACCCTGTGTGCTGGAGCTGGTCTCTAGCACTTACTCACCAGGTTTCCCAGAGTTCCTATGTGTTAAGGAGACCCTGTAACTGATGGTCTCAGGAGCTTTGCCCAGGTGCGTATGAGGACGGGAACCTGAACTCTGTACTTCTGCAGTTTCAGGGTTCAAGACTTTCACACTTGGAACTTCCCTTTAAGGTGGTGCTTAATGTTAATAACCCCCCCAACACATACATGTACACACACACACACACACACACACACCTGAAGCAAGAGTCTGAGATCAGTCACCCAAGTAAGAAGTCATGATCTTTCACTTAGATCCGGGCCAAAGTCAATGTTTAGATTCAGAACCTGTTGACTGAAGAGGTAGATAGGTCTTGAAAAGAAGGGCCCACCAACAGGATAACAAGTACATTTACTGGGAACATTTACTCAGGTCATCATACACTAAGAAGATGGGATACCCCAATGTTCAAAATACTCCTGGATAGATCTGAGGTGATACAGATGCTCAGACCCACGGGGTCCTCTATTAAAGAGGAGGCTTTAAAAGGTCAGTTATGGAGGGGAATCATGGTGAATGTCTCTGTGAAACTATCTAATATATAAGATTGGGGTTGATCAACTTAGCAGTTGGGATAAGTAGCTACATGGAATCCTTGGCCTGAAAAATAATAAACCATTAAAGGTATCAGCTCCTCTTGATCAAGACAGCAAACAAACAAAAATACTGTAGGTGGGATGGAGACAATAACACTATGAAAAATCTAAGAGAGGGGCCAGGATGTAGCTCAGTAGAGTGTTTCCCAGGCTGCATGAAGCCCGGTACCATCCAGGTATAGTGGAGCAAGCCTATAGTCTCTCAGGAGATAGAAGCTGACGGATCAGAAGATCAATGAGCTCTTCAGCTACATTGAGTCTGATTCCAGGCTGGGCTATGTGAGACCCTTGTCTAAAACAAAACAAACAAAACCCAACAACAAAACCTAAACAACCTGTGCTTGGTGGTTTGTTCATAATTCCAAAATTTAAGATGGCAAGTCAGGAGGAACACCTCAAGTTCAAGGCCATGGGCTACACAGTGAGTTCCAGGCCAGGCTAGGCTACTGCCATATGTCCTTCTCCAGAAGACCCTAAGGGATGCAAGGCTCACAGTCCTTACCACATCTTCACTGCATCCATCAAGGATCAGATGGATCTTTGAGAGTGAGGGCAGTTACGAGGTGCCCTTGAACTCAGTGGCAGTGCTGAATGTGGCACTTGAGGCAGAGCAGGTTAATAAAGCTTCCCCCACACAAGTGTACGGCCATTCACTTGACTCATATGTCTTTTCCTAGCCTACTTGAAAGGGTCTGTACTCTCTTACTTTATCATAAAACTGATAACACTGATTTGTTTTCATCACTAGGCTATTTTAAGTCCCCTGTTCTCACTGTAAGACAGCCTGAAGAGCACAGTGCTCCCTGGAACTCCCACAGAGCAAGCACAGGAACGCATCTTGTTGCTGACATCATGCTGTTCTGACAGAAGGCACCAGGAGTGATTAACCATGGGAAAGCATAGTGAGACAAGGGTACCTCACAGACAGGGGGACAGGAATGCTATGAAGATTCAGGTGCTGCCACTCGCCATGAACATGACAGAATTGTCTCCTCTGAGGTAAAAAGACATTGCTATAGCTCCCAGGGGAAGAATCACAGGGCAGCCCTCGGATTTCAGACAAGCACACACTGTAAAAGGGGCCACTCCTAATGGGCAGAGGACCCTGGTGAACATAATTCACTTGGCCCTGGGAAACAAACTGACCATATGCTTGAAACTGCTTGTTATGAGCTGGGATCTGTGAACCTACTAAGTCACAAAGTTGGACAAGGTTAGAGTGTTGTGTATATGGAATCAATTTTTGTTTGTTTGTTCCGTTGTTTGTTTGAGACTGGGCTTCTCTGTGTGTGTAGCCTTGGATGTCCTGGAACTCACTCTGTAGACCAGGCAGGCCTCAAACTCAGAGATTCACCTGCTTCTGCTTCTTGAGTGCTGGAATTAAAGGTGTGTGCTTCCACCACTGCCCGGCTACAAAATCAACTTTCCTCAATAGACAGCCAAGACCCTCAGGTCACCTGTCATAGTGGCACAAGCGTCCCTACCCCAACAGGTACCTTTATTACTTTGGGGGTCCTTAGGAAAGAAAGAGGAAGAGGTCTTGATGTGAATCATGATGGACTGGTTTGGGTACCAGGTAGCACGACACAGCAGTACACTGCTGCTACATTCAGAAGTGGTCTTGAACTACAGTGACAACAGAAGTCGACCCAGTGGGCGAAACCGACAGTAGTGCATACTCATCTATTATGTGTTCAGAGGTGAGAATATAGAGATGCATGGGTGGAGGAACACCAGAATAGGAGCCTGGAATGTCAGAGACAAGATCTAGGGCCCAGACATGTGGATGG
This sequence comes from Pachyuromys duprasi, assembly GCA_028658305.1. Lineage (NCBI taxonomy): Eukaryota > Metazoa > Chordata > Mammalia > Rodentia > Muridae > Pachyuromys > Pachyuromys duprasi. The sequence continues at coordinate 6,132,663 of CM053764.1, forward strand.
GCAGATGGGGGTACGCACATCTGATGTTCACCAAAACATGCCCTGTATGGAAGAGGCACAGAACAACGAAGTAGACAAAATGCCTCAGCCAGATGCGCCAGATGCATGGTGGGTAACAGAGAAGGGGACCCATTGGAGATGCTAACAACATGGTCCCCGGCTAATGTGGGAGGTAACAGCAGCCAGCCCCAAGCTCATATTATGAGCTAAATTGTATCCTCCCACCTACCCACCAATGCTTAAGTGAAATCATGGGGGCAGCCTCTGAGCCAGTGTGACTAGCATCTTTACCAGAAGAGATCTGGAGACAGACATAATCAGAGAAAAGGCAATGCAACCATGCAGGAAGAAGACATCATATCCAATCCCATGAAAAAAGCCTGCACTAGCTCTTCCTTCAAGGACCTCAGCAGGAACCAACAGTGCTGACACTTTTGCTCTTGGGTTTCTAGCCTGAAGAAATAGGAGCGAGTTAGTTTCTGCTGAGTAGGTCATCTACCCTGGTACTTCATTACCAGCCCCAGCAAGCTCACACAGCCTCTGACATGGTGTTATACCTCAAGGCTACTTGGTGACACTTTCTGTCTTGGAAGGCTGTGCTGACTAGTTTTATGTCAACTTGACACAAGCTAAAGACATCAGAGAAGGAGCCTCAGTTGAGCCTCCATGAGATCCAGCTGTATGGCATTTTCTTTGTTAGTTACCAATGAGAGATGGACCAGCCCTTGGTGGGTGATGCCATCCCTGGGCTGTTAGACCTGGGTTCTATAAGAAAGCAGGCTGAGCAAGTCATGGGGAGCAAGCCAGTAAGCAGCACCCCTTCATGGCCTCTGCATCTTCTCCTGCCTCCAGGTTCCTGCCCTGTTTGAACTCCTGTCCTGACTGCTTTTAATAATGAACTGTTACATGAGTGAAATAAACCCTTTCCTCCCCAGGTTGCTTTTGGTCATGCTATTTCATCACAGCAATAGTAACCCTGACTAAGACAAAGGTCATCACTTCCTTCTTGTGGAGGAAGGAATTGATTATTCAGAGTTTAGGAAAGGTGTGTATGGAATGGAGGCTACACACAGCTAGAGAAACCTTAGTTGAGGAAGGTGGAGCTCCATCATCACCAGGCAGGCCACAAAGATCTGCAGAAGCGATAACTGAAGGTGGAAGGAATTGTGACTAGAGAAGAGGGAGATAAAAAAGAGTGATGTCTGTTGTTGCTTCAATAGATGTAATTGGTGTCCTCTCCCATGTGTGCGAGTTTGTGTGTGTCATATCCTCCTGCATTCCAGACTGCCATTTTCTATGGGGTGCTAGCGATCCACTCGGGGTTCTCTGTTTGCATGCCAAGCACTTTACCAGCTGGGCTATCTCCCCAGCTTGCAATCAGTTCCGACGTCCTTCTCATGTTCCCCCCAGCAACAGAAACCAATGGGGCTACAGAGGAGCTGAGCACCTATGAAAGGGTGCAGATGTGTGCATGAAGTTGGATTGTTAAAGCACAGCAATCCCCACTCAGTGTCAATTCAAGAGAAAACATGTTGTCAGGACTGCAACTTGTGAACAGTTTGCAACTACGAATCCTCATACTCTACCTCAATGTTCATGCTAAGACCTCTCGCCTCCCACCCATCCCCCCCCAAAATAATCTCCCACCTAAAGAATGACAACATCCAAAATTATAAATCCAGGTCATTTTGTAGCCAGTATGGACCTCTTCTGGAACAAGCCCCTGATGGAAGTGCCAAAAGGTTATCTGAACTGCACTGCAGTCTAAAACTCTTCCTACACCTCTCTTTCCTTCTCCCTTTCCCTTCCACAAAGTCTGAAGGTTCTCCTTAACTAACCTCTTAGCCTCTTCATCTTTAAGGTTCTCCTAAACTAGCCTCTTGACCACTTCATCTTTCCCAGAATTCATAGCCAATCTCTGGCACTTTCTTATCATCTGCTTCCCAGGGGTCTGACTCAACAGACAAGCCTTCCACTCTGGAGTGGAGAAGGACCCTGGAGGTTGCATGGCCTTGAAGAAG